>CM038231.1:24611609-25343399 GCA_021442155.1 Cymbidium sinense
TGAAAACCAAAAAAATCCTCAAATATAAACTAAATAAACCTAAACCTACTTATTTACGTAATTTAAGAAAAAAAATTTTAAAAAACCCTAAAGCCTAAAAATAAGCTAAAAAAACCAAAACCTATTGGTTTGTTTAATTTAAAAATAAACCAAAACTAAAACCTAGAACCTAAACCAAAAACCTAAACCCTAAAACTCTATTAAAACCTAACCTTAAACCTAAACCTTAAACTATAAACCCTAAACCTAAACCTAAACCCTAAACCCAAAACCCAAACCCTAAATCAAAACCAAACCCTAAACCCTAAATTATAAAATAAACCTAAACCTAAACTCTAAACCTTAAAACCCTAAACTAAATCAAAACCTAAACTATTAAACTAAATCCTAAATCTAAAAACTTAAACCCTAAACTTAAACTAAATTAAACCTAAACCAAACTTAAACTAAATTTAAACTTAAATAAACTTAAACTAAAAAAACTAAAAAAAAAAAATCCTAAATTTAAACCTAAAATCCTAACTAACCCTAAATCTAAAAACCAAATAAAAAAACTTAAACCTAAAAAATAAACCTAAAAATGAAACCTAAACCTTAAACTAGTAAATAAAAACATAAACATAAAATAAAAATAAAATAAACCTAAACTAAGGTAAACTAAACTAAAATAATTAAAACCTAAACCTAAGCCTAAAATAAACTAGACCTAAACCTAAACCTAAACCTAAACAAACTAAAATAAAATAAAATAAAAATAAACCTAAACTTGAACTAAAAAAATAATACCAAAAAATAAATATAAAATAAGAACCAAAAAGTTAAGCCTAAAAAAAAACCTAAACCTAAAAATAAAAATAAAACCTAAACCTAAAAAATAAAGTAAAAATAAAACTAAAATAAAAAATAAACATAAACCTAAAAAAGAAACTAAACTAAATAAACTAAACTAAATAAAAATAAAAATAAACCTAAAAAAAAATTAATAAAATAAATAAAATAAAATAAACTAAAATAGATAAAAAAATAAACTAAATAAACCAAAATGTACTAGTTTACCTAATTTAAAAAAATTACAAAAAAACTTAAACCCTAAACCCTAAACCATAAACCCTAAAACTCTAAACTTTAAACCCGAAACCCAAAACTCTAAACCCTAAAATCCTAAACATTATACTCTAAACCCTAAACCCTAAAATCTACAACCTTAAACCCTAAATCCTAAACCCCAAGCCCTAAAACCTAAAGCATAAACCATAAAACCAATACCCTAAACCATAAACCCTAAAAACCTAGAAACTTAAACCTAAACAAAATAAAACCTCAAAATAAAATTAATAAACAAACCTAAAACTAAATAAAATAAAAATATAAAATAAAATAAAAATCTAAACTAAAACCTAAACCTAACCCTAAAAATATAATAAAAAATAAAAGCAAAACTAAAATAAAATCAATAAAAACCTAAACTAAATTTAAAAAAATAGAATAAACCTAAAATAAAATACCTAAACAAAATAAAAACTAAACATAAACTAAAAATAAAATAAACCTAAAATAAAATAAAATAAAATTAAATAAAAACCTAAATCTAAAAAATAAACCAAAAAATAATTAAAAAATATAACGTAAACCCTAAACTACAAAAAACCCTAAACCTAAAATAAACAAAATAAAATAAACCTAAACTTAAACTAAAATAAAATAAACTAAAGTAAATAAAACTTAAACCTAAACCTAAAATAACCTAAACCTAAACCTAAACCTAAACTAAACAAAATAAAATAAACTAAAAATAAACCTAAACCTAAACTAAAAGATAAAACCTAAACTAAATAAAATAAAATAAACTAAAAGTAAACCTAAACCTAAACTAAAAGATAAAACCTAAAATAAAAACCTAAAACCTAAACCAAAAAAAATAAAATAAAAACCTAAATCTAAACCTAAAATAAAAAAAGAAACCTAAACCTAAAAAAATAAACAAAAATAAAAAACCAAAACTAAAATAAATAAATCTATAATAAATAAACAATACTAAATAGACATAAAAAATGAACCTACATTAAAATAAAAATAAAATAAACTAAAATAAATAAAAAAATAAACTAATTAAATCTAAGCTAACCAGTTTACTTAATTTTAAAAAAGATAAATGATTAAAATAAAAAAAATAAAATCTAAACCTAAACTAAAATGAATTAAATTAAAATAAATAAAACTTAAACCTAAACCTAAAATAAAATAAACCTAAACCTAAACCTAAACTAAATAAAATAAATAAACAAAATAAAATAAACCAAAACCTAGACTAAAATGAATAAAACCTAAACCAAAACCTAAAATGAACTAAACCTAAACCTAAAACTAAACTAAATAAAACAAAATAATCTAAAAATAAACCTAAACCTAAAATAATAAATAAAACCTAAAAATTAACATAAAATAGAACCAAAAAATAAAAGATAAAATGAAAACCTAAAAAATAAAATAAAAATAAAACTAAACTAAAAAAAACATAAACCTAAAATTAAACCTAAAAAACCAACAAAAATAAATAAACGTAAAATAAATAAACCAAACTAAATAAAAATAAAAAATAAAATAAACTAAAATAAATAAAAAATTAACAAAATAAACAAAATAAATCTAAACCTACTGGTTTAATTAATTTTTTTTTAAAAAAAAACCTTGAAACTTAAGCTAGCACTAAACTCTAAAATAAATTAAAAAAAAACCAAAACCTACCGTTTTACTTATTCTAAAAATAAACCTAAACTAAAACCTGAACCCTGAACCAAAAGCTTAAACCCTAAACCCTAAAAAAACCCTAACCCTAGACCTAAAACGCTAAACCAACAACCCTAAACCCTAAAGGGAATAAAACCCTAAACCCTAAACCCTAAACCCAAAATCGTAAATCATAAACCCTAAAACCTAAACCCTAAACCGTAAACCCTAAAACCTCTAAACCCTAAAGTCTAAACACTAATCCCTAAACCCTAAATCATAAACCATAACCCTAAACCCTAAACCCTAAAACCCTAAACCGTAAACCCTAAACCCTAAACTTTAAACTCAAAACCCTAAACACTAAAAACTTAAAAACCCTAAACCCTTAACCCTAAACCAATAACCCTAAACCTGCAACCCTTAACTCTTAACGCTAAACCCTAAACCCTAAACCCTAAGCCCCAAAACCTAAACCCTAAACCCTAAACTAACATGAAACCCTAAACCTTAAAAGCTGAAAACTTAAACCTAAACTAAATAAAACATGAAAATAAAAAAAATAAAAAAACCTAAACCAAAATATAATAAAAAATAAAATAAAATAAAAACATAAACTAAAACATAAACCTAAACCTAAAAAGAAAAAAATAAAAATAAAAATAAAAACTAAACTAAAATAAAATAAATAAAAACCAAAACTAAAGAAATAAAATAAAAAACCTAAATAAAATAAAAACTAAACTTAAAATAAAAAATAAAATAAACTTAAAATAAACTAAAATATAGATTAAATAAAAACCTAAGTAAAAATGAAAGTAAAAATAAATTTAAATAAAAAAAGTAAAATAAACTAAAATAAATAAAAAATAAACTAAATAAACCTAAACCTACTAGTTTACTTTAAATAAAAAAGTAAAAAAATAAAAATTAAAAAATAAAAAATAAAAAATCCTGACCCTAAACCCTAAACAGTAAACCCCAAACCATAAAATCTACAACCCTAAAACTAAACCCTATACCCCAAACTTTAAACCTTAAACTTGAGAAAAAAAACAAAACCTAAAATAAACAAAATAAAATAAACCTAAACCTAAACTAAAATAAACTAAACTAAAATAAATAAAACCTAAACCTAAACCTAAAATAACCTAAACTTAATCCTAAACCTAAACTAAATAAAATAAAATAAACTAAAAAATAAACATAAACCTAAACTAAAAAATAAAACCTAAAAATAAACCTAAAATCAAAACCTAAAAAAATAAGATAAAAAACTAAACCTAAACCTAAAAATAAAAAATAAATTGAAAACTTAAAAAAAACTCAACTAAAAAATAAATCTAAACCTAAACCTAAACCTAAAAAATAAGCTAAAACAATAAACAAAAACTAAAATAAATAAACTAAACTAAATAAAAATAAAAAATAAACCTAAGTAAAAATAAAAAATAAAATAAACTAAATAAAAATAAAAAATAAACCTAAATAAAAATAAAAAATAAAATAAACTAAAATAAATAAAAAATAAACTAAATAAATCTAAGCCTACCACTTTACTTAATTTTAAAATAGATAATTAATTAAATAAATAAAATAAAATAAACCTAAACTTAAATTAAAATAAATAAAACTTAAGCCTAAAGCTAATATAAACTAATCCTAAGCCAAAACCCAAACTAAATAAAATAAAATAAACTAACATAAATAAAACCTTAAAACAAACTAAACTAAAATCAACAAAACCTAAACCTAAACCCTAAATTAGACAAAATAAACTTAAAATAAACCTAAAATAAAAAATAAAACATAAAAATAAACCTAAAATAAAAAACTAAAATCTAAACCTAAAAAAAGAAATACAAACCTAAAAATAAAAAAATAAAACCTAAACCTAAAAAATAAAATTAAAATAAAAGAAACTTAAAAAATAAACCTAAACCTAAACCTAAAACTAAAAAATAAAATAAAATAAATAAACCTAAATTAAATAAACTAAACTAAATTAAAATAAAAAATAAACCCTAAATAAGAATAAAAAATACAATAAACTAAATAAATAAAAAATAAATTAAATAAACCTAAAACTACTGGTTTACTGAATTTTAAAAATAAATCCCTAAGCCCTAAGCTAACCCTAAACCCTAAACACTAATTTCTAAAAATAAACTAAAAGAAATAAAAACCTACCAATTTACATATTTTAAAAAGAAACCTAAACTAAAACCTGAACCCTAAACCTAAAACCTAAACCCCAAACCCTCAACCTAAAACTCTAAAAAAACCCTAACCCTAAACTATAAAACCCTAAACCTGCCTACAACTAAACTACAGCCTAAAACTCCTAAAACTTAAACCTAAAACCTATAAAACCTAACCCTAAACCCTAAACCACAACCCTAAACTAAAGCTAAAACCCTAAACCCTAAACCTAAAATAAAACCTAAACCTTAAACCTAAACTCTAAACCTAAATCATAAACCTAAACTTAAACCTAAACTAAAACTAAAAACCTTAAATCTAAACACTAAACCCAAAACCCTAAACCCTAAACACTCAGCTTAAACCTTAAACCCAAAAACCCTAAACCATAAAACCCTAAACCCTAAACCTTAAACACTAAAACTTAAACCCTAAAAACCTAAAAACCCTAAACACTAAACCCTAAAACTAACCCTACACCCTGAACCCTAAACCTATAAGCTTAAACTTACAACCATAAACCTTAAACCCTAAACTAAACCTAAAACCTAAGCTAACCCTAAACACTTAACCCTTAATGCTAAACCATAAACCCTAAACCCTAAACCCCAAACCCTAAACCCTAAATTATAAAAAGCTAAACACTTAAACCTATACAAAGTAAAACTTAACAAAAATAAATAAAAAAACTTAAATCAAAATAAAATAAATAAATAGAATAAAATGAAAATATAAACTAAAACCTAAACCTAAAAAATAAATCTAAAAAAAAAAGTAAAATAAAAAATAATAAAAAATAAACTAAATAAACCTAAACCTACTAGTTTACTTAACATAAAAAAATAAAAAATAAAACAAATTCGAACCCTAAACCTACAACATTAAACCCTAAACCCTAAACCCTAAAACCCTAAACCCTAAACCCTAAACCCTAAACCCTAAACCCTAAACCCTAAATCCAAAACCCTAAACCCTAAACCATAAAATCTAAACCCTAAACCCCAAACCCTAAAACCTACAACCCTAAACCCTAAACTTTAAAAAAACCAAAACTTAAAATAAACAAAATAAAATAAATTTAAACCTAAACTAAATTAAAATAAACTAAAATAAATAAAACCTAAAATTAAAATAACCCAAACCTAAACTTAAACCTAAACTTAATAAAATAAACAAAATTAAAAATAAACATAAACATAAATTAAAAAATAAAACCTAAAAATAAACCTAAAATAAAAACCTAAAATCCAAACTTAAAAAAATAAAATAAAAGCCTAAACCGAAACCTAAAAATAAAAAATAAAACCTAAACCTAAAAAAAAAAAACTCAACTAAAAATAAACCTAAACCTAAACCTAAACCTAAAAATAAACTAAAATAAAAAACCAAAACTAAAATAAATAAATCTAAAATAAATAAACTAAACTAAATAAAAATAAAAAGTAAACATAAATTAAAACAAACTAAAAAATAAAAAATAAACTAAATAAAACTAAACCTACTCGTTTACTTAATTTAAAAAAAACCACTAAACCCTAAGCTAACACTAAACCATAAACCCTAAACCCTTAAAATAAATTAAAAAAACCAAAACCTACCAGTTTACATATTTTAAAAATAAACCAAAAACCTAAACCCCAAACCGCAAACCCCAAACCTAAAACCCTATAAAAAAACCCTAACCCTAAACTTACAACCTTAAACCCTAAAGCCAAAACCGTAAAACCCTAAACTCAAAACCCAAAACCCGAAACCCAAAATCCCTAAACCCTAAACCTGAAATCATAAACCTTAAACCCTAAACCCTAATAACCTTAAACCTTAAAGCCTAAACACTAAACCCTAAACCCTAAGCCTAAACCCTAAACCCTTAAACACTAAACCATAAACCCTAAACCCTAAACCTTAAACACTAAAACCTAAACCCTAAAAACCTAAAAACCCTAAACCCTAAACCCTAAACTAACTAAACTCAACCCTAAACTTATAAGTTAAACTCAGATCCATAAACTCTAAGCCCTAAAACTAAACCCTAAACCCTAAATCTAAACCTAACCCAAATCCTAAACCCTAAACCCTAAACCTTAAACCCCAAAAAACCTAAACCCTAAACCCTAAACTAACCCTAAACCCTAAACCTTAAAAAGTTAAACACTTAAACCTAAACTAAATAAAACCTAACAAAAATAAATAAATAAACCTAAACCAAAAAAAAAACATAAACTAAAACCTAAACCTAAACTTAAAATAAAAAAATAAAAAATAAAACTAAACTAAAATAAAATAAATAAAAACTAAAACTAAAGAAAAAAAATAAAAAACCTAAATAAAATAAAAACTAAACCTAAAATAACAATAAAATAAACTTAAAATATAATAAAAACTAAATGAAAACCTAAATAAAAATGAAAATAAAAATAAACCTAAATAAAAAAAAGTAAAATAAACTAAAATAAGTAAAAAATAAACTAAATAAACATAAATCTACTAGTTTAATTAACATAAAATATAAAAAATAAAAAAATTCTTAACCCTAAACCCTAAACCTATAACACTAAACCATAAACCCTAAGCCCTAAAACCCTAAATCATAAATCCTAAATCCTAAACCATAAACCTTAAACCCTAAAACCCTAAACCCTAAACCCTAAAACCTAAACCTTAAACTCCAAACCTTATAGCCTTTAACCTTAAACCCTAAACCCCGAACCCTATATCCTAAAATTAAAAAAAAAACCTAAAATAAACAAAATAAAATAAACTTAAACCTAAACTAAAATAAAATAAACTAAAATAAATAAAACCTAAACCTAAATCAAAAATAACCTAAACCTAAGCCTAAACCTAATCCTCAACTAAATAAAATAAACTAAATTAAAAATAAACATAAAAATAAACTAAAAAATAAAACCTAAAAATAAACCTAAAATAAAAACCTAAAACCTAAACCTAAAAAAATAAAATAAAAACCTAAACCTAAACCTAAAAAATAAAAAATAAAACCTAATCCTAAAAAATAAAATAAAAATAAAACTCATCTAAAAAATAAATCTATACCTAAACCTAAACCTAAAAAGTAAACTAAAGTAAATAAACCTAAAATAAACAAATCAAACCAAATAAAAATAAAAAGTAAACCCAAATAAAAACTAAACCTAAAATAAAATTAAAATAAACTTAATATAAAATAAAAACTAAACCTAAAAAAAATAAACTTAAAATAAAAACAAAATAAAAAATTAAATAAAAATGAAAATAAAAATAAACTAAAATAAATAAAAAATAAACTAAATAAACCTAAACCTACTAGTTTACTTAACATAAAAAATAAAAAATAAAAAAATTCTAACCCTAAACCCTAAACCTATAACACTAAACCCTAAACCCTAAACCCTAAAAGCCTAAACCCTAAACCTTAAACACTAAACCCTAATCCCTAAACCCTAAACCCTAAAACCCTAAACCCTAAACCCTAAAACCTAAACCCTAAATCCCAAACCCTAAAACATACAACCCTAAACCCTTAACCCAAAACCCCAAACCCTATATCCTAAACTTAAAAAAACAAAACTTAAAATAAATAAAATAAAATAAACTTAAACCTAAACTAAAAAAAATAAAACCTAAACTTAAACCTAAAATTACCTAAACCTAAACTAAAACTTAAACTAAATAAAATAAACTAAATTAAAAATAAACATAAACATGAACTAAAAAATAAAACCTAAAAATAAACCTAAAATTAAAACCTAAAACCTAAACCTAAAAAAATAAAATAAAACCTAAACCTATACCTAAAAATAAAAAATAAAACATAAACTTAAAAAATAAAATAAAAAGAAAACTCAAATAAAAAATAAATCTAAACCTAAACCTAAACCTAAAAAATAAACTAAAATAAATAAACCTTAAAATAAATAAACTAAACCAAATTAAAATAAAAAATAAACTTAAATAAAAATAGCAAAATAATTTAAACTAAAATAAATAAATAAAAAACTAAATAAACCTAAACTTATTAGTTTACTTAATTTTTTTAAAAAATTATAAACCCTAAGCTAACCCTAATCCCTAAACCCTAAACCCTAAAAATAAACTAAAAAAACCAAACCTACCAGTTTACATATTTTATAAATAAACCTAAACTAAAACCTAAACCCTTAACCTAAAACCTAAACCCTAAACTCTAAACCCTAAACCCAAAACCCTAAAGAAAACCCTAACCCTAAACCGTAAATAAAAACCTTAACCCTAAACCCTAAATGATAAACCTACAACCCTAAACCCTGAAGCTGAAACCCTAAAACCCTAAACGCCAAACCAAAACCCTAAACCTAAAACCCTAAACTATAAACCCTAAGCCCTATGCTATAAAAACCCTAAACCCTAAATCCTAAAAATTAAACCCTAAACCTTAAACCCTAAAACCTAAACCCTAACCCTAAACCCTAAAATCATAAACCCTAAAACCCTAAACCCTAAACCCTAGACCTTAAACACTAAACACTAAACCCTAAACCCAAAAAACCTAAAAACCCAAAACCCTAAACTAACACTAAACCCTTAACCCATAAGCCTAAACCCAAAACCCTAAACTCCAACCCTAAACCCTAATCCCTAAAATGCTAAAAACATAAACCTAAACTAAATAAAACCTAAAAATAAAATAAATAAAAAACCTAAACTAAAAAAAAACTAAACTAAACTAAATTAAATTAAGACTAAAAAGAAAAATAAATAAAAAATAAAGACTAAACGAAACTAAATTAAATAAAAACCAAAACTAAAGAAAAAACTAAAAACTAAAATAAAATAGAAACTAAACCTAAAATAAAAATAAAATAAACCTAAAATAAAATAAAATAAAACTAAATAAAAACCTAAATAAAAATTTAAATGAAAATAATTCTAAATAAAAACACAGAATAAAATAAAGTAAAATAAATAAAAAATAACCTAAATAAACCTAAACTACTAGTTTACTTAACATAAATAAATAAATAAAAAATAAAAAATAAAAAAATTAAAAAACATAACCCTAAACCCTAAATCTAACCATAAACCCTAAACCTACAACACTAAATCTTTAACATTAAACCATAAAATCCTAAACCCTAAACCCTAAACCCTAAACCCTAAACCCTAAACCCTAAAACCTAAAACCCTAAACCCTAAACCCTAAAACCTAAACCCTAAACCCTAAATGCTAAACCCCAAACCCTAAAACCTACAACCCTAAACCATAAACCCTCTAAACCTAAAACCTAAATAGTAAACCCAAGCTCTCACATGGACGCTTTCTAGCTTATTTCATGTTCCTTCTCATTTTCCTCGGTTTACCCGCTTATGTGAGCCTTTGACTCCAATGGTTTAACACCATTTTCGCTAACTGAAGCTCTTCAAACTTGGAGGCATCGGCTATGGCTCATGATTTACAAGGTAGTATGGACCTGACTCAATCCGTTATTGCGCCTGCTGTTAAATCCTTCAAAGATGCGCTATCTGGTAAGAACACTTGCTCTAATGATTCAGTCAACTTAATTTCTAGTTCTTTCCGTGGAATGCAGGCTATAATGTGCTCTGATCTTGATATGGAAAAATTGGCGAAGCCATTTGAGTTTTCATTAGTGGGTAAATTTTCATTACGTCGCCCGACTCTTGATAATATATGTTCCTTCTTTCATATCCTAAAGCTCTCAGGCATTTTCACTATAGGATTGATTGATCCTAGGCATATCCTTATTCAGCTATCAAATGATTTAGACTACTCTAGAGTATTTGCTCATCGCTCCTATTTTGTGTACAATTGTCAAATGAGGCTCTTGAAATGGTCACCTCTCTTTGATGTAAAAGAGGAATCCCTTATTGTTCCTTTATGGCTAGCCTTTCCGAACATGAGGATACATTATGTTACCCATCAAGTCCTATTTAGGCTCTCTTTGGTAGCCCTTCAAATCGATCAAGCCATCACCTACGAGATCTCACATCAATTACGTATCTTGGTTGAGATTGATATTACCAAAAAGTATCCTAAAGAAGTTTGGATCGGTTCAAAAAAATTTGGGTATAATCGAAAGTGGAATTTGAAAATTTCCTATTTTTGCACACTTGTAAGATCCATGGTCATGATCACTCTGAATGCTTTGTGTTAAACCCTAATATTAAAAAGAATAAATTATCAGATCCTAAACCCTCTCTAGGAAATGAAAAAACCAATAAGTTCACTTATGTGCCTAAAGCTTTTCAAAATGGAACTCACCCTCCTACCCCTACTCCTTTACTATCTACTGATTTTCCTATTGGAGAACAATCTGAGCTTAGTAAAAATAATGATATTGAGGTTTGTGAGGAAACTAATGATACCTTATTTAACATTGCTCCTACTTGTAATAAATTGGCATCACAAGACAATCCCTTGACTCATATGAACCATCATGGTGATTTGAATGGAAATCTCAAGTTGGATCAAAATCTCAAAACTAATTGAATTGTTAAAAAATGTTGATACTTTGTGATGGAAAAAAAATATGAATAATCATCATGGAAATGAGAATGAAATTTGTATTAATGGTGTCACAACCTCTCTTTACCCTTGAGTGATATCCATGCTAATCCACCTCAACCTAACTCGACATCAAGAAGGAGAAATCACCATTAGAATGCTTTGATGATACTACTCCTATTCTAAATATCACCAACCACTCCCTTTCTGATGGAGATACATTGGACATCGATAGGTTTTTTCAAACTGTTATTAAAAAAAATCCCATAAAGCTAGAATGTTCACTAATAGCTCCACTAGAACCACTCGATCTTCTCTAACTTCCCTCAAATAATTGCTTCATGCTCTCTTTTCTTCTCCTTCTATTTTTCTTATCTCTTTTTTTTTTTCTTTCCACATTATTATGATCAATTTTCTTATTTGGAATGTTCGTGGGACTCTCACCGTCACAATCATGTTAGGTGCCTTTGTCGCACTCATAACATAACCTTACTTGTTGTTATTGAGCCTTTCATTCACTCTTCTAAGATCACACATGTTGCTAGAATACTTGGCTTTCAAAATTTCTTTTATAATATTAGTAATAAAATTTGGTGTTTTTGGAATAATTTAATCAACATTTCTATCCTTGATGATCTTGAACAATTGGTTAATGTTCAAATCTCATTGGGTGAATTTTCTACTCTTGGTTCCTTTATCTATGCTTCTTGTAATTGAGCTGGTAGGAACATCCTTTGGGATCACTTAAGAACCTTTGCCTCCTCGGTTAACAAACCCTGCTTGGTTGGGGGTGACTTCAACACTATTATCGCTTCTTCAGAAAGGAGGGGAGGCTTCTATCCTAACATCCATTCCATGGAAGACTTCTCTAATATGATCCTCGATTACAACCTGATTGATATTGGTTTTTCTAGCTCCGACTATACGTGGCATAACTCTAGACTTTGGCAGCAGCTTGATAGAACCCTCTTTAATTCCCTTTGGATCAATCAATGGCCCCTCACTTCTGTCAAGCATTTGAGCAGAATTTTGTCAGACCATGCTCCTCTTTTGATCTCTATCAAAACCTCTTCCAATAATCTATCCTCCCCTTCTCCTTTTAGATTCCAAAATATGTGGACCCAACATGTGATTCATTAATGTTGTTTCCACTAAATTGATGGCCCTCACCGATGGACAATTCGTTAAAGGCATGATTGATTTTGGCTTAAGCTCAAAAGACTTAAACAAAATCTAAATTGGTGGAACAAGCATCATTTTAAAAATCTTTTTGCCAATCTCAAAATTATGGAACAATTAGTTTGCTCTCTTGAAGATGCTACCATAGCTGATCCTAGTAAGCTTAATGAGTTGAACACTGCTAAAGATAACTTGATCAATTATTAGAATATGGTGGAAACCCACTGACGTCAAAAGGCTGCTAGCAAACATATTGCTGATGGTGATAGAAATATAAGGTATTTCCATGCTCTTTTCAACAAAAGGAAAGCCTTAAACTCTATTCAAAAAATCAAAATATTAACAATAGTGGATCATCGATAGAAATTAAAGATTCTGCCATACAAAATTTTCAAACATCAACCCTCCTTAGAAGCCCTCTCCAACACACACCCTGATCCCTCTATGATTACTAATGATGAGAATCATTTACTCACTTTGGAAGTGAGATCGTAGTACTCTCAATAGCATGAACATCGACTCTGTTCGCCCGATGGATACACGACCATTTTTTTCAGCATTGTTGGCCTTTTATTAAGTCTGACCTTATTGATGTTGTTGTTGACTTCTTTGATGGCAGCCTTTTACCTAGATACTTTTCTAGCACTTCCATTGTCCTCATTCCCAAAACTAATAATCCTGATTCTTGGGGAGATTTTAGACCTATCATCCTTTGCACCTTCTTTCAAAAACTCATTACTAAATTAATTAATAATAAGATAAGTCCGCTACTACCTAAAATTATTTCTCCTAACCAAACTGGCTTCGTTAAAAATAGAGCTATATCTGACAATATCCTTCTTGCCCAAGAGCTGGTTCATGACATTGATGTTCCTACTAGAGGTGGCAACATCCTCCTCAAACTGGATATCTCGAAAGGCTATGATAAACTCTCATGGGATTTCCTCTTTCAAATCTTACATTTGTTTGGGTTTTCTGATAATTTCATCCGCCTCATCAAAAACTGTATTACCAATGTTTGGTTCTCTGCTATCATGATTGGTGAGTTCCTCAATTTCTTTACTTCAAGGCATGGCTTGAGACAAGGAGACCCCCTATCACCCTCTCTTTTTATTCTTGCTATTGAATATCTTTCAAGGAGCCTGAATGATCTTTTCAATAAAAATCCTACCATGTTTTTTAAAACTCATGGTGGTATCCCTTTCTCATCTCGCTTTGATGATTTTATAATATTTTGCAATGCCTCTATTCAGTACATTAAAACTATTAAGAACCTTTTAAATGAATTTGGCAAAGAAAGTGGCCTCTTTCTCAATGATGGAAAATGTTGTTTCATTCCTTTCGCTAAAATCCCTACCAATAGGCTCAACCAAATCTCTAGAATTACTAATTTTCAGCTTCATCAACTTCCTATTAATTATCTCGGGGCTCCACTTTTTAAAGGTAAAAAAAGATCTCATCTTTTTGATGATCTTATCCAAAAAATCTCCAATACAATTTCTATTTGGGAATTTCATTTACTCTCTTTCACTGGTAGGCTCACCTTGATTAAGAGCACTCTTAATTCCATGCCTTTATATCTCATCCAAACCATTGTGCTGACCATTTCTATCATTAACATAATTGAGTGTCTCTTTAACAAATTTTTCTGAGGCTCTAATAACTCCTCTAAAAGAATGCACTAGACCTCTTGGGTTAAAAGTTGTGGCACTCTTGCCGAAGGTGGTCTTGGATGTAAGCCAATTAAAGAAGCTATCACTGCCTTTTCCTATAAACTCTGGTGGAATTTTAGGAGTAACAATAGTCTTTGGGCTAATTTCATGACTGCTAAATATTGTCAGGGTAAACACCCCCTCATTTGTCCCTATAAAGCGGGAGACCCTCCTATTTGGAAAAGACTTTGTTCCATCAAATGGGATGCCGAATACTTATTTTTTTGGGGGATTAACTCTGGTTCCTCATACTTTTGGCAAGATAACTGGAGTGGATGTGGGTCCATTGACGACTTCTCTCCACCCATTCCACTGCCGCTATTAAAGTGATATATTTCTAGTAGAATAATATGTGGAATAATAGTAAGCTTATTGATTATATTCCTTCTTTTCTCTTGAACAAACTCACTACTATTCCTATCATTTCTACCAATCAAGATCAGATCCTTTTTAAGCTTCACATAATGGTGATTTCAACTTTAAAAATGTTTGGCTTCACATTAAAGAAACTCATGTTTCTTCCAATGTGTTTCTCAAACTTTGGAATATCAATATCTTTACTTCTTATTCTGTTCTTAGTTGGCGTATTTTGAAAAACTTCATCCCTGTTGACTCCTTATTATGGGATAAAGGTTTTTAATTACCTTCAAAATGCCAATGCTGCTTTCACATTGAGAATGTGAACCATGTCTTTGTTAACGGGGCCATTGCTTCTAAACTCTAGATTTGGTATGATGATCTCTTTAACATTATCATTTTCAATGGCTCCATAACATTATATCAACTACTTGAAGTTTATTTTGACAATACTATTAAAGGTCACATTAAAGTCATAACTGCTATCACCCTTATTTGGTTCATATGGATGGACAAAAATGATGCAAAACATCGTGAGATCCCTATGAACCACATGAGAATAATTGCTAGAATTAAAAACAAAATTTGTGACTTATTTAATGCCAATCTCATTCACTACAAACATTTCAAAGGTTGTAAGTTTGTGGCCAATAAACTGGGTCTTAACTTACGATCAACTCTAGTAAATGACAAGATTGTTTATTGGGTAAAACTTCATGATCATACTATTAAAATTAACACCGATGGCTCGCCTCATAAAGGTTCAGTTGTGGTGGCATTTTTGAAATCTTCATGGTAAAGTCCTATGAGCTTTTGCCTACCCCCTTAATTCTTGCTCTGTTCCTTTTGCTGAGCTTAGGGCAATGTACAAAGCTCTTGAGATTTACCTTCAAAATGGTTGGCTCAATATTTGGATTGAGGTGGATGCCCTTCTGCTGATTGATCTTTTAACTTCCACAAAAATGAGCAACACTGAATTGTACTACCTTCTCAAGCAAACTAGAGCTCTTCTTACCTAACTTAATTTTAACATCACTCATGTATGGCATGAAGGTAATGTACCTTGCCAATCCAGGAGCCAGGGATGGTATAATCTTCTTTGATCAACTCACCCTACCCAAACATTTGCGTGGCTTGGTTAATTTGGACAATACTGGGCTTCCTTATCTCAGAAATTAATCTAGCCCATGGGATTGTTCTGGTTCAATATCAATTTAACTACATGCCCATTTTATATTCATTGTTATTGCTTTCTTGGTTTTTCTTGATGCATCAATGTAATATCCCTTGTTGCTTACTTGTTGATCTCAGTGACATGTGTTGTTGGTTTAATTGCCTTAGCTCTAATTGGGAGCCTACTGCTTATACTATTTTTATTATTAATGTGCTGATGCTCCTTTGGATTTTGTTAATGTCTCATCCTATTACTCCTTGCCCTTCAGAGCTATGTGGCCGCTATTGGTTTAACTCTCCCACCCTTGTTTGGGGTCTTCTTCTCGGTAAGATGTTTCTTGTCGGAGGGAGATATATTACTTAATGCTCTATTTTCTTCTCTATTTATTGATCAACAGGGACATCTAGAATTATATTCTGGGTCCCTTGCCTCAATGCCTATCTATTAAACTTTTGTATAGCTTTATGACTGACACTGTCCTGCAGATTGCTCTTGGGGTTGGTTTAATGTATTTGCTGAATGTCTTTCAAACCTTTGCTTTGCCTAATTTGAATGGGTAGTCTTATGGCCAACTTGATATAATTTTCTACCTAGGATGTTGATCGGATCATTGCATCTTATGTTCATCATGTCGCAGGGGTTGTCCATGATGTTCAGGTGCTTTTGGAGTTGTTTCTGATTGGTTTGTCTAACCTCATATCCCCAACCTGCCAGGAGTGTAACTGTAATTTCCTGTTTATTTCTTCTATCTCTTTGCAGGATTGGACTTCCCTCATGGCTTATCTGTTTGCCTCTACTGAGGATGTGGGCTTTGCTGCAAGCTTGATCATCTTTATCTAGATGGTTATTTATGTTCACTCCCTTTTGAACTCATTTTGCTATTATTTTACATCCCTAATTTTTTATGGTGTTCTATCTGTTGGGTGTATTATTTGCATTATTGTTTCCTCTTTTGGTTTGTGGGTCATTCATCCAAACAGTTGTCTTTGTGGTTGTTGGCTATTTCTTACCTTTCGATTTTCTAACTGTTTGTGCTATTAACATCTGGGATGCTACTGACTTCACCTACTTTTGTTTTTTCCATCCTGGTTCAGCTAGTTTTGTCCAGACCACTTCCTCCGCTATCTGGGAATTACCTTATGCATTGTCTACTTTGAATGGTTGGTCTTATGGCCAACTTGCTAATATTTTCTTGGGTTGTTGTATGGATCATTGAGTCTTATGTCCATGCTACTACTGGGGATGTTTATCATGTTCTGTAGGGTGTTTTTGGAGTTGTCTTGCTGATTGTTTTGGCCAACCTCATTTACCCAACCTGCCAGGAGAGAAACTGCAAGTTCAATTTCATTATTCCCCTGCAGGTTTGTACTTCCTTAATGGCTTATCAGTTTTCCTTTTCAGTAGATTTGGGTTTAGCTGCTAGCCTAATCATCTTTATCTAGAAGGTTTGGATATTAGCATATGTTCTGTTTACTTTGAATGGGTGGACTTTTGGCTAGCTTGTTGGTAATTCTTTGGTTGAACTGGATTAATACTCAAAGTCGCTTCTGGGTTTTGGTTTGTATTGTTCAGCAAACCTCTTTTGATGTTGTTGACTGCTTGGTGGCTTTTTCTTTAAATCCCCTTAGTGGCTTATTTTATGCAGATCATCTAAATTCTATGGACTACTTTACTTGCTGCTATTTTTTCCATCTTGTTTCAGTTAAACTTGTATCTATTGCACTGTTTATTCTAAATGGGTGGTTTTATGGCCAACTTGCTATTTTTTGTTGTCTTCATTATTTGTTGCCTTGGATATTTGTTGTCTTGGTTTTTCAGGATTCCAATGTTGGCTCTATCTTTGTTGGTTGTAGGACTTTAGGGTCTATCAAGTTGTTTCGACATTCTTGTTTGATTGTCTTTGATGATTGCTATCTGGGCTGCTGCTTCTGATCCCTGTGTTTATGGTCTACCTATTTGGTCACTAACTATTACAATGTCTACTCTGAATGAGAGCTTTTATGGCCAGATAGCTAACTGTCTTTTGCCGTCATGGCTGTTTGTTGTCTTGGTTCTTTGCTGTCTTGTTTTACCTGGATTCCAATGTTGACTCTCATTTGAATCAGCTTTTTGATTTTTCTTCTAGTGGGTTCCATTGTTGCATTAACTCTTTTGCTATTGGAGTTGGATCGATTGCCCTTGTATAGGTGATCTACCTTATCTCGATGTTTCTTTTCCCATCTTGGTTGAGTTTGTGCGGATCATTGTGATTAAGCATCTATCCACTTGGTATGCACGATATTCGAATGGGTGGTACTATGGGCTCCTTTTTTTCTATCTTACTATCTTTGTTGTTTTGTTGATCCTGATTATCCAATTTTATCCAAAGATGCTATTACCGCCTCCTGACCGTCTTTATTTGGTGCTATTTTTGGTGGGATTCTATTCCCTGTTGGGTTATATATGCTTCCTTTACAATTGCTTTTTTGCCACTATATTATGGAATATTAATAAGGGGTTGTTCACATCTACATTCATTATTATGATTGGGTTCATTTTCGTGATTCCAATGTGGGCTCTATTTTTGTTGGTTAGGACTATGGGGTCCTATGTTCGATGTTCGACATTCCGTTTGATTGTCTTTGATGATTGCTATCTGGGCTGCTGCTTCTCAGATCCCTGTGTTTATGGTCTACCTATTTGGTTACTAACTGTTGCAATGTCTACACTAAATGAGAGCTTTTATGGCCAGCTAGCTGTCTTTTGCTATCTTGGCTGTTTGTTATCTTGGTTATCTGCTGTCTTGTTTTATCTGGATTCCAATGTTGACTCTCATTTGAATCCCCTTTTTGATTTTTCTTCTGGTGGGTTCCATTGTTGCATTAATTGTTTTGTTATTGGGGTTGGATTGCCCTTGCTATTTGTATCCGGCAAAGGATCTAACTTATCTCGATTGTTTCTTTTCCCATCTTGGAGGTTTGTTGTGATCATTATGATTAAGCATCTATCCACTTGGTATGCATTGTATATTCTAAATGGGTGGTACTATGGGCACCTGCTACCTTTTGTTGTCTTGCTGTCTTGGTTGTTTGTTGATCTGGATTATCCGATTTTCTGACCAACATGTTGCTACTGGGGCTGTAGTTCTGACTATCTTTATTTGGTGCTTTTTTGGTGGGATGCAGTCTATTTCCTGTGTTGGGTTATGTTTCCTTCCTTTACAATTGCTTTTTGCCAACTACTGTTATGAATATTAATAAGGGTTTTTCACATCGCATTCATTATTATGATTGGGTTCATTTTGGACTATGCTTCAAAGTATTCTGCTAGAAAGATTCATATATATATCATATGTTTGGGATGGTGTTATTTATAGGCTCATTGACTTGCTTAGCAGAATTTCAGCAGGCTGCGTCTTCTATTTCTTGTGGTGGGTTTTATCGGCCATTATACCTCCTCTGGCTATGATTTTTCATGAGGTTCTAGCAAAGATGGCTCATTCTCATATGGATAAGTATTCTCATGTCATGGTGACTATATTGATGATAATTTTCTTGCATCGGATCGCTTATCTTACTGCTCTTTGCAATTTCCTCTCTATTTTATCTATGGTTTTGTTTAGGTGCAGTAAAGCCCATAAGACTTTCAACAACTACTATCTTCTCTCGTGAATGTTGGCTATGATGGCTGTGATGATTTCACTCCCTTTTGGTTTGGTAGTAGCTCTTGTGATGTAACCCTTTTGCTGAACCATGGATGCTCGTATTTGCATCTGCCCCAACTGGGTGTGACTGAGCCTGAGCCTTCTCTATCACATTTCTTTACTATCATTCTAAGATTATGCGATTTTCAGGTATCATTTTGTCTGTATTACCTTAACCGCTCTAAATTCTTTCTGTCTACATTTTTGCAGGTGTTTCTCTCTTGTCCTCTTGTAGGTTTGCTCCAGAGTGTCATGCATTCTCACAGAGCGCCTAATCTTCCATTAGCTTATTATGTTAACCAATTTGTATCTTTTGATTGCTTTCTTGTTTTCTTTTGCTTTTGGCTATACTTAGATAGGGGATTTACTCCCTAGGCTGATTGTAGCTTTTTGAGCAATAGTTCCAGAGTTTATCCCCTTTAAGGACCTTGTAACCCTCTTTTTGTGGCAATAAAATTCCCCTACATGGGATTTCCCCAAAAAAAAAAAAACCTAAACTTAAAAATAAACTTAAAACTAAAATAAATAAAATAAAATAAACTTAAACTTAAACTAAAATAAACAAAACAAAAATAAATAAAACCTAAACTTGAACCTAAAATAAACTAAACCTAAACCTAAACCTAAACTAAATAAAATAAAATAAACTAAAAATAAACCTAAGCCTAAATTAAAAAAATAAAACCTAAAAATAAACCTAAAATAAAAACCTAAAACCTAAACATAAAAGATATAATATAAACATAAACCTAAACCTAAAAATAAAAAATAAAACATAACTAAAAAATAAACCTAAACCAAAACCTAAATCTAAAAAAGAAACTAAAATAAAAAAACCAAAACTAAAACAAATAAATCTAAAACAAAAAAACTAAACTAAATAAAAATAAAAAATAAACCTAAATAAAAATAAGAAGTAAAATAAACTAAAATAAATAAAAATAAGCTAAATAAACCTAAACTTACTAGTTTACTTAACATAAAAATAAAATAAAAAAATTTAAAAAAACCCTAACCCTAAACCCAAAACTTACAACACTAAACCCCAAACCTTAAAACCTAAAACGCTAAACCCTAAACCCTAAACCCTAAACCCTAAACCCTAAACCCTAACCCTAAAACCCTAAACCCTTAACCCTAAAACCTAAACCCTAAACCCTAAACACCAAACCATAAAACCAACAACACTAAACCCTAAACTCTAAAACCTAAATTTTAAAAAAAATATCTAAAGCTAAAATAAGCAAAATAAAATAAACTTAAACTAAAATAAACTAAACTTAAATAAGTAAAACTTAAACCTAAACCTAAAATAAACCTAAACTAAATAAAATAAAATAAACTAAAAACAAACCTAAACCTAAACTAAAAAATAAAACCTAAAACTAAACTTAAAATAATAACCTAAAACCTAAACCTAAAAAAATAAAAGAAAAACCAAACCTAAACCTAAAAATAAAAAATAAAATCTAAACCAAAAAAATAAAATAAAAATAAAACTGAACTAAAAAATAAACCTAAAAAAGAAACTAAATAAAAATGAAAAATAAAATAAACTAAAATAAATTAAAAAGTAAACTAAATAAAACGTAACTAAAAAATAAAGACTAAACTAAACTAAATTAAATAAAAACCAAAACTAAAGAAAAAACTAAAATAAAATAGAAACTAAACCTAAAATAAAAATAAAATAAAACTAAAATAAAATAAAATAAAACTAAATAAAAACCTAAATAAAAATTCAAATGATAATAAACTTAAATAAAAATAAAGAATAAAATAAAGTAAAATAAATAAAAAATAACCTAAATAAACCTAAACTACTAGTTTAGTTAACATAAAAAAAAAAAAAACAAAAAAAAAATAACCTTAAACCCTAAATCTAACCATAAACCCTAAACCTACAACACTAAACCTTAAACCATAAACCCTAAGCCCTAAACCCTAAACCCTAAACCCTAAACCCTAAACCCTAAAACCTAAAACCCTAAACCCTAAAACCTAAACCCTAAACCCTAAACCCCAAACCTTAAAACCTACAACCCTAAACCCTAAACCCTAAACTCAAAACCCTAAACCCTAAACTTAAAAATAAACTTAAACCTAAAATAAATAAAACAAAGTAAAGTTAAACTTAAACTAAAATAAACAAAACTAAAATAAATAAAACCTAAACCTGAACCTAAAATAAAATAAACCTAAACCTAAACCTAAACAAATAGTAAAATCTAAAATAAACCTAAGCCTAAATTAAAAAAATAAAACCTAAAAATAAACCTAAAATAGAAACCTAAACCTAAACCTAAAAAATATAATAAAAACATAAACCTAAACCTAAAAATAAAAAATAAAACTTAACTAAAAAATAAATCTAAACCAAAACCTAAATCTAAAAAAGAAACCAAAATAAAAAACCAAAACTAAAATAAATAAATCTAAAATAAAAAAACTAAACTAAATAAAAATAAAAAATAAACCTAAGTAAAAATAAGAAGTAAAATAAACTAAAATAAATAAAAATAAGCTAAATAAACATATACTTACTAGTTTACTTAACATAAAAATAAAATAAAAAAATAAAAAAAACCTAACCCTAAACCTTAAAACTAACCCTAAAGCCTAAACCTAAAAACCCTAAAACTAAACCCTAAAACTAACCCTACACCTTGAACCCTAAACCTATAAGCTTAAACCTATAACCCTAAACCCTAAACACTAAAAACCTTAAACCCTAAACCCCAAAACCCTAAACTAAACCTAAACCCTAAGCTAACCCTAAACCCTTAACCCTTAATGCTAAACCAAAAACCCTAAACCCAAAACCCTAAACTTTAAAAAGCTAAACACTTAAACCTATACTAAATAAAACTTAAGAAAAATAAATAAATAAACCTAAATCAAAATAAAATAAATAAAATAAATAAAATAAATAAAATAAAAACATAAACTAAAACCTAAACCTAAAAATAAAAAAGTAAAAAAATAAAACTAAACTAAAATAAAATCAATAAAAACCAAAACTAAAGAAAAAAAAATAAAAAACCTAAATAAAATAAAAACTAAACCTGAAATAAAAATAAAATAAACTTAAAATAAAATAAAACAAAAACTAAATAAAAACCTAAATAAAAATGAAAGTAAAAATAAACCTAAACAAAAAAAGAAAAATAAAAAAATAATAAAAAATAAACTAAATAAACCTAAACCTACTAGTTTACTTAACATAAAAAAAAAATTTCGAACCCTAAACCTACAACACTAAACCCTAAACACTAATCCATAAAACCCTAAAACCTATACTCTAAACCCTAGTCCCTAAACCTTAAAACCCTAAACCGTAAACCCTAAAATCTAAACCCAAAACCCAAAACCCTAAAACCTACAACCCTAAACCCTAAACTTAAAAAAAAACCAAAACCTAAAATAAACAAAATAAAATAAACTTAAACCTAAACTAAATTAAAATAAACTAAAATAAATAAAACCTAAACCTAAAATAACCCACACCTAAACCTAAACCTAAACTAAATAAAATAAACTAAATTAAAAATAAACATAAACATAAACTAAAAAATAAAACATAAAAATAAACCTAAAATAAAAAACCTAAAATCTAAACCTAAAAAAATAAAATAAAACCTAAACCTAATCCTAAAAATAAAAAATAAAACCTAAACCTAAAAAAAAATAACTCAACTAAAAGGTAAACCAAAACCTAAACCAAAACCTAAAAAATAAACTAAAATAAAAATCCAAAACTAAAATAAATAAATCAAAATTAAATAAACTATACTAAATAAAAATAAAAAGTAAACAAAAATAAAAATAAAAAATAAAATAAACTAAAAAATAAAAAATAAACTAAATAAAACAAAAGCTACTTGTTTACTTAATTTTAAAAAAACCACTAAACCCTAAGCTAGCACTAAACCCTAAAAATAAATTAAAAAAACCAAAACCTACCAGTTTTCATATTTTAAAAATAAACCTAAAACCCAAAAACCCAAACCCCAAACTTAAAACCTTACAAAAACCCTAACCCTAAACCCTAAACCATAAATTTACAACCCTAAACCCTAAAGCCAAAACCCTAAAACCCTAAACTCAAAAACCAAAACCAAAAACCCAAAACCTTAAACCCTAAACCTGAAATCATAAACCTTAAACCCTAAACCCTAAACCCTATAACTAAACCTAGGAAACACTAAACCTAAACCTTAAACTAAACCCTAAGAAACTAAACCTAAAACTAATCCCTAAATCCTAAACCTAAACCTAAACACTAAACTTAAACACAAAACCTAAACCCTAAAACTTAAAACCTAAACCCTAAACTAAAACTAACTTAAACCTGAAATAAGTTTAAACCCAAACTATAAACCCTAAGGCCCTAAACCTAACTAAACCCTAAACCTGCTAACCTAAACTTAACTAAAACCCTAAACTTAAACCTTAAACCTCAACCTAAACCCTAAACCCTAAACATATCCTAAACCCTAAACTTAAACCTAAACCCTAAAAGGCACTTAAACCTAAACTAAATAAAACCTAACAAAAATAAGTAAATAAACCTAAACCAAAAAATAAAAATAAAAACATAAACTAAAACCTAAACCTAAACTTAAAAATAAAAAAATAAAAAATAAAAACTAAACTAAAATAAAATAAATAAAAACCAAAATTAAAGAAAAATAAATAAAAAACATAAATAAAATAAAAACTAAACCAAAAATTAAAATTAAATAAACTTAAAATAAAATAAAATAAAAACTAAATAAAAACTAAATAAAAATGAAAATAAAAGTAAACCAAAATAAAAAAAAGAAAAACAAACTAAAATAAGTAAAAAAAATAAACTTAATAAACCTAAATCTACTAGTTTACTTAACATAAAAAATAAAAAATAAAAAAATTCTTAACCCTAAACCCTAAACCCTAAGCCCTAAAACTCTAAACCCTAAACCCTAAACCCTAAACCCTAAACCCTAAACCATAAACCCTAAACCCTAAAACCCTAAACCCTAAACCCTAAAACCTAAACCTTAAACTCCAAACCCTAAAACCTTTAACCCTAAACCCAAAACCCTAAACCCTAAACCCCGAACCCCATATCCTAAACTTTAAAAAAAAGCACCTAAAATAAACAAAATAAAATAAACTTAAACCTAAACTAAAATAAAATAAACTAAAATAAATAAAACCTAATCCTAAACCTAAAATAACCTAAACCTAAACCTAAACCTAAACTAAATAAAATAAACTAAATTAAAAATAAACAAAAAAATAAACTAAAAAATAAAACCTAAAAATAAACCTAAAATAAAAACCTAAAACCTAAACCTAAAAATAAAAAACAAAACCTAACCCTAAAAAATAAAATAAAAATAAAACTCACCTAAAAAATAAATCTAAACCTAAACCTAAACCTAAAAAATAAACTAAAATAAATAAACCTAAAATGAATAAATCAAACCAAATAAAAATAAAAAATAAACCCAAATAAAACTAAACATAAAATAAAAATAAAATAAACTTAAAATAAAATAAAATAAAAACTAAATAAAAACCTAAATAAAAATGAAAATAAAAATAAACTTAAATAAACAAGTAAAATAAATTAAAATAAATAAAAAATAAACTAAATAAACCTAAACCTACTAGTTTAATTAACATAAAAATAAAAAATAAAAAAATCTTAACCCTAAATGCTAAACTTACAACACTAAACCCTAAACCTAAACCTAAACCTAAAAAATAAATCTAAACCTAAACCTAAACCTAAAAAATAAACTAAAATAAATAAACCTAAAATAAATAAACTAAACCAAATTAAAATAAAAATAAACATAAATAAAAAATAAAAAAATAAAATAAACTAAAATAAATAAAAAATAAACTAAATAAACCTAAACTTATTAGTTTACTTAATTTTTTTTAAAAAATCATAAACCCTAAACTAACCCTAATCCCTAAACCCAAAACCCTAAAAATAAACTTAAAAAAACCAAACCTACCAGTTTACATATTTTAAAAATAAACAAGAACTAAAACCTAAACCCTTAACCTAAAACCTAAACAGTAAACCCTAAACCCAAAACCCTAAAAGAAACCCTAACCCTAAACTATAAAAAACCCAACTCCTAAACCCTAAAACCTACAACCTGACCTGAAACCCTAAAACCCTAAACTCCAAACCCTAAACCCTAAACTATAATCTCTAAGCCTTATACCGTAAAAACCCTAAACCCTATATCCTAAAAACTAAACCCTAAACCCTAAACCCTAAAACCTAAACCCTAACCCTAAACCCTAAAATCGTAAACCCTAAAACCCTAAACCCAAAACCTTAAACACTAAACACTAAACCCTAAACTAACACTAAACCCTTAACCTAGAAGCCTAAACCCAAAACCCTAAACCCCAAACCCTAAACCCTAATCCCTAAAATGCTAAAAACATAAACCTAAACTAAATAAAACCTAAAAATAAAATAAATAAAAATACTTAAACTAAAATAAAATAAAAAATAAAATAAAAAAAACATAAACTAAAACCTAAACCTAAACCTAAAAAGAAAAATAAATAAAAAATAAAGACTAAACTAAATTAAATAAAAACCAAAATTAAAGAAAAAACTAAAAAACTAAAATAAAATAGAAACTAAACCTAAAATAAAAATAAAATAAACCTAAAATAAAATAAAATAACACTAAATAAAAACCTAAATAAAAATTTAAATGAAAATAAACCTAAATAAAAATAAAGTAAAATAAATTAAAAATAACCTAAATAAACCTAAACTACTAGTTTACTTAACATAAAAAATAAATAAGAATTAAAAAATAAAAAATAAAAAAAACTTAACCCTAAACTTACAACACTAAACCTTAAATCTTAAACCCTAAAACCCTAAACCCTAAACCCTAAACCCTAAACCCTAAAACCTAAAACCCTAAACCTTAAACCCTAAAACCTAAACCCTAAACCCTAAACCCCAAACCCTAAAACCTACAACCCTAAACACTAAACCCTAAACTCAAAACCCTAAACCCTAAACTTAAAATTAAACTTAAACCTAAGATAAATGAAATAAAATAAAGTTAAACTTAAACTAAAATAAACAAAACTAAAATAAATAAAACCTAAACCTGAACCTAAATTAAACTAAACCTTAACCTAAACCTAAACTAAATAAAATAAAATAAACTAAAAGTAAACCTAAGCCTAAATTAAAAAAATAAAACCTAAAAATAAACATAAAATAAAAACTTAAAACCTAAACCTAAAAAATATAATATAAACATAAACCTAAACCTAAAAATAAAAAATAAAACATAACTAAAAAATAAACCTAAACCAAAACCTAAATCTAAAAAAGAAAATAAATAAAAAACCAAAACTAAAATAAATAAATCTAAAATAAAAAAACTAAACTAAACAAAAATAAAAAATAAACCTAAATAAAAATAAGAAGTAAAATAAACTAAAATAAATAAAAATTAGCTAAATAAACCTAAACTTCCTAGTTTACTTAATATAAAAATAAAATAAAAAATAAAAATAAAAACCCTAACCCTAAACCCTAAACATATAACATTAAACCCTAAATCTTAAATCCTTGCTAAACCTAAACCACCACCCTAAACCCAAACCCTAAACCTAACCCTAAACCTACCCTAACCCTAAACCTAAACCCTAAACTACCAAAACCAAACCCTCCCTCCCTAAACTCTATAAATTTTTAAAAAATACCTAAAGCTAAAATAAGCAAAATAAAATAAAATTAAACTAAAATAAACTAAACTTAAATAAATAAAACCTAAACCTAAACATAAAATAAACTAAACCTAAACCTAAACCTAAACTAAATAAAATAAATAAAATTAAATTAAACCTAAGCCTAAACTAAAAACATAAAACCTAAAACTAAACTTAAAGTAATAACCTAAAACCTAAACCTAAAAAAATAAAATAAAAACCTAAACCTAAACCTAAAAATAAAAAATAAAATATAAACCAAAAAAATTAAATAAAAATAAAACTGAACTAAAAAATAAACCTAAAAAAGAAAATAAATAAAAATAAAAAATAAAATAAACTAAAATAAATAAAAAAGTAAACTAAATAAATCTAAGCATACTAGTTTACTTAATTTTAAAAAAGATAAATAATTAAATTAAACAAAATAAAATAAACCTAAACCTAAACTATAATAACTAAACTAAAATAAATAAAACTTGAACCAAAACCCAAAATAAACTAAACCTAAACTAAATATAATAAGATAAACTAAAATGAATAAAACATAAACCTAAAGTTAATTAAACCTAAACCTATACCTTAACCCTAAAGATAATAAAATAAACTAAAAAAAACCTAAAACTAAACTAAAAAACTAAAACCTGAAAATAAATCTAAAATAAAAACCTAAAACCTAAACCTAAAAAAGGAAAATAGAAACCTAAACCTAAACCTAAAAATAAAAAAATAAAATGTAAACCTAAAAAATGAAATAAAAATAAAACTAAATTTAAAAAAAAAAACATAAACCTAAATATAAACCTAAAAAATAAATTAAAACAAATAAACTAAACAAAATAAAAATAAAAAATAAACCAAAATTAAAGTTAAAATAAAACTAAATTTTAAAAATAAACTAAATAAACCTAAGCCTTCTGCTTTAAATAATTTTTTTTAAAAAAACCCTAAACCATAAGCTAAACTTAAACCCTAAAATTAAATTAAAAAAAAAAACCAAAACCTACCTAAAACTTGAACCCTAAACCTAAAACCCCATAAACCTTAAACCATAAAAAAAAACCCTAACCTTAAACCATAAAAAAAAACCTTAACCCAAAACCCTAAACCCTAAACCTACAACCCTAAACCCTAAATCCTAAAACCCTCAAAACTCAGATCCAAACCCAAACCTAAACCCTGTAAAGTGAAACTACCCTAACGAAATCTTAAACCATAACACCCTAAACCCTACCAACCTAAACCATAAACTAAACCTAAACCTTAACCTAAACCATGAATCATAAACCAAAACCTAAACCCAACCCTATAACTCAACCTGTTATAACCTAAACCGCTCTCTAAACCCTAAACCCTATCCATGGGCCCTACTGACCCTGGGCCCCTAAAACTGGGCCAAACCATCTAAACCAAACCCCCCAAACCCTAAACCCTAAACTCCCCACTACCTCTAAATACACTAGATAAACTTAAACCTAAATTAAATAAAACTTAAAAATAAAATAAATAAAAAAACCTAAACCAAAATAAAATAAAAGATAAAATAAAATAAAAACATTAACCTAACCTAAACCAAAACCAAAACTTGAAAAGAAAATAAAATAAAAAATAAAAACTAAACTAAAATAAAATAAATAAAAACCAAAACTACACTAATAAATAAAAAACTTAAATAAAATGAAAATTAAACCTAAAATAAAAGTAAAATAAACCTAAAATAAAATAAAATAAAAACTTAAATAAAAAATAAAAATAAAAAATAAACATAAATAAAAATAAGAAATAAAATAAACTAAAATAAATAAAAGATAAACTAAATAAACCTAAACCTACTGGTTTGCTTAACATAAAAAACCATACCACCCTAAAACTAACCCCACTAAACCCCTACTGACCCACCTGCAAACCCTAAACCCAAAACCCAAAACCCTAAACCCTAAACCCTAAAGCCTAAACCATAAACCCTAAACCCCAAACCCAGAAACCTATAACCCTAAACCTAAACCCTAAATCCCAAAGCCTAAACCCTAAACCCTAAACTCCAAACCCAAAAAACCTAAAAAAAACTAAACCTAAACTAAACAAAACCTAAAAATAAAATAAATAAGAAACCTAAACCTAAATAAATAATAAAATAAAATAAAATAAAAACTTGAACTAAAGCTTAAACCTAAACCTAAACCTAAACCTAAACCTAAAATTAAAATAATATAAAAAAATGAAATAAATAGGAACCTAAACTAAGCTAAGAAATAAAATAAACCTAAAAAAACCTAAATAAAATAATAACTAAATGTAAAATAAAAATAAAATAAACCTAAAATAAAATCAAATAACAAATAACTAAAAACCTAATCTTGAAATAAACAAAATAAAATAAACATAAATCTAAACTAAAATAAATAAAACCTAAACCTAAACCTAAAATAAACTATACCTAAACACTAGACTAAGTGAAATAAAATGAACTAAAAATAAACCTAAACCTAAACTAATAAATAAAACCTAAAAATAAACTGAAAATAAAAACCTAAAACCTAAACCTAAAAAATTAAACGAAAACCTAAACCTAAACCTAAAAATAAAAAAAAGAACCCTAAACTTGAAATATAAAATAAAAGTAAAACTAATCTGAAAAGTAAACATAAACATAAACCTAAACCTAAAAATTTAACTAAATTAAAAAAGCTAAACTAAAATAAATAAACAAAATTGAGTAAAAATTAAAAATAAACCTAAATAAAAATAAAATAACTAAATAAATAATAAATTAAATAAACTAAATATACCTAAACCTACCAATTTTTTTAGTTTAATCCCCTAAACCATAAATCCTGAATCATAAACCCTAAAACTAAAAACACTAAACCCTAAATCATAAACACTAAAAACACTAAATCCTAAAGCCTAAACACTAAACCCTAAACCCTAACCCTAAACCCTAAACCTTAAAACCCTAACCCCAGAAATCTTAAACCCTAAAAGCCTAAAAACCTAAACCTAAACTAATTAGAACTTAAAAATAAAATAAAGAAATAAACAAAAACCTAAAAATAAAATAAAATAAACTAATAAAAATAAATTAAAATAAAATAAGTAAAACCCTAAACTAAATAAAAAAGACCTAAGAATAAAAATCATAAATAAAATAAAAACTAAATAAAAATCTAAACCTAAAAATAAATAAAAAATAAAACCAAAACCCTAAACTAAAAAAACCTAAAACTAAAATAAGAACAAAATAAATAAAATAAAATAAATGTAAACCTAAACTAAAATAAATTAAACTAAAATAAATAAAACCTAAACCTAAACCTAAAATAAACTAAACCTAAATCCTAAACTGAATAAAATAAATTAAATTAAAAATAAATCTAAACTAAAATTAAAAAATAAAATTGAAAAATAAACCTAAAATAAAAACCTAAAACTAAAACTAAATAAAATATAAAAAATAAAATAAATAAAATACCCAAACCTAAATAAAATTAAAAAATAAATAAAATAAAAACATAAACTACAACCTAAACCTAAACCTAAACGTGAAAAGAAAATAAAATAAAAAATATAAACTAAACTAAAATAAAATAAAGAAAAAACTAAACTAAATTCAAAAATTAAAAACCTAAATATAATAAAAACTAAACTTAAAATAAAAATCAAATAAACCAAATGGAAAATAAAATAAAAACTAAACTTAAACCTAAAAAATAAAACCTAAAAATAAAAAAAAACCTAAACCCTAACCTAAAAAAAACCTAAACCTAAAATAGAAATAAAATAAACCTAAACCTAAACTCAAATAAACTAAACTAAAATAAATAAAACCTAAACCTAAACCTAAAATAAACTAAACTTTATTCTAAACCTAAACTAAATAAAATAAAATAAGCTTAAATAAACCTAAACTAAAAAATAAAACCTAAAAATAAACCTAAAATAAAAACCTAAAAATAAAAAACATAAAACTTAAACCTAAATAATAAAATAAAAAAACTAACGTAAAAAATAAACATAAATCTAAACCTAAACCTAAAAAATAAACTAAAATAAAAAACCTAAACTAACATAAATAAACCTAAATTAAATGAAATTAAGAAAATAAAAATAAAAATAAACCAAAATCAAAATAAAAAATAAAATTAACTAAAATAAATAAAAAATAAACTAAATAAACCTAAACTCACCAGTTTACCTAATTTGAAGAAAATAAAACAATATAAAAAAAACCCTAACCCTAAAACTATCCCCAACCCCTAAACGCTAAACCTTAAAACTAACCCTAAACCCAAAACCCTAAACCTACAACCCTAAACCTACAACGCTAAACCCTAAACCTCACCTAAATTAAACCCTAAATACTTAACTAAACCTAAACCCTAAATCCTAAACCATAAACCCTTAACCCTAAACCCTAAACCCTAAAACCTATAACCTTAAACCCTAAACCCAAAACCCTAAACCCTAAAATCCTAGAAACCTAAACATAAACTAAATAAAACTAAAAAATATATTTTAAAAAAAAACTAAACCTAAATAAAATAAAATAAAAACCTCAACTAAAACCTAAACTTAAACTTGAACATAAACCTTATCCTGAAGCTAAAATTAAAATAAATTCAAAAATAAAAACTAAACTAAAATAAAATAAATAAAAAACTAAAGTAAACTAAAAAATAAAATAAACCTAAAAATAAAAAACCTAAATAAAATAAAAACTAAACATAAGATAAAAAATAAAATAAACTTAAAAAAAAAATAAAAAAATAAAACCTAAACCATAAACTAAAAAGAAAACCTAAACCTAAAATAAACAAAATAAAATAAACCTAAACCTAAACTAAGATAAAGTAAACTAAAATAAATAAAACCTTAACATAAACCTAAATTAAACTAAACCTAAAATGTAAACTAAATAAAATAGAATAAGCTTAAAATAAACTAAACCTAAAGTAAAAACCTAAAACATAAACCTAAAAAATAAAATAAAAACCTAAACCTAAATCTAAAAATAAAAAATAGGACTTGAACATAAAAAATAATATAAATATAAAACTAAACTAACAAATAAAAATAAACCTAAACCTAAACCTAAAAGATATACTAAATTAAAAATGCAAACTATAAAAAATAATACTAAAATAAATTGAATAAAAATAAAAATAAACCTATATAAAAATAAAAAATAAAATAAACTAAAATAAATAAAAAACAAACTAAAGAAACCTAAAGCTATTAGTTTTCTTAGTCTAAAAAAAACCCTAAATCCTAAACCCTAAACCCTAAGCCCTAAATCCTAAACCCTAAACCCTAAGACTAACTCTAAACCATAAATCCTAAACCTACAACCCTAAAGACTAAACTAACCCTAAATCCTAAACCCTAAATAAATAAAAAATAAAAAATAAAAAATAAAAACCTTAACCTGAAATCCTAAACCCTTAACCCTATACCCTAAACCCTAAACCCTAAAACCATAAACCCTAAACCCAAAACCCCAAACCCTAAACCCTAAATCATAAACCTTAAACCCTAAAACCTACAACCCTAAACCCTAAACCCGAATCCCTAGGATCTAATTGCTAAACTAACCCTAAACCCTAAAAAGCTAAAAACTAAACCTAAACTAAGTAAAACCTAAAAATAAAATAAATAAATAAACCTAAACCTAAATAAAAAAATAAAAAAGAATAAAAACATAAATTAAAGCCTAAATCTAAACCTAAATCTAAACCTAAAAAGGAAAAAATAAACTAAAATAAAATAAATAAAAATCTAAACTAAATTAAAAATTAATAAACCCAAATAAAATAAAAACTAAACCTAAAATAAAAATAAAATAAACCTAAAATAAAACCAAATAAAAACTAAATAAAAACCTAAAGCTAAAAAAACTTAAAAATAAATAAAAAAAGATAAGAATTAAACCCTAATCTAAAAAAAATCCTATACCTAAAATAAAAATAAAGTAAACCCAAACATGAACTAAAATAAATAAAAACTCAACCAAACCTAAAATAACTAAACCTAAACCTAAAGCTAAACTAAATAAAACAAAATAAACTAAAAATAAACCTAAACCTAAATTAAAAAAATAAAACCTAAAAATAAACCTAAAATAAAAACCTAAAACCTAAACCTAAAAAAATAAAATAAAAAACCTAAACCTAAACCTAAAAATAAAAAATAAAACCTAAAAGTAAAAAATAAAAAAAATAAAACTAAACTAATAGATAAACCTAAACCTAAACCTAAACTTAAAAAAATAAACTAAAATAAAAAAAACATAAACTAAAATTAACAAACCTAAAATAAATATACTAAACTAAATAAAATAAATAAATAAACCTAAATTAAAATAAAAAAAATAAAACTAACTAAAATAAACAAGAAATAATTTAAATAAACCTAAACCTACTAATTTACTAAATTTTTTTTAAAAAACATAAGCCCTAAATCCTAAACCCTAAACACTGAACCCTAAACCCTAAACCCTAAGCCTTAAACCTTAAAAAACCCTAAACCCAGAACTGTAAAGCCTATCCATAAAACCCCAACCCAAAAAGCATAAGCCCTAAAACCCTAAACCCTAAACCCTAAACCCTAAACCCTAAACCCTAACCCTAAACCCTAAACCTTAAACCCTAAACCCTAAACCCTAAACCCTAACCCTAAACCCTAAGCCCTAAACCCCAAGCCCTAAACCTAAACCTAAGCTAACTAACTAAATGATAAATTAAACCTAAACCCTAAGAATGAGCAGAACCATTATGACAGGAACATCATCAACCAGGCGGCTTAGATTTACATGGAGGCTAACTGCATGCATTATCAAAGGGGTGGTGGGGATCCGAGGTGTTGGTTTGGAGGCTGGTCGAGCGGTGGTGGTGGAGGTCGAGGAATGGTTACCATGGCCATGGTGGCGAAGGGAGAGATTGGGGATATGATGGTGGAACCCGCTACTCGACAGGTTAGGGCGGTTCTGATGGGAACTCGAGAAACTATATTACGGTCGATTTGATCAACTACTTATGGAATTATTTCTTTATAGTAGGGATGATTCTAGTTATCTAGGGTTTTTGATTTTCTCTATGCGTGCTCATTTTTGATCTAAATAAAAAAATAAACTTAAACCTACCAGTTTACTTAATTTTTAAAAAAAACTTAAATGCTAAACTCTAAATCGTAACACTAAATCCTAAACATTAAACCCTAAAACTAACCCTAAATCTTAAAAAATCCTAAACCCTAAACCTTAAACCCTAAACTAACCCTAAACCCTAAACCCTAAACCCTAAACCCAAAACCCTAAAAACTAAAAAACCTAAACCTAAACTAAATATAACCTAAAAATAAAATAAATAAAAACTTAAACATAAATAAAAAAATAAAATAAAATAAAAACCTAAACTAAAACCTAAACCTAAGCCTAAACCTAAATCTAAAAATAAAAAATAAAAACTAAACTAAATTAAAATAAATAAAAACTTAAACTAAACTAAAAAATAAAATAAACCTAAAAATAAAAAAACCTAAATAACGTAAAACCTAAACATAAAATAAAAATAAAATCAATCTAAAATAAAATAAAATAAAAACTAAATAAAAACTAAGCCTAAAAAATATACCTAAAAATAAAACCTAAAAATAAATGAAAAGTAAAACTTGTACCCTAAACTAAAAAATAAAAACCTAAACCTAAAGTAAATAAAATAAAATAAACCTAAACATAAACTAAAATAAATAAAACCTAAAATAAACCTAAAATAAAATAAAATGAAAACTTAATAAAATCTTAAAACTAAAACATTATACCAAAAAATAAATAAAAAATAAAACCTAAACCCTAAATTTAAAAAAAAAAAAACTAAACCTAAAATAAAAATGAAATAAACAAAATAAAATAAACCTAAACCTAAACCTAAACTAAAATAAATAAAACCTAAACCTAAATCTAAACCTAAAATAAATAAAATAAAAGAAACTAAAAATAGACCTAAAATATAAATCTAAAACTTAAACCTAAAAAAAAGCCTAAACATAAACCTAAACCTAAACCTAAAAATAAAAAAGAAAACCTAAACCTAAAAAAAATACTCAACTAAAAAATAAACCTAAACCTAAAATATAAACTAAAATAAGAATGTAAACTAAAATAAATAAACAAAACTAAATAAAAATTAAAAATAAATATAAATATAAATAAAAAATAAAATAAACTAAATTAACTAAATAAACCCAAACCTACCAGTTTACTTAATTTTTTTACAAAAAACACTTACCCTAAACCATAAACCCTAAACCATAAAAAAGTTAAAGCCTAAACACTAAACCATAATCCCTAACCCTAAACCATAAACCCTAACAACCTAAACCCTAAACCCTAAACCCTAAAAACCTAAAAACCTAAACCTAAATTAAATAAAACCTAAAAATAAAATATATAAAAAAACCTAAACCTAAATAAAATAAAAAAAAAATCCTAAACTATAATTAAATCTAAACTTAAAAATAAAAAAATTAATTAATAAAAATAAACTAAATTATAATAAATAAAAACCTTAATAAAAGTTTAAAATAAAATGAATCTAAGAATAAAACCCAAATAAAATAAAACTAAACATAAATAAAAAAAAACCAAATAAACCAAAAAATAAAATAAAATAAAAACTAAACAAAAACCTAAACCTAAAAAATAAACCTGAAATTAAATAAAAAAATAAAGCCTAAACCTAATATAAAAATAAATTAAACAAAATAAAATAAACTTAAACCTAAACTAAAATAAACTAAACTAAAATAAATAAAACCTAAACCAAAACCTAAAATAAACTAAACCTAAATGCTAAACTAAATAAAATAAAATAAACTAAAAATAAACCTAAACCAATATTAAAAAATAAAACCTAAAATAAAAACCTAAAACCTAAACATAAAAAAATAAAATAAAAACCAAAACCTAAACCTAAAAATAAAAAATAAACCTAAACCAAAAAATAAAATAAAAATAAAACTAAACTAAAAAAAGAAACTTAAATCTAAACCTAAACCTAACAAATAAACTAAAATAAAAAACCTAAAATAAAATAAATTAATTAAACTAAAAAATAAAAAATAAACCTAAATAATAATATAAACTAAGCTAAATAAACTAAATAAACCTAAACAACCTAAATAATAATATAAACTAAGCTAAATAAACTAAATAAACCTAAACCTACTAGTTTACTTAATTTGAAAAAAAAAACCTTAGACGTTAAACCCTAAGCCCTAAACACTACATCCTAAACCCTAAATCGTAAAACTAACCCTAAACCTTAAATGTTAAATGTTAGACTAACTCTAAACCCTAAACCCTAATCCGTAAACCCTAAACCCTAAACCTTAAAACCCTTAAACCCTAAATCCTAAACCCTAATCTAAACCTAACCCCTAAGCTAACCCTAAACCCCAAATTTTAAACCCTAAGAACCCTAAACCCTGAAGCCTAAACACTGAACCCTAAACCCTAACCCTAAACCCTAAACCTTAGAACCCAAAACCCTAAAACCTTAAACCCTACACTTTAAACCCTAAGCCCTAAACCCTAAAAGTTTAGAAACCTAAATCTAAACTAAATAAAATGTAAGAATAAAATAAATAAAAAAACCTAAACTAAAATAAAATAAAATAAAAGAAATAATAACCTAAACTAAAACCTAAACCTAAATAAAAAAATAAACTAAATTAAAATAAATAAAATTTAAACTAAATAAATAAAATTAAAATAAACCTCAAAATAAAAAAACTAAATAAAATAAAAACTTATACCTAAAAAATAAACCTAAAAATAAATAAAAAATAAAACCTATACCCTAAACTAAAATAAAACCTAAACCAAAAATAAAAATAAGATAAACCTAAACCAAAACCTAAAATAAACTAAACTTAAACCTAAACCTAAACTGAATAAAATAAAATAAACTAAAACAAAACCTATACCAAAACTAAAAATATAAAACAAAAAAAACCTAAAATAAAATCGTAAAACCTAAACCTAAAAAAATAAAATATAATCTTAAACTTAAACCTAAAAATAAAAAAGAAAACCTAAACTTAAAAGATAAAATAAAATAAAACCCAACTAAAAAGTAAACCTAAACCTAAACATAAAAAATAAACTAAAATAAAAAACCTTGACTTATATAAAAAATAAACTAAATAAAACTAAAAATTAAACCTAACTAAAATTAAAAAATAAACTAAAGTAAATATACTAAATAAACCTAAACCTACCAGTTTACCAAAATTTTTTTTAACCTTAAACCCTAAATCCTAAACACTAAACCCTAAACCCTAAACCTTAAACCTACAACCTTAAACCATTAAAAACCCTAAACCCTAAATTCAAAACCCTAACCCTAAACCCTAAACCCTAAAAGCTTAAACCCTAAAACACTAAACCCTAAACCCTAAACCCTAAACCTGAAATCCTAACCCTAAACCATAAACCCTAAACTCCAAACCCTAAAATTAAACCTAAAGTAACTAAATAAATTAAAAAATAAACCTAAACCCAAAAACCTAATAAACCTAAACCTAAACCTATACCCTAAGAATGGGAAAAACCTTGACCATAGGAACATCACCATCAACCAAGCTCAGTCTAGATCTAGTGGTGGAGGCGAAGGTGGAGGTGGCAGTTATCATAGTGGTGGTGGGGGTTCTAGAGGTGCTGGTGGATATGGAGGTGGTGGTCGAAGCAGTGGTGGTTATGGAAGCGGGAGGAGTGACGGAGGTTATAGCCATGGTGGTGGCAGAGGGAAACATTGGGGATATGATGGTGGATCTTGCAACTCAAGAGGTCAGAGTGGTTCTAATGGGAACTGGAGAAACTAAAGAATAGCCAATCGGATCTGTTGCTTATGGAACTATGTCTTTATAGTAGAGACAGTTGTAGTTATCTAGGGTTTTGGATTTGTGCTATGTGTTCTCCTTTTTTATCTATGTCATCGCATGTGTCTTAGAAAACTTGGTGTGTTACTTTATTGATGAAATTGAAAAAAAAATGCTGAATCTAAATTTATTCTCTATTAAAAAAACCAAAAAATTTAAACCCTAAAATAAAACATGAACCCTAAAACTAAAACCTAAACTTGACAATTTGGTAGAGCATTTTGCTGTGCTGGCTGAAACTTTATTGACCTTTTGGATTGGACTTTTTGGTTTTTGGTGGTTGGTGGCTACCTTTGGCCTCCTTTTATGTGGTTGTTTTGTCTTCTAGTGATTGGCATTAGTTGCAGCTTATGTTTCCTTCAGTTGATGGTTTCATTTCTGAGCTATTTAGTCATTTGTGGTTGCTCACCCTGGTTTAGCTTGGTGGCTGCTTATTGTTAGGACTTTGGCTTGAGGCTCCTATCTTGGTTTTTTTGGTTGTTTCTTTATTAATTGGCATTAGTCTGGTGTTTGTTAATGGCTGGTTCTAATTTTCCTTGGTTTTGAGCTTGGGTGGGTATTTGGTTAATGGTTGTTGTTGGTGTTCTGACTTTGTTCTAGCCTCTCTCTGGGTTATTATGACTAGTCTATTGTGGTTTTTTTTTGGTAGTTTTACTGCTAGCTAGTTGCTGGCTGGTTGATCTTTATTTAATGCTGTTGGATCTAGAACTCTATGGACTACTGGCCTTGGATGTTTGCTTATATCAAGTATGCTGACTATGATGGCATTGATGTTACTCACCTCTTCTCTCTGGTTGGTAGAATTACATATGATTATAACCCTTTTTTTTGAAGTTTGGATGTCCATATGTATTGTTGCCCCTTGAGATGATCTTAAATAAGCCTAAGCCTTCTCTTTCTTAGCTCTCCTTTTCCTCTATTTATCCTTATCTTTTTTAGCTATGACTTTTGCCTTTGTACTGTTCTGTAGATTTCTTTTAGAAGTTGGAACTTTACAGAGGGAATGGTCGTTGCTCAGTCAACCCAAGTGTTGTTGTTGTGGATCTTGCTTATCTTTCTTTCTCAAAGAAATCATGAACTACTGCTGACTCATCCTTTTACTATTTTCAGGATTTATTTTAGTCTTACTCCATCTTTTTCTCTCAAGATTTTTAGGCGCTATATTTGCTCTTTTGTTTTTTCTTCTTTTTCTAATGTACTTAGATGGGAGTTTACGTCTCTAGGTTTCCTGTAGCTCTGACACTAGTAGAATTTTAGAGCTTTACCCCTTTTAAAGATGTTATATGTTTTCCTTTTATTATAATAAAAATCTAACTTTCTCAAAAAATACCCCCTAAACCTTAAACCCTGAAAAACCCTAGACCCTAAAACCTTAAACCCTAAACCCTAAACCTTAAACCCAAACCCTAAACCTAAACCCTAAATCCTAAAACACTAAACCCTAAACCCTAAACTAACTATAAACCCTAAATCCTAAACTTTAAACCCTTAACCCTAAACCCTAAACCTTAACCCTAACCTTAAAACCAAAACTGTAAAACCTAAAAGTATAAAACCTAAAATTCTAAACCTTAAATCATAAACCCTAAACCCTAAACCCTAAACCTAACCCTAAACCCTAAACCGTAAACCTTAAATCCCAAACCCTAAACCTAAACCTAAAGTAACTGAATAAATTAAAAAATAAGCATAAACCTAAAAACCTAGTAAACCTAAACCTAAACCTAAACCCTAAGAATGGGCAGAACCTTGATGGTAGGAACAGCACTGTCAACTAGGCTTAGTCTAGATCTAGTGGTGGAGGCGAAAGCGGAGGTAGCGGTTATCACAGTGGTTGTAAGAGATCTAGAGGTGCTAGTAGATATGGAGGTGCTGGTCAGAGCAGTGGTGGTTGTGGAGGCAGGAGGAGCAACGAAAGTTACAGTCGTGGTGGTGGTGGAGGGAGAGATTAAGGATATGATGGTGGATTACGCTACTCGAGATGCCGAGGTGGTTCTGATGGGAACTGGAGAAATAAAGAATGGACAATTTGATCTACTGCATACGGAACTGTGCCTTTATAGTAGAGACGATTCTAGTTATATAGGATTTTGGATTTTCTCTATGCGTGCTCATTTTTTATCTATGTCGTCGCTTGTGTCTTAGAAATCTTGGTGTGTTACTTCAATGGTGAAATTGAAAAAAAGAAATGTTTAATCTAAATTTGTTCTCTATTAAAAAAAGTCGAAAACCCTAAACCCTAGACTTGAGCCTAAACCCTAAACCCTGAACCCTGAACCCTAAACCTACAACCATAAACCCTAAACCCTAAACCTTAAACCCTAAACCCTAAAACCTAAACCTTAAAATCCTAAACCATAAACCATGAAACCTAAACCCTAAACCCTAATCCCTAAACCTTAAAACCTACAAACCTAAACCCTAAACCCTAAACCCTAAACCATAAACCTTGACCCCTAAACCCTAAAAACCTAAAAACTTAAACATAAACTAAATAAAACCTAAAAACAAAATAAATTAAAAAACCTAAACAAAATACAAAAATAAAATAAAATAAAAACCTAAATAACCTAAACCTAAACCTAAAATAAAATAAAATAAACTAATAAAAATAAAATAAAATAAAATAAATAAAAACCTAAACTAAACTAAAAAATAAAATAAACCTAAGAATAAAAAACTTCAACAAAATAAAAATAAAATAAAAACCTAAGCCTAAAAAATAAACCTTAAAATAAAACTTAAACCCTAAAATAAAACTAAACAAAAAAATAATAATAAAATAAATAAAATAAATAAAATAAAATAAACTTAAACCTAAACTAAAAGAAACTAAACTAAAATAAATAAAACCTAAACCTATACTAAAAAAAATAAAATAAACTAAATAAACTTAAACTAAAAAAAATAAAAAACTTAAAATAAACTTGAGATAAACACCAAAAACCTAAACCTAAAAAAAGAAAATAAAAACTTAAACCTAAACCAAAAAATAAAAAATAAAACCTAAACTTAAAAAATAAAATAAAAGTTAAACTCAACTAAAACATAAACCTAAACCTAAAAAATAAACTTAAATAAAAAACTTAACTAAACTAAAGAAAAATAAAATAAACCTAAATAAAAAGTTAAAATTAAAATTAAATTAAAATAAATAGAAAGTAAACTAAATAAACCTAAACCTACCATTTTACTTAATTTTAAAAAACAATTAAAAAAATAAATAAAAAAGTTAAGCCTAAACCCTAAACACTAAACCTACAACCCTAAACCTTAAACCCTAAACCCTAAAACCATAAACCCTAAGCCATAAACCCAAACTCTAAAACTTAAACCCTAAAGCCCTAAACCCTAAATGCCAAACCCCAAATCCCAAACTCTGTTAAAAAAAAACCTCAAACCCTAAAGCCTAAACCTTAAATTAAAACCTAAACCCTAAACCTAAAACCTAAACAATAAACCCTAAACCCTAAATACCCTAAACCCTAAACACTAAACCCTAAAACATAAACCCTAAACACCAAACCTTAAAACACTAAACCATAAACCCTAAACCCTAAACTCTAAACCCTAAAACCTAAACCTAAATAAGAAAATAAAATAAAATAATATAAAAACATAAACTGAAACTTAAAGCTAAACCTAAAAATAAAATAAAATAAAAAATAAAGATTAAACTAAAATAGAATAAATAAAAATCTAAACTAAGTAAAAAAGTAAAATAAACCTAAAAATAAAAAAACTTAAGTAAAATAAAAGCTAAACCCAAAATAAAAATAAAGTAAACCTAAGATAAAATAAAATAAAAAATAAATAAATACTTAAACTTAAAAAATAAACCAAAAAAATAAATAAAAAATAACACCTAAACCATAAACTAAAGAAAAACCTAAAAACTAAACCTAAAAATAAAACCTAAAAATAAATAAAAAATAACACCTAAACCATAAACTAAAATAAAAATAAAATAAATAAAATAAAATAAACCTAAACCTAAAATTAAACAAAAAATTACACTAAAATAAAAAACCTAAAATAAACTAAATAAAAATAAAAATAAAAAATAAAATAAACTAAGTAAACCTAACCTATTTGTTTACTTAATTTTTAAAAAAATAAAAAAAGTAAAAAAAATAAAAAACCCTAACCTAAAACTAACCCTAAACCCTAAAACACTAAACCCTAAACCATAAACTGTATTAAACAAAAACCTTAAATCCTAAACCCTAAGCCCTAAACCCTAAACTAAAACTAAACCCTAAACTTAAAACCTAAACCCTAAACCATAAACACTACACCCTAAGCCCTAAATTTTAAACCCTAAACTAAAAGCCCTAAACCTAAATTAAAAAATAAAATAAAATAAACTAGAAACCTAAACTAACATCTAAACCGAAACCTAAACTTAGAAATATAATAAAATAGAAAATAAAAACTAAAATAAAATAAAATAAATAAAAACCTAAATAAAATAAAAAAATAAAATAAACCTAAATAAAACCTAAATAAAATAAAACTAAACCTAACATAAAAATAAAATAAACCTAAGATTAAAAAAAAACCTAAATAAAAGCCTAACCCAAAAAAATAAACTTAAAAAAAATAAAAAACAACACCTAAACCTTAAACTAAAAAAAACCTAAACCTAAAATAAAAATAAAATAAACAAAATAAAATAAACATAAACCTATACTAAAATAAACTAAATCAAAATAAATAAAACCTAAACCAAAACTTAAACTAAATAAAATAAAATAAATTAAAAATAAACATAAGCTTAAACTAAAAAAATAAAATATAAAAGTAAACCAAAAATAATAACATAAAACCTAAACCTAAAAAATAAAATAAAAACCTAAACCTAAACCTATTAATAAAAAATAAAACGTAAACCTAAAAAGTAAAATAAAAATAAAACTAAAATAAAAAATAAACCTAAATCTAAAAAATAAACTAAAATAAATAAACCAAATATAAATAAACTAAATTAATTCAAAAAGGCATAAACCTAAATAAAAATAAAAAATAAAATATACTAAAATAAATAAAAAATAAACTAAATAAACTTAAACCTATCGGTTTACTTTAAATTTTTTTTTTAAAAACCCTAAACCCTAAACTCTAAATGATAAACCCTGAAAGCCCTAAACCCTAAATTCTAAACCCTAAACCCTAAACCTATAATGATAAACCCTAAACCTTAAACCCTAAACCCTAAACCTACAACCCTAAACCTAAATCTAAATTATAAACTATAATAAACTAAACAAACTAAAACCTAAACCCTTAAGAACCTAAACATTAAACCTAAACCCTAAAACTTAAACTAAACCTAAACCTAAAAAAAGCCAAAATATTAAACTAAAAACCCTAAACCTAAACCTTAAACCCTATCATCTAAACCCTAAACTTAAACCATACATCCTAAATTAAACCCTAAACACTAAACTAAACTCTAAAATCCTAAACTTAAACCCTAACCTAACCCTAAACCTAACTTTAAACCCTAAACTAAATAAACCTAAAACTAAAACCTAAACTTAAACCCTAAACCCTAAAAACCTTAAACCCTAAAACCTAAACACTAAACCCTAGACCCTAAACCCTAACCCTAGACCCTAAACCTTAAAACCCTAAATCCTAAACCCTAAAGCCTAAACCTTAACCTTAAACTCTAAACCTTAAACCCCAAATCCTAAACTGAAACCTAAAGTAACTAAATAAATTAAAAAAGAAACTTAAAAAATAAAACTTAATAAACCCAAACCTAAACATAAACCTTAAGAATGTGCAGAACCATGACGGTAGGAACATCATCATCAAGCAGGCTCAGTCTAGATCTGACAATGGAGGCGAAGGCGTAGGCGATGGTTATCACTATGGCGATGGGGGATCTGGAGGTGCTAGTGGATATGGAGGTGGTGGTCAGAGAAGTGGTGGTTATGGAGGCAAGAGGAGTAAAGAAGGTTACACCAATGGTGTTGGTGGAGGGAGAGATCGAGAATATTATAGTGGATCCCGTTACTCGAGAGAACAGGGTGGTTCTGATGGGAATTGGAGAAAATGAAGAATGGTCAATCGAATCTACTGCTTATCAAACTGAGCCTTTATTGTAGAAATGGCTATATGCATGCTCATTTCTTATCTATATTATCGCTTGTGTCTTCAAAAACTTGATGTGTTACTTGGTTAATGAAATAAAAAAGAAGAAATGTTGAATCTGAATTTCTTCTCTTAAAAAAAACCAAATATCCTAGACCCTAAACTAAATCCTGAACCCTAAATCAAAAACCTAAACTCTAAACCATAAACCCTAAACCTTAAACCTTAAATCGTAAAACCCTAAACCCTAAATCCTAAACCCAAAACTAACACTAAACCTTAAACCCTAAACCCTAAAAAGGTAAAAACCTAAACCTAAACTAAATAAAACTTAAGAATAAAATAAATAAATAAACCTAAACCAAAATAAAATAAAATGATAAACTAAACCTAAACTTAAAAAGAAAATAAAATAGAAAATAAAAACAAAACTAAAATAAAATAAATAAAAACCTAAATAAACCAAAAAAATAAAAACCCTAAAAAAAATAAAATAATCTTAAAATAAAATAAAATAAAAATTAAATAAAAACCTAAAAATAAAACCTAAAAATTAATAAAAAAATAAACTTCAACCCTAAACTAAAAAAACATAAACCTAAAATATAAATAAAATAAACCTTAACCTAAACTAAAATAAACTAAGATAAAATAAATAAAACTTAAACCTAAAATAAGCTAAACCTAAACTAAATAAAATAAAATAAACTAGAAATAAACCTAAACTAAAAAAAAATACAACCTAAAAATAAACCTAAAATCTCAACTTAAAAAAATAAAATAAAAACTAAAGCTAAACCTAAAAATAAAAAAATAAAACATAAAATTAAAAAATAAAATTAAACTAAAAAAAAAAACTTAAACGTAAACCTAAACCTAAAAAATAAAATACGTAAAAGACCTAAATAAAAGTAAATAAACCTAAAATAAATATGCTAAACTAAATAAAAATAAAATTAAACCTAAATAAAAACAATAAATAAAATAAACTAAAACAAATAAAAAATAAAATAAATAAACCTAAACTTACCTGTTTACTTAACTTTAAAAAAAATAAAAAAAATTTAAAAAAAAACCATAAACCCTAAATCCTAAACCCTAAACCCTAACCCCGAAGCCCAAACCCTAAACCCTAAACCCTAAGCCCTAAACCCTAAAACCCCAAACCATAAACCCTAAACTGTAAACTAACCCTAAATCCTAACCTAACTCTAAGCCCTAAACCCTAAACCCTAAATCCTAAAACCCCAAACCCTAAACCATAAATCATAAACTAACCCTAAACCCTAACCTAACCCTAAACCCTAAACCCTAAACCCTAAAAACTCTAAACCCTAAAGCTTAGACACTAAACTTTAAACCCTAAGCCCTAAACTCTAAGCCCTAAAATCAAACCCTAAACCATAAACCCTAAAACCCTACACCCTAAACCCTAAACTGTATACCCTATACCCTAAACCCTATATCCTAAACACTAACCCTAAACCCTAAACCCTAAACCCTAAACAATAAACCTAAAGAAACTAAATTAATAAAAAATAAACCTAAACCTAAAATTTAATAAACCAAAACCAAAACTTAAACCCTAATAATGGGTAGTACCTTGACGGCAAGAACATCAGCATCAATTAGGCTCAGTCTAGATTTAGTAGTGGAGGCGAATGCAGAGGTAGCGGTTATCATAATAATGGTGGGGGATCTGGAGCTGCTGGTGGATTTGGAGGTGGTGGTTGAAGTAGTGGTGGTTATGAAGGCAGGAGGAGCGACGGAGGTAATAGCCATGTTGGTCATGGAGGGATAGATCTGGGATATAATGGAAGATCCTACTACTCGAGAGGCGGTGATGGTTCTGCGAAATGGAGAAATCAAGAATGGCGACCATCTAATGCTTAGCTTTATGAGCTTTTTTATCTATGTCATCGCTTGTGTCTTAGAAAACTTGGTGCGCTATTAGGCTATTGAAATTGAAAATAAAAAATGTTGAATATGAATTTGTTCTATGTTAAAAAAAACCTTAAACCTTAAAACCTAAACTAAAACCTAAACCTTAAACCAAAAACCTAAACCCTAAATGAAAAAAACCATAATCCGTAAACACTAAACCCTAAACCCTAAACCCTAAACCCTAAAACCTTAAACCATAAACCCTAAATCCTAAACCCTAAACCCTATACCTTAAACCCTAAAACCTTAAATCATAAACTCTAACCCCTAAAATGTACAAGCTAAAACCCCAAACCCTAAACTCTAAACCTTAAACCCTTAAAACACTAAACTCTAAATTCTAAACACTAAACCATAAATCCTAATCCTAAATCATTAACCAAATCTAAATCCTCTAAACCTTAAAAACTAAACCTAAACCCTAAACTAAAAACATTAACCTAAACTAAATCCTAAATTTAAACTTAAATCCTTAAACTAAACCCTAAACCAACTCCTAAACCTTAAACTAAATTAAACCTAAACTTAAACTCTAAACACTAAACCTAATCCTAAATCCTAAACTAAACCCTAAACACTAATCTTAAAGTTAAACTAAACAAAACTTATACTAATATAACTTAAACCTTAAACCAAACCTAACTTAAACTAAATTTAAACCAATCCTAAACCAAAACCTAAATCTACTAAATTTAAACCTAAATCCTAAACCTAATTTTAAATCGAAACCTTAAACTAAATTACAAACCTAAATCAGAATCTAAACAAATTCAACTAAATAAACTCAATCTCACTAAATTAAACCTAATCACTTAAACCTAAATCAAATCCTGACTAAACTTAAATCCTAAACCTAAACTTAAACCTAACTTTAAATCCTAAATCTAATCCTAAATTAAACATTAATCAAGTAAAACTTACCTTAAACCTAACACTAAACTTAAATCAAACTTAAACGTAAAACTAAATCTAAACCTAAACACTAAGTTTAGATGAACCAAACTTAAACCTAAATCTAAATTTAAACCTAAACCTAAACTTAAACCTTAAACCTAACTATAACTAAATTTAATTTAAACTTAAATCCTAAACTTAAACCTAAACTTGAACCCAAATCCTAAATCTTTTAATTTAAATCTAAATTAAAACTAAAACCTAAACCCTATACCTAAACCCTAAACCTAAGCCCTAAACCCTGATCCCTAAACTCTAAACCCTAAACCCTAAACCCTAAACCTAAACCTAAGCCTAAACATAATCTAAAACCCTAAACCCTTAACCTAAACCTAAACTTAAACTTAAACCTAAACCTAAACCTAAACTTAAACCTAAACTAAACCTAAACCCTAAACCAAATGAATCTTAAACCTTAAATTGAAACCTAAAAAAAAATTGTTGCCTGAGCTCGGGTCATCGTGCTCTGGTGATTTTCCTTTCCCCTCTCATTTTTAGCTTTCTGGCCGCTACTTGCTAGCTATTTTATATGATTCTCACTAGATTCCTTCATAAATTGATGAGTGCTAGCCTATTTTGTGTATTCATTAGAGTGACACCATGGCTTGGCATCTTCCTCGATGATTCCTTAGGGAAAACTGAAGGATCCTATGGATCCTACTAAGGAATCAACTAACTTGGCTTTGACTGCTTTGAAATCATTCAAAAATGAGATGTTCCAGTTTAGATTTCTCTCACTAATATGTGAATTCCTTTTGTTAACCATCAATTCCATTTTTCTATGGGTGCTTTATTTGGTCGATTATTGTAAATTGATCAGGCAACGACTACAAAATCCATCCTTTAATGGCCAGAATCCTTGTTGAATTGGACATTACCAAGAAACACCCAAAAACATCTAGTTGGGATCTAAAAGTTATGGTTATATGCAAAGATTTGAATTTGAAAATCTCCCTACATTTTGTTCTCACTATAAAATCCATGGGCACGATAATTCTGAATGTTCCATGCATCATCCTCACCTAAAAAAGAAAATCCCTCTTAAGGAAACTTCTATTCCTAACCCTAGGCTGATCACTGTTAAATATAAAAAAACTACTTTAGAAAAAATGGAATTTTTTAGTGTTCCTAATAAGGCTGTTTTACCTCTTACATCTTTTGCACAATTGAAGGCTTCTAATGCGAACAATAATAGCTTTTCTAAACTTTTAGATGATGATTCTATTTCCTCTGATTCAATCCCTACATTCTTGTCGGCTTTGATTGATGAAAATGAAGCTTTGATTGAGAATATAAATGAGGATAATAATGTTATGCATCATTCAAATTCAATGGAGAATATGCCTTTAATACCTCATGATAATCAGGCTGAAAAAATTGATTCTATTTTCTAGATTCAGGATTATTTAAATTCTCATAAAGATTTAGCTTTGTCAAATAATCTAGGTCATGAAGAGGAAGGGCTTGGTTTTCACACTTACCTATTAATAAATCTATTTCTTCTCCCTCTCTTGTTATTCCTGATGCTCATTTGGCTTTAATAAATTCTAATGTCTTGGAAGAAGGAGAACTCATTTCTAATCAGTAGATTTCTCCTAAATCTATGACTAATGTTGCTAAATCTTCTCGGATGATGAAAATATGGGAAAAGAAAATGGTTTCCAAACTTATCATGCTAAAAAGAAAAAAATGTTAAAAATTTCCCTCACAAATTGCCAAGAAACACTAGATTGGCTACAGCCTCCCTCTCCTCTCTTAATTAACCTTTTATTAACCCCTTTCTATTTCTTTATGTTTAATTTTATTGTTTGGAATGATAGAGGGATTGGTACCCTCTCTATTCTTAACTGTATTAAAAATCTTTATTGTATACATAATATTTCTTTACTTATTTTTTCTAGAGCCTCTTATTCATGCTAACAAAATTAATCATGTTGCTAGAATGATCAATTTCAATAAATTTTTCTCTAATGTTAGTAATAAGAATTGGTGTTTTTGGAATAACTTTGTATATGTTTCTATTTTTGATGATATTCAACAAGTTGTTAATGCTCAAATCTCTTATGGTGATTATTGTGTATTGGTCTTAGATCTGGTAGAAATCTTCTTTGGGATAATTTGCAAAATTTTGCTACCTCTATCAATAAACCTTAGTTTGTTGGTGGTGATTCCAACACTATTTTATTCACTTTTGAATGAAGTGGTGGTTGCTCTCCTAATATTCAATCCATGGAAAAATTTTCTAATATGATCCTTTATTGTAATTTGATTGATATTGGTTTTAAAGGTTCTAATTATCCTTGGTAAAACTTTATACTTTGATAAAAGGTTGGATCAAAATCTATTTAATACTCATTGGATTACTCAATGGCATATTACTTCTGTCTATCATTTAACCAGAACCTTGTCTGATCATGCTCCTATTTTGGTTTCTATTAAAGATAATTTTAATAGATTAAAAAATTTCTTTCTTTTAGATTTTAGAACATGTGGATTCAACAAATTGATTTTTTAATGTTGTGGTTAATAATTGGAAAGTCCTTTTACATCCTGATAATTCGATTATGGGGATGAATAGACTTTAGTTTAAGCTTAAAAGACTTAAGAAAATCTGGGTTGGTGGAATAAGCATTATTTTAAAATCCTTTTTGCTAATATCAAAGATATGGAAAAATATGGTTTGTGATCTTGAGGTCTCTATTATGGCTGATCCTTCTAAGATTAAGGACTAGACTGAGGTGAAAGATAAACTTATTAATTTTCAAAATATGGAAGAGACTTATTAGCATCAAAAAGTTGCTAGTAAACATATTGTGGATGGTGATAGCAATACTAGGTATTTCCATGCTTTAGTTAATAAAAAGTGAGCTTTAAATAATATTCAAAAAATTAAAGATGATAATGGAGAATGGATTATGGAGAATAATGATATTAAGGATTCAATTATTAAATACTTTAGAAATATGCTAAATAAGAGTTGCTCTTATGAAGCTATTTCTAAATCACACTTGATTCCTTCTATTATTATTAATGATGACTATGATTTGCATACTATTATGCCTAATGAAGATGAAAATTTTAAAGTTCTTAATAGCATGAACATAGATTTTGTTGTTGGTCCAGAGGGTTTTACTACTCAATTTTTTCAAATTTGTTGGTTTATTATTAAAAATGATTTGATTGAGGATGTGGTTGATTTTTTTTAATGGTAATCCTTTTCCTAGATATGTTTCTAGCACTTATATTCTTCGCATACTTAAGAATGATAATCCAGACTATTGGAGTGATTTTAGACATATTAGTCTTTGCACCTTTTTCAATAAGCTGATTTCCAAAATTCTTGTCAACAGGCTTAGTCCTTTACTTCATAAGATTATCTATCTCAACCAAACTAGGTTTTCATAAAAGTAAATCTATTTCTCATAACATTTTACTTGCCCAGGAATTAATTCATGACTTAGATGCTAAGACTATAGGTATAAACATTTTTTTTCAAATTAGATATTACCAAAGCTTTTGATATTATCTCTTCGGATTTCATTTTCCATATTCTAAATTTATTAGGGTTTTTTGATAAATTTATTTTTCTTATTAAAAATTATATTAAGAATACCTATTTTTTTATTTTTCTTAATAGGGAAGCTTTGGTCTTCTTTCCTTCTTCCCATGGCTTAAGATAAGGGGATCCTTTATCTCCTACTTTATTTATTATTCCTATTGAGTACTTATCTACGAGCATCAATGAGTTATTTTTAAACAATCCTAGTATGTACTACAGAACTCTTGGTGGTCTTCCTATTTTCCACTTAAGCTTTGTAGATGATTTCATTATTTTTTGCAATGCTTCTATTCAACATATCAAGAACCTCAAGATTTTTTTAAATAAATTTGGAAGAGAAACTGGTCTTTCTATCAATGATAACAAAAGCTATTTTATTATTTCTTCAAGTATCTCTAATAATAAAATAAATCAAATATGGCATATCACTAATTTTAAACATCAACACTTACCTCTTAAGTACTTGGGTGCTCCTCTATTTAATGGTCCAAAATGATCCCATCTTTTTGATGAGTTAATTCAAAAAATTTTAAATAAAATTTTTGTTTGGAATTCCATTTACTTTCCTTTGGTGGTAGGCACACTATTCTTAAGAACTCTTAATTCTATGCATCTTTATTTGATTCAAATTATTATTCCCACTAATTCTGCTCTTATTAGAATTGATCGCTTGCTTAATAAATTCTATTAAAAGAATGCATTGGACATCCTGGTATAAATGTTGTGGTCATTTGGGTGAAGGTGGTCTTGGTTGAAAATCTTTTCATGAGGCTATGACTTTCTTCTCTCATATTATCTGGTGGAATTTTAGAAAGAATGATAGCCTTTGGGCTAATTTTATGATAGAAAAATATTGCTAAGGTAAATACCCTCTTATCTGTGCTTATAAAGTTGGTGACTCTCCGGTTTGGAAAAGACTTTGCTCCATTGAATTGGTTGTTGAATCCTTAATATCTTGGGGTATTCATTTGAGCTCTTCTTTCTTTTGGAAAGACAATTGGATTGGAAATAGCTCTATTGACTCCCTTTTATCTACACACTCTACTGCTAGTATCAAACTTAACTCTTTTTAGATTAATAATAATTGGAATGAAAACAAACTTGAGAACTACATTCCTATTACTATTTTTGACAAGTTTTGTAACATCACTATCTTTTATAATAAACTTGATCAAATTCTTTTCAAGCTCTCTTACAATGGCGATTTCATTCTTAAAGAGGTTAGGAATTTTATTAGAAAAAATAAAACACCTCTAATGTTTCATTAAACTTTGGAACAATATCATTCCTATTTCTTATTATATTTTAGCTTGGAGGAGTTTGAATAACTTCATTCCTGTAGATTGGTTGCTCTAGCTTAAAGGGTTTTATTTACCTTCCAAGTGCTAATGTTGCTTTCATATTGAAAATGTTAATCATGTTTTAGTCAACGGTGTTATTACTTCCAAACTTTGGATATGGTATGATGATTTATTTAATACTAACTATTTTAATGGCTCTCTTTCATTATATCAACTTCTTGAAGTTTGTTTCCATAAAACTATGAAAGGTCATATGAAAGTTTTAATTGCTATTACCCTTATTTGGTTCATTTGGATGTTTAGAAATGATGTTAAATATCAAGGCATCCCTATGAACCATAAAAGGATCCTTGTTAGAATTAAAGAAAAAATTCATGCTTTGTTTAATGCAACTTTAATTAGTAATCTTCATTTTAGAGGTTATAAATTTGTGGCTAAAAATTTGGGTATCACTTTACATGATGACCCTTCCTATAAGAGTGTTAGGATTAAGCATTGGATTAAGCCTAAAGAATATTTTATTAAGATCAATACTGATAGTTCCATTTCCCCAAACAAATATGGTTGTGGTGGAATTCTTAAGGATTCTAAAGGTCTAATTTGTGATTATACGCTCAAAGCTTATTCTATTATTTATCTCATGGCTATTAATAAAGCTATTGATATTTTTTAACCATAGGCCTCTTTAATATTTGGATTGAAGTTGATGCTCTTCTTTTACTTGATATGCTCAATACTAATAAAATGGGGAATGCTGGTTAATTTATCTTCTTAATCACACTAAAAAGCTTCTTTCTCAAATTTGCTACAAAATTTCTATCATTCTTCATGAAGGTAATGCTTGTGATGATTTCCTGGCTAATTTGGAGCTAAATTAATTGAGCTCACTTTATTTGATAATGATAGCTTACTTAAGCATCTACATGGCCTAGTCAATCTGGATAACACTGGACTGTGTTACCTCAGATTTTATCTTTCAGCTATTTTGTTGATCATATTGATATGGTGGCTTTATTCAGTCTATTTTTTGGTTATTGTTTTTGTGCTTCCCTCACAAGAAAGTGGTTTTTTCTATTTCTTTAGGGTGCTAGTCAATCTCACTTTATATGAAAGCTGCCTTGTTGGTTTTAGTTTAATTGATTTTCGTATCCTCTAAGACTACTATTTTTTTTTCTGTGGCTCATGCTAGGCTCATTTTGTCACACAGCTAGTGTGTTTTAGGGGTCTCCTATTGGGTTGTGGTTGTGCCTGATTTTGCCCTACCCCATACACTGATTGATGTTGGGTTTTCCTTAGGTTTTGGCTACCTGCTACATTATTTGAATTGGATTTTTTTTTTGGTTTTGGATCTTAATTTGCTTTTCTACTAACTATTTTGGGTGGTCATTTTTTCATGGTTGTTGTTGGTCTCTTCAAGTTGGTTTTTCCCTCTGCCTTGTGGATTGGAGGTAGCTTTCTCTAAATGTTGCCCTCCTATTTTCTCTTTTGTGGTGATTGTCTACTCAATAGGGTTTGGAAGGGGCTTTATTTCCCTCTAGCCTTGTTCCTTTCCTCGTTGATTTGCTGCTTGTGGTTTGGTGGTTCTCTTTGGCATTTTATACTTTGGTTTTTTGTCTGGTTGAGTGACTACCAATTTTGTTTCTTGGTTTTTTTGGAGATCTCTAGGTGGGTTATGGCTATGCCTGCTATTGTTCTTTCCCTCTATTTTGGGCTAGATATTGGGTTAACCTTTTATTTTGGTTGGCTGCTCCCTTTACTAAATTGGAACTTCTGCTGCTATGGTTGGTTGTTGGGTGGCAACTATTGGTCTCTTTAAGATTTGCTTAGCTTTGGTTATTTTCCTAGTTTGGGTTGGTGTTTGTTTTTGTTGGTTATTTTATCAATTGATTGGTATGAGGACAGTTGCTTTATGGTTCTTTTTTCTTCCAGACTTAGGTTTTTGTTTACTCAAGGAGATGGTTATGGTTATTTTTTGTCTATGCCTACTAGTTTGCTGGCAGTTGCTCCTTTGACTGGATTGGCCTAGTGTTTGCTGAAGGCTGGTTGTGGTTCTCTCTAGCTTGGTGACTTGGGATTGGATGCTATCTTTCCTTGGATGCTTGTGCCCTGGCTTAGTGTCTTGGGATTTAAGTTGGCTATTGGTATTGAATCCCTCTTATTTATTTTGCTATCCTTGTTTCCTGATATTTGCCTCTTGGTCGGTGGTGCTGGATTTGGTGTTTTTCCTGCTGCCTTGGTGGTGGTTTGGATGGTAATTTCTGGATGCCCTCTTGGTGTCCCTATGGCTTTCCTCTCTTTGGTGCTGCTTATATTCTACCATTTTACTATTTGGGTGGAGGTTTTGCCCTTGGATTTGGATTGCTAGTGCTCTAGAGAAAGTCATGGGTTATTGTTATGCCTTTGGGATTGTATTGTTGGGTTGTGTTCTTACCCCTATTCATGCTGAATGCTCCTTTTTTGTGTTTCTCTTCCTTTTGGTGGTGGCTTTGGTGGAGTTAATGCTTAGTTTGTTTAGCTTGGCCACTGATCATGCTATAACTTCTAGGTTGCTGGCTTTATGTGATTGGTCTGTTGTGAGTTTTGGTTGGTGGGTTGGCTATTGGCTGGCTACGTTCTCTGTTTGTTTGGTGCAAGACCTGGATCACTATTGACTATTTTTCCCTTGGATGGTTTGCTTATATCAAAAAAACAAAAACCAAAAAAAAAACAAAAACCTAAACAAAAATAAACTAAAAAAATAAAATAAATAAAAACATAAACTAAAACATAAACCTAAACCTAAACCTAAAAAAACTAAATTAAAATAAATAAATAAAAACCTAAACTAAACTAAGAAATAAAAAATCTAAAAAAATAAAACTAAACCTCAATCTAAACCTAAAAAATAAACCAAAAAATAAATAAGAAATAAAACCTAAACCCTAAACTATAAAAAAAAAACCTAAACCAATAATAAAAATAAAATAAACCTAAACCTAAACTAAAATAAATAAAACCTAAATCTAAACCTAAAATAAACTAAACCTAAACTTAAACTAAATAAACTAAAATAAACTAAAATAAACCTAAACTAAAAAATAAAACCTAAAAATAAACCTAAAATAAAAACCTAAAACCTAAACCTAAAAAGATAAAATAAAAACCTAAACCTAAATCTAATAAAATAAAATAAAAATAAAACTAAACTAAAAAATAAACCTAAACCTAAACCTAAATGTTAAAAAATAAACTAAAATAAAAAACCTAAACTAAAATAAATAAACATAAAATAAGTAAACTAAACAAAATAAAAAAATAAACCTAAATAAAAAAACATAAAATAAACTAAATTAAAAAATAAAATAAATAAACTAAATAAAATTAAACCTTCGAGTTTACTTAATTTAAAATAAAAAATTAGAAAAATAAAAAATAAAAAAACACTTACCCTAAACCCTAAAACTAACCCTAAACCCTAAACCTACGAACCTAAGCCCTAAACCCTTTACCCTAAAACCCTAAACCCTAAACCCTTAACCTTAAAACCCTAAACCCTAAACCTTAAACCCTAAAAACCTAAAAACTTAAACCTAAATAAAATAAAACTTAAAAAAATAACCAAAACCTAAATTAAATAAAAATATAAACTAAAATAAAGTTTAGGGTTTAAGGTTTTAAGGGTTTAAGGTTAGTTTTAGGGTTTAGGGTTTAGGATCTAGGGTCTATGGCTTAGGGTTTAGCGTTTAAAGTTTTTTTTTAAATTAAGTAAACTATTAGGTTTACGTTTATTTTGTTTATTTAGCTTAGTTTATATTTTTCTTTAGGTATATTTTTAATTTTTTTAGTTTAATTTATTTATTTTATTTTAGTTTTTTTATTTTATTTTATTTGTTAGGTTTAGGTTTAGATTTATGTTTATTTTTTTAGTTTAGTTTTATTTTTATTTTATTTTTTAGGTTTTGGTTTATTTTTTATTTTTAGGTTTAGGTTTTGGTTTTTATTTTATTTTTTTAGGTTTAAGTTTTAGGTTTATTTTTAGGATTTATTTTTTAGTTTAGATGTAGGTTTATTTTATTTTATTTAGTTTAGGGTTTAGGTTTAGGTTTTATTTATTAGAGTTTAATTAATTTTAGCTTAGGTTTAGGTTTATTTTATTTTGATTATTTTATTTTTATTTTAGGTGTAGGTTTTATTTTTTTATTTATTTTTAGGTTTATTTTTTAGGTATAGGTTTTTATTTAGTTTTTCATTTCTTTTATTTTAAGTTTATTTAATTTTTATTTTATGTTTAGTTCTTATTTTATTTTGTTTTTTATTATGAGGTTTATTTTAATTTTATTTATTTAGTTTAAATATTTATTTATTTTAATTTAGTTTATTTTTTTAGGTTTAGGTTTAAGTTTTAGTTTAGGTTTTTATTTTATCTATTTTATTTTATTTTATTTATGATTAAGTTTTTTTATTTATTTTATTTTTAGGATTTATTTAGTTTAGGTTTAGGTTTCTGGGTTTTTAAGTTTTAGGGTTTAGGGTTTAGGGCATATGGCTTAGGGTTTAGGGTTTAGGGTTTAGGGTTTTAGGGTTTCGGGTTCTAGGGTTTAGGATTTAGGGTTAGGGTTTAAGGTTTAATGTATAGGCTTCAGGGTTTAGGGTTCTTAAGGTTTAAGGTTTAGTTTTAGGTTGCAGGGTTAGGTTTAGGTGGGTTTATAGAGTTTAGGGTTAGTTTAGGGTTTAAGGTTTAGGGTTTTTGGGTTTAGGATTTAGGATTTAGGGTTTAGAGTTAGTTTAGGGTTTAGGGCTTTAAGGGTTTAGGGTTTAGGGTTAGTTTTAGGGTTTAGGGTTTAGGATCTAGGGTCTATGGCTTAGGGTTTAGCATTTAATGTTTTTTTTTTAAAATTAAGTAAACTGGTAGGTTTAGGTTTATTTTATTTATTTAGCTTAGTTTATATTTTTATTTAGGTTTATCTTTAATTTTTTAGTTTAGTTTAATTATTTTATTTTTGTTTATTTGTTAAATTTATGTTTAGATTTATGTTTATTTTTTCAGTTTAGTTTTATTTTTATTTTCTAGGTTGTTTATTTTTTTATTTTTGGTTCAGGTTTTGGTTTTTATTTTATTTTTTTAGGTTTAAGTTTTAGGTTTTTATTTTAGGTTTATTTTAATGTTTTATTTTTTAGTTTAGGTGTAGGTTTATTTTTATTTTATTATATATTATTTAGTTTAGGGTCTAGGTATAGTTTATTTTAGGTTTAGGTTTAGGTTTTATTTATTTTACTTAGTTTAGATTTAGGTTTAGGTTTAGTTTATTTTAGGTTTAGGTTTAGGTTTTATTTATTAGAGTTTAGTTAATTTTAGTTTAGGTTTAGGTTTACTTTATTTTGATTATTTTATTTTTATTTTAGGTTTAGGTTTTATTTTAGTTTAGGGTTTAGGTTTTATTTTTTATTTATTTTCAGGTTTTATTTTTAGGTTTATCTTTTAGGTATAGGTTTTTATTTAGTTTTTCTTTTCTTTTATTTTAAGTTTATTTTATTTTTATTTTACGTTTAAGTTTTTATTTTATTTAGTGTTTTTATTCTTAGGTTTATTTTAATTTTATTTGTTTAGTTTAAATATTTATTTATTTTAGTTTAGTTTACTTTTTTAGTTTTAGATTTTAGTTTAGGTTTTTATTTTATTTTATTTAGTTAGTTTTATTTAGGTTTAGGTTTATTTATTTATTTTATTTGTTGGTTTTATTTAGTTTAAGTTTAGGTTTCTAGGTTTTTATGTTTTAGGGTTTATGGTTTAGGGCATATAGCTTAGGGTTTAGGGTTTAGTGTTTAGGCTTCAGGGTTTAGGGTTCTTAGGGTTTAAGGTTTATGGTTTATGGTTGGCTTAGGGGTTAGGTTTAGATTAGGGTTTAGAATTTAGGGTTTAGGGTTAGTTTAGGGTTTAAGGTTTAGGGTTTTAGGGTTTAGGGTTTAGGGATTAGGGATTAGGGTTTAGGAATTAGGGTTTAGAGTTAGTCTAGGGTTTAGGGTTTTAATGGTTTAGGGTTTAGTTAGTTTAGGGGTTTAGGATCAGGGTTTAGCGTTTAGGTTTTAATTAAGTTTAGGTTTATCTAGTTTATTTAACTTAGTTTATATTTTATTTGTTTATTTTAATATTTTTATTTAGTTTATTTTATTTTAGGATTTTTATTTTAGTTTATTTGTTAAGTTTAGGTTTAGATTTATGTTTATTTTTTAGTTTATTTTTATTTCTATTTTATTTTTGAGGTTTAGGTTTATTTTTTATTTTTAAGTTCAGGTTTTGGTTTTTTTTTATTTTTTTAGGTTTAGGTATTAGGTTTTTATTTTAGGTTTATTTTTAGGTTTTATTTTTTAGTTTAGGTTTAAGTTTATATTTAGTTTATTATATTTTATTTAATTTAGGGTTTAGGTTTAGTTTATTTTAGGTTTTGGTTTAGGTTTTATTTATTTTAGCTTAGTTTATTTTAGTTTAGGTTTAAGTTTATTTTATTTTGTTTATTTTATTTTTATATTAGGTTTAGGTTTAGCTTTTTAATTTAGGGTTTAAGTTAAAATTTTTATTTAATTTTAGGTTTATTTTTTAAGTTTAGATTTTTATTTAGTTTTTTTTTTGTTTATTTGGTTTTTATTATATGTTTAGTTTTTATTTTATTTAGGTTTTTTATTCATAGATTCATTTTATTTTTAAGTTTTGTTAAGGTTTTTATTTATTTTATTTTAGTTTATTTTTAATAATTAATTTTTTATTTTTAAGTTTAGGTTTAGCTATAATTTAGGTTTTTATTTTTATTTTTTATTTTATTTAGGTTTATGTTTTTTATATATTTTATTTTTAGGTGTTATTTAATTTAGGTTTAGGTTTTTAGGCTTTTAGGGTTTAGGGTTTAGGGTCTAGGGTGTTAGGGTTTATGGTTTAGGGTTAGGGATTAGGGTTTAGTGTGTAGGCTTTAGGGTTTTTAGGGTTTAGGGTTTATGGTTTAGGATTAGTGTTTTTTTTTAATTAAGTAGAGCGGTAGGTTTAGGTTTATTTAGTTTATTTTATCCTTTATTTATATATATGTTTATTTTTACCTTTTATTTAGTTTAATTTATTAATTTTAGTTTAGGTTCTTATTTTAGTTTATATTTTAAGTTTTGGTTTAGGTTTATTTTTTAGTTGAGTATTTTTTTAGGTTTAGGTTTTATTTTTTATTTTTAGCTTTAGCTTTAGGTTTAGGTTTAGGTTTTTATTTTATTTTTTTAGGTTTAGATTTTAGATTTTTATTTTAGGTTTATTTTTAGTTTATTTTATTTTATTTATTTTAGCTTTAGATTTAGGTTTAGGTTTTATTTATTTTAGTTTAGATTTAGGATTATTTTATGTTGCTTATTTCATTTTTATTTTAGGTTTAGGTTTTTTTTTTAATTTAGGGTTTAGGTTTTATTTTTTATATATTTTTTTGTATAATTTTTTTAATTTTAGGATTTTATTTAGTTTTCATTTTATTTAAATTTATGTTTATTTTAGGTTTTATTTATTTTAGTTTTAAGTTTAGGTTTATTTTATTTTGTTTACTTTAGGTTTAGGTTCTTAGTTTTTAGTTTAGGGATTAGGTTTTACTTTTTATTTATTTTTAGGTTTTATTTTTAGGTATATTTTTTAGGCTTAGGTTTTTATTTAGTTTTTATTTTATTTTTTTTTATATATAGGTTTTATTTTATTTAGGTTTTTTTAGGTTTATTTTTTTTAGTTTAGTTTAGGTTTTTATTTATTTTATTTTAGTTTATTTTTTATTTTTTATTTTTAGATTTAGGTTTAGGCTTCAGTTTAGGCTTTAGTTTAGGTTTTTATTTTATTTTATTTTATTTATATATGTTTAGGTTTTTTTATTTATTTTATTTTTAAGTTTTATTTAGTTTAGGTTTAAGTTTTTAGGTTTTTAGGGTTTTGGATTTAGGGTTTAGGCTTTAGGGTTAGTTTAGTGTTTAAGGTTTAGGGTTTAGGGTTAATTTTAGGGTTTAGGGTTTAGGATTTAGTGTTTATGACATAGGGTTTAGCGTTTAGGTTTTTTTAAAAAATTAAGCAAACTGGTAGGTTTAGGTTTATTTTTTTATTTATATCAAAAATGAGCACGCAAAGAGAAAATTGAAAACCTTAGATAACTAGAATCATCTCTACTGTAAAGACATAATGCCACAAGTAGCTGATCGAATCAACCGTTCTTTAGTTTCTCCATTTGCCATTAGAACCACCCTAACCTGTCTAGTAGCAGGATCCACCATCATATCGCCAATCTCTCCTCCATCACCATGGCCCACTCCGCCTCCATAACCACCACTGCACCAACCACAGCCTCCAACATCCGCATCCCCACCACCAGCTGATAACGGCCGCATCCGTTCCCTCCACGATCTAAAGCAGCCTAGTTGACGATGATGTTCCTGCCATCAAGGTTATGCCCATTCTTAGGGTTTAGGTTTACTTTTTAATTTAGTTAGTTAGCTTAGGTTTAGGTTTAGGGCTTGAAGATTAGGGTTTAGGGTTTAGGGTTTGGGGTTAGGGTTTAGTGTTTAAGGTTTAGGGTTTAGGGTTTTAGGGTTTATGCTTTTTGGGCTGGGGGTTTATGGATAGGATTTAGAGTTCATCGTGTAGGGTTTTTTAAGGTTTAGGCTTTAGGGTTTAGGATTTAGGGCTTATGGTTTTTTTTTTAATTAAGTAAATTGGTAGGTTTAGGTTAAGTTAGTTTTTTTAATTTATTTTTTATAAATTTTAGTTTATTTCATTTTTTAATTTTAATTTAGGTTAATTTTTTTATTTTGATTAGTATATTTATTTTAGGTTTTTATTTTATTTTATTTTCTTAAGTTTAGGTTTAGGTTTAGGTTTATCTTTTAGTTTAGTTTTATGTTTGTTTTATTTTTTAGTTTTAAGTTTTATTTTTTATTTTTAGGTTTAAGTTTAGGTTTTATTTTATTTTTTTAGGTTTAGGTTTTAGGTTTTTATTTTATGTTCATTTTTAGGTTTTATTTTTTAATTTAGGTTTAGGTTTATTTTTAGTTTATTTAATTTTATTTAGTTTAGCTTTAGGTTTAGGTTTAGTCTATTTTAGGTTTAGGTTTAGGTTTTATTTATTTTTGTTCAGGTTTAGGTTTACTTTATTTTTATTTTAGGTTTAGGTTTTTTCTTAGATTAGGGTTTAGGTTTTATCCTTTTTTTTTTTTAGGTTTTTTTAGGTTTAGGTTTTTATTTAGCTTTATTTTAGGTTTATTTTATTTTTATTTTAGGTTTAGTTTTTAGTTTATTTAGGTTTTTTATTTTTTATTTGATTTAGATTTTTATTTATTTCATTTTAGTTTATTTTTTTCTTTTTAGGTTTAAATATAGGTTTAGATTTAGGTTTCAGTTTAGGTTTTTATTCTTCTTTTATTTTTTTATTTTGGTTTAGATTTATTTATGTATTTTATTTTTAGGTTTTCCTTAATTTAGGTTTAGTATTTAGCTTTTTAGGGTTTAGGGTTTAAGGTTTAGGGTTTAGGGTTAGTTTAGCATTTAGGGTCAAGAGTTTCGGGTTTAGGGTTTAGGGTTGTAGATTTTATGGTTTTGGGTTTAAGGTTTATGATTTAGGGTTTAGGGTTTGGAGTTTGGGGTTTAGGGTTTAGGGTATAGGGTATAAGGTTTAGGGTTTAGGGTTTAGGATTAGCATTTTTATTTTATTTTATTTTATATTTTTTATTTAGGGTTTAGGATTTCGGGTTAATTTAGTGTTTAGGGTTTAGAATTAGTTTTAGGGTTTAGGGTTTAGGGTTTAAGGTTTAGGGTTTTTTTTAGATTAAGAAAACTGATAGGCTTAGGTATATTTAGTTTATTTCTTATTTATTTTATTTTATTTTATTTATTATTTTTATATAAGTTTATTTTTATTTTTATTCAATTTATTTTATTTATTTTAGTATTATTTTTTATAGTTTATGCTTTTTATTTTAGTTTATTTTTTAGGTTTAGGTTTAGGTTTATTTTTATTTTTTAGTTTAGTGTATATTTACATTATTTTTTAAGTTCAAGTTTTATTTTTCATTTTTAGGTTTAGGTTTAGGTTTTTAATTTATAATTTTTAGGCTTAGGTTTTAGGTTTTTATTTTATGTTTAATTTTAGGTTTAGGTTTTTATAGCTTATTTTATTTTATTTAGTTTACGATTTAGGTTTAGTTTAATTTAGGTTTATGTAAATGTTTTATTTATTTTAGTTTACTTTATCTTAGTTTAGGTTTAGGTTTAATTTATTTTATTTATTTTAGGTTTAGGTTGTCTTATTAGTTTATGGTTTAGGTTTTATTTTTTATTTATTTTTAGGTTTATTTTATTTTTATCTTATGTTAAGTTTTTATTTTAGTTAGGTTATTTATTTTTTGGTTTATTTTATTTTTTTAGTTTAGTTTAGATTTTTATTTATTTTATTTTAGTTTAGTTATTATTTTTTAATTTATTTTAATTTTAGATTTAGGATTAGATTTATGTTCAAGTTTATGTTTAGGTTTTAGTTGAGGTTTTTGTTTTATTTTATTTAGGTTATTTAAAAAAAATTTGGTTTTAGGTTTAGGATTTTAGCATTTAGGGTTTAGGGTTTAGGGTTAAGGATTTATGTTTAGGATTTAGGGTTTAGGGTTTAGTGTTTAGGTTTTAGGGTTTAGGGTTATAGGTTAAGGGTTTAGGGTTTAGGCTTTAGGATTTAAGGTTAGTGTTTGTTTTTATTTTTGATTTTTTTTATTCTTTCTTTAGGGTTCAGAGTTTAGGGTTAGTTTAGGGCTTAGGGTTTAGGGTTCAGTGTTGTAGGTTTAGGGTTTAGGGTTTAGTTTTAGGGTTATGAGTTTCGGGTTTGGGGTTGTAGGTTTAGGGATAATTTTAGGGTTAGAGTGTTTTTCATATTTTTTTCATTTTCTTTAAATTAAGTAAACTGGTAGGTTTAGGCTTATTTAGTTTATTTTTTATTTATTTTAGTTAATTTTATTTTTTATTTTGATTTTAGTTTATTTCTATTTTTATTTACTTAAGTTCATTTAATTTAGGTTTATTTATGTTAGTTTAGGTTTTTTATTTTAGTTTATTTTTTAGGTTTAGGTTTAGATTTATGTTTATTTTTAGGTTAGTTTTATTCTTAATTTATTATTTTGGTTTAAGTTTTATTTTTTATTTTTAGAATTAGGTTTTAGGTTTACTTTTAGGTTTTAATTTTTTGTTCAGGTTTAGGTTAAGGTTTAGTTTATTTTAGGTTTTATTTATTTAAGTTTATTTCAGTTTAGGTTTAGGATTATTTTATTTGTATTTTAGGTTTATGTTTTTTTTTAGTATAGGGTTTAGGTTTTATTTTTTATTTATTTTTAGGTTTTATTTTTGAGGTTTAAGGTTTTATTTAGTTTTTATTTTATTTTACTTTAGGTTTATTTCATTTTTATTTTAGGTTTGTTTTATTTATTTTATTTAGGTTTTAATTTTTTTTATTAGGTTTTATTTACTTTAATTTAGTTTTTATTTTTTTATTTTATTTTCTTTTCGGGTTTAGGTTTAGGTTTAGGTTTAGTTTATTGTTTATGTTTTTATTTTACTTTAGTTTTTTATTTTATTTATTTTATTTTCACATTTTATTTAGTTTAGGTTTTGAGTTTTTATTTTTGGTTTATTTTTCAATTTTATTTTTAAATTTAGGTTTAGAGTTATTTTTAGTTTATTTTATTTTATTTAGTTTAGGGTTTAGGTTTAGTTTATTTTAGGTTTAGGTTTAGGTTTAATTTATTTTAGTTTAGGTTTAGGTTTATTTTATTTTATTTATTTTATTCTTATTTTAGGTTTAGGTTTTTTTATTTAGTTTAGGGTTTTGGTTTTATTTTTTATTTATTTTTTAAGTTTAGATTTTTATTTAATTTTTATTTTATTTATTTATTTATTCATAGGTCTTTTTTTTTAGTACAGGTTTTTATTTATTTTATTTTAATTTATTTTTATTAGTTTATTTTATTTTATTTTTAGGTTTTAGTTTATTTATTTATTTTATTTTAAGTTTCAATTAGTTTAGGTTTAGGTTTTTAGGTTTTTAGGGTTTAGGGTTTAGGGTTTAGGATTTTAGGGTTTAGGGTTTTAAGGTTTAGGGGTTAGGGTTAGGGTTTAGGGTTTAGTATTTAAGCTTTAGCGTTTAGGGTTTTTATGGTTTACGATTTAGGGTTTAGGGTTTTGGGTTTGGGGTTTAGGGTTTAGGGTTTAGGGGTTGTAGGTTTTAGGATATGGGGTTTAGGGTTTAGGATTGAGGGTTTAGGGTTTTAGAGTTTAGGGTTATACGTTAAGGGTTTAGGGTTAATTTTAGGGTTTAGGGTTTAGGGTTAGGGTTTTTTATTTATTTTTAATTTATCTTTTTATTTAGGGTTTATGATTTATGCTTTAGGGTTTAGGGTTAGTCTAGGGTTTAGGGTTTAGAGTTGTAAGTTTACCGTTGTAAGTTTAGGATTTAAGATTTACGATTAGTTTTAGGGTTTAGGGCTTAGGATTTAGGGTTTAGGATTTAGGGTTTTGGGGGTTTTTTAATTAAAAAAATTGGTAGGTTAAGGTTTATTTAGTTTATTTAATTTATTATTTATTTTTATTTAGGTTTATTTTTTATTTTTACTTTATTTAGTTTATTTATTTTAGGTTTATTTATTTTAGTTAAGCTTTTTTTAATTTAATTTATTTTTTAGGTTTAGGTTTAGGTTTATGTTTATTTTCCAGTTTAGTTTTACTTTTATTTTATTTTTTAGGTTTCTGTTTCTATTTTATTTTTAGGTTTAAGTTTTAGGTTTTTATTTTTTATTTATTTTTTAGTTTAATTTATTATTTTAGGTTTAGGTTTATTTTTAGTTTATTTTATTTTACTTAGTTTAGGGTTTAGGTATAGTTTATTTTAGGTTTAGGTTTAGGTTTTATTTATTTTACTTTATAGCTTAGGGTTTATGTATAGTTCATTTTATTTTGTTTATTTTAGGTTTAAGTTTTTAGTTATTTTTTATTTGATTTTATTTTAAGTTTATTTTAATTTTATTTTACATTTAGTTTTTATTTTATTTCAATTTTTTTAGGTTTATTTTATTTCTTAGCTTACATTAGGTTTTTATTTATTTTATTTTGTTATTTTATTTTAATTTTGGGTTTAGGTTCAGGTTTAGGTTTATGTTAAATCTTTACTTTAAGTTTTTATTTTATTTTATTTTATTATTTATATAGGTTTAGGTGTTTTATTTATTTTATTTTCAGGTTTAGAGTTTAGGGTTTCGGGTTTAGGCTTTGGGGTATAGGGTTTAGGTTTAGGGTTGTAGGGTTTTGGGTTTGGGGTTTAAGGTTTATGGTTTAAGCTGTAGGGTTTAGGGTTTAGGGATTTAGGGTTTAGGGTTTAGGGTTTTAGGTTTAGGGTTTAGGGTTTTAGGGTTTTGGGTTTAGGGTTTAGGGTTTAGGGTTAGTTTTAGGGTTTAGGTTCAAGGATTTTTTTATGTTAAGTAAACTAGTAGGTTTACGTTTAAGGTTTTTTTTATGTTAAGTAAACTAGTATGTTTAGGTTTATTTAGTTTATCTTTCATTTATTTAAGTTTATTTTATTTCTTATTTTTATTTATGTTTATTTTTTTAATTTAATTTAAGTTTTTTATTATTTTTTATTTTATTATAATTTAAGTTTATTTTAATTTTAATTTAGGTTTAATTTTATTTTATTTAGGTTTTTTATTTGTTAGTTTAGTTTTGGTTTTTATTTATTTTATTTTAGTTTAGTTTTTTATTTTTTATTTTATTTTCCTTTTAAGTTTGGGCTTAAGTTTAGGTTAGGTTTATGTTTTTATTTTATTTTATTTTTTATTTTATTTTAGTTTAGGTTTATTTTATTTATTTTTTTATTTTTTTTAATTAAGTTTTAAGTTTTTTTATTTTTAGCCTTTAGGGTTTAGGGTTTAGGGTTAGTTTAGGCTTTAGGGTTTAGGGTTTAGGGTTTAGGGTTTAAGATTTAGGGTTTAGGGTTTAGGGTTTAAGGTTTAGGGTTAGTTTAGGGTTTAGGGTTAGGGTTAATTTTAGGGTTTAGGGTTTAGGGTTTTAGGTTTTTAGGGTTCGGGGTTTAGTGTTTAGGGTTTAGTGTTTAGGGTTTAAGCCTTAGGGTTTAGGGTTTATGATTTATAATTTAGGGTTTTGGGTTTTAGGTTTTTGCATTTTGGGTTTTTAGTTTTTGGTTTTATTGTTTTGGCTTAAGGGTTTAAGGTAGTAGATTTAGGGTTTAGGGTTTAGGGTTAAGGTTTTTTATACGGTTTAAGGTTAGGGTTTTCTTTTTAGGGTTTAAGTTTTAGGGTTCACGTTTTAGTTTAGGTTTATTTTTAAAATAAGTAAACTGGTAGGTTTTTTTTTTAAGTTTAATTTTTGGGTTTAGGCTTAGCTTAGGGTTTAGTAGTTTTTTTAAAATTTTTAAATTAAGTAAACCAAAAGGTTTAGGTTTATTTAGTTTATTTTTTACTTAATTTAGTTTTATTTTAATTTTTATTTTGGTTTATTTTTTATTTTTATTTAGTTTAGTTTATTTATTTTAAGTTTATTTATTTTAGTTTATTATTTAGGTTTAGACTTAGGTTTATGTTTTTTTAGTTTAGTTTTATTTTTATTTTATATTTTAGGTTTAGGTTTTATTTTTAGGTTTTGGTTTAGGTTTCTATTTTCTTTTTTTAGGTTTAGGTTTTAGGTTTTTATTTTAGGTTTATTTTCAGGTTTTAGTTTTTTAGTTTAGGTTTAGGTTTTTTCTAGTTTATTTTATTCTATTTAGGGTTTAGGTTTAGGTTTAGGCTTAGTTTATTTTAGGTTTATGTGTATGTCTTATTTATTTTAGTTTAGATTATTTTAAGGTTTTATTTATTTTTATTTATTTTAATTTATTTAGTTTAGGTTTAGTTTATTTTAGGTTTAAATTCAAGTTTTATTAATTTTAGTTTAGTTTATTATAGTTTAGGTTTAGGTTTATTTTATTTTGTTTAATTTAATTATTTATCTTTTTTAAAATTATGTAAACCAGTATGCTTAGATTTATTTATTTATTTATTTATTTTAGCATATTTTATTTTTTATTTTTATTTAGTTTAATTTATTTATTTTAGATATTTTTATTTTAGTTTTGGTTTTTCAATGTAGTTTATTTTTAGGTTTAGGTTTCAGTTTAGGTTTATTTTTTAGTTTAGTTTTATTTTTCTTATTTTTTTTAGATTTCACTTTTTTTTAGGTTTAGGTTTTGATTTTTATTTTATTTTTTTAGGTTTAGGTTTTAGGTTTCTATTTTAGGTTTATTTATAGGTTTTATTTTTTTAGTTTAGGTTTAGGTGTATTTTTAGTTTAGGTTTAGGTTTACTTTATTTTAGGTTTTGGTTTTGGTTTTATTTATTTAAGTTTAGTTTATTTTAGTTTAGGTTTATTTTAGTTTTAGGTATTTGTTTAAGTTTAGGGTTTAGGGTTTAGGGTTGTAGGTTTTATGGTTTGCTGTTTAGGGTTTAGGGTTTAGGGTTTAGGTTTTAGGTTTTAGGGTTTAGGGTTTTAGGTTTAAGGGATTAGGGTTTAGGGTTTAGGGTTTAGGCTTTAGGCATTAGGCTTTAGGCTTTAGGGTATTAGGATTTAAGGTTTAGGGTTTAGTGTTGTATGTTTAGGGTTTATGGTTAGTTTTAGGGTTTAGGGTTATGGTTTTTTTTATTTTTTTTTATTTTTTATTTTATTTTTATGTTAAGCAAACTAGTAAGTTTAGGTTTATTTAGCTTATTTTTATTTATTTTAGTTTATATTTTTATTTAGCTTAGTTTGTTTATTTTAAATTTATTTATTTTAGTTTTGGTTTTTTATTTTAGTTTCTTTTTTAGATTTAGGTTTTGGTTTATGTTTATTTTTTAGTTAAGTTTTATTTTTATTTTATTGTTTAGTTTAGGTTTTATTTTTTATTTTTAGGTTTAGGTTTAGGTTTTTATTACATTTTTAGGTTTAGGTTTTAGGTTTATTTTTAGGTTTTATTTTTTTGTTTAGGCTTTGGTTTATTTTTAGTTTATTTTATTTTATTTAATTTAGGTTTAGGTTTAGGTTTAGTTTATTTTAGGTTTAGGTTTACATTTTATTTATTTTAGTTTTGTTTATTTTAGTTTAGATTTAGGTTTATTTTATTTTATTTATTTTAGGTTTAAGTTTATTTTTAAGTTTAGGGTTTAGGGTTTCGGGTTTAGGGTTTAGGGTTTAGGGTTTAAGGTTTTAGGATGGGGTTTAGGGTTTAGGGTTTTGGGGTTTAGGGTTTAGGGTTTTAGGGTTTTGGGTTTAAATTTTAGTGTTGTAGGTTTAGGGTTTATGGTTAGATTTAGGGTTTAGGGTTATATTTTTTTATAATTTATTATTTATTTATTTATGTTAAGTAAACTAATAGTTTAGGTTTATTTAGTGTATTTTTTATTTTATTTGCTTTATTTTATTCTTTATCTTTATTTAGGTTTATTTTTATTTTCATTTTTATTTAGGTTTTTATTTAGTTTTATTTTATTTTTTTAGGTTTATTTTATTTTTATTTTAGTTTTAGTTTCTATTTTATTTAGGTTTTTTATTTTTTCTTTAGTTTTGGTTTTTATTTATCTTAGTTTAGTTTAGTTTTTATTTTTTATTTATTTTCCTTTTTAGGTTTAGGTTTAGGTTTTAGTTTATGTTTTTATTTTATTTTATTTTTTAGCTTATTTAAGTTTTAGTTTTTTATTTATTTTATTTTTAGGTTTTATTTAGTTGAGGTTTAAGTTTTTAACATTTTAGGGTTTAGGGTTTAGGCTTAGTTTAGGGTTTAGGGTTTGGAGTTTAGGGTTTAGGGTTGTGGGTTAAGTGTTTAGGGTTAGTTTAGGGTTTAGGGTTTAGGGTTTTTATGGTTTTAAGTTTGGGTTTAGGGTTTAGGGTTGTAAGTTTAGGGTTATAGGTTTATGGTTCAGGGTTTAGCATTTTTAGGGTTTTAAGGTTTATAGTTTAGTGTTTAGTGTTTATAGTTTAAGGTTTAGGTTTTAGGGTTTTAGGGTTTACGATTTTAGTGTTTAGGGTTAGGGTTTAGGTTTTAGGGTTTAGGTTTTATGGTTTAGTATTTAGGGTTTAGGGTTTAGGGTTTTTATGGTTTAGGCCTTAGGGTTTATAGTTTAGGTTTAGGGTTTAGGGTTTAGGGTTTTGTGTTTTAGTTTTAGGGTTTAGCTTAAGGTTGTAACTTTTAGGTATTAGGTTAGGGTTTTAGGGTTTTGGGTTTAGGGTTTAAGGTTTAGGTTTTAGGTTAAGGGTTCAAGTTTTAGTTTAGGTTTATTTTTAAAATATGTAAACTAGTAGATTTTGCTTTTTTAGTTTATTTTTAGGGTTTAGGGTTTAGGGATTAGGGTTAGCTTAGGGTTTTCAGTTTTTTTTTAAAAAATTAAGTGAAGCAATAGGATTAGGTTTATTTATTTTATTTTTTATTTATTTTAGTTTATTTTATTTTTTTATTTTTATTTGGGTTTATTTTGTATTTTTATTTAGTTTGGTTTATTTATTTTAATTTATTTTTTAGTTTAAGTTTAGGTTTAGGTTTATTTTTTAGTTTAGTTTTATTTTTATTTTAATATTTAGGTTTAGGTTTTATTTTTTTATTTTTAGGTTTCTATTTTCTTTTTTTAGGTTTAGTTTTAGTTTTTTATTTCATGTTTATTTTCAGGTTTTATTTTTTAGTTTAGGTTTAGGTTTATTTTTAGTTTATTTTATGTTATTTAGGGTTTAGGTTTAGGTTTAGGTTTAGTTTATTTTAGGTTTAGATTTAGGTTTAGATTTTGTTTATTTTAGTTTAGTTTATTTTAAGGTCTTATTTATTTTAGTTTATTTTATTTTATTTAGTTTAGGTTTTGGTTTAGGTTTAGTTTATTTTAGGTTTAAGTTTAAGTTTTATTTATTTTAGTTTAGTTTATTATAGTTTAGATTTAGGTTTACTTCATTCCATTTATTATAATTATTTATCTTTTTTAAGATTAAGTAAATTAGTAGGCATAGATTTATTTCATTTATTTTGATTTTTTTAGTTTATTTTATTTTTTATTTTTATTTAGATTTATTTTTTATTTTTTATTTAGTTTAGTTTATTTATTTTAGATTTATTTATTTTAATTTTAATTTTTTATTTTAGTTTATTTTTTAGGTTTAGGTTTAGGTTTCAGTTTCTTTTTTAGTTGAGTTTTATTTTTGTTTTATTTTTTGATTTAGGTTTTATTTTTTATTTTTAGGTTTGGGTTTAGGTTTTTATTTTATTTTTTAAGCTTTAGGTTTTAAGTTTTTATTTTAGGTTTATTTTTAAGTTTTATTTTTTAGCTTATGTTTTTGTTTATTTTTTACTTTAGTTTATTTTATTTAGTTTAGGTTTGGGTTTAAGTTTAGGTTATTTTAGGTTTAGGTTTAGGTTTTATTTATTCTAGTTTATTTTATTTTAGTTTAGGTTTATGTTTATTTTATTTTGTTTATTTTAGGATTTTAATTTTTTTTTTAAGTTTAGGGTATAGTGTTTGGGGTTTAGGGTTTAGGGTTGTAGGATTTAGGGTTTGGGGTTTAGGGTTTAGGTTTTATAGTTTAGGGTTTAGGGTTTTAGGGTTTAGGTTTAGGGTTTAGGGTTTAAGGTTTAGGGTTTAAGGTTTTAAGATTTAGGGTTTTGGGTTTAGTGTTGCAGGTTTAGGGTTAGGATTTTTTTATTTTTTATTTTTTATGTTAAGTAAACTAGTAGGTTTAGGTTTATTTAGTTTATTTTATATTTATTTAAGTTTATTTTACTTTTTTTATTTAGGTTTATTTTGATTTTCATTTTATTTAGGTTTTTATTTAGTTTTTATTTTATTTTATTTTAAGTTTATTTTATTTTATTTTAAGTTTAGTTTTTTTTTATTTTTTTAGGTTTAGGTTTAAGTTTTAGTTTATATTTTTTATTATTATTTATTTAGGTTTATTTATTTATTTTTATTAGGTTTTATTTAGTTTAGGTTTAAATATTTAGCCTTTTAGGGTTTACAGTTTAGGGTTTGGGGTTTAGGGTTTAGGGTTTAGGTTTTAGCGTAAAGGGTTTAGGTTTTAAGGTTAGCATAGGGTTTGGGTTTAGGTTTAGTTTAGGGTTTAGGGTTAAGGGTTTAAGGTTAAGGGTTGCAAGTTTAGGCTTATAGGTTTAGGGTTTTTAGGATAGTTTAGTTTAAGTTTAGTTTTAAGTTTTAAGTTTAGGTTTTATTTAAGGTTTAGTTTAGTTTAGTTTAGGGTTTAGTTTAGGTTTGTTTACTCAGGGTTTAAGTTTAGGGTTTAGGTTTAGTATTTTAAACTTTATAGTTTAGATTAGGTTTAAACTAGTTGGTTTAGGTTTTAGGTTTATGGTTTTAGGGTTTATCTTTAGGTTTAAGGTTTAGGTTTAGGTTTAGGGTTAGTTTTATTATAGTTTAGGGTTAGGGTTTAGGTTTAGTTTGGGGTTTAGGTTTTGTTTAGGGAGTTTAAGTTAGGTTTATTTTTAAAGTTTAGTTTAGTTTTAGTTTTAGGGTTTAGGGTTTAGGGTTAGCTTAGGGTTTAGATTTTTTTAAAATTAAGTAAATGTGTAGGTTTAGTTTTTATTTATTTTTTTATTTTTTTAGTTTATTTTATTTTTTATTTTTATTTAGGTTTACTTTTTATTTTTATTTAGTTTAGTTCATTTATTTTAATTTTGGTATTTTATTTTAGTTTATTTTTTAGGTTTAGGTTTAGGTTTATTTTTTACTTGAGTTTTATTTTTATTTTATTTTTTAGGTTTAGGTTTTATTTTTTATTTTTAGGTTTAGGTTTAGGTTTTTATTTTATTTTTTTAGGTTTAGGTTTTATGTTTTTATTTTAGGTTGTTTTTAAGTTTTATTTTTTAGTTGATGTTTATGTTTATTTCAAATTTAGTTTATTTTATTTAGTTTAGGTTTAGGTTTAGGTTTGGGTTATTTTAGGTTTAGGTTTTATTCATTTTAGTTTATTTTATTTTAGTTTAGGTTTAAGATTATTTTATTTTGTTTATTTTAAGTTTTTGTTTTTTTTTAAGTTTAGGGTTTAGGATTTAGGGTTGTAGGTTTTAGGGTTTAGTGTTTAGATTTTAGGGTTTAGGGTTTAGGGTTTTAGGGTTTAGGGTTTAGGGTTTAGGGTTTAGGGTTTTATGGTTTAGGGTGTAGGGTTTAGTGTTGTAGGTTTAGGGTTTAGTGTTTAGGGTTGGGATTTTTTTTATTTTTTATTTTTTTTATGTTAAGAAACTAGTAGGTTGAGGTTTATTTTTTTTATTTTTTATTTATTTTAGTTTATTTTACTTTTTTTATTTAGGTTTATTTTTATTTTTATTTTTATTTAGGTTTTTATTTAGTTTTTAATTTATTTTATTTTAAATTTATTTTGTTTTAAATTTATTTTATTTTTATTTTTGATTTAGTTTTTATTTTATTTAGGTTTTTTTATTTTTTCTTTAGTTTTGCTTTTTATTTATTTTATTTTAGTTTAGTTTTTATTTTTTATTTTTAAATTTTTAGGTTTAGGTTTAGGTTTTCATTTATGTTTATATTATATTTTATTTATTTATTTTATTTTGGTTTAGGTTTTTTTATTTATTTTTGTTAGGTTTTATTTAGTTTAGGTTTAATTGTTTAGCTTTTTAGGGTTTAGGGTTTAGGGTTTAGGGTTGTAGGTTTAGGCTTATAGGTTTAGGGTTCAAGGTTTAGGGTTAGTTTTAGGGTTTAGGGTTTATGGTTTTTAGGTTTTTAGGGTTTTGGTTTTAATGTTTAAGGTTTAGGGCTTACGGTTTAGGGTTTATGATTTTAGGATTTAGGATTTTTGAGTTTAGGGTTTAGGTTCAGGGTTTAGGGTTTAGGGTTTAGGGTTTAGTGTTTAGGCTTTAAGGTTTAAGGTTTTTAGGGTTTAGGGTTTAGGGTTTTGGTTTATGTTTATTTTTTAGTTTAGTTTTATTTTTATTTTATATTAGGTTTAGGTTTGTATTTTCTTTTTCTAGGTTTAGGTTTTAGTTTTTTATTTTAGGTTCATTTTTATTTTTTATTTTTTAGTTTAGGTTTATTTTTAATTTAATTTATTTTATTTAGGGTTTAGGTTTAGGTTTAGGTTTATGTTTTGTTTATTTTACTTTAGTTTGTTTTAAGGTTTTATCTATTTAGCTTATTTTATTTATTTTATTTAGTTTAGGTTTTGGTTTAGGTTTAGGTTTAAGTTTTATTTATTTTAGTTTAGGTTTAGGTTTATTTTAATTTTTTTATTTTAATTATTTATCTACTTTTAAATTAAGTAAATTGGCAGGCTTAGATTTATTTAGATTATTTTGTATTTATTTTAATTTAATTTATTTTTCTTTTTATTTAGGTTTATTTTTTTTATTTAGTTTAGTTTATTTATTTTAGTTTTGGTTTTTTTATTTTAGTTTATTTTTAAGATTTAGGTTTAGATTTAAGTTTATTTTTTAGTTGAGTTTTTCTTTTTATGTTTAGGTTTTATTTTTTATTTTTAGGTTTAGGTTTAAGTTTTTATCTTATTTTTTTAGGTTTTAATTTTAGGTTTATTTTTAGGTTTTATTTTTTAATTTAGGTTTATGTTTATTTTTAGTTTATTTTATTTTATTTAGGTTAAGTTTAGGTTATTTTAGGTTTAGGTTTAAGTTTTATTTATTTTAGTTTAGGTTTAGGTTTATTTTAATTTGTTTATTTTAGGTTTTGGTTTTTTCTCAAGTTTAGGGTTCAAAGTTTGGGGTTTAGGGTTTAGGGTTTAGGGGTGTAGGTTTGAGGGTTTGGGCTTTAAGGTTAAGATTTTTTATTTTATGTTTTTAACTTTTTTATTTTTTTATTTGAAGTAAACTAGTAGGTTTAGGTTTATTTAGTTTTTTTTATTTATTTTAGTTTATTTTACTTTTTTATTTAGGTTTATTTTTATTTTCATTTTTACTTAGGTTTTTATTTAATTTATATTTTATTTTATTTTAGGTTTATTTTATTTTTATTTTAGGTTTTTTTTTATTTTATTTAGGTTTTTTATTTTTCTTTAGTTTTGGTTTATATTTATTTTATTTTAGTTTAGTTTTTATTTTTATTTTTTTTGTTTTTTGGTTTAGGTTTAGGTTTTAGTTTATGTTTTTATTTTATTTTATTTTTAATTTTTTATTTTATTAGGTTTTTTATTTATTTTATTTTTATGTTTTATTTAGTTTAAGTTTAAATTTTTAGCTTTTAAAGTTTAGGATTTTAGGTTAGTTTATGGTTTAGGGTTTAGTGTTTGGGGCTTAGGGTTTAGGGTTTATGGTTTAGCATTAAGGGTTAAAGGTTTAGGGTTGCAGGTTTAGGGTTATAGGTTTAGGGTTCATGGTTTATGGTTAATTTTAGGGTTTAGGGTTCAGGGTTTAGGGTTTTGTGTTTAAGGTTTAAGATTTAGGGTTTAGGGTTTTAGGGTTTATGGTTTAGGATTAGGATTTATGTTTTAGGGTAGATGGATTAGTGTCTAGACTTTAGGGTTTAGAGGTTTTAGGGTTTAGGGTTTAGGGTTTAGGGGTTAGGGTTTACGGTTTAGGGTTTAGGGTTTTTTTGGCTTTAGGGTTTAGGATGGTTGGTTTAGTATTTTAGGTTTAGGGTTAGGGTTTTTTTTAGGGTTTATGGTTTAGGGTTTAGGGTTTAGTGTTTAAGCTTTTGGTTTAGGGTTCACGTATTAGTTTAGGTTTATTTTTAAAATAAGTTAAATGGTAGGTTTTGGTTATTTTTAGTTTCTTTTTATGGTTTAGGGCTAGCTTAAGGTTAAGGTTTTTTTTAAAAAAAATATGAAGTAAACTAGTAGGTTTAGGTTTATTTTGTTTATTTTGTTTATTTATTTTAGATTATTTTATTTTTTCTTTTTATTTAGTTTGGTTTATTTATTTTAAGTTTATTTATTTTTGTTTATTTTTTAGGTTTAGTTTTAGGTTTATATTTATTTTTTAGTTTTAGTTTTATTTTTATTTTACTTTTTTCGGTTTTGGTTTTATCTTTTATTTTTAGTTTCTATTTTCTTTTTGTAGGTTTAGGTTTTAGTTTTTAATTTTATGTTTATTTTTAGGTTTTATTTTTTAGTTTAGGTTTAACTTTATTTTTAGTTTATTTTGGTTTATTTAGTTTAGTTCATTTTAGGTTTAGGTTTAGGTTTTATTTATTTTTGTTTTGGTTTAGGTTTATTTTATTTTATTTATTAATATTTTTTAGTTTAGGTTTAGGTTTAGGTTTACTTTATTTTAGGTTTAATTTTAAGTTTTATTTATTTTAGTTTAGTTTATTTTAGTTTAGGTTCAAATTTTATTTTTTTTATTTTCATTATTTATCTTTTTTAAAATTAAGTAAACTGGTGGGCTTAGATTTAATTAGTTTATTTTTTTATTTATTTTAGTTTATTTTATTTTTATGTAGGTTTATTTTTTATGTTTATTTGGTATAGTTTACTTATTATAGATTTATTTATTTTAGTTTTGGTTTTTTATTTTTTTTATCTTTTTAGGTTTAGGTTTATTTTTTAGTTGAGTTTTATTATTATTTAATTTTTTTTAGGTTTAGGTTTCATTTTTTATATTAGGTTTAGGTTTAGGTTTTTATTTTATTTTTTTAGGTTTTGGTCTTAGGTTTTTATTTTAGGTTTATTTTTAGGTTTTATTTTCTAGTTAGGTTTAGGTTTAGGTTTTATTTACTTTATTTTATTTTATTTTATTTTAAGTTTAGGTTTATTTTATTTTGTTTATTTTAGGTTTAGGTTTTTCTTTTTAGTTTAAGGTTTATGTTTTATTTTTTAATAATTTTTAGGTTTATTTTTTAGGTTTAGGTTTTTATTTAGTTTTTATTTTATTTTATTTTAGGTTAATTTATTTTTATTTTACATTTAGCTTTTATTTTGTTTAGGTTTATTCTATTTTTTAATTAAGTTTAGGTTTTTATTTATTTTATTTTAGTTTTGTTTTTATTTTTTATTTTATTTTTAGGTTTTAGTTTAGGTTTTAGTTTAGGTTTTTATTTCATTTTATTTTATTTAGGATTAGGTTTGTTCATTAATTTTATTTTAAGGTTTTATTTTATTTAGGTTTAGGTTATCAGGTTTTTAGGGTTTGTGCTTTAGGGTTTTGGTTTTATGGTTTAGGGTTTAGTGTTTAGGGCTTGGGGTTTAAGGTTTAGGGTTTAAGGTTGTAAATTTAGGTTTCGGGTTTAGGGTTTACGGTTTAGGGTTTTATGTTTAGGGTTATAAGGTTTAGGGTTTAGGGTTTAATGTTGTAGGTTTAGGGTTTAAGGTTTAGATTTTTTTTTGTAATTTTTTTAAAATAAGTAAACTGGTAAGTTTAGGTTTATTTAGTTTATTTTTTTTATATTTTTGTTAATTTTATTTTATTTATTTTTATTTAGGTTTATTTTTATTTATATTTAGTTTAGTTTATTTTTTAGGTTTATGTTTATTTTTTATTTTACTTTTATTTTTTACTTTATTTTTTAGGTTTAGGTTTTATTTTTTATTTTTAGGTTTAGGTTTTTTTAGGCTTAAATTTTAAGTTGTTATTTTAGGTTTATTTTTAGGTATTATTTTTTAGTTTAAGTTTAGATTTATTTTTATTTTATTTTATTTTATTTTATTTAGGTTTAGGTTTAGGTCTAGTTTATTTTAGGTTTAGGTTTTAATTATTTTAGTTTAGTTTATCTTAGTTTAGGTTTATTTTATTTTTATTTTATGTTTATGTTTTTTTACTAGTTCAAGATTTAGGTTTTACTTTTAGGTTTATTTTTTAGGTTTAAGTTCTTATTTGGTTATTATTTAAGGTTAGCTTAGAATTTAGGGTTAGTTTGGGGTTTAGGGATTAGGCTTTAGGGTTTAGGGTTTTTAAGGTTTAGGATTTATGGTTTAGGGTTATTTTAGGGTTTAGGGTTTAGGGTTTAGAGTTTAGGGTTTAGGGTTTAGGGTTTAGGGTGTATGGTTAGTTTAGGGTTTAGGATTCTGGTTTTGTTATAGGAGTTTAGTTTAAGTGATTTAGTTTAAGGTTTAGTTTTAGCTGAGGTTTAGGTTTAGTGTTTAAGATTTAGGATTAGTGTTTAGTTTATGATTTTAAGTTTAGATTTAAGTTTAGGGTTTAGGTTAGGGTTTAGTTTAGGTTTAAGTTTAAGGTTTAGTGTTTTTTAATAGTTTTAGGATTTAGGTTTAGGTTTATGATTCTGATTTAGAGTTTAGTTTAGGTTTTAGGGTTCTGATTTTAGGGTTTAGGATTGAGTTTAGGGTTTAGGTTAGGGTTAGTTTAGGGTTTAGGGTTTAGGTTTAGTGTTTAGCTTTAGATATAGTTTTAGGATTTAGGTTTAGGTTTAATTTATTATTTAGGGTTTAGGGTTTTAGGGTTTTGGGTATAAGGTTTAGAGTTGTAGGTTTAGGGTTTAGGGTTTAAGGTTTAGGAGGTTAGGGTTATTTTTAATGGTGTAGGTTTTAGGGTTTAGGGTTTTGGTTTAGGTTTCAGGTTTTAGTCTTGGTTTATTTTTAAATTAAACAAACTCTTAGGTTTGGTTATTTTAAATTATTTTTAGGGTTTGGGGTTTTTTTAATTTTTTTTAAATTAAGTAAACAAGTAGGTTTAGGTTTATTTAGTTTATATTTTATATATTTAAGGTTTTTTTTGGTTTTTTATTTTTATTTAGTTTAATTTATTTATTTTAAGTTTATTTATTTTAATTTATTTTTTAGGTTTAACTTTATGTTTCAGTTTATTTTTTAGTTTAGTTTAATTTTAATTTTATTATTTAGGTTTAGGTTTTATTTTTTATTTTTAGGTTTTGGTTTAATTTTTTTTAGGTTTTGGTTTTAGGTTTTTATTTTAGGATTATTTTTAGGTATTATTTTTTAATTGAGGTTTAGGTTTATTTTTAGTTTATTTTATTTTATTCAGTTTAGGTTTAGTTTTAGTTTTAGGTTTTATTTATTTTTGCTAAGTTTATCTTAGTTTAGGCTTATTTTATTTCTATTTTAGGATTAGGTTTTTTTTTAAGGTTTAGGTTTTATTTTTTATTTGTTCTTAGGTTTATTTTTTAAGTTTAGGTTTTTATTTAGTTTTTATTTTATTTTATTTTAAGCTTATTTTATTTTTATTTTGGGTTTAGTTTTTATTTTATTTAGATTTTTTTATTTTTTAGTTTAGTTTAGGTTTTTATTTTATTTTATTTTAGTTTAGTTTTTAATTTTATTTTATTTTATTTTTAGTTTTAAGGTTTAGGTTTTAGTTTAGGTTTTTATTTTATTTTTTAGGTTTAGGTTTAAGGTTTAGGGTTTAGGGTTTAGGGTTTAGAGTTTAGGGTTTAGGGTTTAGAGTTTAGGGTTTAGGGTATAAAATTTATGGTTTATGATTTATGATTGAGGGTTTTGTGTTTTTTAGTGTTTAGGGTTTAGGGTTTAGGGTTTTAAGGTTTAGGGCTTAGAGTTTTAGGGTTTAGGGTTTAGGGTTTAGGGTTTAAGTTTTAGGGTTTATGATTTTTAGGGTTTTCGGTTTAAGGTTTAGGTTTTAGGTTTAGGGTTTAAGATTTTTGGATTTTTATCTTAAGAGAGAATAAATTCATATTCTACATTTCTTCTTTTCAATTTAATCAACCACGTAACACACAAAGTTTTCTATGACACAAACGACGATATAGATAAAAAATGAGCACCCATAGAGAAAATAAAAATCCATATATAACTATAACCGTCTTTACTTTAAAGATAAAGTTCTATAAGCAGCATCTAGGATCAGCCATTCTTTAGTTTCTCCAGTTCCCATCAGAACACCTTGGCCTCTTGAGTGGCAGCATCCACCATCATATGATGAACTCTCTCTCTACCACCATGATGACTGTAACTTCTATCACTCCTCTTGCCTCCAAAATCACCACTGCTCCGACCACCACCTCCATATCCACCAGCACCTCCAGATTCCCCACCACAACTGCAATAACTGTCGTCTCTGCCTTTGCCTTCACCGCTAGATCTAGACTGAGTCTGTTTAAGGGTTTAGGGTTTAGGGTTTAGGGATTTTTAATGTTTAGGGTTTAGGGTTTAGAGTTTAGAGTTTAGGGTTTATGGTTGTAGGTTTAGTGTTGTAGGTTTAGGGTTTAGGGTTAGTTTTACGCTTTAGGGATTAGGGTTTAGGGTTTAAATTTTAGGGATTTTTTATTTTTTATTTTTTAAATTATGTAAACCAGTAGGTTTAGGTTTATTTAGTTTACTTAGTTTATTTTTTTATTTATTTTAGTTTATTTTATTTTTATTTTTATTTAAGTTTACTTTTAATTTTTATTTAATTTAGTTTATTTATTTTTTGTTTATTTATTTTAGTTTAGGTTTTTTATTTTAGTTTAATTTTTAGGTTTAGGATTTAGTTTATTTTTTAGTTGAGTTTTATTTTTATTTTACTTTTTAGGTTTTAATGGTTTAGGGTTTAGAGTTTAGGGTTTAGTGTTTAGGGTTTAGGGTTTAGGGTTTTAGGGTTTAGGGTTAAGGTTTAAGATTTAAGGTTTAGGGTTTAGTGTTTAGGATTTAAGGTTTTGAGTTTTTAGGGTTTAGGGTTTAGGGTTTAGATTTTACAGTTTAGTGTTTTGGGTTTAGTGTTTAGGGTTTTGGGTTTTGGGTTAGTTTTAGGGTTAAGGGTTTAGGGTTAGGGTTTTTTTTATTTTATTTTTTTTTAATTGGGTTTGGGTTTATTTTATTTTTTAGAGGGTTTAAGGTTTAGGTTTTAGGTTTAGGTTTTTTTTAGAAAATTAAATGGTTTAGGTTTAGGTTTTATAGTTTTTTTAGGGTTTAGGGTTAGCATAGGGTTTATTTTCTTATCTTTACAAAAAATTAAGTAAATCAGTAGGTTTGGGTTAATTTAGTTAATTTAGTATATTCTTTTTAATTATTTTAGTTTATTTTATTTATTTTAGTTTATTTAATTTTTTATTTTTATTAAGGTTTATTTTTTATATTTATTTATTTTAGTTTATTTATTTTAGGTTTGACAAACTATTTTCCTATTTCAGTTGGATTACATCAAGGATCAACATTAAGCCCTTATCTTTTTACTTTAGTTATGGATGTTCTTACGAGGCATTTACAAGAAGATGTACCCTGGTGTATGCTTTTGATGACATTCTTCTTGTTGATAAGACTAGAGAGTCCAGAAACTTGAATTATGGAGGTCAACTTTAGAGTCTAAAGGTTTTCGTTTAAGCGGATCTAAAGCTGAATATATGGAGTGTAATTTTAGTTGTAGAAATTTTAGTGGTAGTGTTGTGACTTTAGGTGATCAAGTCATTAATAAGAGTGGCGATTTATTTAGGCTCTATTGTTCAAAATGATGGTGAAATAGATGGAGATATTATTAGTAGAATTCAAGTTGGATGGTTGAAGTGGAGGAATGCATCGGCCTATTATGTGATAGAAGTTCCACTTAAACTTAAGGAAAATTTTATAAGATGGTGGTAAGACACATGACTTATGGTGTTGGCCAATAAAGAGAAACATAAGAGTAAGTTAAGTGTTCTGAGAGATGAGGATGCTCAGTGGATGAGTGGCTTTACCCTTAGAGATAGAATGCAAAATGAGTATGTTGGGAAAAGTTGGAGTAGCTCAGTGATAGATAAGATTAGGAGAGTGCCTTAGATGGTTTGGCCACATAAAGCGTCGGTCAGATGACCATTAGGAGAGTAGATGCATTAGATTTTCCTTATGTTAAGAAAGGTAGAGGTAGACCTAAAAAGACTTGGTTAAGATGTATAAAAAATGATCTTAGTATACTTGAATTAAATGAGAATTTGACACATAATAGGACACAATGGAGACGAAGGATTCATGTAGCCGACCCCACCTAGTGGGATTAAGGCTTGTTGTTGTTGTTGTTGTTGTAGTTTATTTATTTTAGGTTTATTTAATTTAGTTTAATTTTTTTAATTTAGTTTATTTTATATGTTTAGGTTTTTTTAGTTGAGTTTTATTTTTTTTATTTAGGTTTAGGTTTTATTTTTTATTTTTAGGTTTAAATTTAGGTTTTCATTTTAGGTTTATTTTTAAGTATTATTTTTTAGTTTAGCTTTAGGTTTATTTTTAGATTTAGGTTTAGGTTTATTTTATTTTTATTTTAGGTTTAGGTTTTTTTTAGTTTAGGGTTTAGGTTTTATTTTTAATTTATTTTTAGGTTTCAGTTTTATTAAATTTTTATTTTTTTATTTTAGGTTTATTTTGTTTTTATTTTATGTTTAGATTTTGTTTCATTTAGGTTTTTTATTCTTAGGTTTATTTTATTTTCTTAGTTTAGTTTATGTTATTATTATTTATTTTATTTTATTTTTATTTGTTTATCTTCTTTTATTACTAGGTTAGGTTAAGGTTTTAGTTTAGAATTTTATTATATTATATTTTTTTATTTTATTTAGATTTAGGAGTTTTTATTTATTTTATTTTTAGATTTTATTTAGTTTAGGTTTAGGTTTTTATGTTTTTAGGTTTTTAGGGTTTAAGGTTTAGTGTTTAGGGTTAGAGGGTTTAAGGTTTTAGGGTTCAGGGTTTAGGGTTAGGGTTTTAGGTTTACGGTTTAGTGTTTAGGTTTTAGGGTTTGGGGTGTTTAGGGTTCAAGGTTTAGGGTTTAGAGTTTTTTAAGGTTTAGTCTTTAGGGTTTAAAGTTTAGGGTTTAGGGTTGTTGGTTTAGGGTTTAGGGTTTAGGGTTTTTTTTAAAAAAATTAAGTAAACTAGTAAGTTTAGGTTTATTTAGCTTATTTACTTTATTTTTTATTTATTTTAGTTTATTTTATTTTTTATTTAGGTTTATTTTTTATTTTTATTTAGTTTAGTTTATTTATTTTAGGTTTATTTATTTTAGTTTAGGTGTTTTTACTTTAGTCTATTTTTTAAGTTTATGTTTATTTTTTTAGTTTAGTTTTATTTTTATTTTATTGTTTAGGGTTAGGTTTTATTTTTTATTTTTAGGTTTAGGTTTAGATTTTTATTTTATTTTCTTAGGTTTATGTTTTGAGTTTTATTTTTAGGGGTTTTTCTTTAGTTTAGGTTTAAGTTTAGTTTTAGTTTATTTTATTTTATTTAATTTAGGGTTTAGGTTTAGGTTCAGGTTTTATTTATTTAAATTTAGGTTTATGTTTATTTTATTTTATTTATTTTAGGTTTAGGTTTTATTTTTTATTTATTTTTAGGTTCATTTTTTAGGTTTAGGTTTTTATTTAATTTTTATTTTAGTTAGGCTTTTGTGCTACCATTCTTCAAGATCTTTGATAACAGAGGGAACTCATGATAACACATTGCACACTTTAGAGCCGACTATTGCAATGCTAGCTTCGGCAACACACTCCTCTTTCGCCTTTTCATTAGCAGTCTGTCAGGTGTTGCATTTGATTGGTATGCCAAGCTGCCCAACGGTTATGTGACAACTTTTGTTGAGTTGGAGCAACTCTTTATCAAGAGGTTAGCTGGAGCTTAGCAAAGGGTGACTGTAGGCGACCTCATTATAGAGAAAAAGAAACTCAACAAGTCAATTGCTGATTACAATCTCAGGTGGTGCAACCTGAGCATGAAATGCAAACCACAGCTATCCTAATAGCATGCCATTGAGATTCTTCTCAAGAATATCCATGGCCTGGTCTCCTTTATGCTTAAGGGATTTACCATCAAAACATTCGAGAAATTAATCAATAAGGCAGCTAGCTTACAAGAGGAAGTCAAACAGTTGCCCTTTCCTGACCAATCATCTAAGCCCAACTAGTAGAAGGTGTTTAAGAAGAATCCAAGGACAATTGTGTTAGTGGACAGAGGGAAGCAGCCAGCCGAAGTTTAGTATGAGAGACTACGAGCTCAATAGCCTCCTCTGCCACCTCCTCTTCCACCACCTCGGCCATCATACCGGCCACCACAGCCGCCACAATGACCATTTTCACTACATCATCATCCTACCCAGTAGCGATATTCATATCCATCGCCAGGTAGCTACTTTCCACTTACTCTTGCCAATAGATTGAATAATCCATATTCATGCAAAAGGGAGGTAGCTAGGAAAATCTTTAAGAATCTCTTAAAGATACTTGACTTTTAGTTACCAGAGCCTAAGAGGCCGAAGGAAGTGGGCAAGGAGCGATGATCCTAGCTATTGCCCTACCACTGCATGTTAGGCCATGTCTTAGAGGATTGTATCACTTTTAAGGACAAGCTTGAGTGCAGCTACAAATTGGGAGCCATAGTTATCCCTAAAGAATACTTATTAGAACAACTATCCAGTTCTGTTAGAGTAATCCTTAGGGATACTTGTGATCCTCTTAAGACCAAAGAAGGTTAGGTTATCTTCTTATCTTGAACCTCTAAGAAGTTCATTTCTAAGATCAAGAAGCTTTCTGTGCAGGTGCCTGAAGTAGCTCAAACCACCAACACCACAAAAGTTTTGCTAGTTAGAAAGGAGAGCTCAGGGAAGGTAACGGCCCGGCAGTTACCATACTTGCAGGATAGTCCGGTAGCGCCACCATCGAGTCTAAGCAGTATGCCCGATAAGAAGGTAGAACTTTCCACAATATCATCATTCCAAGAAGTCACTAAAGTTGATCTATGGAGTGGCAAAGTTCTAACCCCTAGGGTAGCACCTCAGGATAAGGGAAAGCAAGTCACTAGTTCCAGTGAGTAGATGGCCCTCTATAGGATGCTCCATCCAAGGATATGCTTATGGAGGACCAAGCTAAAGCTGATTATAATGTCCTAGCTCACCTAAGTTAAGCATATACGATGCCTTTGTCTTATCCAAAGGGATGAAGGAATCTCTAATCAAGGCCTTACTTGATCTAGAGATATGCTTAGCTCAGCTGATCACTACTAAAGAGGAGGCATGCCACTCAAAGGGCATCTTAAGAGTTACATTCAGTGATGAAGACTTACTTTTAGGGATGACCAAGCACAATCATCTCTTTAAATTAAGTGGATGTTGGTCTGAGCTATCGAGTTAGGTTGAGGTGTACTCATTATGAGTGTAAGAACCCTTGCCTACTTGAGGATCGACATCTCCAAACTCCAAAATTAAATGATGATGTTGAGAGGATTCAATGAACAAGGCGAGAGGGCTTGTGGTGTTTATTTTGGATGTATGGGGAGGCGGGGGGGGGGGTGGACTTTTTGAGCTAATCGGGTACAACATTGAGGTATGATGTACTATCTCAAAAGATAGAGGCATCACCCTACAATGGACCTAATCACATAATAAGGACTCTTAAGGCATGATGGGCTTTCGAATGTGCCAGAGATTTTTCCCCTACTTTATATGGATGAATAAAATAGGGTTTATATTAAACCATGTTTTTAAGTTCCCTATGGATGCAAGCCTCCATAGTTAATTACATCTTAGGAAATGAAATTTCCTAAGAATACTCTTGATTAAAGTAGACAATTATCATCTCCAAAGATTTCAAGGTTAGACTATCAAAGGATTGGTTCTATTTGGAAAATAAATCGGGAAAATTCAAAGAGAAGACTTATTTTTGGAATCCAAATGAAATAAGTAGGAAATACTCATGATACTAGGAAGCCTAGTGAGCATTCCAATCAATCCTATGATTGGGCTTTATAAATTTGAAGTTAAATAGATTTATATGTTTTGAGTTGAAATTCAATTAGATTATAAAGGCTTATAATCCACCAACACAAGGTTGTGGGAATGCTTAAGAGATGAGGATTTATACTCGTAGCCCAAAGGAAATAGCTTCCTTAGATCCTGAATCTGGGGAGCTTAGTACGAGCTAAAGCACTACCTAAATCTAAGTGATCGGTGGACATAAGGGTTTACCTTCATAAGAGAGAATAAATTATCCAACTTCTAGACTTATAACCACCTGGAGTGGCTGCCAGTTAACTCCTCCTATGATTTTAAAACCATATAGTTTGGTCTTATGAATTACAAGATAGCTAGGATAGTTATTTAATTAGAAAGAGACTAAAGTCCTAAACACACTCCCTAAGAGACTAGAGCATGAGTGGTATGAGCATATGACTTAGTCTATAGATGCAAAATCTTTTCAAATTTTTTTTTCATTTTAGACACATCATTTTAATAAAGGCTTTAAGATTTCTTATGTCTAAATGCATGATGAAATAGGTTATGGGTCAAATCATCTAGAAGAAGGTGTTCCCCACCACAAGGGATGCCCTCACATGTCAAGCATTCTTTTATCGTGCAAAGATGGAGCTCCTTCAGTTCAAGGGAAAAGAATATTAATGCATGATGTGAAACATACAACCATATAACTAAGGGGTTGTTAAATCTTTTAGTTATCCTATTTATGTCTTAGGCTTTATGATAGGGTTATGAGTTGTTTAAAATTTAGTTATGAGTGATTAGTTGGGTAGAAAAGTTATTTTTATCCTAAGAGCCTAATTGTATCCAAGCCACTCATTAAAGCATCAATCATTTAAGAAACTATGCAAAGCATGTCATCCTAATGCACAATGTAAACATAACATCAAACAATTATATAAACTATCATAAAAGGATAAAAGACCAGTGTGGTCAGGTAATGTCGTATAACCCAAAGAGAGAAATGATGGGTAGTCGAGCTCTACCCTTATACAACATAGAATATGAAAGAATAATTAAAATGGTATTAAATGTTGTGGGGGTCTTCTTTCGTCATTTCTCCATTTCTGATTTGGTTCCTTCTTCAATTCGGATGGTGCTTGCTTCAAAGGCTTCCGGCACACACGGACAAAGCCCTAGCCATTGCTCATCCTAATCCCCATAAAATCCTAATTCCTATTACAAAATTACATTTATGTGAGAAAAGTAAATCTAACTACACCTGCAAAATAGATATTAGCTAAATATATGTATAATCCCAAGCAGTTGTATTTATAATTTGGACTTAAAACATACATGGGTAAGCCCATGTCAAACTTGGATTATGTTTAAGGATTTAAGAAACCTGCAAAAAGAGCATTCACATTTATTTTTAAGCATCCCTTTAGCATAATCCCCTACAGAAAATATGATTAGTCTAATATGGGCCTATCATCCAATCTATGAAGCATACACCCTAACATCCAATAAAAAATAATACATCATAAAACAAAACATACATCACATCATACACCTTCCTAACTTAGAGCTTGAAGTGGTGACTTAATTCTAATGTTTGTATTAAAGCTAGTGTGGTAAGTCTTGTTAAGCATTAGTGTTGTATTTTTAAGTGTAGGCAATTTCATGAATGGTTGATTTCACTTAAAGTAGTTTAATTGATTTGAGAATTTTAATTTGTGTTTTCTTTTGTTTCATTTGATTACACTTAGCAACTAATTGTTATAAAGAGAGGAAAAGAGTATTTCTCTCTTTCATCCCTATCTTAAGTCACTTTCTAAAGTATATTAATTTGATTTAGTTTTCTTTAGTGAAGGCCTTATTAAATGATTTAATTAATCCTAAGTATAAGTTCACTTTACATAAGTCTATTCAAAATGAAAGCCATCTTAAGATTAATTTCATTGAATTATACTAGATGACATATATTAATCTATTCCTTTCCATCACATGTAACATGTAAATGATTTAATCCTAAGTGTATCTATACATGAAACATATTTTAGCACACTTTAATGATGAATGTATGTGTATGTTTAGAATTTATATTTTATTTGATTAAATTATTTAAACATATTAATTTAAAACTTGATCCAATTTCTTATACAAAAAGGACTTAAGAAGAATGAAATTAAACAAGCATGTGCCATTGTTAAACCAGGAAAGTGAGGTAATCAAATGACCTCCTTGGAGCTAGCTAAAGCCTCGTATTCTTGGGATGTCCAGACTATATACTTGCTTTTTTTGTACACACGTGGATGTACACATAACTAAGGAAAGAAAACCATGCAAAGAATGTATTTATTTTTTATTGAATCATTTATATATATTAATTAAAGCTCTATCCAAATTCTAATGTTGAAATACATAAGAAAGAAATCAAATGGGTATGTGTCATTGTTAAACCAGGGAAGTGAGGCAATCAAATGACCTTTTTGAGACTAGCTAAAGCCTTGTGTTCCCGAGATGTCTAGACTATATACCCATTATCATTCAATCTTATATAAATCAACACATGAATAGAGGAAAGAGAACTCAACATTCATACACTTAAGCTATAATCACATCCATTTCATATGTGTTTATAACCAACATCATACACTTAAGCTATAAGCACATCCCCGTATTCTTGGGATGTCCAAACTATATACTTGCTTTTTTTCGTACACAGATGGATGCAAACATAACTAAAGAAAGAGAACCATGCAAAGATTGTATTTATTTTTTATTGAATCATTTATATATATTAATTAAAGCTCTATCTAAATTCTAATGTTGAAATACATAAGAATGAGATCAAATGGGTATGTGTTGTTGTTAAGCCAGGGAAGTGAGGCAAACAAATGACCTTTTGAGAAAAACATGTTCCAGATATATACCCATTACCATTCAATCTTATATAAATCAACACATGAATAGAGGAAAGAGAACTCAACATTTACACTAAAGCTATAAGCATCCATTTCATATGTATTTATAATACATCATAACATATTATTATTCATTTATAAGCATTTCAAAATACGTTTGGATAATGATAATATGCATATATTAAATTAAATCAACATCTGCAAGCTTACATAATGGAAATCTATTTTACTTTACTTGATTTTGAAAAAAATGGATGCATGAATTAAAATCACATACCAAATTTAACATGATTTGAAATAGGACAATCAAATCTAAGCATGTGATTCATTCAGCTAAACTAGTTCTTAAGGACAATCAAATCAAATAAGATTATTTAAAGCTAACCAAAGCTTCTTTATTGATTAAGTTGTAAATTTGATTTGATTTAAAGAGGAGAAGAGAAATCATCACTTTCTATTTTAAAACCATTCCCACATTAGTGACTTTATTTAAGGAAATGTAATTAAGTTAATTTTATGGGCTAATTAAGTTAAACCCTTAATTAGATGAATTAATTACCATTACCTATGCCACTTTAAAGTAATTAACTAAATAACTATGAGCCAACATGATATGCATGTAAAATAAACTTGATCCAAGGAAATAAAGGGGCCTAAATGGCTCATGATTAATAGTTAATTAGATTATGGGACTTAATTAATTACTCTTATGATTTTCCCACACATGTGGACTAACCATAATTTCATTAAACTCCTTTAAGTTATTAAACACCTAAAGATCTACCCCATGATTTAATTAAATAAGGTCTGATGTGATTATAATTTTAATTTGATTAAGTGATTTAATTAATTTGTTAATTCTTAATTAACTTCATTTTAAAAAAGGGTAAAATGAACTTAGGGAAGGGGTCCCAACCCTATTCCTTAGTTCACTTACTATTTAACAATGATTAATAAACTCAATTAACAAATTTATTACTAATCATGGGATTAATTAATCATTAATTAACTTAAAAGAGTAATTAAGATTTATGTAGTTAATTTTCCTAATTAAGTGAGCAATAAATCTCAAAAAAAGCATGGGTGGCAGATGTCATACAATTAAATTATACCATAAAATTTGGGATTAATTGCTCAAGTAATTAAGGAGTAATTAAGCAAATTAACTTTATAGTTAAACTTTAATTAAATGTTAATTAGTGTTCAAAAGAAGTTAAGATCATTTTAATTAATTCTCTTCTAAAATACCTTTAAAATGAGTATTTATTGGTAGTTTTTATTTCTCATGATTTTTTTTTTTTTAGAAGTTTCAGTAAAAAAGAATTAAGCCTAATTAAAGCATAATCTATTGGCATGTAGAGCTTTCCATGTGGAACCGTAGGATTGGGTACTTAAAACTTATCTAACTCAGTGCCTACGTGGCGGCAGCAGACATGCTTTCTCATCCATCATTCGATCTCTACGATTTATTCCTCAGCTTTATAGGATTAAATCATATCGATCTAGTGGATCTAATCTCGATGTGATTCGAGCGTGAAATGGGCATTGATCTAATGTCACACGAGTGAGGGAGAATGGAGTCCGTCTACCATTACTCACTTGACCTAACCTTACCTGAGCTCAGATCAAATCTAAAGGGATCTCACACCTTCATAACATCGATTAAAGGGTATCCAAGGGTCAAGATCACATGAGATGCAAGTTTTCTTCAAAAAAATTCCAAACCATTTTTGCCTAAGGATCAGTTTTGGAAGCACACCTTATCAGAGCTCCAGACCGGTGGCTTGGAGTATTGAGGAAGCTTGATCTAGTGGAGATGAAGCTTTGTTGAGTAGTAATTGGATCAATTCCTCGACGTTCACTCAGAACGCCATGAATTGAAGATTTCCAGCTTAGCTTTGATCAAAGTCCCACCTTCGATGCTCAAGAAGGTTGGGAGATGAATTACTCTTGCTCAACGAGGCTTAGGGAAGGTGCGTGCAAAATTAATTTGAGTTTGATGGGGAAATGAAGAAGTTAGGTTAGAAATGAGAGTGTTCTATTTTGGGATAGACATGAATAAAATTTTCTGATTGAGGAATGAGCTTGGGAGCTTAGGGAATATCTCTAGCGGTGTATACCCATGATTTAATTAAATAGGTCTAATGTGATTATAATTTTAATTTGATTAAGTGCTTTAATTAATTTATTAATTCTTAATTAATTTCATTTTAAAAAAGGGTGAAATGAACTTAGGGAAGGGGTCCCAACCCTATTCCTTAGTTCACTTATTATTGAACAATGATTAATAAACTCAATTAACCATTTTATTACTATTCATGGGATTAATTAAACATTAATTAACTTAAAAGAGTAATTAAGATTTAAGTAGTCAATTTTCCTAATTAAGTGAGTAATAAATCCAAAAAAAATCATGGGTGGCAAATGTCATACCATTAAATTATCTGACAAAATTTGGGATTAATTGCTCAAGTAATTAAGGAGTAATTAAGCAAATTAATTTTACAGTTAAACCTTAATTAAACCTTAATTAGTGTTCAAAAGAAGTTAAGATCATTTTAATTAATTCTCTTCTAAAATACCTTTAAAATGAGTATTTATTGGCATTTTTTTATTTCTCTATGATTTTTTATGATTTTTAGAAGTTTCAGCCATTAAAATGATTAATTAAGCCTAATTAAAGCATAATCTTATTGGCGTGCTGATGCAGTGCGCTTTCCACATGGAACCATAGGATTAGGTACTTAAAACATATCTGACTCAGTGCCTACATGGCGGCAGCAGACATGCTTTCTCATCCATCGTTTGATCTCTATGATTACTCCCTCAGCTTAATAGGATTAAATCATATTGATCTAGTGGATCTAATCTCCACTATATGTTCTAAACATGTGAAATGGACAGTGTGTGATCTAATGTAACACGAGTGAGGGAGAATGGAGCTTGTCCGCCATTACTCACTTGATCTGAACTTACCCGAGCTCAGATCAAATCTAAAGAGATCTCACACCTTCATAACATCGATTGAAGGGGATCCAAGGGTCAAGATCACATGAGATACAAGTTTTCTTCAAAAACCTCCAACCCATTTCTTTCTAAGGATCAATTTGGAAGCACACTATCGAGTGCCCGTACTCGGTATTTGGACTATTGAAGAAGCTTGATCTGGTGGAGACAAAGCTTTGTTGAGTAGTAATTGGATCAATTCCTCGATGTTCACTCAGAACGCCATGAACTGATGATTTCTAGCTTAGCTTTGATCAAAGTCCCACCTCCAATACTCAGGAAGCTTGGGAGATGAATTATTCTTGCTTAACAAGGCTTAAGAAAGGTGCGTGCAAAATTAATTTGAGTTTGATGGAGAAATGAGGAAGTTTGGTCAGAAATGAGAGTGTTCTATTTTGGGATAGACAAGAATAAAATTTTTTGATCGAGGAATGAGCTTGGGAACTTAGAATGTCTCTAGCAAGTATACCCACATGATTTAATTAAACAAGGTATGATGTGATTATAATTTTAATTTGATTAAGTGATTTAATTTATTTGTTAATTCTTAATTAATTTCATTTTGAAAAAGGGTGAAATGAACTTAGGGAAGGGGTCCCAACCCTATTCCTTAGTTCACTTACTATTGAACAATGATTAATAAACTCAATTAAACAATTTATTTCTATTCATGGGATTAATTAATCATTAATTAACTTAAAAGAGTAATTAAGATTTAAGTAGTCAATTTTCCTAATTAAGTGAGCAATAAATCCCAAAAAAATCATGGGTGACAGATGTCATACCATTAAATTATCCCACAAAATTTGGGATTATTTGCTCAAGTAATTAAGGAGTAATTAAGCAAATTAATTATATAGTTAAACCTTAATTAAAGCTTAATTAATGTTCAGAAGAAGTTAAGATCATTTTTAATTAATTATGTTCTAAAATACCTTTAAAATGAGTATTTGTTGGCATTTTTTTATTTCTCTATGATTTTTTTATGATTTTTAGAAGTTTGAGCCATTAAAATCGATTAATTAAGCCTAATTAAAGCATAATCCTATTGGCGCGCTGATGCAATGCGCTTTCCATGTGGAATCATAGGATTGGGTATTTAAAACTTATCTCACTCAAGGCCTATGTGGCGGCAGCAGACATGCTTTCTCATCCATCATTCGATCTCTACAATTAATCCCTCAGCTTAATAGGATTAAATCATATCGATCTAGTGGATCTAATCTCGATCATCCATTCTGACCACATGAAATGGACAATGCGTGATCTAATGTCACACGAGTGAAGGAGAATGGAGTTCATCCACCATTACTCACTTGATATGACCTTACCCGAGCTCAGATCAAAATTTAAAGGGATCTCACACCTTCATAACATCGATTGAAGGGGATCCAAGGGTCAAGATCACATGAGATGCAACTTTTCTTCAAAAACCTCCAACCCATTTTTGCCTAAGGATCATTTTTGGAAGCACACCTTATTAGAGCTCCAGACCGGTGGCTTGGACTATTGAGGAAGCTTGATCTAGTGGAGATGAAGCTTTCTTGAGTAGTAATTGGATCAATTCCTTGATGTTCACTAAGAACGCCATGAACTGATGATTTTTAGCTTAGCTTTGATCAAAGTCCCACCTCCGATGCTCAGGAAGCTTGGGAGATGAATTGTTCTTGCTCAACGATGCTTAGGGAAGGTACGTGCAAAATTAATTTGAGTTTGATGGAGAAATGAGAAAGTTAGGTCAGAAATGAGAGTGTTCTATTTTGGGATAGACAGGAATAGAATTTTCTGATTGAGTAATGAGCTTGGGAGCTTAGGGAATGTCTCTAGCGGTGTATACCCCCCCCCCCCCCACCCCGCTTCATCTTGATCGGATGGTGGAATCAGGTTTGCCTTCTAGTAGCCATCCAGCCATCTCATGGAGTCATGGGTGGTAGGAGGATGTGAGTTGGCTCAGCTTAGGTGGTTGAAGGTGTGGAGGTGGCTACCAAAGAGGAATCATGGGTGTCCTATGGGTTTTAAATGCTCCAATGGGGAGGGTGAGGTGATTTCACCTCCCATGGGTCAGGTCATATTCAAATATTGAAGGTCAAGTCATATTCAAATATTGATTTTAATTTGGTATGAATTGTTGGTTTTAAGGGATTTGGCTTAGGTTGCAATTTGGCTAAATTCATTCATGGTTAAGGGGTTGACTTGGTCATATGACCAAGTTTACTTGGTTTGACCCAATTTGTGACAATTGATCAACCTAGGGTGATCAACAATCATGATGGGAGGTTTTGATGGGCTTGGTTCAATTCAATTTTGGTAGGATTAGATCTTAGCTCAAATAGGTCAAATTGGCCAGTTTGGGTCAAGTTGACCAATTGGGTTTAGTTAGCTTGATTTTGGGTTAAGTTTATTTTAGTTGTATATATATATATATATATATATATATATATATATATATATATTAAATTGTAATTGGCTTGGGTTCAAATGGGTTTTGGTTCATTTGAAGATTTCAAGTTAAAAGGGTTAAGTTGGGTTTTACATGGGTTAATTTTGGTTTGGCTTGATGATTGTAGATTTCATTTATATTTGTGAATATGATTGAAGGTATGACTGATTAATGAAAAAATTAATTGAATTTGGGTTTTGGAATGATGAAATTTAGCTAAATTCCTAGAGTTGGGTCATGTGGCTTAGGTTTGGATTTTGATTTGGTTTGATTTAGTTTTGATGATTTAAATGTATATTTCATTTAAATTTATGAAGAAGATTGAAAATATAATTGATTTGTGAGAAAATCAATTGAGTTTGACTCGATTTGGATTAAGATTTTGTTAAGTCCATGGGATAGGTTGTATGGCTTAGGAAGGGTTTTGATGTAATTTGATTTAATTTTGATCATTTGAATAAAACAAAAATATATCTTTTGTCTCGGGTTGCTCAGAGTTGAGATAATGTGCCCAATGACTCTCACTCAATAGCTGCTCTAGGTTGGGCTGATGTGCTACCCTGCTGGTGTGTCACTGCTTTCAAGGATGTAAGTCTGCTATGCTTTCCTTCCTTATTTGGCCACTGTACATCGACGAGCTCCTTGTAAGTTTGGTAGTTCTTACTACGTGGCTAGTAAGCTACCTCATGTTGGCTTTATTTAACAGGATGTGAGTCTGCTATGCTTTCTTATTGGATTGGTCTTCGTACACTAACTGGACTGAGTATATTTGAGGTTTAGGATAAGTACCCTAGTGGCTCCTTCCCTCTTGATTGCTTCAAGTCTAGGTCTAGTCCTTCTTCGAGGCTCCCCGCTTAGTAGTCACTCTAGGTCAAAAAATATCAATCCCGTCGATGACAGACTATTTCAATGATCAGTTCCGCTTGGAAAGTTGTAAGCCTACATGATTTCTTTCCATATTTATCATTGAACACCACAAGGCAACTTAGGTTGGTTAGTTCTCACTATGCTGATAGATACATCTTAGGTTGGTTGGTTCTCACACCTTAAGATACACCACTCAAGGCAGATCTAAGTCTGCTAAACTTTCTCCTTGAGTTGGCCACCATACACCTATAGGCTTTTTTTCCATGGCTCAAGATAACGCCCCTAGTAGCACCTCTCCTGAGGACACTATATTTGGATCATGTCCCTTGTGACCCCATTTAGACACTACCCGGGTTACTATTGGATTGGACAGTTTCCCTTTCCTAGTACCCACCCCTGTGGTTAGAGAATCCATCCTGCGGATGTGCAAATTCTCTCTTGGTTCAGTAAATTTGAGATATGTCAAGGCCGACAGCCCCTTCTTAGTGTGGTCCCTCGCACCCTAATAGGGTCTAAACAAACATATAAATAAAATATAAATTCACTTGTGGATTAGGGGGACATCCCTAGTGGTACCTTTTCCCAAGCAAGCATCCTATCTTGAAGACAGTGTCAGCAAAACTCTCTATAAGAATCACTTAACTACTCTTGAGTTAATATAATTCCTTAGCAGCATTCACTTAATAGTTGCCCCTAAGTCAAGTTTGATTTGTTGTGCTACCAATAGGTCACCCTAGTGGTTGTTCACTACTTTAGATGATCTAAGTCTGCTACGCCCTCTTCCTAGCATAGTCGTTGCACACCAAAAGGAAACCCCTTAGGTTGGCTAGCTCTACCCCATGGCCAATAAACTTTCCATTTTGATTTGTAAATCTGAGATAGGACAAGTCCAATATAGCACCTTCTCAGTGGGTCCATCGCACACCGACATGGTCCATAAATTAAATCTATCAATTTGATTGAGCTCACACCCCTAGTGGATATGTCGTCAATTAAAAATCAAACTAAACCAAATAAAACATATCAAATCACATGAAATTAAAATAAAATTAATCCTGACTACTTTTGAGTTGATATAAGTCCCCAACAACGTTCACTCAGTAGTCTCCTTAGGCCAGGTTCAATTTGATGTAAATGTAATAGGTCACCCCTGTGGTTGTTTGTTGCTTTAAAAGATGTATGTCTGCTATGCCTTCTTCCTAGCACAGTCGTTGCACACTAAAAGGAAACCCCTTAGGTTGGCTAGCTCTACCCCACAACTGGTAGACTATCCATTTAGATTTATAAACCTGAGGTTGGTCAAGGCTGAGATAACCCATTCTTAGTGGGTCCATCACACACCAACAAGGTCCATACACTAACTTAGATTAAATTAAACATAATCTAATTTTACCCCAGTGGAGTTAAATCACACCCTTCTCCTTATTGGAGCCAAAAATCGTATATAATCAAGTCAAGCAAACAAATCAAATTCAAAACCAACCTCCCTAGTGGAGCCAAATTAAATAAACTCCCCAATAGAGTCAAAATTAAAGAAATCCAACCAAACTCTTATTCCCAGCAGATACATCCCCAAACAAATCTATGAAATCAAACTCAAATCCCAATTCCCAGGGGATAGCCCGAACCTGCTTCCCTAGTGGAAGGTTCATATACCCAATCCCCAGTGGACTCGAGCCCATATCTCTAGTAGATATGCCTCCGCATCAATTAAAACAAAATAAATTAAAGTCAATTTGATCTTAATCCCCAATGGATTATAGATTATTATCCCCAGTGGATTATAGATTCTTATCCCCAGTGGATCTTCTTTCCACAAATCATATAATCAAATCAAATTCAAACCTTATCCCCAATAGATTTTTTTCTTCTATGTCCTCGACATAGACCCCTCACATGTCAAGTCCAATGTATGTGTGATCCCCTAGTGGATCTTCCTCCATGTCCTTGACATGGAATTATCATCAAATCTTATTTCTTCTCTTATGCACACCATTAATACTTCAACTAAAAGCCTAACAATGTATTCATTCAAATTACATCATCTTAACATTGTAATCAACATTTTATGATTTATGATGGTGCAAGCTCAAACTAACTATACAATATCATGATACTTATTATAGTATGAATTAACACACTATATTATATTATAATATATGATGTTATAATATAATTTTCTATAATATAATATATTGGCTAACATTATACCTCATTAGAATCACTTAAAAGGAACAATTAACAAAATTATCTCAAAATATGAATATTGTTCATTTTGTATGTAAAATGGTTATTTTTCTATTAGAAATTGTACAAAATAGCATAATTTGATGTTGCTTCTTGGTGTGTCATCACTTGGCCAAATTCCTTCCATCTCAACCTTCAAATTAACATTTTGTGAGTTTTGACCCAATGTATTATAACAAAAGTAAAACATACTAAAATGTACAATAACATTTAGTAACACACCACCACATTCATATAAATGTGAAGTTATATTGTTATGTACATTATATTTTAATATGCTTTCATAATATATTATCTTACATTACACCTTAAAATGAATCACTTTGAGCAAAAAATTTATAATATTTGGTTGAAAAATGAACATTTATTTTGGATGCAAAATTCCATTCTTTTGATTAAAAGACACACCATAGCACACCCCAATGATGTTCCCTAAAGCTTACCTTAAATTTGGCCAAATCCCATCATCTCACCTATAAATCAATATTTTTATGAATTATACTAGTATAAACTCTACTACATCATACTATAACAAACTAAAATATGCTAAACAATAAATAGTAATACACAATCATATGCTATAATGCATGAAGCTACACTATGTTATGGCATCCTATATTATAATACACTATAACATATTATATTATATTATATTGCATATCACATCACAAGGGATTTCTTAAGATAAAAAAAATCATAAAATTAGACTAAACAATAAAAAACTATATATTTTAGTCACACTTACATATTTTAAATTGGAACAATATATTATGATGCCATGCTCTACCTATTATGAATTTGGCCAAATTCTACCATTTTAAAGTCTAAATCAACACTTTTATAAATAATGCTAGTGTAGGCTTGACTGCATGATTATAAAATACTAAAAGAATTTAAAATGCATAGAATAATATATTATGATATATGATGCTATACTATGCTACAACATATAATATTTATTTTCAACATATAATCTTACTTTTTAGACTACAAGTGGATAGCACAACTTTGGTACTACAACCTAATTCCTACTTCAAATTTAACAAATTTCTTCATCTAATTTATTAAATCAATATTTTTATGATTTATATTAATATAGACTATAAGGCATAATACCATAATATACTAAAACATTTCAAAACATCTTATAACATCCAACAACACATCACTACATGCTCAAATATATGATGCTACATTATACTATAATATATGGTATTATAATATGATTTAGGGTTAGGGTTTAGGTATTCAAATCTCTAATAGTCAAGGGAAAGTCTCTTGAAGACATTTTTTTTAGCTACCATAACCATGTTAGATTAGGTCATTCTTTAGATCAACCCTAAGAACATCTTTATTCAAGGTTTAGGTTTAGGTTTAGGGTTTAAGCTTTTAGAGCTTAGGGTTTAGGTTAGTTTAGGGTTGGGTTAGTTTAGGATTAGGTTAAGGGTTTAGTGTTGGGGGTTTAGGGTTTAGGTTGTAGGTTTATGGTTTAGGGTTTATGGTTTTATTTTTTTAGTTTAGGGTTTAGTGTTTAGGTTTTAGGCTTTAGGGTTTAGGGTTTAGGTTTGGGTTTAGGGTTTAGGGTTTAGTTTAGTGTTTAGGGTTTAGGTTTTAGGGTTTAGGTTTAGGGTTTAAATTTTAGTTTAAGGTTGGGTTTAAGTTTAATATTTTTTTAATAGAGAACAAATTTAGATTCAACATTTTTTCTTTCAATTTTATCAACCAAGTAGCACCCCAAGTTTTCTAAGACATAAGTGATGAAATAGAAAAAATGAGCACCCATAGAGCAAATCAAAATAATAGTAGAATCTTTTACTCAGATGTAGTTCCATAAGCAACAAATCGATTGGTCATTCTTCGTTTCTCCAGCCCCATCAACCACCCGCCTCAAGTAGGATCCACCATCATATCCATCTCTACCTCCACCACCACCACGGCTATAACTCCGTCCTCCCCCTCCATAACCTCCACACAACCACCACCTCCATATCCACCAAGACCTCAAGATACCCCACCACCACTACGATAATCGCCGCCCACCCACCATATTTAGACCGAGCTTATTTGAAGGTGATGTTCCTACCTCAAGGTTCTACTAATTTTATGATTTAGGGTTTAGGTTTATTTAGGTTTAGGGTTTAGTTGGGTTAGGTTTGGGGTTAGGTTGGATTTTAGGGTTTGGGTTTGGGTTTAATGTTTAGGGTTTTAGTTGTGGTTAAGGTTTAGGGTTTAGGTTTAGGTTTAGGGTTTTATGCTTTAGGGTTTAGGGTTTAGGGTTGTAGGTTTAGGGTTTAGCATTTAGGGTTAGTTTTAGGGTTTAGGGTTTTTTTTCCTTAAACTAAGTAAACCGGTAGGTTTTAGTTTATTTAGTTTGTTTTTGATTTATTTAGGTTTATTTTATTTTTTATTTAGTTTATTTTTTATTTTTAATTAGTTTAATTAATTTATTTTATGTTTATTTATTTTAGTTTTGGTTTATTTTTTTATTTTTAGGTTTAGTTTATTTATTAGTTGAGTTTTATTTTTTATTTTATTTTTGGTTTATTTTATTTTTATTTTAAGTTTAGGTTTAGGTTTATTATTATTTTAAGTTTAGGTTTTAGGTTTTTATTTTTTTAGGTTTTATTTTTAGTTTGGGTTTTTATTTTTAGTTTATTTTATTTTATTTACTTTAGGTTTAGGTTTATGTTTAGATTTATTTATTTTAGTTTGTTTATTTTAGTTTAGTTTTTATTTTAGTTTATTTATCTTATTTTATTTTAGGTTTAGGTTTTTTTAGTTTAGGGTTTAGGTTTTATTTTTTATTTATTTTTAGTTTTATTTTTAGGTTTATTTTTAAGTTTAGTTTATTTAGTTTTTATTTTATTTTATTTTAGGTTTATTTTATTTTATTTTGTTTAGTTTTATTTTATTTAAGTTTTTATTTTTAGTTTAGTTTAGGTTTTTATTTATTATATTTTAGTTGAGTTTTTATTTTTTATTTTATTTTCTTTTTAGGTTTAGGTTTATGTTTAAGTTTTAGTTTATGTTTTTATTTTATTTAATTTTATTATTTTATGTTAGTTTAGGTTTTTTATTTATTTTATTTTTAAGTTTTATTTAGTTTAGGTTTAGGTTTTAAGCTTTTTAGGGTTTAGGGTTTAGGGTTTAGTGTTTAGGTTTTTAGTTTAAGGTTTAGGGTTTAGGTTTTAGTGTTTAAGGTTTTTTTTTAAAAGAGAAAAAATTCAGATTCAACATTTCTTCTTTTCACTTTCATGAACTGAGTATCACCCCATGTTTTCTAAGACATAAGCGATGACTTACATAAAAAATGAGCACCCATAAAACCCTAGATAAGTAGAACCATCTGTACTATAAAGACAGTTTAATAAGAAGCTGATCGGATCGGTCATTCTTCTTTTTCTCTAGTTTCCATTAGAACCACCCCCGCCTCTCGAGAAGCAAGATCTGCCATCATATCCCCGATCTCTCCCTCTACCACCATCACAGCTGTAATATTCGTCGCTCCTCTCATGTCTATAACCACCACCGCTCCAACCACCACCTCCATATCCACTAGCACCTCCAGATCCCCCACCACGACTGTGATAACAGCCGCCTCCACCTTGAGCTCCATCACCAAATCTAGATTGCGCTTAGCTGATGGTGATGTTCCTGTCATTATGGTTCTTCCCATTCTTAGGGTTTAGGTTTGAAGGTTTAACATTCTATTTTTTAATAGAGGATAGATTCAGATTAAACATTTATGCTTTTCAATTTCATCAACCAAGTAGCTCCCCAACCTTTCTAAGACACAGGTGACAACATAGATAAAAAATGAGTACCCATAGAGCAAATCAAAAACCCTAGATAAGTAGAACATTCTCTATTATAAAGACACAATTCCATAAGCAGCAGATCGGATTGGTCATTCTTCAGTTTCTCCAATTCCCATTAGAAACACCCCTGCATCTTGAGTAGCAAGATCTACCATCATATCCCTGATCTCTCCCTCCACCACCACCACGACTGTAACCTCCGTGGCTCCTCCTGCCTCCATAAACATCACTACAATAAACATCGCCTCCACCTTCGCCTCCTCCGCTAGATGTAGACTGAGCCTTGTTGATGGTGATGTTCTTATCATCAAGGTTCTGCCCACTCTTAGGGTTTAAGGTTAGTTTAGGGTTCATGGTTAACTTAGGGTTTAGGGTTAAGGGTTTAGGTTTTAGGGTTTTGGGTTTAGGGTTTAGGGTTTTAGGGTTTTAGGGTTTAGAGTTTTATGTTTAGGGTTTTAGGGCTTAGGGTTTCATGTTTAGGGTTTAGGGTTTTAGTGTTATAGATTTAGGGTTGAAGGTTTAGGGTTGTAGGTTTTAGGGTTTAAGGTTTGGGGTTTTTTTTTTTAAATTATGTAAACTCGTAGGTTTAAGTTTATTTAATTTACTTAATTTATTTTATTATTTTATTTTTATTTAGGTTTATTTTTTATTTATATTTAGTTTAGTTTATTTATCTTATGTTTGCTTATTTTAGTTTAGGTCTTTTATTTTAGTTTATATTTTAGGTTTAGGTTTATTTTTTAGTTGAGTTTTATTTTTATTTTATCTTTTAGGTTTAGGATTTTTTTTTTATTTTTTGGTTTAGATTTAGGTTTTTATTTTATTTTTTTAAGTTTAGGTTTTAGGTTTTTATTTTAGGATTATTTTTAGGTTTTATTTTTTAGTTTAGTTTAGGTTTATTTTTAGCTTATTTTATTTTATTTATCTTAGGTTTAGGTTTAGGTTTAGGATTTATCTATTTTAGTTTAGTTTATTTTAGTTTAGGTTTAGGTTTATTTTTGTTTGTTTATTTTATTTTCATTTTATATTTAGGTTTTTTTAGTTTAGGGTTTAGATTTTATTTTTTTGGTTTATTTTTTAGGTTTAGGTTTTTATTTAGTTTTATTTTATTTTATTTTTATTTTATGTTTTTTTTATTTTATTTAGGTTTTTATTATTTTAGGCTTTTATCTTTAGTTTAGCTTAGATTTCTTACTTATTTTATCTTTAGTTTAGTTTATTTATTTTATTTTTTTAAGAGTTTAGTTTTTCTTTAGTTTATGTTTTATCTTATTATATTTGGTTTAGATTTTATGTTTTATTTTAATTTAGGTTTAAGTTTTAGCTTTAGGGTTTAGTTTGGGGTGGGGCTCAGTGGTTCAGTTTAGGCCTAGTTTAGGTTTAGGTTTGTTTTAAGTTTTAGTTTAGGGTTATGGTTTATGGTTTTTTTAGAGAACAACCAAACTCAACATTTCTTCTTTCATGAACCAAGTAGAACCCCAAGTTTTCTAAGACCCAAGCAATGACATAGATCAAAAATGAGCACCCATAGAGCAAATTAAAAACCCTAAATAAGTAGAACTATCTCTACTCTAAAGACACAGTTCCATAAGCAACAGATCGGATTGGGGGTTCATTAGTTTCTCTAGTTCCCATCAGAACCACCATCGTCTGTCGAGTAACATGATCTACCATCATATCCCCGATCTCTCCCTCCGCCACCACCACGGGTGTAACCTCTATCACTCCTCCCACCTCCATAACCACCACTGCTCTGACCACCACCTCCATATCCACCAGCACCCCCAGATCCCCCACCACCACTACGATAACTGCAACCTCTACCTTCGCCTCCACCTCCAAATCTAGATTGAACCTAGTTGATGGTGATGTTCCTACCATCAAGGTTCTGCCCCATTCTAAGGATTATTTGTGGTTTTAGTGGTTAGTAGGTTGTGGTGGGTTAGGGTTTATCAGGGTTTACTATAGGGTTTAGGGTTTATGGTTAAGTGGTTTGAGTGGGTGGTTGGGAGTGGAGTTTAGGGTGTGGTTTAGAGAGTGAAGGGAGGTTTAATGAGAGTGGAGGTTTATCATTGGATTATAGCAGTGGCCCAGGGAGGGTGGCCCATGGTCATGGTGGGTTTATTTGGGTAGAGATCAGTTTGGGTGGAGGGTAGAGAGTGTCAGTGGCCCAGGGCCAGGGCCTAATTTTAGGTTTAGGATTTGTGGGCCTGTGGTTTGGTAGGGTCAGAGTGGGTTTTGGATCAGGGTGTGGAAGATTTGGTTTAGAATTAAAAAAAAGCAAACTGGCAGTAGTTTATATAATTTTATATTTATATTGAGTTTATTTTATTTAGTTTATTATTTTATTTTTATTTAGTTTAGTTTATTTATTTTAGGTTTTTTTATTTTAGTTTAGATTTTATTTTAGTTTATTTTTTAAGTCTCGTGTTTATTTTAGTGAGATTTAATTTTATTTTACTTTTAGTTTAGTTTATTTTTTCTAGTTTAGTGTTTTTTATTTTATTATTTTAGGTTTAGGTTTTAGGTTTTATTTTTTAGTTTAGGTTTAAGTTTATTTTTAGCTTATATTATTTTATTTTATTTAGGTTTATGTTTTGGTTTAGTTTATTTCAGGTTTTGGTTTAGGTTTCATTTATTTTAGTTTAGTTTATTTTAGTTTAGGTTTAGGTTTATTTTATTTTGTTTATTTCATTTTTATTTTAAGTTTAGGTATCTTTTAGTTTAGGCCTTTGGTCTTATTATTTATTTATTTTAGGTTTATTTTTCTAAATTTTAGGTTTTTATTTAGTTTTTATTTTATTTTATTTTAAGTTTATTTTATTCTTATTCTACATCCAGTTTTTATTATATTTAGTTTTTATCTTAAGTTTCTTATTTATTTTATTTTATTTTATTTATCTTATCTTTAGGTCAGTTAGTTTAGTTTATTTATTTATTTATTTTGTTTTAGGTATTTTATCTTTATTATCAGTTTTAGTAGGCTTGATCTCAGGCCTAGGGCCTTAGGTCATGGCTCAGTGGCCCAGGCCCAGTCAGCCATGGGCCTGCTGTCACCAGTGATCAGTGTCATTTAGTGGCCTGGATCCAGCCTTGGCCTAGAGCCCAGGGCCTGTGTCAGTGACTAGGGGTGTTATTTGGGCCTGTAGGCCCAGTGGCCTGGGTGGCCCAGATCAGGCTCAGGATTGCAGCCTGGGCCCAGGGCAAGAGGTGGGGTCAGTAGGGTCATGGCTCAGTGGTGATGGTTTTAAACAAGCAAACCAGCAGCAGCTCATTTAGTTATCATTTATTTTATTTTATTTGTTTTTTTTATTTTATTTTTCATTTTTTTATTTATTATTTATTTATCTTTTAGTTTATGCTTTTATTTTATTTTATTTTAGTTTAGGTTTAGTTTATGCTTATTTTAGGTTTAGTTGTATTTTTATTTTAGGTTTGGTCCTGGTTTTATTTTAATTTTTAGGTTTAGTGTTAGGTTTTATTTTAAGTTTATTTTAGGTTTTATTTTAGTTTTGGTTTAGGTTTATTTTAGTTTAATATTTTATTTTAGTTTAGTTTTAGGTTTATTTATTTAGTTTAGTTTAGGTTTATTTATTTTAGTTTTGGTTTAGATTTATTTTATTTATTTATTTTAGTTTATTTTTAGGAGGGTTTGGTTTTATTTTTTTTATTTTAGGTTTATTTCTTTTTAAGTTTTATTTTATTTTTTTATTATATTTTATTTTTAGGTATTTTATTATATTTAGTTTATTTTTTATTTTTATTTTGTTTTTTTTTATTTTTAAGCTTTGGTAGGTTTAGTTTAAGGTTTATTTGATCTTATCTTTTATCTTTATTTAGTTTAGGTTTATTTATATTTTATCTTTTTATTTAGTGGCCTCAAGTTTTAGGGTAGGGCCAGGGCTAGGATCAGGGCCTAGGGTTGTAGGGTCCAGGGTCAGGTTTAGGGTGGGGGTTTGGGTTAGGCTTTAGGGCCTGGGTGGTAGGCAGTGGGGGGTATGGTCATGTTTAGGTGGCCTAGGTCTGAGCCAGGCTCAGGGTATGGTAAGGTTGTGGTTAGGTTTATTTATTTATGGTCAGTGGTATGGTTTTTTAAAAAAATCAAACCCATAGTTATGTTTATTTAGTTTTTTTTTATTTATTAAATATTTTTTATTTTAGGTTCATTTTTATTTATATAGTTTTAGAATATTTATCTTAGGTTTATTTTATCTTAGTTAATTTTTTTATTTTAGGTTTTAGGTTTAGGTTTATGTTTATTTTTAGTTTAGATTTTATTTTTATTTAGGTTTTATTTTTTTTATTTCATAGTTTAGGTTTTTTTATTAAGTTTAGGTTTTAGGTTATTTTAGGTTTATTTTGGTTTTATCTTTGTTTAGGTTTGGTTTATTTTATTTTATTTTATTTGTTTAGTTTAGTTTATTTTTGATTTTAGGTTTATTTATTTTAGTTTAGCTTTTTTATTTTATTTTGTTTTGTTTAGGTTTATTTTTAGGTTTTATTTTTAGGTTTATTTTTAAGTTTAGGTTTTATTTAATATATTTTATTTTATCTTAGGTTTATTTTTTTATCTTACATTTAGTTTTATTTTATTTAGGTTTTAATTTTAGGTTTATTTTATTTTATTTTAGGTTTTATTTTATTTTATTTTATTTGCTTTTATATTTTATTTTAAATTTTGGTTTAGTTTAGTTTAGGTTTAGGTTTTAGTTTAGGTTTTATTTTATTTTATTTAGGTTTAGGTATTTTATTTATTTTATTTGTAGGTTTTATTTAGTTTAGTTTACCAATAACCCAAAAAAAAACCCAACAAACATGAAGCTAGAAACACCTAGCTAGAAGGAGGAAAATTAGCCAAGAAGCCAATACTACAGCTAGCAAGAAAACACACAGCAAAAGCTCAACCAATAGAGAAAAAATCATCCAAAAGCAAAAACCTCCCAAGGATAAGATAGATTATTTCCAAGAAGCTTCGGAATGAATAACCCTCCGCAAGTGAGGAGGGGCATAAATGTGAACACTTTTTTTCTTCTTGTAAACAGTTTTATAACCATGCCCTTTCTCTAAAAAATCTCCATCCAAAAATGAATCAGTATTGTTATAAAAGGCATGGGGATCAATAGAAGCTATCATTTTCAAAGAAGAGCATTCAAAATCATCCACAACATTACACAAAGGAAAATCAGGAATAGTATGCATTTCAGAATCAGAAGTGAAAGGAGCAAAAATAGCTTTATTAAGAAGACAATTATCTATATTTGCACCTTCCAACAAAATCAAGAGTGTCCTCCTATCTTCATTCACAAAAAGAAGCAAGAGAAGTAATCTAGATTTTCAAGATAATCATGTAAGGGATTAAAATAAGATTCAAATCCCTTAAAAACATATAGCATAATACCAAAATTCTGAATAGAATTATCAGCCATAGAAAAACCAACATTTTGATCTAAAATAGAACTATTCACAATGAGAGAATTGTAACAGGTATCTAAATCTTATTTTTTAAGAGAAGAATCGTCAATATTAACAAGATTGTTAGGACCAGAAGTTAAAATATCAGAAATAAGAAGATTCTTTTCACCACCATTCTTAATCAAAGAAGGCAAAGAAATTGTCTCTTTCCCATGATCTAAAGTATACATAAGAGAAAGAGAAACAATAACCAATTGATTGGAAGAAATGGTGTTAGCATCAACAATATTCGATCCATCATCATGAAAGGACTTATGCACAACATCCAAACCATTACAACCATTAACCACAGCCTCTAAAGTCCTCCCTTTAACAGAATCATCGAAAGAAACACTTAGAGCATGATTATTAGTTAAAACATTTTCAGAAACACCAAAATTGCCTTCCGCATTAGACAAATCATTAATAGGTAAAACGTTTTTAGAAGATTCAGAAATCTGGTTTTGCAAACCATCAGAATCTTGAAAAGTAGATTTTTCTTTATCCAACTTGAGATAATCATCATTTTTTCAACAATTGAATTCTTACTGGTGATTTTCTTCCTAAGAGAGGGATGAGCAATAAAGCATTCAAAAATTCCATGCCCATGAATCTTACAATGATTACAAAAAATTGGAAACTTCCCAAAAACAACTTCCTAAAAATAACCGCATTTCTCCGAACCCAACCAAATTTCTTTCAGATATTTTTTAGTAATTTCAATCTCTACAAGAATTCTAGCAACAGACGGTCTAGAAGAAGTAGATGTTGCTTGATCAACTTGCAATGGCCGACCAAAAATCAACCCAATAGCATAAAGAATATGATGATTACATAGATGAATATGCAAGTTAGGTAAAGAAATCCAAATGGGAATAATAGGAGACTCTTCATTAACATCAAACATAGGCATCCACTTTAAAATACACATTTGATAATTAAAATCATAGTAAAAACTCCTAGAAAAAATTATTTTGTAATCAAGGTCATTAGAAAGTTTAATCAGAACATGCCTTAGATCAGTCAGCCTAATAAAAAATGAACCTGATAAATTTAAGCTATTAAGAAAAGAACAAATATCTTCCATCTTTGGCCAAAAGGAAGAGCTAATCTTTCAATATCCGCATCTAAAATCATAATTTCTGGAGTACCTTTAAAAGTAGTATGAAGCAAATTAAAAGGAGGCTCGGTGGAGGAATGCTTACAGGTTAAAGCCTTTTTGAAAGATTTAGTAACAGTAGGTAATTTAGAGGAAGGATTACCCAAAAAATCTAATGCCCTAGTGGGATCCATTGGCACATGGAATTTACCCCATGGATTTGAAGAAGTTGATGCCATGAGTCAAATCGTCATGACAAGAACATGTCGAGATGAGCCCAAAGTTGATAATTTATAGGGAAACTAAGAGAGAAAGCACTCGAAAACTCACCAAGAATGCAAGGGATCCTGAAATCACTCAATAAGAGGGTTTAGTTTAGTTTTAGGGTTTAGGTTTGAGGTTTAGTTTTTATTAGTTATTATTAAATTTTATTAGTTTTAGGTTATTATTAGTTTATTATTAGTATTATGTTTAGTTTAGTTAGTTTAGTTTTAGTTAGGTTATTAGTTTAGTTTTATTAGTTTTAGTTTATTATTATTTTAGGTTAGTTTAGGGGGGGGGGGAGTTTAGGTTTAGTTTATTAGTTTATTTTGTTACTTTGTTTATTGGGCTTTAGTTTATTTTAATTTATTTATTAATTATTATTAGCTAGTTTAGTTATTATTAGTTAATTAGTTATGTATTTAGTTTAGTTAGTTATTATTATTAGTTTATGGTTTATTATTATTTAGGTTTTAGTTAGTTTCAGTTAATGGTTTAGTTTTATTAGTTTACTTTTGGTAGTTTATTTATTATTTTATTATATTTATTAGTTTTATTATATATGGGTTTAGGTTTATTAGTTTATTATTATTAGTTTTATAGATTTCTTTATGGTTTAGTCTTTATTAGGATTATTAGTTATTTATTTATTATTATTATTTGTTTTAGATAGTTCATTTATTATTAATTTTGTTTTAGATTAGTTTTATTTTTATTATTTTTATTATTATATGTTTTTATTATTTAGTTTATTTATTTAGTTTTTTATTTAGTTATTTAGTTAGTTTATTATTATTATATATTATTATTAGTTTATTAGTTGGTTAGTTATTAATTATTATTACACAATTAATTATTATTATTAGTTTAGTTACTAGTTTTATTATATTATTATAGTTTATTTTATTGGTTTATTAGTTTTTATTTAGCTTATTTATTTATTTAGTTTATTTTATTTAGTTATTATTTTATTAGTTTATTATTAGATATTATTAATTTTTTAGTTAGGTGTTTTTATTATTAGTTTATAATTAATTATATTATTTTATTATGTTTAGTTATTTTTAGTTTATTTTATTAGTTAGTTTATTATTATAGTTTAGGGTTTAGTTCTAGTTAGTTATTTAGTTATTTACTATTAGTTATTATTATTAGCTTATTAGTTTAGTTTTAGTGTTTATTATTTTAGTTAGTTTATTTATTAATTAGTTTAGTTTGTTAGTTAGTTTGTTTTATTATTACTTATTATTAGTTAGTTATTTATTTAGTAGTTATTATTATTAGTTTATGGTTTTATTATATATGTTTTAGTTAGTTTTAGTTAGTTTTATTTTTTTAGTTTAGTTTTGTAAGTTTTAATTATTAGTTTATTAGTTTATGTTTAGGGTTATTAGTTTTTATTTAGTTTAGTTTAGCTTTTATTAGTTATTATTTATTATTTATTATTATTATTATTAGTAGTTAATTGGTTTATTATTAGTTTATTTAGAATAGTTATATTTATTATTATTATTATTATTATTATTATTATTATTATTATTATTATTATTATTATTTAGTTTATTTATTTTAGTTAGGGTTTTACGGTATTATTTAGTTATTTATTAATTAGTTAATTATTAGTTTTATTTTATTAGTTTATTACTTTAGTTAGTTAATTATTAATTATTATTATTATTAGTTTAGTTATTGTTAGTTAGTTTTATTATTATTAGTATTTATTTATTATTTTATTTTTAGTTTATTTAGTTTAGTTTTATTTATTTAGTTATTAGTTTATTAGTTTATAATTTAGATTGTTATTTTTTTAGTAGTTTTATTATAAGTTTTTTATTAGTTATTAGTTAGTTATAAGGTTTAGTTATTATTATGTTTATTTATTAGTTAGTTTTATGGTTTATTAGTTTAGGTTTTAGTTTTTAGTTGGTTATTTAGTTATTTATTTATTATTATAATTAGCTTATTAGTTTATTAGTGTTTATTATTTTATTAGGGTTATTAATTTGTTGATTAGTTTAATTTTATAGTTTTAGTTTTTATTAGTTTATTAGTTATTCATTTTAGGTTATTAGTTATTTATTTTAGTTTAGTTATATTGCTTTATCGAGTTTATTATTAGTTTTAGTTTTTATTAGTTATTATTAGGTTTTTAGTTTATTAGTTTTATTAGTTTATTAGGTTTTATTAGTTAGTTATTAGTTAGTTTTAGTTTAGTTTTATTATTAGTTAATTAGTTTTTTTAGTTATGGTTTAGTTATTATTATTAGTTTTATTAGTTTAGTTATTAATTATTTTAGTTTAGTTTAGTTTGTTATTTTTAGTTTTATTATTATTAGTTTTTTTAGTTTAGGTTTAGGGTTTGATGTTTAATTTATTTAGTTTTATTATTATTATTAGTTATAGTTATTATTATTATTAGTTTATCAATTTTAGTTCATTTAGTTATTAGTTATTTATTTAGTTATTTATTTAGTTATTATTAGTTAGTTATTATTAGTTAGTTTTTATTGAGTTTATTATTATTTATTAGTTTAGTTAGTTTAGTTTTAGCTTTATTTAATTATTATAGTTTATTAATAATTTTAGTTTTTAGTTAGTTTTAGTTATTATGTTTTATTATTATAGGTTTTTTAGTTATTATTAGTTTTTATTTTATTTTTTTATTATTAGTTATTAGTTTATTAGTTTAGTTTATTTTATTAGCTTATTATTATTAATTAGGTTATTAGGTTTATTTATTATTATTAGGATTACTTTATTTATTTAAGTTTTATTTATTATTTTGTTTGTTTTTAGGTTAATTTTTTATTATTACTACTTTAGTTATTAGTTTTATTTATTTTAGTTTATTATCAGTTTATTAGTTTAGCATTATTTATTATTAGTTATTTAGTTTTAGTTTATTAGTTTTTTTAGTTTTACTATTAGTTTTAGCTATTATTATTTAGTTAGTATTATTTAGTTATATTTTTTTAGTTTTAATTTTAGTTAGTTAGTTAGTTATTATTAGTTATTTATTAGTTATTTAGTTAGGTTCTTAGTTTTAGTTATTAGTTATTAGTTTAGTTTAGTTAGTTTTATTATTAGTTTAGTTATGGGTTTAGTTTTATTATTAATTAGTTATGTTTGGTTTAAGTTTATTATTATTATTAGTTATTTATTACGGTTTAGGGTTAGTTAAGGTTTAGGGTTTAGGGTTAGGGTTAATGTTTAGGGTTTAGGGTTTAGGGTTAGTTTTACAGTTTATGGTTTAGCGCTAAAGATTTAGGGATTAAGGTTTTTTTTTAAAAAAAAATTAAGTAAACTGATAGGTTTAGGTTTATTTAGTTTATTTTTTATTTATTTTAGTTTCTTTTATTTTTTTTATTTAGGTTTTCTTATTTTAGGTTTTTTTATTTTAGTTTAGGTTTTTAATTTTACTTTATTTTTTAAGTTTAGGTTTATTTCTTAGTTAAATTTTATTTTTATTTTATTTTTTAGGTTTAGATTCAATTTTTACTTTTTGGTTTAGGTTTAGGTTTTTATTTTATTTTTTTATGTTTATGTTTTAGGTTTTTATTTTAGGTTTATTTTTAGGTTTTATTTTTTTTAGCTTAGGTTTAGGTTTATTTTTAGATTATTTTATTTTATTTAGTTTAGGTTCAGGTTTTATTTATTTTACTTTAGTTTATTTTATTTTAAGTTTAGGTTTATTTTATTTTATTTTTATATTAGGTTTAGGTTTTTTCTTTAGTTTAGGGTTTAGGTTTTATTTTTTGTTTATTTTTAGGATTTATTTTTAGGTTTATTTTAAGTTTAGGTTTTTTAGCTTTATTTTATTTTATTTTAGCTTTATTTTATTTTTTTATTTTGTTAATTTTTATTTTATTTAGTTTTTTAATTCTTAGGTTTATTTTATTTTTAGTTTAGTTTATATTTTATATTTTATTTTGTTTTATTTTATTTTTTAATTTATTATTTTTTAGGTTTAGGTTTTATTTTATTTTATTTTTATTTTATTTAACAGGTTTTATTTATTTTAGTTTAGGTTTTATTTAGTTTAGGTTTAGGTTTTAAGTTTCTGATTTAGGGTTTATGGTTGAGGTTGGGTTAGGTTTAGGTTTTAGTTTGGTTTTGGGTTTAGGGTCAGATTTGTGGGTCATAGTTTAGGGTTTAGTTTTTAAGTTTTAGGGTTTTGGTAGTTTTATGGTTAAGGCATACTGTCCAGGTTTGGGTTAAGGCCTAGTGCTAGGCTAGTTAGGGTCAGGTTTAGGTTTCTAGGCCAGTGGCCTGTCATGATTTGTGGTGTGGGTAGGGCCCAGAATAGGGTTTAGTTAGTAGGGTTTAGGTTTTAGGGTTTAGGCTCATTTTAGGATTTAGGGTAGGGTTTAGATTTAGGGTAGGCCGAGGCATTTTAAAAAACCAAGCAAACCAGGTTTAGTTTAATTAGTATTTTTTATTTTGGTTTATTTAGGTTTATTTTTATTTTATTTAGTTTAGTTTATTTTTAGGTTTTGGTTTAGTTTATGTATTTTTTTAGTTTAGTTTCTCTTATTTTATTTTAGGTAGGTTCAAGTTTTATTTTATTTTGGTTTAGGTTTATGTTTTATTTTATTGTTTTAGGTTTTATTTTAATTTAGGTTTAGGTTTATTTTAGTTTATTTTATCTTTTTTTTAGGTTTAGTTTATTTATTTTTTATTTATTTAGTTTAGGTTTAGGTTTATTTTATTTTATATATTAGGTTTATTTTTTAGATTTAGGTTTTATTTTTTTATTTATTTTGTAGGTTTTATTTTAGCTTTATTTTTTATGTCTAGGTTTTTATTTAGTTTTTATTTTATTTTATTTTAGGTTTATTTTATTTTTATTTTATGTTTAGTATTTATTTTATTTAGATTTTTTATTTTTAGGTTTATTATATATATTTAGTTTATTTTAGGCTTTTATTTATTTTATTTTATTTTAACTTAAAATTTTATTTTATTTTGTTTTAAGGTTTAGGTTTAAGTTTAGGTTTAGGTTTTAGTGTAGGTTTTTATTTTATTTTATTATTTTATTTATTTAGGTTTAAGTTTTTAGGCATTCAGGGGTTAAGGTTTAGGGTTTAGGATTTAGGATTTTTAAGATTTATGATTTATAGTTTATATTTTAGGTTTATGGTTCAAGTTTTAGTTTAGGGTTTAGGGTTTTTTTAACATAGAACAAATTTTGATTCAACATTTCTTCTTTTCAATTTCATCAACCAAGTAACTCACAAAGTTTTCTAAGACATAAGTGACATAGATAAAAGTGAGCATGTATAGCAAATCAAAACCTTAGATAACTAGAACCTCTTTGTTGTAAAGACATAGTTTCATAAGCGAGATCGGATCGATCGTTTCTTCGCTTTCTAGTTCCCATCAGAACCACCACAGCCTCTCGAGTAGCTGGATCCACCATCATATCCCGGTTCTCTCCCTCTGCCACTACCATGGTTGTAACCTACGTTCTTCCTCATGCCTCCATAACCACCACTGCTCTGACCACTACCTCCATGTCGATCAGCACCTCCAGTACCCCCACCACCCCTACAATAACTGATGCCTCCTCCTTCGCCTCTACAGCCAGATCTAGATTGAGGGTTTAGCATTTAAGGTTTAGGGTTTTTAGGGTTTAGGGTTTAGGGTTAGCTTAAAGTTTAAGGATAGTTTAGTGTTTAGAGCTTAGGGTCTAAGCTTTATGCTTTAGGGTTTAGATTTTATTTAGAGCTTAGAGTTTAGTGTTTTGGGGTTTAAGGTTTAGGGTTTAGGGTTTAGGGTTAGGGTTAGGGTTTAGGGTTTAGAGTTTATGGTTTAAGGTTTGTGGTTAGGTTTAGGTTTTAGGGTTTGTGGTTTGGAATTTTGTGGGTTTAGGGTTTAGGTTTAGGGTTTGTGGTTTTTTTTTAGGGTTTAGGGTTTAGGTTTAGGGTTAAGGGTTTAGGTTTTTGGTTTAGGGTTCTAGTTTTAGTTTTTAGGTTTAGGTTTTTTAAATAGAGAACAAATTCAGATTCAACATTTTTTCTTTTTGATTTCATGAACCAAGTAAAACACCAAGTTTTCTAAGACACAAGTTACGACATAGATAAAAAATGAGCATGGATAGAGAAAATAAAAAACCCTAGATAACTAGAACCATCTCTACTGTAAAGACATAGTTCTATAAGCAGATCAGATTGGTCGTTCTTCAGTTTCTCTAGTTCCCATCAGAACCACATTGGTCTCTCGTAGGTTTAGGGTTCTGGTTTTATTTTAGTGTTAATGGTTTTTAGTTTTTTTTTAATAGAGAACAAATTCAGATTCAATATTTATTATTTTCTATTTCATCAACCAAGTAACACACCAAGTTTTCTAAGACACAAGTGATGACATAGATCAAAAATGAGCACGCATAGAGCAAATCAAAAACCCTAAATAACTAGAACTGTCTCTACTATAAAGACATAGTTCATAAGCAGATCGGATTGGATGTTCTTCAGTTTCTCCAGTTCCCGTCAAAACAACCCTGGCCTCTCAAGTGGTGGGATCCACCATCATATCCGTGATCTCTCCCTCTGCCACCACCACACCTATAACCTCTGTCGCTCCGCCTGCCTCCATAACCACTTTTGCTCTGACCACCACCTCCATATCCACCAGCACCTTTAGAGCCCCCACCACCACTGCGATAACTGCCACCTCCACCTTCACCTCCATTGTTAGATCTAGACTGAGCATGGTTAACGATGATGTTTTTGCCATCAAGGTTCTACCCACTCTTAAGGTTTAGGTTTAGGTTTAGGTTTAGGTTGGTTAAGTTTTATGGTTTAGGTTTAATTTTTAACTTATTTAGTTACTTTAAGTTTAGGTTTAGGGTTTACGATTTTGGCTTTAGGGTTTAGGGTTTAGGGTTTAGGGTTTTAGGGTATAGGGGTTGTGTTTTAGGTTTTGGGGTTTAGGGTTTAGGGTAGGGTTTAGGATTTATGGTTTAGGTTATAGGTTGGTTTTAGGTTTTAAGGTTTAGGTTAGGGTTTAGGGTTTTATGGTTTAGGGTTTAGGTATATGATTTTTGGGTTTTTTAACAAGGAACAAATTGATTCAACATTTCTTCTTTTCGATTTCATCAACCAAGTAACACACCAAGTTTTCTAAGACACAAGTGATAACATAGATAAAATATGAGCACGCATAGAGCAAATCAAAAACCCTAGATAACTAGAACTATCTCTACTGTAAAGACACAGTTCCATAAGCAGTAGATCGGATCGGTCATTCTTCAATTTTTCCAGCTCCCATCAGAGCCACCCCGACCTCTCGAGTAGCGAGATGCACCATCGTATCCCCGATCTCTCCCTTTGCCACCATATTGTCTATAACCTACATCGCTCCTCCCTTCTCCATAACCACCAATGCTCCGACCACCACCTCCATATCCACCAACACCTCTAGATCCTCCACCACCACTACAATAACCGTTGCCTCCCCTTTTGCCTCCATGGCAAGATCTAGACTGAACTTGGTTGATAATGATGTTCCTTCCATGAAGGTTCTGCCCATTCTTATGGTTTAGGTTTTTTTTAGGAAAAATTAGAATTTTATTACCATAAAAATAAAGTATACAATGCCTTTAAAAGGGGTAATGCTCAAATTTCTACTACTCACAGATCTACAAGAAACCTAAAAAGCTAAACCCCCATCTAAATATAATGGAAAAAGAAATAAAAGAGCAAAAAGAACAACATAAAAGCAAATGAGAAAATACACAAAATGGACTAATAAAACTTAAGAAAATTGTAAAATGACTAGTCAGTAGCAACTCATGATCCCATTGAGAAGGCAAGATAAGCAAGCTCCATATCAATAGTGAGTTGGTGAGTAAAGATCATTCAATCGAAGTTCCAACCTACAAAAGAAATATGCAAAATAGTACAAGGCAATGGTCATAGCTCAATGAAAATGATAAAGTAAAGAATTTAGAAAGAGCGAGAAGAGAAATTTGGGACTTAGTTTAGATCATCTCAAGCAACAATACATATGAGCATCCAAACTTCATGAGAAGGGTTACAATCATATGCATGCTACCAACTAGAGAGAAGATATGGGGAAACATCAGGGCCATCATATCCAACATACTTGATATAAGCAACCATCCAAGGCAAAATAGTCTATAGTGATGTAGTCCTTGCACCAAAAAAATAAAGAAAAAATAGCCGACTAGCGACCTGACCCACCACAAAACCCATAGACGAAACACATAAAGCCTGCATCCTAGAAGTTACAGCATGGTCAGTGGCCCAGAAGAACCCCCAACTATCTCTAGAGCACTAGCAATCCAAATCTAAGGGCAAAACCTTCGTCCAAACAACAAAATAGTAGAAGATAAGTAGCACCAAAGAGAGGAAAGCTAAAGCATAGAGAGACCAAGAGGGCAACCAAAAATTACCATCAAAACCACCACCAAGGCAGCCAAAAAAAAAGCAAATCCACCATCACCAACCAAAAGGCAAATATCAGGAAACATGGAGCACCAACTAAACCAAAGGTAGTCAATACCAACAACCAACATAAATCTCGAAACACTAAGCCACAGGACAAGCATCCAAGGCAAGATAGTAGCCATAAAAAACCCCTCAAGTAGCCAAACCCCAACAACAAGTCCTAAAATAGGACCAAAAAACCCACAAGAGCTCATATCGTCCACCAACAAAATAGCCTATAAAATAACCCAGGCCAGCAGCCAATAGGATGAGCGTGAGAGTCAAAGCGGGAAAACCAAACTAGGAAGCAAAAATAAAGGAAAAATAGCTACACCCAAGGGGATAACCAACCCAGGGAGACCAGGCAACTAACACAAATCAACCAACCAAAACACATCCAATAGCCAAGCCAATGAAACCAATTGATAGCCAACAAACCTTTATATAGAACCAATATAGAGCCAAAGAAGAAAAAAAGAACAATATGAGACAAAACACAACCCACACGGAGATCTCAAAATAACCAGAAAAAAATGGTAGTCACTTAAAAAAAGGCAGGAGGACCACTAGCGACAAAGTATATGAAAGGAATAAGGCCAAACAAAACCCTTCAAATCCCAAAGAGAATCACTACAAGGAGAAAATGGGAGATAATAACCACATAATTAACTCAATTCAATGGGAAGATGGAACCAACTAGAAACCTCCAATCAAACCAGAAAGGAACAACAACCACCAAAACCCAAAACCAAGCCAATCTAGAAGAGGCCAACAACAACCATGAAAAAATAACCACCCAAAATAACCAGGTAGATGAAAGAAATAAATAACAGCAACTAGCAAAACCAACCATAGCATTTACAAATCCAATTCAAAAATGGACACAACCATCTATAAACCAGAGATAAACCCAACATTCATTGGTAAAAAAGGGTAAAACTAAAATAAAGCAACCAAGAAGACACAAAGCATGAGCCATAGAAAGAAAACCACCAGGCTCAGAGAATAGGGAAACCAATTAAAACTAGCACCACTATGACCCAAAAAAAGGTCAGGTAAGTATAGAAAGAAACTCAGCAAAAACCACTTCCTAGTGAGGGGAGCACAAAAAAACCAACAAAAAATAGACTGAATAAAACCACCATAGCAAATGATGAACAAAAGAGCATAAAGTTCAAATCTGATTTAAGAAAGTCCAATGTTATCCAAATTGACCAGACCACATAGATGCTTAGGTAAGCTATGGTTATCAAATAAAGTGAGCTCATTTAATTCCCCTCCCAAATTAGCCACGAAATTAACACAAGCATTACCTTCACGAGGAATGTGAGGAATTTTGTAGCAAACTTGAGAAAGAAGCTTTATTGTGTGATTAAGAAGATAAAATAAGTCAACATTTCCCATATTATTATTATTGAGAATATCAAGTAAAAGAAGCGCATGAACTTCAATCCAAATATTTTAGAGGCCATTGCTTAAACAAATATCAATAGCTTTGTTAACAGTCATGAGTTCAGCATAAATAATAGAACAAGCTTTGAAGGGGAAGGCAAAAACAAAAATGATAGTGCCTTTAGAATCCCTAAGAATTCAACCACAGCCATATTTGTTTGGGGAAATAGAACCATCAGTATTGATCTTAATAGAATTTTCTTTAGGCTTAATCCAATGTATAATCCTTATACCCTTGTAGGAAGGATCATCATGCAAAGTGTTACCCAATTTTTTATCCACAAATTTATAACCTCTAAAGTGAAAATTGCTAATTAAGTTTGCATTACACAAAGCAAAAAATTTCTTTTAGTTCTAGCAAGGATCGTTTTATGGTTCATAGGGATGCCATGATATTTAGTATCATTTCTATCCATCGAAATGAACCAAATAAGGGTAATAGTAATAAAAGCTTTGATATGACCTTTCACAGTTTTATGAAAACAAACTTCAATAAGTTGATATAATGAAAGAGAGATATGAAAATAGTTGGTGTTAAATAAATCATCATACCGTATCCAAAGTTTTGAAACAATAGCACCACTGGAAAAATCATGATTTAACATTTTCAATATGAAAGCAACAATAGCACTTAGTAAGTAAGTAAATCCCTTTAAGCCAGAGCAAGAAATCAACCAAATGAAGATATTCAAAATCGTCCAAGCTAAAACTAAATAAGAAATGGGAATTATATTGTTCTAAAGTTTAATGATAAAATTAGAGGTATTCTACTTATTTCTAATAAAATTCCAACCCTCTTTAAGAATTAAATCACCATTGTAAGAGAGATTGAAATGTATTTGACCCGATTTATTAGAAAAGATAGCGATGTTGCAAAACTTGTCAAAAATAGAAATCAGAATATAGTTCTCAAGTTTGTTTTCATTCCAATTATTATTAAGCTAGGTTGTAGGTTTAGTGTTGTAGGTTTAGGGTTAGTTTTAGGGTTCAGGGTTTATGGTTTGGGTTAAGGATTTAGGGTTTAAGTTTTTTTTAAAAATTAAGTAAACCGGCAGGTTTGGTTTATATAGTATATTTAGTTTATTTCTTATTTATTTAAGGTTTAGGGTTTAGGGTTTAGGGTTTAAGGTTTAGGGTTTAGGGTTTAGGGTTTTTTTTTTGGTTTTGGGTTTAGGGTTTTAGGTTTTAGGTTTAGGTTTGGGTTTTAGTTTGGTTTTGGTTTTAATAGAGAAAAAATTCATATTCAACATTTCTTCTTTTTGATTTCATCAATCAAGTAACACATGAAGTTTTCTATGACACAAGCGACAACATAGATAAAAAATGAGCACGCATAGAGAAAATCAAAAACCCTAGATAACTAGAACCATCTCTACTATAAAGACACAATTCCATAAGCAGCAGATCAGATCAACCATTCTTTAGTTTCTCTAGTTCCCATCAGAACCACCCCAACCTCTGATGTAGCAGGATCAACCATCATATCCTAGTTCTCTCCCTCCACCACCACCACGGCTATAACCTTCGTCCCTCCTCATGCCTTCATAACCACCATTACTCTGACCGCCACCTCTATGTCAATCAGCACCTCCAGATGCCCCACCACCACTTTGATAATTGTCGTGTATGCCTTTGCCTCCACTGCCAGATCTAGACTAAGCCTAGTTGACGGTGATGTTTCTACTGTCAGGGTTCTACCCATTCATAGGGTTTAAGTTTTTTTTAGGGAAAGTTAGAATTATATTACCATAAAAATAAAGGATACAATGTCCTTAAAAGGGGTAAAGCTCAAATTTCTACTGCTCATTGAGCTATAAGAAACCTAAAGAGCTAAACTCCCATCTAAGTACAATGAAAAAAGAAAATAAAAGAGCAAAAGATACAACATAAAAGCAAATGAGAAAAAACACATAAAAGACTAATAAAACCTAAGAAAATATTAAAAGGACTAGTCAATTATAGCTCATGATCCGTTTGAGAAGGGAAGATAAGCAAGATCCACATCAACAGTTCTTGAGTTGGTTGAGTAAAGATCATTCCATTTGTGAAGTTCTAACTTGCAAAAGAAATTTGCAAAACACTACAAAGGCAATGGTCATAGCTCATGGGAAAATGATAAAGTAAACAATTTAGAAAGAGATGAGAAAGAGAAGGCTCAAGCTCAGTTAAGATCATCTCAAGGGGCAACAATACATATGAGTATCTAAACTTCATGAGAAGGGTTACAATCATATGCATGCTACCAACCCAAGAGAAGATATGACAAAACATCAAGGCCATCATAGCCAGCATACCTACTATAAGCAACCATCCAAGGCAAAATAATCCATTGTGATCCAGTTCCTGCATAAAAAAAAGAGAAAAATAGCCAGGCTAAACCGAACCCAACCCAAAACCCAATAGACTAAACACATCAAGCCAACATCTAGAAGTTACTGGTGGGTAGAAACCCACAACTATTTCTAGAGCACTAGAATCCAAATTCTAGGGCAAAACCTCCACCCAAATAGCAAAATAGTAGAAGAGAGAGGAAAGCCATAGCATAGAGAGACCAAGGGCATCCATCCAAAACCAAAACCAAGGCAAGAAAGGAAGGAAAATCCACCATCACCAACTAAGTGGCAAATATCAAGAAACAAGGAGAGCCAACTAAACTAATGGAGTCAATCTAGACCAACATAAACTAACACACCAAGCCATGGCATAAGCATCCAAGGCAAGACAAGCCACAAAACCCCAGCCCTCAATAATAAGTCCTAAAATAAGACCAAAAAAATGATAAGAGCTCATATCCTCCACCAACAAAATAGCCATTAAAATCACCCAGGATAATAGCTAATAGGATGAACAACAGGAAAACCAACAGCCAAATCAGGAAGCAAGATCAAAGGAAAAATATTTGCACCTAAGCGAGGATAACCAGCCGAGAAGCAGACTAGAAACCTAACAAAAGGAACTCAACCAAAAGCACATAAACCAACCATCAAGCACAACCAACACATCCACCAACCCAACCAAAATAGCCAATAACCCTAGTCAACAAAAAAACCAATAGATAGCCAATATAGAGCCCAAAATAAGGGAAAAGAACAACAATAGACAAAGCCACAACCCACCTAAAAATCTCCAAAATTAACAAGAAAAAAATGGTAGTCACCCAGCCAAACTATAAAAGGCTACGGAGGACCACCCAACCACAAGCAGCAAAATTATAAAGAAAGGAACAAGGCCAGAGGCAAATAAAACCCCTTCCAGATCCCAAAGAGCAGACAATCACTATAAAGGAGAAAATGGGGAGACAATAACCATAGAACATCTAACTCCAATTCACAAGGTAGATGGAACCAACCAGCAGAAACCTTTAAGTTAAACTAGGAAAGGAGAATAAGAGCCACCAAAAAATCAAAAACTAAGCCAAGCCATAAGAGGCCAACAACAGCCATAAAAATATAACCACCCAAAACTACCTGGTAGATGAATGAAACAAATAGCAGCAACTAGCAGAACCAACCATAACATCTTTAAATCAAATTCAAAAAAGGCCCCAGCTAGCCAAAACTAGAGGCAAACCCAACATTCATTGATAAAATGGGTAGGCCAAAATCTGGCATAGCCACAACCCAACAAGAGACACGAAGCATGAGCTACAAAATAAAAACCACCAGGCTTGGAGGATAGGGAAACCAATTAAAAATAACACCACAATGACCCAAAAATAGGTCAGACAACTATATAATGGGGTAAAGAGAAAGGGGGTATAAGTATAGAAATAAACTCAACAAAGACCACTTTCTAGTGAGGGGAGAACAAAAAAACAACAAAAAATAGACTGAATAAAACCACCAGGGCAAAAGATCAACAAAACAAAAAAAGGTTAAAATCTGAGGTAAGGCAGTCTATTGTTATATAGATTGACCAGACCACGCAGATGCTTAGGTAAGCTATAGTTATCAAATAAAGTCAGCTCATTTGATTCACCTCCCAAATTATCCAGGAAATCAGCACAAGCATTACCTTCACGAAGAATGTGAGAAATTTTGTAGCAGACTTGAGAAAGAAGCTTTTTAGTGTGATTTAGAAGATAAAATAAGTCAGCATTTCCCATATTATTATTATTGAGCATATCAAGTAAAAGAAGTGCATCAACGTCAATCTAAATATTAAAGAGGCCTTTACTAAACAAATATCAATAGCATTGTTAACAGCCATGATATCAATATAAATAATAGAACAAGCTTTGAGGGGGTAGGCAAAAGCAAAAATGATAGTGCCATTAGAATCCTTAAGAATTCCACCACAGCCATATTTGTTTGGGGAAATAAAACCATCAATATTGATCTTAATAGAATTTATCTTAGGCTTAATCCAATGTATAATCCTAATACTCTTGTAGGAAGGATCATCATACAAAGTGATACCCAATTTTTTAGCCGCAAATTTATAACCTCTAAAGTAAAAATTGCTAATTAAATTTGCATTAAACATAACATGCATTTTTTCTTTTATTCTAACAAGGATCCTTTTATGGTTCATAGGGATGACACGATATTTATCATAATTTCTATCCATCCAAATAAACCAAATAAGGCTAATAGCAATTAAAACTTTGATATGACCTTTCTCAATTTTAAGGAAACAAACTTCAAGAAGTTGATATAACGAAAAAGAACCATGAAAATAGTTAGTGTTAAATAAATCATCAAACCATATCCAAAGTTTGGAAGTAATAGCACTATTAACAAAAAAAATGATTAACATTTTCAATATGAAAGCAACAATAGTAGTTAAAAGGTAAGTATAACTATTTAAGCTAGAGCAAGGAATCAACCGGGGTGAAGTTATTAAAAATTTTACAACCTAAAACTGAATAAGAAATGGGAATGATATTGTTCAAAAGTTTAATAAAACATTAGAGGTGTTCTATTTATTTTTAATAAAATTCCAAACCCCTTTAAGAATGAAATCACCATTATAAGAGAGCTTGAAAAGGATTTGATCTAGTTTATTAGAAAATATATTGATGTTGCAAAGCCTGACAAAAATAGAAATAGGAATTTAGTTCTCGAGTTTATTTTCATTCCAATTATTATTAAGCCAGGTTGTAGGTTTAGTGTTGTAGATTTAGGGTTTAGGATTTAGGATTTAAGATTTATTATTTAAAATTAAATAAACTAGTAGGGTTAAGTTTATTTAGTATATTAAGTTTATTTTTTTATTTAAAGTTTAACGTTTAGGGTTTAGGGTTTTGGTTTTTGGTTTTAGGGTTTAGGGTTTAGGGTTTAGGGTTTTGGGTTTAGGTTTTAGGGTTTAAGGTTTAGGGTTTAGGGTTTAGGGTTTAGGGTTTTAGGGTTTAGGGTTTAGGGTTAAGGGTTTAGGGTTTTAGGGTTTAGGGTTTAGGGTTTTAGGGTTTAGGGGTTTAGGGTTTAGGGTTTAAGGTTTAGGTTTAAGGTTCAGTTTTTAGTTTATAGTTTAGGTTTAGGTTTTATTTATTTTAGTTTAGTTTATTTTACTTTAGGTTTTGATTTATTTTATTATTATTTTTTATTTTTATTTTAGGTTTTAATTTTTTTTTTTGGTTTAGGGTTTAGGTTTTATTTATTATTTATTTTAAGTTTTATTTTTAGGTTTATTTTTTAGGTTTAAGTTTTTATTTAGTTTTTATTTTATTTTATTTTAGGTTTATTTTAGGTTTATTTTATTTTTATTTTATGTATAGTTTTTATTTTATTTAGGTTTTTTATTCTTAGGTTTATTTTATTTTTTGGTTATGTTTAGGTTTTTATTAATTTTATTTTAGTGTATTTTATTTTATTTTAATTTTAGTTTTAGGTTTAGGTTTTAACTTATTTTTTTATCTATTTAGTAAATTTAAGTTTAGGTTTATGGTTTGGGATTTAGGGTTTAAGTTTTAGGGTTAAGGTTTAGGGTTTAGGGTTTAAGGTTTAGGGTTTAGGGTTTTAGGGTATATGCTTTTTGGGTTTAGGGTTTAAGGTTAAGGTTTAGGGTTTAGGGTTTAGTGTTTAGGGGTTTGGGTTTAGGATTTAGGGTTTAGGGTTTAGGGTTTAGGGTTGTAGGTTTAGGGTTTAGGGTTTTTGTTTGTTTTAGGTTTTAGGGTCTACGGTTAGTTTTAAGGTTCGTTTAAAAAAATTAAGTAAACCTGTAGGTTAAGGTTTATTTAGTTTATTTTTTATTTATTTTAGTTTATTTTATTTTTATTTTATTTGGGTTTATTTTTTATTTTAGTTTAAGTTTTTTATTTAAGTTTTATTTTTTAGTTTAGGTTTAGGCTTTTGTTTATTTTTTAGTTTAGTTTTATTTTTATTTTCTTTTTTAGGTTTAAGTTTTATTTTTTTTATTTTTAGGTTTAGATTAAAGTTTTTATTTTTTATTTTTAGGTTTAGGTTTTTAGTTTTTATTTTAGGTTTTATTTTCTAGTTTAGGGTCTAGGTTTTGTTTATTTTTGTTTTAGGTTTTGGTTTTATTTATTTTAATTTAGTTTATTTTAGTTTAGGTTTTGGGTTATAATATTTTGTTTATTTTTGGGTTAGGTTTTCGTCTTAGTTTAGAGTTTAGGTTTTTTTTATTTATTTTTAAGTTTATTTTTTAGGTTTAGTTCTTTATTTTATTTTATTTTAAGTTTATTTTATTTATCTTTCATTTAGTTTTTATTTTATTTAGGTTTTTTATTTTTCGGTTTATTTAAATTTTTTAGTTTAGTTCAAGTTTTTATTAATTTTATTTTATTTTAGTTTTTATTTTATTTTATTTTTAGGTTTAGGTTTTTATTTTATTTTATTTAATTTAGGTTTAAGTATTTTTATTTATTTTTTTAAGTTCTATTTATTTTAGGTTTAGGTTTTTAGGTTTTTAAGGTTTAGGGTTTAGGGGTTAGTTTTTTATGTTTTTATGTTTTTATGTTTTTAGATTTTTAAGGTTTGGAGTTTAGGGTTTAGGGTTGTAGATTTTATGGTTTAGGGTTTAATGTTTAGGGGTGAAGGGTTTTAGGGTTTAGGGTTTAGGTTTAGGGTTTAGGGTTTAGGGTTTAGGGTTGTAGGTTTAGGGATTAGGGTTGTAGGTTTAGGGTTCTAGGGTTAAGGGTCTTAGGGTTTAGGGTTTAAGGTTTAGGGTTTAGGGTTTAGGGTTTTAGGGTTTAAGGTTAAGCATTTAGGATTGTAGGTTTAGGGGTTAGGGTTTAAGGTTTTGGGTTAGTTTTAGGGTTTAGGGTTTAGGGTTTTAGGGTTTAAGGTTAAGTGTTTAGGATCATAGGTTTAGGGGTAAGGGTTTAGGATTTTGTGTTAGTTCTAGGGTTTAGGGTTTAGGGTTAGGAGTTTTTTAAATTTATTTTAAATTAAGTAAACTCGTAGGTTTATGTTTATTTAGTTTATTTTTTATTTATTTTAGTTTATTAAATTTTTATTTTTATTTACTTTAGTTTTATTTGAACTTTATTTATTTTAGCTTAGGTTTTTATTTTACTTTATTTTTTAGGTTTAGGTTTAGGTTTAAGTTTATTTTTTAGATTAGTTTTATTTTTATTTTATTTTTTAGGTTTAGGTTTTACTTATTATTTTTTGTTTTTGGTTTAATTTTTTTTTTTAGGTTTAGGTTTTAAGTTTTTATTTTAGGTTTATTTTTAGGATTTACTTTTTAGTTTAAGTTTATTTTATTTTATTTAGTTTAGGTTTAGGTTTAGGTTTAGGTTTAGGTTTTATTTCTATTAGTTTTGCTTTATTTTAGTTTAGGTTTAGGTTTATTTTATTTTGTTTATTTTATTTTTATTTTTGGTTTAGTTTTTTTAAGTTTAGGGTTTAGGTTTTATTTTTTATTTATTTTTTTGTTTTATTATTACGTTTATTTTTTATGTTTAGGTTTTTATTTTATTTTAATTTTGGTTTATTTTATTTTTATTTTACGTTTAGTTTTTATCTTGTTAAGATTTTTTATTCTTAAGTTTATTTGATTTTTTTAGTTTAGTTTAGGTTTGTATTAATTTTATTAAAGTTTATTTTCATTTTTTAATTTATTTATTTTTAGGTTTAAGTTAAGGTTTTAGTTTAGATATTTATTTTATTATTTTATTTAGGTTTATGCTTTTTATTTATATTATTTTTAGGTTTTATTTAGTTTAGGTTTTTAAGGTTTGGGGTTTGGGGTTTAGAGTTTAGGGTTTAGGGTTTAGGGTTTTACGTTTAGGGTTTAGGGTTTAGGGTTTAAAGTTTAGTGTTTAGGCTTTAAGTTTAGGGTTTTTAGGGTTTAGGGTTCAAGGTTTGGGTTTTAAGGTTTTAGGGTTTAGGGTTGTAGGTTTAGTGTTGTTAGTATAGGGTTTAGGGTTAGTTTAAGGGTTTAGGGTTTAAGGTTTTGTTTTTAAAAAAATTAAGTAAGCCATTAGGTTTTAGTTTATTTAGTATATTTAGTTTATTTTAATTTATTTAGGGTTTAGGGTTTAGGTTTTAGAGTTTAAGGTTTAGGGTTTAGGGTTTAGGGTTTTAAGGTTTGGGACTTAGGGTATAGGGTTTAGGTTTAGGATTTTTAAGGTTTAGGGTTTTGTTTTAGGTTTTAAGTTTAGGGTTCAAGTTTTAGTTTAGGGTTTATGGTTTTTGTTTTTTTTAAATGGGAACAAATTGAGATCCAACATTTCTTCTTTTTGATTCATCAACCAAGTAACACACCAAGTTTTCTAAGACACAAACGACAACATAGTTAAAAAATGAGGACGCAAAGAGAAAATGAAAGACACTATATAACTAGAACCATCTATACTATAAAGACACAATTCCATAAGCAGTATATCGGATTAGCCGTTCTTCAATTTCTCTAGTTCCCATCAGAACCTCCCCAACCACTCGAGTAGTGGGATCCACCATCATGTCCCTGATCTCTCCCTCTGTCATCATAGCTGTAACCTCCATCACTCCTCCTACCTCCATAACCACCACTGCTCCGACCACCACCTCCATATCCACTAGCACCTCACGATCTCTCGCCACCACTACGATAATAGCTGCCTCTGCCTTTGTCTCCACCTCCAGAGCTAGACTGAACATAGTTGACGGTGATGTTTCTATCGTCAAGGTTCTACCCATTCATAGGGTTTAGGTTTAGGTTTAGGCTTATTATATTTTAAGGTTTAGGTTTATTTTCTAATTTATTTAGTTATTTTAGGTTTTGGTTTAGGGTTTTTTAGGGTTTAGGCTTGTAAGTTTAGGGTTTAAGGTTTAAGGTTTAAGATTTAGGGTTTAAGGTTTTTTTTTTAAAAAAAATTAACTAAATGGTAGGTTTAGGTTTTTTAGTTTATTTAGTTTATTTTTTTCTTTAGTTTATTTTATTTTTTATTTTATTAAGGTTTACTTTTTATTTTTATTTATTTTATGTTTATTAATTTTTAGTTTAGGGTTTTTATTTTCATTTATTTTTTTAAGTTTATGTTTAGGTTTATGTTTATTTTTTGTTGAGTTTTATTTTATTTTATTTTTTAGGTTTAGGTTTTATATTTTTATTTTAGGTTTTATTTTTTAGTTCAGGTTTAAGTTTATTTTTAGTTTATTTTATTTTATTTAGTTTAGGTTTAAGTTTAAGTTTCAATTTTTTTTTTAGGTTTAGGTTTATGTTTTATTTATTTTAGTTTAGGTTTACCTTTATTTTATTTATATTTTAAGTTTAGGATTTTAATAGTTTAGGGTTTAGGTTTTATTTTTTTAGTTATTTTTAGGTTTATTTATTAGTTTATGCTTTTATTTAGTTTTTATGTTATTTTTAAGGTTTATTTTATTTATATTTTATGTTTAATTATTATTTTATTTAGGTTTTTTAATCTTAGGTTATATTTATTTTTTAGTTTAGGTTTTTATTTTTTTATTTTTAGTTTATTTTTACCTTTTTATTTATTTTTTTTAGGTTTAGGTTTTAGTTTATGTTTTTATATTAAATTATTTTATTATTTTATTTAATTTTAGGCTTTTTTAATTATTTTATTTTTAGGCTTTATTTTATTTAGGTTTAGGTTTTTAGGTTTTTAGGGTTTAGGTTTAGGTTTAGGGTTTAGGGTTTAGGATTTTATGGTTTAGGGTTTAGGGTTTAGGGTTTTGGGGTTTAGGGTTTAAGTTTTAGGATTTAAGGTTTAGGGTTAGGGTTTAGAGTTTGGGGTTTTGGTTTAGTGTTTAGGCTTTAGGGTTTATGGTTTTTAGGGTTTATGATTTAAGGTTTATTGTTTAGGAGCTTAGGATTTAAGGTTAGTTTAGGCTTTAGGGTTGAGGGTTTAGTGTTTAGGCTTTAGGGTTTAGGATTTTATGGTTTAGGGTTTATGGTTTAGGATTAGTTTAGAGCTTAGGGTTTAGGGTTTTAAGGTATAGGCTTTAGGGTTTAGGGTTTAGGATATAAGATTAGGGTTTAGGGTTTAGGGTTTTAAGGTTTATGCTTTTATGGTTTAGGTTTTAGGGTTTAACTTTTAGTGTTTAGGCTTTAGGGTTTAGGGTTTTTAGGGTTCAATGTTTAGGGTTTATGTTTTAGGGTTAGCTTAAGGTTTAGGGTTAATTTAGGGTTTAAGGTTTAGAGTTTAGTGTTAGTTTAGAGTTTAGGTTTTATGGTTTTAGGGTTTAGGGTTTAGGGTTTAAGGTTTAAGGTTAGGGTTAGGGTTTAGGGTTTAGGGTTTAAGGTTTAGGGTTTAGGGTTTAGGATTTAGGGTTTAGGGTTAAGGATTTAGGGTTTAGGGTTTAGTGTTTGTTTAGTGTTTAGGATTTAGGGTTAGTTTAGGGTTTAGGGTTTAGGGTTTAGGGTTCACAGTTGTAGGTTTAGGGTTTAGGGTTTAGGGTTTAGGAATTTTTTTTAAATTAAGTAAACAAGTTGGTTTAGGTTTATTGAATTTATTTAGTATATTATTTGTTTATTTAGTTTATTTTTTATTTTTATGTTATTTAGTATATGTATTTTAGTTTATTATTTAGGTTTAGGTTTATTTTAATTTTTTAGTTTAGTTTTTTTTTATTTTATTTTTTTGTTTAAGTTTTATTTTTTATGTTTAGGTTTAGGTTTAGGTTTTTATTTTATTTTTTTAAGTTTAGGTTTTAGGTTTTTATTTAACATTTATTTTAAGGTTTTATTTTTTATTTTAGGGTTAGGTTTATTTTTAGTTTATTTTATGTTATTTAGTTTAGGGTCTAGATTTAGTTTATTTTAGGTTTAGGGTTAGGTTTTATTATTTTAGTTTAGGTTTAGGTTTATTTTGTTTGTTCATTTTAGGGTTAGCTTTTTTTCATTTAGTTTAGGGTTTTAGTTTTAGCTTTTATTTATTTTTAGGTTTATTTTTTAGGTATATGTTCTTATTAAGTTTTTATTTTAGGTTTATTTTATTTTTATTATCTATTTGGGTTTTATTTTATTTTAGTTTTTTTTATGTTCATTATATTTTTTATTTAGTTTAGGTGTTTATTTATTTTATTTTAGTTTAGTTTTTATTTTTTTATTATTTTTTATTTAGGTTTAGGTTTAAGTTTAGGTTTTTGTTTAGGTTTTATTTTATTTTATTTAGTTTTAAGTTTTTGATATTTATTTTATTTTTGGGTTTTATTTAGTTTAGGTTTAGGTTTTTATGGTTTAGGGTTTAGGGTTTGGGGTTTGGGGTTTAGGGTTTAGAGTTTACGGTTGTAGGTTTTAGGGTTTAGGGTTTAGGGTTTAGGGTTTTATAGTTTAGGGTTTAAGGTTTAGGGTTTAGGGTTTTAGGATTTTTTGGTTTCAGGTTTAGGGTTGTAGGTTTAGGGTCAGGGTTTCTTTTTATTTTTTAAATTTTTTTTTATTTAGGGTTTGTGGTTTAGGGTTTATGATTTAAGGTTTAGGGTTGTAGGTTTATGGTTAAGTTTAGTGTTTAAGGTTTATGGTTTAGGGTTTAGGGATTAAGATGTAGGGTTTAGGGTTTAGAGTTTAGTGTTTAGGGTTTTTTTTAATAGGTTTAGGTTTTTTTTTTACATTATTTAGTTTATTTAGTTTATTTTTTATTTATATTAGTTTATTTTATTTTAATTTTTATTTAGGTTTATTTTTTATTTTTATTCATTTAGTTTATTTATTTTAATTTAGGTTTTTTATTTTAGTTTATTTTTTAGGTTTAGGTTTAGTTTTATATTTATTTTCTAGTTTATTTTTTTATTTTTATTTTTTTTGGTTTAGTTTATTTTTATTTTCTTTTAGGTTTAGGTTCAGGTTTTTATTATATTTTTTTTAGGTTTAGGTTTTAGGTTTCACTTTTGGTTTATTTTTAGGTTTTATTTTTTAGTTTAGGTTTAGGTTTACTTTCAATGTATTTTATTTTATTTAGTTTACGGTTTATGTTTAGTATATTTTAGGTTTAGGTTTAAGTTTTATTTAATATAGGTTTAGGTTTTTAGTTTTTTAGGGTTTAGGGTTTAGGGCTTAGGGTTTAGGGTTTAGTGTTTAAGGTTTAAGGTTTGAGGCTTAGGGTTTAAGATTTAGTGTTATAGGTTTTAGGGTTTAGGGTTTAGGGTTTAGGGTTTGGGGATTTAGGGAGGCTTTATGTTTAGGGTTTAGGGTTTAGAGTTTTAGGCTTTAGGGTTTAGGGTTTTGGGGTTTTAGGCTTTAGGGTTTAGGTTTAGGGTTATTTTTATTTTTTTTATTTTTATTTATTTTCCTATTTTATAAAATCAAGTAAACTCGTAGGTTTAGGTTTATTTAATTCATTTTTAATAAATTTTAGTTTAATTTAATTTAGGTTTATTTTTATTTTTATTTAGTTTAGTTTATTTATTTTACATTTATTTATTTTAGATTAGGATTTTTAGTTTAGTTTATTTTTTAGGTTCAGATATAGGTTTAGGTTTGCTTTTTAGTTTAATTTTATTTTTATTTTATTTTTTAGGTTTAGGATTTCTTTTTTACTTTTAGTTTTTGGTTTAGGTTTTTATTTTATTTTATTTTTTTAGGTTTAGGTTTTAGGTTTTATTTTATGTTTATTTTAGGTTTTTTTAGTTTAGGTTTATGTTTATTTTTAATTTCTTTTATTTTATTTAGTTTAGGTTTAGTTTTAGGTTTTATTTATTTTAGTTTATTTTATTTTAGCTTAGGTTTATTTTATTTTCTTTATATTTTTTATTATAAGTTTAGGGTTTAGGTTTTATTTTTTATTTCATTTTAGGTTTCATTTTTAGGTTTATTTTTTAGGTTTAGGTTTTTATTCAATTTTTATTTTATTTTATTTTAGGCTTATTTTATTTATTTTTATTTTACATTTCATTTTTATTTTATTTAGGTTTTTTATTCTTAGGTTTATTTTGTTTTTTTAGTTTAGTTTAGGTTTTTATTTATTTTATGTTAGTTTTTATTTTATTTTATTTGAAGGTTTTGGGTTAAGTTTTAGTTTAGGTTTTTATTTTATTTTATTTTATTTATTTAGGTTTAGGTTTGTTTACTTATTTTATTTTTAGGTTTTATTACATTTAGGTTTAGGTTTTTAGGTTTTTAGTATTTAGGGTTTAGGGTTTGGGGTTTCAGGTTTAAGGTTTAAGGGTTTAGGGTTTAGGGTTTATGGTTAGGGTTTAGGGTCTAGGGTTTAGGGTTTAGGGTTTTTAAGGTTTAGGGTTTAGGGTTTAGGGTTTAGAGTTAGTTTAGTGTATAAGGTTTAGGGTTTTAGGGTTTAAGTTTTAGGGTTTAAGGTTTAAGGTTAGGGTTAGGGTTTAAGTTTAGAGTTTAGGGTTTAGGGTTTAGGACTTAGGGTTTAGGGTTTAGGGTTTAGGGCTAGCTTAGGGTTTAGGGTTTAGGATTTAGGGTTTAGGGGTAAGGGTTATATGTGTAGGGTTTAGGGTTTAGGGTTTAGGATTTTTAGTTTAGTTTACTTTTTGGGTTTATGTTTTGGTTTAGGTTTGTTTTTTAGTTTACTTTTATTTTTATTTTATTTTTTAGGTTTAAGGTTTCTTTTTTACTTTTAGTTTTAGGTTATGGATTTTATTTTATTTCTTTAGGTTTTTATTTTAGGTTTATTTTAGGTTTTATTTTTTTAATTTAGGTTTAGGTTTATTTTTAGTTTATTTTATTATATTAAGTTTAGGTTTACGCTATTTAGGTTTAGTTTTAGGTTTTATTTATTTTAGTTTATTTTATGTTAACTTAGGTCTAGGTTTATTTTATTTTCTTTATATTTTCTTATTATAGGTTTAAGTCTTTTTTTTTAGTTTAGGGTTTAGGTTTTATTTTTTCTTTAATTTTGGGTTTCATTTTTAGGTTTACTTTTTAGGTGTAGATTTTTATTCAATTTTTATTTTATTTTATTTTAGGTTTATTTTATTTATTTTTATTCTAAATTTCATTTTTATTTTATTTAGGTTTTTTATCCTTAGGTTTATTTTATTTTATTTAGTTTAGTTTAGGTTTTTATTTTTTTTATGTTAGTTTTTATTTTATTTTATTTGAAGGTTTTAGGTCAGGTTTTAGTTTTGATTTTTATTTTATTTTATTTATTTTAAATTAGGATTAGGTTTGTTTACTTATTTTATTTTTAGGTTTTATTAAGTTTAGGTTTAGGTTTTTAGGTTTTTAGGATTTAGGGTTTAGGGTTTTGTGTTTAAGGTATAAGGGTTTAGGCTTTCAAGGTTAATGGTTTAGGGTTTAGGGTTAGGGTTTAAGGTTTACGATTTAGGGTTTAGGGTTTAGGGTTAGCTTAAGGTTTAGGGTTAGATTAGGGTTTAAGGTTTAGGGTTTAGGCTTTAGGGTTCAGTGTTTTTAAGTTTTAGGGTTTAGGGTTTATGCTTAGTTTAGGTTTAGTTTAGGTTTAGTTTTAGTTTAGTTTTATGGTTTAGGTTAGTTTAAGTTTAGGGATTAGGTTTAATTTATTTAGTGTTTAGGTTTAGGGTTTAGTTTAGGTTTAGTTAGGTTTATGTGTAGGGTTTAGGTTAGGGTTTTAGGTTTAGGTTTTTAGATTATGATTTAGTTTTTATGGTTTAAGGTTTAGGGTTTAAGATTTAGTGTTTAGGGTTTAGGTTTTAGGGTTTAGGGTATTTTTTTAAAAATATGTAAACTGGCAGGTTTAGGTTTATTTGGTTTATTTAGTTTAATTAATTTATTTGTTTAGGTTTATTTTTTTATTTTTTAATTTTATTTATTTTATGTTTATTTATTATAGTTTAGGTTTTATATTTTAGTTTATTTTTTAGGTTTAGGTTTAGGCTTATGTTTATTTTTTGGTTTAGTTTTATTTTTTATTTTCTTTTTTTAGGTTTAGTTTTTTTTTTTTTTTTTTTAGGTTTAGGTTTAGGTTTTTATTTTATTCTTTTATGATTACATTGTAGGTTTTTATTTTAGGTTTATGTTTAGGTTTTATTTTTTAGTTTCAGTTTAGGTTTATTTTTAGTTTATTTTATTTTATTTATTTTAGGGTTTAGGTTTACTTTATTTTAGGTTTAGGTTTAGGTTTTATTTTTTTTGTTTAGTTTATTTTAGTTTAGGTTTAGGTTTATTTTATTTTATTTATTTTAGGTTTAGGTTCTTTTTAAGTTAGGGTTTATGTTTTATTTTTAGGGTTTCTAGTTTAGGGTTTAGGGTATGCGGTTTTAGGTTTAATGTTTTACAGTTTAGGGTTTCAGAGTTTAGGGTTTATGGTTAGGATTTAGGGTTTAGGATTTAGGCTTTAGTTTTTAGGCTTTAGGGTTTAGAGTTTTAGGGTTTAGGATTTAGGGTTTAGGGTTTAAGGTTTATGGTTTATGGTTAGCTTAGGGTTTAGGGTTAGATTAGGCTTTAGGCTTTAGGCATTAGGGTTTAGGCTTTTTAGGGTTTAGGGTTTAGGGTTTAGGGTTAGTTTACATTTTAAGATTTAGGTTTTTAGGGTTTAGGGTTAGTTTAGTGTTTAAAGTTTATGGTTTAGGGTTGTAGGTGTAGTGCTTAGGGTTTAGGCTTAGATTAAGGTTTAGGGTTTAGGCTTTAGGGTTTAGGCTTTTTAGGGTTTAGGGTTTAGGGTTTGTTTACATTTTAAGGTTTAGGGTTAGTTTAGTGTTTAAGGTTTATGGTTTAGGGTTGTAGGTGTAGTGCTTAGGGTTTAGGGTTTGTTTTAGGGTTTAGGGTTTAGGATTTAGTGTTTAGGGTTTAGGGTTTAGGATATAAGGTATAGGGCTTTTTTTTTAAATTCAGCAAACCAGCAGGTTTAAGTTTATTTGGTTTATTTTACATATTTATTTAGGGTTATTTTTTATTTTTATTTAATTTAGTTTATTTATTTTAGTTTGGGTTTTTTATTTTAGTTTATTTTTTAGGTTTAGGTTTAGGTTTAAGTTTATTTTTTAGTTTATTTTTTTTATTAGGTTTAGGTTTTATTTTTTATTTTTAGGTTCAAGTTTAGGTTTTTATTTTATTTTTTTAGGTTTATGTTTTTGGTTTTTATTTTAAGTTTATTTTTAGGCTTGATTTTTTTAGTTTCATTTTAGGTTTATTTTTAGTTTATTTTATTTTATTTAGTTTTGGGTTTAGGTTTAATTTATTTTAAGTTTAGGTTTAGGTTTTATTTATTTTAGTTCAGTTTATTTTAGATTAGGTTTTGGTTTATTTTATTTTGTTTATTTTAGGTTTAGGTTTTTTTTTTAGTTTAGGGTTTAGGTTTTCTTATTACATTTTAGATTTTATTTTTTGGTTTATTTTTGAGGTTTAGATTTTTATTTAGTTTTTATTTTATTTTTGTAAGGTTTATTTTATTTTTATATTACATTTAGTTTTTTTATTTTTGGGTTTATTTTATTTTTTAGTTTACTTCAGGTTTTTATTTATTTTATTTTCATTTAGTTTATATTTTTTAATTTTATTTTATCTGTAGGTTTAGGTTTACGTTTAGGTTTTAGTTTGGGTTTTTATTTAATTTAATTTTTTATTTTATTTAGGTTTTAATTTTTTTATTTATTTCCTTTTTAGGTTTTATTTAGTTTAAGCTTAGGTTTTTAGGTTTTTAGGGTTTATGGTTAAGTGTTTAGGGTTTAGGGTTTAGGGTTTGGAGTTTAAGGTTTAGGGTTTAGGGTTTTATGTTTTGGGTTTAGGGTTTAGGGTTTAGGGTTGTGGGTTTATGGTTTTAGGGTTTAGGGTTTATGGTTTAGGGTTTAAGGTTTAAGCTTTTTACGATTTAGGATTTAGGATTTAGGGAGGTTTTAGGTTTAGGGTTTAGGTTTTAATTTAGGGTTTAGGGTTTTTGATTTTTTTTAACACAGAAAAAATTCAGATTCAACATTTCTTTTCTTCGATTTCATAAACCAAGCAACACATTAAGTTTTCAAAGTCACAATTGACGATATAGATAAAAAATGTGCATGCATAGAGCAAATCAGAAACCCTAAATAGCTAGAACCTTCTCTACTGTAAAGACACAGTTCCATAAGCAGCAGATTAGATTGACCATTCTTTAGAAACCTTAGATAACTAGAACCACCCCGACATCTAGAGTAGCGGGATGACCATCATATCCCTGATCTCTCCCTCCACCACGACCATGGTTGTAACATTTGTTGCTTCTCCCACCTCGAAAGCCACCACTGCTCTCACCACCACCTCGACATCCACTAGCACCTCCAGATTCCCCACTACCACTACGATAATTGCTGCCTCCACCTCCACCTCCACCTCCACTGTTAGATCTGGACTGAGCCTAGTTGACTGTGATGTTCATGCCATCAAGGTTCTGCCCATTCTTAGGGTTTAGATTCAGGTTTAGGGTCATTTATTTTTAGGGTTTAGGTTTACTTTTTAATTTATTTAGATACTATATGTTTAGGTTTAGGGTTTGTGGTTTAGGGTTTAGGGTTTAGGGTTTAGGGTTTAGGGTTTAAGGTTTAGGGTTTAGGGTTTTAGGGTTTGCTTTTAGGGTTTAGGGTTTAGGGTTATGGTTTAGGGTTTAGGGTTTAGGATTTTTTAGGGTTTAGGGTTGTAGGTTTAAGGTTTTGGGTTTAGGATTTAGGGTTTACTATTTTTATTTTTTTATAAAAATATTAAGTAAACTGGTAGGTTTAGGTTTATTTAGTTTATTTTTTATTTATTTAGTTAATTTTATTATTAATTTTTATTTAGGTTTTTTTTAATTTTATTAGTTTAGTTTATTTATTTTTGGTTTGTTTATTTTAGTTTAGGTTTTCTATTTTAGTTTTTTGTTTTAGATTTAGGTTACAGTTTAGGTTTATTTTTTAGTTAAGTTTTATTTTTATTTTATTTTTTAGGTTTAGGTTTAGGTTTAGGTTTTTATTTTATATTTAATGTTTAGGTTTTAGGTTTTTATTTTAGGTTTATTTTTAGATTTTATTTTTTAGTTTAGGTTTAAATTTATTTTCAGTTTATTTTATTTTATTTAGGTTAGGTTTAGGTTTTGGTTTAGTTTATTTTAGGTTTAAGATTAGGTTTTAATTGTTTTAGTTTAGTTTATTTTAGTTTTGGATTAGGGTTATTTTATTTTCTTTATTTCTTTATCTTAGATTTAGGTTTTTTTTAGTTTAGGGATTAGGTTTAATTTTTTATATATTTTTAGGTTTTACTTTTACGTTTATTTTTGAAGTTTAGGTTTTTATTTAGTTTTATTTTATTTTATTTTTGGTTTATTTTATTTTTATTTTACGTTTAGTTTTTATTTTATTTAGGTTTTTATTCTTATGTTTATTTTCTTTTTTAGTTTAGTTTAGGTTTTTATTAATTTTATTTTATTTTTAGGTTTAGGTTTATATTTTATTTTATTTTATTTATTTCATTTAGGTTTAGGTTTTTTTATATATTTTATTTTTAAGTTTTTAGGATTTAGTATTTAGGGATTAGGGTTTAGCATTCAGGGTTTTAGAGTTTAGGGTCTTAGGATTTTGGGTTTAGGGAAAGCTTTAAGGGTTTAGGGTTTAGGGTTTATTATTTAGGCTTTTGGCTTTAGGGTTTAAGCTTTTTAGGATTTATGGTTTTTTTAAAAAAAAGATTTATATAAATTGGTAGGTTTAAGTTTATTTAGTTTACTTTACTTTTTATTTTTATTTATGTTTATTTTTTATTTTTATTTAGTTGATTTTATTTATTTTAGGTTTATTTATTTTAGTTTAGGTTTCTTATTTTAGTTTGTTTTGAGGTTTAGGTTTAGGTTTTGGTTTATTTTTTAGTTGAGTTTTATTTTTATTTCATATTTTTGGTTTAGGTTTTATTTTTTATTTTTAGGTTTCTGTTTAGGCTTTTATTTTATTTTTTTAGGTTTAGGTTTTATGTTTTTATTTTAGATTTATTTTTATATTTTCTTTTTTAGTTTAAGTTTAGGTTTATTTTTATTTTATTTTATTTTATTTAGTTTAGGTTTAGGTTTAGGCTTAGGTTTAGGTTTTTTTTATATTAGGGTTTAGGTTTTATTTTTGATTTATTTTTTGGTTTATTATTTAGGTTTAAGTTTTTATTTTATTTTTATGTTAGGTTTATTTTTATTTTATTTAAGTTTTTTATTTTTTTTATTTAGTTTATGTTTTTATTTATTTTATTTTAGTTTTGTTTTTATTTTTTATTTTATTTTCTTTTAGGCTTAGGTTTAGGTTCAGGTTTTAGTTTATGTTTTTTTATTATATTTTGGTTTAGGTTTATTTATTTATTTTATTTTTAGGTTTATTTAGTTTAGGTTTAGCTTTTTAGCTTTTTAGTGGTGTGGGTTTATGGTTTAGGGTTTAGGGTTAGTTTTGGGTTTTGGGTTTAGGGTTAGGGTTTAGGGTTTGGCGTTTAGGGTTTAGAGTTTAGGGTTTAGGGTTTAGGCTGTAGGTTTTAGGGATTAGGGTTTAGGGTTTAGGGTTTCAGGGTTTAGGGTTTAGGGTTTTAGGGTTTAGGATTTAGGTTTTAAAGTTTCAGGGCTTCGGGTTTAGAGTTTTTACGATTGAGGGTTTAGGATTTAGGGTTTAGTGTTTAGGTTTTAAGTTTTAGGTTTTAGGTTTTAGGTTTAGGGTTCTTGTTTATGGTTTCTGGTTTAGGTTTTAGGCTTATTGTTAGGGTATAAGGATTAGAATTAGGGTTTTTTTATTATTTTTATTTTTTTATTTTAAGGGTTGAGGGTTTATGGTTTAGGGTTTAGGTTTTAGGTTTAGAGTTTAGGTTTTAGTTTATGGTTTAGGGTTTTTATTTTTTTTAATGGAGAACAAATTCAAATTCAATATTTCTTCTTTTCGATTTCATCAACCAAGTAACACACCAAGTTCTCTAAGACACAAGCGATGACATAGATAAAAAATGAGCATGCATAGAGCAAATCAAAAATCCTAGATAAGTAGAATCATCTCTACTATAAAGACACAGTTCCATAGTTGTAGATTGGATCGACCATTCTTCAGTTTCTACAGTTCCCATCAGATCCACCAAAGCCTCTCGAGCGAGATCCACCATCATATCCCCAATCTCTCCCTTCGCCACCACCACGGTTGTAACCTCTGACGCTCCTCCCGCCTCTATAACAACCATTGCTCCGACCACCACCTCCATATGCACGAGCACCTTTAGATCCCCCACCACCACTGTGATAAATGCCGCCTCTGTCTTCACCTCCATTGCCAGATGTAGACTGAGCCTAGTTGACGGTGATGTTCCTGATGTCAAGGTTCTGCCCATTTTTAAGGTTTAGGTTTATTAGGTTTTAGGGTTTAGGTTTATTTAATAATTTATTTAGTTACTTTAGGTTTAGGTTTAGGGTTTTGGTCTTACGGTTTGAGGTTTAGGGTCTAGGGTTTAGGATTAGGATTTATGGTTTAAGGTTTAGGGATTAGGGTTTAGGGTTTTTTAGGGTGTAGGGTTTAGGGCTTAAAATTTAGGGTTTAGGGTTTAGGATTTAGGGATTAAGGTTTAGGGTTTAGGGTTTATGATTTAGGTATTAAGTTTTTCTTTAATTAAGTAAACTGATAGGTTTAGGTTTATTTAGTATATTTATTGTATTTTTTATTTATTTTAGTTTACTTTATTTTTTTTCTTCTTATTTAGGTTTATTTTTTATTTTTATTTAGTTTAGTTTATTTATTTTAGGTTTATTTATTTAAGTTTATTTTTTAGGTTTAAGTTTAAGTTTTGGTTTATTTTTTAGTTGAGTTTTATTTTTATTTTACTTTTTAGGTTTAGGTTTTATTTTTTATTTTTATGTTTAGGTTTTATTTTTTATTTTTAGGTTTACGTTTTGGTTTTTATTTTATTTTTTTTAGGTTTAGGTTTTACATTTTTATTTTAGGTTTATTTTCAGGTTTTATTTTTTAGTTTAGGTTTAAGTTTATTTTTAGTTTATTTTATTTTATTTTGTTTAGGTTTAAGTTTATTTTTAGTTTATTTTTTTATTTAGTTTAGTTAAGGTTTAAGTTTAGTTTATTTTAGGTTTAGGTTTAGGTTTTATTTATTTTAGTTTAGTTTATTTTAGTTTACGTTTAGGTTTATTTTATTTTGTTTATTTTATTTTTATTTTAGGTTTAGGTTTTTTTTTAGTTTAGAATTTAGGCTTTATTTTTTATTTATTTTTATGTTTTACTTTTAGGTTTAGGTTTTCATTTAGTTTTTATTTTTTATTTTAAGTTTATTTTTTTTTTAGTTTAGTTTTTATTTTATTTAGGTTTTTTATTCTGAGGTTTATCTTATTTTTTAGTTTAGTTCATGTCTTTATTTATTTTATTTTAGTTTTTTTAGGTTTAGGTTTAGGCTTTATTTTATTTTACTTTTTTATTTTATTTAGGTTTAGGTTTCTTTATTTATTTTATTTTTATGTTTTATTTAGTTTAGGTTTAGGTTTTTAGGTTTTTAAGATTTATGGTTAATGATTTAAGGTTTAGGGTTTAGGGTTTTAGGGTTTAGGATTTTAGGGTTATGATTTAGGTTTTAGGGTTGAGAGTTTCGTGTTTAGGCTTTAGGGTTTAGGGTTTTTAGTGTTTATGGTTTAAGGTTTAGGGTTTAGGGTTTAGGGTTTAGGGTTAGCTTTGTGTTTAGGGTTAGTTTTGGGTTTAGTGTTTACAAATTAGGGTTTGTTTAGAGTTTAGGTTTTATGGTTTTAGGGTTTATAGTTTAGCATTTAGGGTTTAGTTAGTGGTTTAGTTTTAGGTTTAGGGTTTAGATTTAGGGTTTAGGTTAGTTTAGGGTTTAGTTTTGGAGTTAGTTTTAGCGTTTAGGGTTTAGGTTTAGGGTTGGGAGTGTTTAGGTTTATTTAGGGTTTTATAAATTTAGCAGTAGGTTTAAATTTATTTAATATTTAGTTATTTTAGTTTATATTTTTATTTAAGTTTATTTTTTATTTATATTTAGTTTAATTTATTTATTTTAAGTTTATTTATTTTAGTTTAGCTATTTTATTTTACTTTATTTTTTAGGTTTAGGTTTAGTTTTATGTTTATTTTTTTAGTTTAGGTTTATTTTCATTTTATTTTTTGAGTTTAGGTTTTATTTTTTTTTTAGGTTTATGTTTAGGTTTTTATTTTATGTTTTTAGGTTTAGGTTTTAGGTTTTCATTTTAGGTTTGTTTTTAAGTTTTATTTTTTAGTTTATGTTTAAGTTTATTTTTTATTTATTTTATTTTATTTAGTTTAGGGTTTAGGTTTAGTTTATTTTAGGATTAGGTTTAGGTTTTATTTATTTTAGTTCATTTTATTTTAGTTTTGGTTCAAGTTTATTTTATTTCGTTTATTTTAGTTTTAGGTTTTTTTTTTAGTTTAGGGAAAGGCTGAGGCTAAGTTATAGAAAAAGGGCAACCAAAATTTGTGAGCAACTAAACTTCAAAAGAAGGGTTACAATCACAAAAAAAGGGCTACAAACCAATATAAGAGAAGAAAATCATCCTAGCCATCATTGCTAACTAACCTTACAAGTGCACCCGACCAAGCAGCATTGCTAGCCAAGAACAAAGCGACCATCAAAGGGAAAAATAAAACAAACCATAACAATACCAAAGACTAGAGAGGATAAACCAACATAACAATAGAATAGAAGAGTTGAAGAAAAGCACCCCAACCCTAACCAAAACCCAGAACCATAACCAAGTTAAGAGACAGAAAAAACCACCAACCAAACAGCCACCAACATTAGAACAAAAAGTAGCCAGCCTGAAGAAATGAAGGATGAGGGAAAGCCAACAGCACAACCAGAAAAAAAAAAGACCAAAAAACCCAAAGAGAGTAACCACAAAACCAGCAAGGAAACACATAGAACATAAAAGAAGCGACAACCAAAGAAAGGAAGCCAAAAAACAAAAAGGGATAGAAGAAAAAAACCAAGGGAAAGGAGGCACACAACAAAATAGAATACCACCAACAAAAGCACCCCAATAAAGCAAAGAAGCCACCAATGAGAAGGAGAAAAGAAACTAAGTAAATCTAACATAAGGCAAACCATCTTTATCTAAGTTAGAAAGGCCTCTTAATTGCTTAGGAATAATATCATTGATAAACAATGTAAAATCATAGAGGTTGCTCCCTAAGCCAACTAAAAAATCAGCACAAGGATTGCCTTCCCTCAAAATATGAGTCATTTTAAATGAAAGTTTAGAAATAATGGATTACATATTCATAATTAAATAAAAAAGCTCAGCATTACCCTTGTGATTAGAATTGATCATTGCAACAACCATCTTAGCATAAGATTCCAACCAAATAAAAAGAAAATTTTTTTTTCCAAACAAAGCTTAAGAGCATGATAAACATCCATCAATTCATCCATAATAACAGAAGTAGTAGAGAGAGGAGTTGAAAAAGCCAAGATAATATTCCCAAGACTATTTCAAAAAATACCACCACAACCAGACTTGTTAAGTGCAACAGAGCCATCAGTATTAATTTTAATACAACAATTAAGAGGCTTAATCCAGTAAATGATTTTATAAGTAGAAGGCTAGTCACAAAAATGAAACTTGATACCTAACTTACAGGCAACAAACTTGCAACCTCTATAATTAGTACCGCTAAGAAGAGCACCCTTATATAAAGAAAAAAAATCTTATCTTTAGTCTTCATAATAATCCTCTTATGATTCATAGGCACATTACGATGCTTAACATCAATTCTATCAAGCCAAATAAACCAAATCAAAGTAAAAGTCACAATAATTTTGATATTTTGATAGAAAATAAGAGTTAAGAAGTTTGATTAAAGAAAGCTTACCATTAAAACAACTTAAATTAAATAACTCCTCAACAATGGCACCATTATCAAAAACATGACTAACATTCTCAATATGAAAGCTACACATGCATTTAGAAAAAAAGATAAAATCCTATATCCAAAAGTAAAAATCAACAGCAATAAAACCCCTTAAAATCCTCCAAACACGAATCAAATAAGAGGTAGGAATAATATTATTCCAAATTTTAAGAAAGATAGGAGAAGAGGGTTTATTAACTCTAATATGTTGCCAAGTATCTTTAAGGGAAAAATCACCATTACTAGAAATGCTGTAAAGAACATGATCCGAAATAGTACCATGAATAATAATATTTGTGATATTATTACAAATGGATTCAAGAATTAAATCATTTAAGAGAGAATGATTCCAATTGCCATTTAAAAAAAGATTAACTTTTAAAGAAGAAGTTAAATGAGTATTAAGCATAGAATCAAGAGAAGAAACCCCCATCTAGTTATCTTGCCAAAAAAGGAAGAGCCACTATTGATACCCAAGAAAATGAAAGGTTCAGCAAGCCATTTAACATCACAAAGGCATTTCCAAGCAATAGAATCACCATGTTTATAGTTACAAATTAAGGGTTGCTTACCTTTGCAATATTTGAAATTCATAAAAGTAACCCAAAGATTAACATTCTTCTAAAAATTCCACCATAATTTATAGGAAAAAACATTGGTGGAATCCATCAAGAACCTGCAACCACTTTCAAATAAAGTACCACACATGCTAGACCAAGAAGCCCAATGAATCCTTTTGGTCGAATGCCTAGAACCCCAAAAAAATTATTAAAATTTATTAAAAGTCAATCAATTCGAAAAATAAAAAGGGCAGTAGGAACAATATTAAGCAACAAAAACAAAGAAAGAAAGTAAAGAATACTTTTAATAACAATTAATCTACCACCAAAAGATAAAAAAAATGAAATTCAAGGGTAGAAACTTTATTTTGAATATTTTGGATAACCTCATCAAAGAGATGAGATCTCTTAGGACAACAATATAAAGGAGAGCCTAAATATCTGATAGGAAGACACTAAAGAGAAAAATCAGTAATATCTTTTATTTTATTTATTCTATCAATAGATATAAAAATAGAAGAGATAAACCAGTAGGGTTTAGGGTTTAAAGTTTTTTTTAAAATTAAATAAACTAGAAGATATACATTTATTTAGTTTATTTAGTCTCTTTTATAATTTTATTTAGGTTTATTTTTTATTTTCATTTAGCTTAGTTTCTTTATTTTATTTTTATTTATTTTAGTTTAGGTTTTTTATTTTAGTTTATTTTTTAGTTTAAGTTTAGTTTTATGTTCATTTTTTTTACTTTAGTTTTATTTTTATTTTATTTTTAAGGTTAAGTTTTATTTTTTATTTTTAGGTTTAGGTTTAGGTTTTTATTTTGTTTTTTTAGGGTTAGGATTTAGGTTTTTATTTTAAGTTTATTTTTAGGTTTTATTTTTTAGTTTACGTTTAGGTTTATTTTTAGTTTATTTTATTTTATTTAGTTTAGGTTTAGGTTTAGTTTATTTTAGGTTTATGTTTCAGTTTTATTTATTTTAGTTTAGTTTTTTTAGTTTAGGTTTAGATTTTATTTATTATTTATTTTTATGTTTTACTTTTAAGTTTATTTTTTAGGTTTAGGTTTTTATTTTATTATATTTAATTTAGTTTTTAATTCTTAGGTTTTTTTATTTGTTAGTTTAGTTTAAGTTTTTATTTATTTTAATTTAGTTTTGTTATATTTAATTTTTAGATTTAGGTTTATGTTTTAATTAAGGTTTTAATTTATTTAATTTAATTTATTTTATTTAGGTTTATGTTTTTTTATTTAATTTTTAGGTTTAAGTTTAGGTTTTAGTTTATATTTTTATCTATTTTATTTTATTATTTAATTTAGGTTTAGGTTTTATTTATTTATTTTATTTTTAAGTTTTATTTAGCTTAGGTTTAGGTTTTTAAGTTTTTTTGTTTTTAGGGTTTAGGGTTTAAGGTTTAATGTTTAGGGTTTAGGGTTTAGGGTTTTAGGGTTTAGAGTTTTAGGATTTAAGGTTTAGTGTTAGAGTTTAGGTTTTAGGGTTTAGGGTTTAACGTTTAGGCTTTAGGGTTTAGGGTTTTTAGTGTTTAGGGTTTTGGGTTAGCTTAGGGTTTAGGGTTTAAGGTTTAGGCATTAGGGTTTAGGGTTTTTAGGGTTTAGGATTTAGGGTTTAGGGTTAATTTTAGGGTTTAGTGTTTAAGGTTTAGGGTTTAAGATTTAGGGTGTAGGATTTAGGGCTTTTTTTTTTGAAAGAACTAAGTAAATAATACGTTTAGGTTTATTTAATTTATTGTTTATTTATTTTAGTTTATTTTATTTTATATTTTTATTTAGGTTTATTTTTTATTTAATTTAGTTTATTTATTTTTGGTTTATTTATTTATTTTAGTTTATTTTTTAGGTTCAGGTTTAAGTTTATGTTTATTTTTTAGTTTAAATTTTTATTTAATAGGTTTAAGTTTTATTTTTTATTTTTAGGTTTATGTTAAATTTTTTATTTTATTTTATTTTTTTAGGTTTAGGTTTTAGGTTTTTATTTTAGGTTTATTTTTTGGTTTATTTTTTGTTTATTTTATTTTATTTAGTTTAGGGCTTAGGTTTAGTTAATTTTTGGTTGAGGTTTAGGTTTTATTTATTTTAGTTTAATATATTTTTCTTTAGGTTCATTTTATTTTTTATTTTAGGTTTAGGTTTTTTTTTAGTTTAGGGTTATTTATTTATTTATTTTTAGTTTTTAGTTTTTGGTTTATCTTTTAGGTTTAAGTTTTTATTTAGATTTAATTTTATTTTATTTATTTATTTTTTATTTTATTTTAATTAAGTTGTTTACTTTTAGGTTTATTTAATTTTTTTGTTAGGTTTCATTTTTATTTATTTTATTTTATTTTAGTTTTATTTTTTTTTAATTTTATTTTTAGGGTTTATGTTTTAGTTTAGGTTTTTATTTTATTATATTTAGGTTTAGGTTTTTTTTTTAGTTTTAGGTTTTATTTAGTTTAGGTTTCAGTTTTTAGGTTTTTAGGGTTTAAGGTTTAGGGTATATGGTTTAGGGTTTAGAGTTTAGGGTTTAGGGTTTAGAGTTGTAGGTTTTAGGGTTTAAGGTTGTAGGTTTAGTGTTTAGCGTTAGTTTTAGGGTTTAGGGTTATTTTTTTTAAAAAAATAGTTTATAATTTTATTTTCTGTTTATTTTTTATTTTTATTTAATTTTGTTTCATTATTTTCTGTTTATTTATTTTAGTTTTGGTTTTTAATTTAACTTTTTAGGTTTAGGTTTTACATTTTTTTAGGCTTATTTTTATGTTTTATTTGTTTTAGTTTTGGTTTATGTTTATTTTATTTTATTTTATTTAGTTTAGGGCTTAGGTTTAGTTTATTTTATGTTTAGGTTTAGGTTTTAGTTATTTTAGTTTAGATTTAGGTTTATTTTATTTTGTTTATTTTGGGTTTCGGTTTTTTATTTTTATCTTAGGGTTTAGGATTTATTTTTTATTTATTTTTAGGTTTAGGTTTTTATTTTATTTTATTTTAGGTTTATTTTATTTTTATTTTATGTTTAGGTTTTATTTTATTTTGGTTTTATATTCTTTTTAGGTTTATTTTATTTTTTAGTTTAGTTTAGGTTTTATTTATTTTCTTTTAGTTTAGTTTTTATTTTTTCATTTTATTTTATGTTTAGTTTTAGGTTTATGTTTAGGTATAGGTTTAAGTTTTAGTTTTTATTTTATTTATTTATATATTTTATTTTTAGGTTTTATTTATTATAGGTTTAGGTTTTTAGGTTTTTAAGATTTAGGGTATACGATTTAGGGTTTAGGGTTTAGGGTTGTAGGTTAAGGGTTTATGTTTTAGGGTTTAGGGTCTTAGGATTTAGGCTTTAAGGTTTAGGGTTTAGGGTTTAGGGTTTAGGGTTGTAAGTTTAGGGTTTATGGTTTAGGGTTAATGGTTAGTTTTAGGGTTTAGGGTTTAGAGTTAGGGTTTTTTATTTTCTTATTTTCTTTTAATTTTTATTTTTTTTTTAAATTAAGTAAACTCGTAGGTTAATGTTCATTTGGTTTATTTTTTTATTTTTTTTACTTTATTTAATTTAGGTATTTTTATTTTTATTTAATTTAGTTTATTTATTTTAGGTTTATCTAATTTAGTTTATTTTATATTTTAATTTATTTTTTAAGTTTAGGTTTATTTTTTGTTTAGTTTTATTTTTATTTTATTTTTTAGGTTTATGTTTTATTTTTTATTTTTAGGTTTAGGTTTAGGTTTGTATTTTATTTTTTTTGGTTTAGGTTTTAGGTTTTTATTTTTGGTTTTTTTTAGGTTTTTTTTAGTTTCGATTTAGGTTTATTTTTAGTTTATTTGATTTTATTTATTTTAGGTTTAGATTTTGGTTTAGGTTTAGTTTATTTTAGGATTAGGTTAAAGTTTTATTAATTTTAGTTTAAGTTTAGGTTTATTTTTTTTTTTAGGTTTAGGTTTTTTTAAGTTTAGGGTTTTTTAATTTTAAGTTTTATTTTTTAGGTTTACTTTTTTATTTAGTTTTTATTTTATTTTATTTTAGGTTTATTTTATTTTTATTATAAGTTTAGTTTTTATTTTATTTAGGTTTTTTATTCCTAGGTTTATTTTATTTTCTAGTTTAGATTAAGTTTTTATTAATTTTATTTTAGCTTATTTTTATTAATTTATTATATTTTATTTTTATGTTTAGGTTCAAGTTTTAGTTTATGTTTTTATTTTATTTTATTATTTTAATTTATCTAGGTTTAGGTTTTTTATATTTATTTTATTTTTAGGTTTTACTTAGTTTAGGTTTAAGTTTTAAGGTTTTTAGGGTTTAGAGTTTAGGGTTTAGGGTATAAGGTTTAGAGTTTTAAGGTTTATGGTTTTAGGGTTTAGGGTTTAGGGTTTAGGATTAAGGTTAGGGTTTAGGGTTTAGGTTTAGAATTTAGGGTTTGAGTTTAGGTTTAGGGTTGATTTTAGGAGTTTTTAGGGTTTAGAGGGTTTAGTTTTAAGTTAGTCTTAGGTTTAGGTTAGTTTAGTGTTTTATACTTAGTTTAAGTTTAAAGTTTAGGGTTAGGGTTAAGGTTTAGGGTTTAGTTTAGTTTAAGTTGGAGATTTGATTTAAGTTTAGTTTTAAAATTTAGGAGTTTATAGTTTAAGATTTAAGTTTAGGTTTAGGAGTTTAGGTTAGTTTAGGGTTTAGAGGTGTAGGGTTTAGTGTTTAGGATTTATTTAGTTTAGTTAGGGTTTAGGTTTAGGTTTAGGTTTAGGGTTTAGGGATTAGGGTTTAGTTTATAGGTTAGGGTTAGGGTTTAGATTTAGGTTTAGGTTTAGAGTTTAAAAGTATAAATTTAAAAGTCATGAGGTCAAATTCTAATGAGCTACCTCCTATATATAGAATAGATAAAGAAAGGAAGCTAATAAAAAAAAGAAAGATCTACAAAAAATAATCAATGAAATCAGCAACAAACTTCCTCTTATGAAACCCTCAATCCAAGAAAGTCTCCCAACAACGAGATCTACAAGCTTGAAAGAGATTAGTATAGATAATGAAATAGTTAACTAAGCATAAAATATAAGAAAGATAGAAGTGAAAAGATGAAGAAAAGGCTCAAGCTCAATAATAGTCATCTTAAGGGCGACATATGTAAGCATCCGGACTTCAAGTGAAGGGTTACAAATACATATAGCACTACCGAGTAAGCATCATGACCATCATTGCCAGCATACCTCTTGTAGTACCTTATCCAATGAGGATCATTGCACAAACCCGTATAAAACATCAAACAGTAGATGTAGCCATATGGAACCTACCAGTCATATATATTAAACTCAATAAAGCACATAAGGAGGTAACCCATTAGGAAAGCCTTATACCATAGGGAGCACAACCAAAGCCACCACCAAGAATTTCTAACACAATTGCTAAGAGCAAACCTCACAATAAGAGAAATAGGACTAAACAAAGACCAAACAAAGGCAAAAGGAGGACCATAATTGGTAAGGCCCTTCATTAAGAAAACATGCCAAGATCTATAAATGATAATAATATCCAGATTAACTGTAAGACTAACATTAAGAATGATAGGAAGCAAGGCAACCAACAAAACAAGAAAGGGTAGGTTCAACCACAATCCAAAAATGAAAATCCTAGCAAGTAGACACTAGAAGAGAAGAATGGAAAAGTAAATAGCCGGATCCATACATAGACTTGACAAGATCAAGAAAACTATAACAAAGTAAATACTCTTTAAACTCAACCAGCCAGCTAGAGCACACAATCCAAGCAACCAACAAGGCAATCCATCCTGCGAGCCACCAAGACAACCAAGGATTCAAATTATTAGACTTAGAACCATCAGGATGAAAGGAAAAAAGAGTCATCCATTTAGAAATATTGAAAAAATCTCAAGAAAAAGCCATAGAAAGCAGCCACCAATCCCAATCCAAAGACATGATAATCTAGTTAAAATAGCTAGATACAACAGCTAAAAATAGAAAAGGTAAAAACCCTGTATGGTCAGAAATAATCCAACAGCCAAAGACAGCCGCAAACAAGAATTCCAATAGGGACCACATCAGCCAAATCCAAAAAACATCCAACCAGTAATTAGCCACCTTCCAATTTAGAATACCAATTAAAAATATAACATCGGTATTACAGGAGGCACACCAAATAATTAGACAATATAGCAAACACCAACCAAAAAGAAAGAGAACCAAAAAAGAGAACCACACCAATCAATAAACAAGTAGGACTGAACAACCTCCATATGTAGGAAACACCTCTACCAGGATGGATGAGAAAGCAAACTAGAAAATAAAAAATACAAAACTAATACACTTTAGCATTACCATGAGCATTGAAATTCATTAAATCTAGAAGAAGGAGAGCATCAACTTCAAACTAGGTCTAATGAAAACCTTGTCATAAAAAAATAGAAATTCCATGATGAAACCTTTTAGCTCAAAAAATAACATAGAACAAAGCTATAAAGGGGTAGCAAAAGCAGAGATACCCTTGCCACTATGATCTCTCAAAATCCCACCACAGCCATAATAGCCATTATAAACTGAGCCATCATTGTTAACCTTAATGAAGTGATAATTAGGTTTAATCCATTATATAATTTTCTGAGTAGAAGAGACATTATAGGAGGGAAGGTTAATCCCAAAATTGAAGGCCATAGACTTGCACCCTTTAAAACTAGAGTAAGTAATAAGATTAGCTTTGAAAAAAGACATAATTTTATATTTGGCTCTTGTAATAATATGATGATAGTACATAGGATTATTATGATGCTTAGCATCATTTCTCTCAATTCAAATATACCAAAGAATAGTAGTAGCTAAAATAATTTTAACATGACCCTTAGAAGTATGGGAGAAACAAGCTTCAAGAAGTTGCATAATAGAAAATGAACCATTAAAATTGGAAAGTATTAAAAATATTATCATAATAATTCCACACTTTAGCAGCAATAGGGCCATTCACAAAAACATGATCCATAGTTTCAATGTGATATCATTAGTAGCATTTAGAGGGGAGATGGAAGCCTTTTTTTTAGAAGATTAGCATCCATAGGGATATAATGCTTCAGAATGCACCAAGTTAAAACCAAAAATGAAGTAGGGAACAAATATTCCAGATTTTAGTAAAAACCAAGAAAGCTTGATATTTCAATCTGATGAAGTGCCAAACATCCTTAAAAATAAAATCTCCAGAAGAAGAATTTTTGAAGAGAATTTGGTTGAGTTCATTAGGGAAAGGTCAAATTTTTAAGATTTTGTCAACTATCACATTAGGGACAAAGATATTTAGTTGAGCCACATCCTAGTTATTGTGAGTAATTAATTGATTAATCCTAGCAACATAGTGTAATGAGTATTAAGCAAAGAATCAATAGAGCCTTGCCCCAGCCAACTATCTTGCCAAAAGAAAGAGGAACCAAAATTGACACCCCAAGAAATTAAGTCTAGCACCAAAGGAAAGTAAATGGAACTCTTAAGAGGAGGTTTTCTTATTTATTTTGTGAATGACTTCATCAAATAAAGAAGATCTTTTCATTCCTCTATATAAAATAGTACCCAAATACTTGATAGGGAGAATTTGATATGAAAAACCCATAATATTCTTGATAACATTGATCTTAGGTGAGGAAATAGAAGAGCTAGTAATAAAACAACTTTTATCAGGATTAATATTCAAGCCACTCTCCCTGCCAAAAAGAGTTAAGAAATTACACAACTTTTTAATATAAATAGTAAATCCATTACAAAATATAATAAAATCATGAGCAAAACTGAGGTGAGAAATGGGAAACTCACCACTGGTTCTATAGTACATGTTAGGCATTTTACTAAACATCTACTTAATACATCGAGAAAGATATTCCACAGCAATAGAGAAAAGGGCAGGAGAGAGAGGGTCCCCTTGCCTTAGACTGTGAGAAGAAGAAAAGAAACCATGAACTTCACCATTGAAGAGCAAAGAAAACCAAGAATTCTAAATCCCATTCTTAATTAAAGCAATAAATTGATTAGAGAATCCAAATAAAGCCAAGATTTTATATAGGAAAACCCAACCAATATTATCATAAGCTTTGGAAATGTCAAGCTTAAAAAGCTGGTTTCCACTATGAACTTTGGCATTCAAATCATGGATCATCTCTTGGGCTAAAAGAACATTATCTAAAAAGGATCTCCCTTTAACAATTCTAGTTTGATTAGGGGAGATAATTTTAGGAAACAAGATACTCAACCTTTTAGCAAACATCTTAGAAATAAGTTTATTAAAAAAAGAGGAAAGGCTAATTCGCCTAAAATCACTCCAAATTTCAGTATTGTCCTTTTTAGGAATTAAAATGGAGGTGTTATCGAAATATTTGGGGAGAGTACTACCCTTAAAGAAATCAGGAACAAATTTAACCAAGTCCTCTTTAATGGTAATCCAACATGTTGGGAAAAAGAGGGTAGTAATACCATTAGGGCTAGCCACTAAGTCTATATTCATACTTTGCATAGTGTTAGCAATTTCATGCTCAGAAGGCAAAGAAGAAAGCAACTTGTTATCATCATCAGAAATGAGATTAGGGATAACTTCAGGTGAAGAAATCTCATCATAAGAAATAATTTTATTAAGAAGCTTTTTATAAAAATAAATAGCATAATTAGTAAGCTGCTTTTTATCTGAACACCAAACACCATCATTAGTTTTAATTTTATGAATGTGATTTAGAGCCTTTTTCTTTCTAACCATGGCAAGAAAATTTTTAGTATTACGATCACCATCAAAGATCCATTTCATAGAAGCTTTTTTCACCAATAGGTCTCCTTCATACAACAACAACAACAATAAGCCTTTATCCCACTAAGTGGGGTCAGCTACATGAATCCTTTGTCTCCATTGTGTCCTATTATGTGTCAAATTCTCATTTAATTCAAGTATACTAAGGTCATTTTTTATACATCTTAACCAAGTCTTTTTAGGTCTACCTCTACCTTTCTTAACGTAAAGATAATCTAATGCATCTACTCTTCTAACCGGGCCATTAGACGACCGACGCTTTATGTGGCCAAACCATCTAAGGCAACTCTCTCTAATCTTATCTGCCACCGGAGCTACTCCAACTTTTTCCCAAACATACTCATTTTGCATTTTATCTCTAAGAGTAAAGCCACTCATCCACCATAGCATCCTCATCTCTGTAAAACTTAGTCTTATGCTTCTCTTTTATTGGCCAACATTCTGCACCATAAGTCATTGCAGGTCTTACCACCATCTTATAAAATTTTCCCTTAAGTTTAAGTGGATTGTTTCTATCACACAGCAGGCCAGATGCATTCCTCCACATCAACCATACAACTGAAATTCTACTAATAACATCTTCATCTATTTCACCATCATTTTAAACAATAGAGCCAAAATATTTGAATCGCTCACTCTTATTAATAACTTGTTCACCTAATTTCACAACACTACCACTAGAACTTCTACAACTAAAATTATACTTCATATATTCAATTTTAGATCTACTTAAATGAAAATGATTAGACTCTAATGTTGACCTCCATAATTCAAGTTTCTCTTGGACTCCCTCTCTAGACTTATCAACAAGAAGAATGTCATCAGCAAAAAGCATACACCAAGGTACATCTTCCTATAAATTTTTAGTAAGAACATCCATAACTAAAGCAAAAAAGATAAGGGCTTAAAGCTGATCCTTGATGTAATCCAATTAAAATGGGAAAATATTTTATCAATCCTCCTTGTGTTTGGACACAAGTAATAGCTCTAGTATACATATCCTTAATGACTTGAATATAACCAATATTAACTCCTTCATGTTCTAGAACTCTCCAAAGAACATCTATTGAAACTTTATCATAAGCTTTCTCTAAATCAATAAATATCATATGTAAATCCTCCTTACTTTCTCTATACTTTTCTATCAAACCTCTTAACAAATGTATAGCATCCATTGTAGATCTACCTGGCATGAAACCAAACTGATTGTGAGAAACTTTTGTATCACATCGTAACCTATGCTCAATTACTCTCTCCCATAATTTTAATGTATGACACATTAACTTAATTCCTCTATAATTTACACTCTTGTGCATCACCTTTATTCTTAAATATAGGAACCAACAAACTCTTTCTCCACTCATATGTCATCTTTTTAGTCTTTAAAATAACATTAAAAAGATTTGTAAGCCAAGAAATTCCTTGATCTCCTAAACACTTCCACACTTCTACTGGAATATCATCAGGTCCTACTGCTTTTCCACATTTCATTTTCTTTAAAGCTTCTCTAACTTCAGATTTACTAATATGATCATAAAAATAAAATTCTTTATTTTTATTTAGGGTATTAAGGTTGCTAAAATCATTTGTACATTCAGATCCTTCATTGAAACGTTTATCAAAATATCTCATCCACCTACTTTCAATATCCTTTTCTAAGAAAAGCACTTTATTATCTTCATCCTTAATACGCCTCACTTGAACTAGGTCTTTACTTCTACTGTCTCTATGGTTGGCTAACTTATACATACATCTTTCACCTTCTTTCGTATCTAATCTATTATATAAATTACTAAAAGCTAAATTTTTTGCATGATATATTGCTTTCTTAGAATCTCTACACGCCACTTTGTATCTTTCCCAGTTCTCTAAGTTTTTATATCTAAACTATGTTTTATAACAATGCTTCTTATTTCTTATCTTTTCTTGCACACTCTGACTCCACCACCAACTATTTTTATTAAAAGAAGCTTTTCCTTTTGATTCTCCAAGCACATTTTTAGCAACTTGCTTAATTTCACTTGCTATATTTTCCCACATAACATTAGCTTCTTTATGAACATCCCAAATTCTAAGCTCTTGTAGATTGCTCTTTAAAATATTTTTATTTGTGTTCTTTAAGTATCCTCATCTAATCCTAGGACAATAATTTGATTTATTTTTTCTCTTACAATATTTCATCTTAAAATCTAAAACTAACAATCGATGTTGGGTACTTAAACTTTCACTTAGAATGACCTTACAATATTTACAATCTAAACGATCTAATTTTCTTATCAAAAAATAATAAATTTGTGTTTTACTAGATCCATTTTTATAAGTAATAATATGTTCATCTCTTTTCTTAAATAAAGTATTAGCAACTACAAAATCATAATCTAAGGCAAAATCTAATATAGTCCTACCTACTTCATTAGTCACTCCAAATCCATAACCACCATGAACACTTTTAAAATCTTCTACTAGTCTACCAACATGTCCATTTAATTCTCCTCCAATAAATACTTTTTCTTCAAGAGGTATCTTTTGAATTAATCTCTCTAATTCATTCCAGAAATTTTCTTTTGAGCTCACATCCAAACCTACTTTGAGGGCATAAACGCCCCTTAACATTTGAGACTCTTGGTATCATGATAATCTTTAAAATATAATTATCGCATCTACAAATATTTATAACATTATCCTTTGAACTTTTATCTATAATCACACCTACACCATTTCTAGTTTGACTTCTACCTGAATACCAAAGTTTTAAACCTAAACTATCAATCTCCTTAGCCTTCTCCCCAACCCATTTAGTTTCTTGAACACAAAAAATATTTATTTTTCTATGAACCATAATATCTATTAATTCTATTTATTTACCTATAAGAGTCAATATATTCCAAGATCCTAACCTAATTCTAGTTTCATGGACTAACTTCTTTGCCCGCATTTGTCCATAATGTGGGAACCCTTGACTATTTAACACTGCACCCGGGCACCGATGCAGCAGCCCTTGTAAATTTTTTACTGTATTCAAGCCATACAACACATCACTTTAAGCGGACGCCTTAGCATTAACAGAATGATTTAAAGGATTCATGTCATGATTATTTTGACAAGTTTTACGCTGGCTGTCGACTACCTACAACAACCCTCCACTTTTTACATCTGAAGTTGGGATCGGCAAAGGTAGTTTTTTCTGCCAATAGGTCTCCTCCATGTCTTGATAAAATGTTAACCTATTTTTAGCTTGAGCCAACAAATGAATTTTAAAAGTGTCATTAACAATAGTGTCTTCCAAAACTATACCACATTCTCCATTTCTTTGATATTGATAAAAAGGTTCTTGAAATAATATTTATTCCACCAATTAAGGCATTATTTATGTCTTTTTAATTTGAACCATAATCTCTTCATCCCAAAAATAGAATCATTAGGATGGAGAGGTTCACCCCAATTACTAGCAACAACATCCAAAAATCTATCATCCATGAGCCACATATTTTGAAAGCGAAAAGAGATAGGAGAGGAGGGTTTAGTAACATTAAAGTTCACAGTGATAAGCAAGGGAGAATGGCCTAAAAGGGTTTGCTTAAGTGCTCCACAGAAGTACTAGGGAAAAGGTTAATCCACAAATGGTTAAAAAGAACCCGATCTAACTTTTGTCATAGTCTATAATTATTCCAAGTAAACTGAGACCCACTGAAGCCAATATCAGTAAGATAACGATCAAGGATCATGTTATTAAAATCTTCCATTGAAAATAAGTTTGAAGCATTACCACCAACCCATTCATAAGAAGAAGAGATAGTGTTAAAATCCCCACCCACAAACCTAGGAGCTTCAACAGAAGAATAAAAACTAATAAAATCTTCCCAAAGAAGTTGTCTACCATTTCTATTACAAGAAGCATAAACAAATGAACGAAAACAACACTAGTTATCATAAGTAATTTTAACATTCACAACCTGGGATAAATCATCCAAAATGTGCAAAACAAAAGGACTATTCCAAAAAAAATCCAAATTCTATTGCTTGAATTAGCAAAAAAATTACCAAAACCAATCAATCTAGTAATATAAGAATGTTAGAAGGAAGAATAAAGGGTTCCAAGATAGCCAAAAAGGAAATGTTTGGAGAATGAACTAAATTTCTAATTCTATTTCTAATAGAGAGGGTACCAATCCCTCTCACATTCCAAATTAAGAAAGAAACCATTTATTTTTGGGTAGAAGAGTCAGATGTACTAACTCTAGCAAAGTTAGGAAATTTAGTTTTAGGAGTTTTATTTTTCTTTTAAAAATTGTTTGAAATTTATTAATCAAATCCATAGCATCAAATAGGAATTGTTCAGGATATGCTTGAAATAAGGTTGCACATTAAAACCATCATTGCAAGCCACTTCACCTTCTTCCAAATCATTATTATGTTGCAAAATTAGATTAGAAATCAATTAAACATTAGATGAAGAAGCAGGAGAAGAATTAGAATCGCTTAAAGCACAAGTGCCCAAGTCAAGATTAGAAACTTTATCTTTAGTTTGCTCACCAATCAAGCCCTCATGAAGGATTACATTTTCTTCAATTATAAGTGGAAAAGAAGCAGAAATAGGATCATTCAGGATAGAATCATCATCCATAAGTTTCAAAAACATATTATTGTCCATATTATTACTAATATCAGTGTGATTCAAATGGATACGCTCATCATAAGGTACTGCCTCCTTATTAACATGAGTGACATCCAAAGGCTAATCAGGCTTAGGAGCTGCAGCATTGTCGAAATGAGTTGTGATCAAGGCAATGACCCTCAGCTTTATGTAAAAAGTTATCCATTATAATCGCTTTCTATGGTTTAATTGAGGGCACCTTAAGAATGGGATCCAAGTTATTATGCATGGGTTTGGATTTCTTAAGGTGAGGATGAACCACAAAGTAATCAAAAACACCATGACCATGAATTTTGCAATGGAAACAAAAAATAAGAAAATTCTCAAAATCTACTTTTTGAAAATATCTGAGCCTAGCCAAATTTCCTTTGGAAATTTTTTAGTTATATCCAACTCTACTAGAATCTGAGCAATAGATGGCCTGGTGTTAGAAGTAGTCACCTGATCAACTTGAAGAGGATGACCAAACAACACACTCACAGTAAAAAAAACTCATGATTAATGAAATGAACATGCAAATTGGGAAGAGAGATCCAAACTAGAACAATAGGAGATTCCTCCTTAATATAAAAATTAGGCATCCATTTCAACAATCACATCTAACAATTGAAAAAAAATATGAGCATCGAGAGAAAACATGAGAATAATATAAATCATTTGAAAGTTGAATCAAGAAATGATAGGAATTGATCAATCTGGTAGAAAAAATACCAGAGTGCTTCAAGCTATGAAAAAACAAATGAATATTCTCCAAAGTAGAATGACGCAAAGAAAATTTACCCACCAATGTGAATTAAAAGGGTTTCGCAAGACTTTCCATAATTTTATCAGAACACATTATCACGGGTACACCCTGAAAGGAGGTAGAGATAAGTTTGAGAGACTCACCAGTGCAATTGGCCTTACTAGCAAGAACATCCTTGAAAGATTTTGAAGCTAGCAAAGGGTTTAATCTAGAGACTCCCAAGGAGTTAGAAACATTCATGGTAGTAGCAGAAATCTTCAGATTTCCTCGTAGAGAAGCAGAGAACACAACCATGATCAACAATAGCACATGATAAAAGAAGCCAAAAGCCAAGCTAAGCCATCAAAATGGAAAACCAGCTAAAATGTCCACATGAAAAGTCATGAAGGAGACGCACCTCCACAAGGGAAACAAAATTCACCATAACACCCAAAAAATGGAGGAGAGTGAAAATGGGGTTTAGGGTTTAGGGTTTAGGGTTTTTTAGGGTTTAGAATTTATGGTTTTGGGTTTAGAGTTTAGGGTTTAAAAATTTAAATTTAATTTTTATGGTTTAGGGTTTAGGGTTTAGGGTTCAAGATTGTAAGTTTAGGGTTCTAGGTTTAGGGTTTGGGTTTAGGGTAGGGTTTAGGTTTTAAGATTTAGGATTTGTTTAGGTGTGCAGGTTTAGGGTCAGTTCGTGATTATTTTAGGGTTTGTGGCTTTAGGGTTTATGGTTTTAAGGGTTTAGGATTTAGATTTAGTTAGAGGTTTAGGGTTTAAGTTTAGTGTCCCAGATGGGTTTAGAGTCAGTTTAGGTTTGTGGTTAGTTTAGGATTTGTTTAGGGTTTAGGGTTTTAGGTTTAGATTTAGCATCAGGCAAGTTTATGGAGGTAGGGATTACTTTGATTTTGGTTAGTTTAAGATTTAGGATTTAAGATTTATGGTTTAGGGTTTAGGACTTAGGATTTAGTGTTTTTTTAAATTAAGTAAACTAGTAGGTTTACGATGATTTAGATTATTTTATATTTATTTCAGTTTATTTTATTTTTTTCATTTTTTATTTAGGTTTATTTTTATTCTAGTTTATGTTTTTAGTGTATGTTTACATTTTGGTTTATTTTATAGGTTAGTTTTAATTTAATTTTATGTTTTAGGTTTAGGTTTAAGTTTAGGTTTTAGGTTTCATTTTAGGTTTATTTTTAGGTTTTAGTTTTTAGTTTAGGTTTAGGTTAATTTTTGGTTTATTTTTTATTTAATTTAGGGTTTAGGTTTAGTTTATTTTGGGTTTATGTTTCATTTTTATTTATTTTATTTTAGTTTATTTTATTTTAATTTAATTTATTTTGTAATTTTTTTTATTTTAGGTTTAGGTTTTTTTTTTAGTTTAGGGTTTTTTTATTTTAAGGTTTATTTTTTAGGTTTAGGTTGTTATTTACTTGTTATTTTATTTTATTTTAGGTTTATTTTATTTTATTTTATTTAGTTATTATTTTAGGTTTTTTATTCTTATTTATTTTATTTTATAGTTTAGTTCAGGTTTTATTTATTTTATAGATTATCTAGGTTATTATTTTATTTTAGGTTTAGGTTTGTTTTAGAGGTTTAATTTTATTTATTATTTTATTTTATTTAGGTTTAAGTTTTAATATATTATTTTTTAGGTTATTTAGTTTATGTTTAGGTTAGGGTTTTAGGATTTAGAGTTTATGGTTAGTATGAGATTTAGGGTTTTAGGGTACATATACTTCAGTGTTTAGGGTCAGGGTTTGGGTTTAAAGCCTAGTTTAGGATGTGGTTTAGGGTTTTTGGCCAGTTAGAGGTGGGAGTGGTGGTGGTCAGTCAGTGGCCTGATTTTGGGATCAGTTTTAGGTCAGATCTTGTTTGGTATGGCCTGGCTTTTCAGTTTAGGGCCCAGGTCAGGAGGGTCAGGCCCAGGTTTTGGGGGCCCAGGTGGTTAAGGTCCTGGGCCCAGGTCTAGTGGTCAGGTCACAGGGTCAAGAGTTTAGGGTTTGGGAGGCCTCAGGGCCCAACATCAGTCAGTCATTAAAGACTTAACCAGTGGCTCATAGGTTAGATGGCCCAGCCTCAGTGGCCTGTGAGGACTCAACGTAGGTCAGTGGCCTGGGTTTAGGTTTAGGATCAGGCCCAGGGCAAAGTTTCAGGGCCCAAGATTTTGTTTGGTCAGTCAGTATTAGTGGTTAGGGGCCCAGATCTGTGGTTTGTGGCCTGTAAGCACACTCAGGCAGCAGTGAGTTTAGGGCCTGTGATCAGGGCTCAGTAAGTGGTAGGGCTCAGGGTTTGTTAGGCCCAGTGCCCAGTGAGGAGTTGTAGGTTGGGGTCATTAGGGCTCAGGTCAGAGGCTCAGTGAGAGCCATTTTTATCCATCTTTATTTATTTATCTTTAGGGTTTAAGATTTTTTAGAGTCAGGGTTTGAGTTTAGGGTTTTAGTGGTTTAGTCTCAGTTTAGGGTTTATGATTTAGGTTTAGGTTTAATCAAGTTTAGGGTTTTTAAAAAAACATCAAACCAGAGTTTAGGTTTATTTAGTTTTTATTTATTTTACTTTATTTATTATTTATTTTTAGGTTTAGGTTTTATTTTTATTTTTTTAGGTTTAGGTTTTATGTTTTCATTTTAGGTTTATTTTTAGGTTTTATTTTTTAGTTTAGCTTTAGATTTATTTTTAGTTTAGTTTATTTTATTTAGTTTAGGGTTTAGATTTAGTTTATTTTATGTTTATGTTTAGGTTTTATTTATTTTAGTTTAGTTTTATTTTATATTGTTTATTTTTTATTTTAGGTTTAGGTTTTTTTTAGTTTAGGGTTTTTTATTTTAAGTTTTAATTTTTTTAGGGTTAGTTTTATTTCATTTTTATTTTATTTTAGGTTTATTTTATTTTATTTTACATTTAGTTTTTATTTTATTTAGGTTTTATCCCAGATTTATTTTAGTTTAGTTAAGATTTTTATTTATTTTATTTTAGTTTATATCTACTAGGTTATTTTATTTTATTTTATTTTTAAGTTTTGATTTAAGTTTTAGTTTAGGTTTTAATTTTATTTTATTATTTTATTTTATCTAAGTTTAGGTTTAGTTTAGGTTTAGGTTTTTATGTTTTTAGGGTTTAGGGTTTTAGATTTTGGGCATAAGGTTTATGGTTTTAGGATTTATGGTTATGGAGTGCCTGGGATCAGGGTTTAGGGTGTGGTTTAAGTTTAGGTTTTCAGTGGAGTGGCCCAGAGCCCAGGGCCCACTGCAGAGTGAGGAGGGCCTTTAGTGGAGAGGTCATTAGGTCAAGGGCCCAGCACAGTTTAGCCTCAGGGTTTAGGCTTTAACGCCCAGGTTTAGATTTAGCCCAGCCTTGTGGAAAAGCCCAGGTCAGGGTCCGGTGGTTAGGTGGGGTTTGTGGTATGGTCAAGTTTAGTGGTTGGTTATTTTTATTTATGATTTAGAGTTTAGGGTTTAGTGGTTAATGAACAAGTAGGGAAGATTTAGAGAAGAGTTTAGTGTGGTCAGGTAGGGTAGGATTTTGGTGCCTGGGTTAGGTTTAGGGTTTAATGTTGGGTGGTCAGGTTTAAGATTTAGGATTTAGGGAGCTGTAGGGTTTTATTAAAAGAAAACTAAGTAAACTGGTAGGTTTAGGTTTATTTAGTTTATTTTTTATTTATTTTACTTTATTTTATTATTTATTTTAAGGTTTAGGTTTAGATTTATATTTTGTTTTTTTTGGATTAGGTTTTAGGTTTTCATTTTAAGTTTATTTTTATGTTTTATTTTTTAGTTTAAGTTTAGGTTATTTTTTAGTTTATTTTATTTTATTTAGTTTAGGGTTTTTGTTTAGTTTATTTTAGGTTTACGTTTAGGTTTTATTTATTTCGGTTTAGTTTATTTTAATAAAGTTTTATTATATTTTGTTTATTTTTTTGTATTTTAGGTTTAGGGTTTTTTTATTTTAAGGTTTATCTTTTAGATTTAGGTTTTTATTAAAATTTATTTTTATTTTATTTTAGGTTTATTTTATTTTTATTTTAAGTTTAGTTTTTATTTTATTTAGGTTTTTTATTCTTAGATTTATTTTATTTTTTAGTTTAGTTTAGGTTTTTATTTATTTTATTTTAGTTTATTTCCACTAATTTATTTTAATTTATTTTTAGGTTTAGGTTTAAGTTTTAGTTTAGGTTTTAATTTTATTTTATTATTTTATTTTATTTATGTTTATGTTTAGTTTAGTTTAGGTTTAGGTTTGAGATTTTGTGGTAAGATCTTGGTAAGGTTGGGGTTTTGGGTATGGCCATGGCTCAGGTGGGTCAGGTGGGCCCAGGGTTTAGGTCCAGGATTTAGGTGGGTTTAGATCTGTGAGGGTCATCAGGCCTGTTTACCTAGTGTCATTTTTAGTAGATCAGTGTTTGGGCCCAGTCAGGGCCTGAGTGGGAGGATCAGGTTCGTCAGGTCAGAGGGTAGGGCCCAGGGCCCATGATTTAGTTTAGGAGATTTAACGCTCAGGGTATAGAGGCTTTAAGGGCCCATGGTCACAGGTCATTGGGTCAAATTTAGGGTAAGTCATGTGAGAGTTTAGGTCAAGTTTTACTTTAGGGTAAAGTTGGTTTATAGTTTTGGAGGAGGGCCCAGGTCAGTTAGGGTTTAAATTGGGTAAAGCCCAGGTCATGGAGCTTTAGGTATGGTTTTAGTGGGTTGAGAGGGTTTGTTTTGGTAAGAGGGTTTAGGGCACAGGGATGGTCAGGGTTAGGGTTTAATCAGCATTTAGGAGGTTTAGTTCAGAGTGGTTTAGGGTTGAAGCCCAGTGCAAGAGGTGGTGGTGTTTCAGGGCTCAGTTTAGGGTAAGATTTAGGTAGGGTAGTTTTAGGGTTGCAGGTTTGGGTAGGGTTTAGGGTTTTATTTTATTTTTAAATTTAATTTTATTTTTATAGGTTTCAAGGTTTTAGGGTTTAGAGTTTAGGGTTTAGGGATTAGGATTCAAGGTTTAGGGTTTATGGTTTAGTCTTTAGAGTTTTTTTAAAAAAATTAAGTAAACCATTAGGTTTAGGTTTTTTTAGTTTTTTTAGTTTATTTTTTATTTCTTTTACTTTATTTTATTATATTTTTTATTTAGTTTAGTTTATTTATTTATTTTCTATTTATTTTAGTTTAGGTTTTTTATTTTAGTTTATTTTTTAGGTTTAGGTTAGGTTTATGTTTATTTTTTAGTTTAGTTTTATTTTTATTTTATTTTTTAGGTTTAGGTTTTGTTATTTATTTTTAGGTTTATATTTAAGTTTTTATTTTATTTTTTTTATGCTTAGGTTTTAGGTTTTTATTTTAGGTTTATTTTTAGGTTTTATTTTTTAGTTTAAGTTAAGGTTTACTTTTAATTTAGTTTATTTTATTTAGTTTAGGTTTACATTTAGGTTTAGTTTATTTTAGGTTTAGGTTTAGGTTTTATTTAATATAGTTTAGTTTATTTTAGTGTACATTTAGGTTTATTTTATTTTTATTAATGGTTTTGTTTTTTTTTAGTTTAGGGTTTAGGTTTATTTTTTAGTTTAGGGTTTTCAGTTTTTTTAATAGAGAACAAATTAAGATTCAAAATTTCTTCTTTTCGATTTCATCAACCAAGTAACACACGAATTTTTTTAAGACAAGTGATGACATAGATAAAAAATGAGCATGCATAGAGCAAATCAAAAACCATTGATAACTAGAACCGTCTCTACTGTAATGTAATGACATAGTTCCATAAGCAGCAGATCGCGGCCTTTATTTAGTTTCTCCAATTCCCATTAGAACCACCCTGGCCTCTCGACTAGCTGGATCAACCATCATATCCCTGATATCTCCCTCCGGCACCACCACGACTTTAACCTCGTTCGCTCCTCCCGCATCCATAACCATCACTACTCCGGCGACCACCTCCATATCCACCAGCACCTACAGATCCTCCACAACCATTGCAATAACAACCGCCTCCGCCTTCACCTCCACCTCCAGATCTAGACTGAGCCTAGTTGACGATGATGTTCCTGCCTTCAAGGTTCTGCCAATTCTTAGGAATTTGGTTTATGTTTAGGTTTATTAGGTTTTAGTGTTTAGATTTATTTTTTAATATATTTAGTTACTTTAGGTTTAGGTTTAGGATTTGGGGTTTAAAGTTTAGGGTTTAGGGTTAGGATTTAGTGTTTAAGGTTTAGGGTTATGATTTAGGGTTTAGGGTTGTAGGTTTATAGTTGTAGGTTAAGGGTTATGGGTTTAATGTTTAGGGTTTAGGGTTTAGGGTTTAGGATTTAGAGTTTATATTTTTTTTTTAAATTAAGTAAACGAGTAGGTTTAGGTTTATTTAGTATATTTAGTTTATCTTTTATTTATTTTAGTTCACTTTATCTTTTATTTTTATTTAGGTTTATTGTTTAGTTTTATTTAGTTTTTTTTATTTACTTTAGGTTCATTTATTTTAGTTTATGTTTCTTATTTTAGTTTATTTTTTAGGTTTAGGTTTAGGATTAGGTTTATTTTTAGTTGACTTTTATTTTTATTTTAGTTTTTAGGTTTAGGTTTTATTTTTTATTTTTTGGTTTAGGTTTAGGTTTTTATTTTATTTTTTTAGGTTTAAGTTTTAGGTTTTTATTTTAGTTTTATTTTTACATTTGATTTTTTTAGTTTATGTTTAGGTTTAATTTTAGTTTTATTTTATTTTATTTAGTTTAGGTTTAGTTAATTTTAGGTTTAGGTTTAGGTTTTATTTATTTTAATATAGGTTACTTTAGTTTAGATTTAAGTTTATTTTATTTTTATTTTAGGTTTATGTTTTTTTCTTAGTTTAAGGTTTAGGTTTTTATTTTTTACTTATTTTTAAGTTTTATTTTTATATTTTTTAAAGATTAGGTTTATATTTAGTTTTTATTTATTTTATTTTATGTTTATTTTATTTTTATTTTACATTTAGTTTTTATTTTATTTAATTTTTTTATTCCTAGGATTATTTTATCTTTTAATTTAATTTAAGATTTTATTTATTTTATTTTTATTTTTTCTTTTTTATTTTATTTTATTTTGAGGTTTAGGTTTAGGTTTTACTTTAAGTTTTTTTATTTTATTTAGGTTTAGCATATTTATTTATTTTATTTTAAGGTTTTATCTAGTTTAGGCTTAGGTTTTAGATTTTAGGTTAAGGTTTAGCATTTAGGGTTTATGGTTTTTAGGTTTTTATAGGTTTAGGGTTTAGGGTTTAGAGTTTAAGTTTAGTGTTAGGGTATAGGGTTTAGGGATTAGTGTTGGGCTTTAGGGTTTGAGTTTTAGGTTTTGGTTTAGGGTTTAGTTTGTGGTTTGGGTCACGAGGTTAAGTGGGTAGGGTTAATTTAGAGTTTAGGGTTTAAGGTTTTAGGGTTTAGGCTTTAGGGTTAGGGTTAGGGTTTAGGTTTAGGTTTAGGCTTTATGGTTTAGAGCTTAGGGTTTAGGATTTCAGGTTGTAGGTTTGGAGTTGTAGGTTTAGGGTTTAGGGTTAGTATTTGAGTCTAAGGTTTAGGATTTAGGATTTAGGGTTTAGGCTTTAAGTTTTAAGGTTTTGGGTTTTAGGTTTATGGTTTAGGGTTTTTTTATTCTATTTTAAACTTAGTCAAAATTGGCACAAAAAGGAACAGAAAGCCAAAAAATAAAGAAGCATACAAATAGAAGACGAATGGGCAGATTAAGTTTTGAGATAAGGAAACCCAGAATTGTCCAAGTTAACCAGCCCAGGCAAGTGTTTGGGTAAGGTGAGTTGATCAAAGAAGATGATACCATCGATCTACCCGATTGGCAAGGTAGTCAGCACAAGCATTTCCATCACGGCAAACATGGGTGATGTTAAAATTTAATTGGGAAAGAAGAGCTCTAGTTTGCTTGAGGAGGTAATACAATTCAGTGCTGCTCATCTTAGTGGAAGTCAAAAGGTCAATCAACAGAACAGCATCCACCTCAATCCAAATATTGAGCCAGCCATTTTGGATGCAAATCTCAAGAGCTTTAAAGACTGCCATAAGCTCAGAAAATGGGACAGTGCAGGAAGTAAGGGGATAAGCAAAAGCACATAATACTAGACCCTTAGAGTTCCTGAAAATGCCACCACAACTAGAGCCATGATGAGAGACAGAGCCATTAGTATTGATTTTAATAATATGGTCAAGAGGTTTTTTCCAAAAGACAATCTTATCATTTCGACAGTAAGGTTGATCCAGCAGGTTAATGCCTAGTTTATTGGCCACAAATTTACAGCCTTTGAATTGTTTGTAATGAATGAGATTGGATTTAAACAAGTCACGAATTTTGTTTTTAGTTCTAGCAATAATTCTCACATGGTCCATAGGGATCCCACGGTGTTTAGCATCATTACGGTCCATCCATATGAACCAGATTAGAGTGAGAGCAATGATAACTTTAATGTGACCTTTAATAGTATTATCAAAATAGATTTCAAGAAATTGATATAAAGTAAGAGAGCCATTGAAATTGACAGTGTTAAAAAGATTATCATACCAAATCCAAAGTTTAGAAGCAATGACCCCATTAACAAAAATATGATTAACATTCTCAATATGAAACAACATTGACATTTAGAGGGTAAATGAAACCCTTTACCCCACAACAAGGAATCAACAGGGATAAAAATTTTCATAATACGCCAAGTAAGAACAGAATAAGAAGTAGGGATAGTGTTATTCCAAAGTTTGGAGAATACATAGGAGGAATCATGGGTATCTTTAATGTGGAGCCACACATTTTTGAGGTTGAAGTCACCATTATGAGAGAGCTTAAAGAGAATCTGATCTTGATTGCGAGGAGTGATAGGAATAGTAGTAACCATATTCAAGAAAGTAAAAGGGATAAAATCAACAAGCTTACTATTTTCCACTTATTGTTATGCCAGAAAGAGTTTATTCTAATAGCGGCAGTGGAATGAGTGGAGAGTAAGTCATCTATGGATCCACATCCACTCCAGTTATCTTGCCAAAAAAAAGAGTTGCCAGAGTTAATGCCCCAAATAATTAAGGATTCTGCATCCCATTTGACAGAACAAAGTCTTTTCCACACAGGAGAGTCACCCGGCTTAAAGGGACAAATGAGGGGGTGCTTACCCTGGCAATATTTAGTAGTCATGAAATTAGCCCAAAGACTATGATTACTCCTAAAATTCCACCAGAGTTTATAGAAAAAGGCGTTGATAGCTTCTTTTATGGATTTATAACCAAGATCACCTTCGTCAAAAGTGCCACAACTTTTAAACTAAGAGGTCCAATGCATTTTTTTAGAAGAGGTGTTGGAGCCCCAGAAAAATTTATTTAGGAGACGCTCAATTCTGTTGATGCTAGAAATGGTCAGCATAATGGTTTGGATGAGATATAAAGGCATGGAATTAAGAGAGCTCTTAATCAAGGTTAGCCTACCACCAAAAGATAGTAAATGAAATTCCCAAACTGAGATTTTATTAGTAATTTTCTGAATAAGGTCATCAAAAAGATGAGATCTTTTCTAACCTTTAAAAAGCGGAGCCCCGAGATCAGTAATGGGAAATTGACTTTGCTTCAAATTAGTAATTCTAGAGATTTGATTAAGTCTATATGTGGGAATCTTAGCTGAAGGAATAAAACAACATTTTCTTTCATTAAGGAAGAGACCACTAACTTTGCCAAAATCATTTAAGATATTCTTAATAGTTTTAACATGTTGAAGAGAGGCATTGCAGAAGATTATAAAATCATCAACAAAGCTAAGATGAGAAACAGAGAAACCACCATGAGTTTTAAAAGCCATATTAGGTTTTTTAATAAAAATATCATTGAGGCTCCTTGAAATATATTCAACAGCAATGATAAAAAGAGAAGGAGAAAGAGGGTCACCTTGACGCAAACCATGGCTCGAAGTAAAGAAACCAAGGGATTCACCATTTAAGATAACAGAAAACCAGACATTAGTGATACAACTTTTTATAAGCCGGATAAAATTATTAGAGAAACCAAACAAATGTAAAATTTGAAAGAGGAAATCCCACGAGAGGTTATCAAAGGCTTTAGAGATGTCCAGTTTGAAAAGCATATTACCTCCTCTGGAAGAGACATCAATGTCATGAACTAGCTCTTGAGCAGTAGAATATTATCGATATGGCTCTATTTTTTAACCAAACTTTGGTTAGCGAGATGATTTTATGGAGCAGGGGGCTAATCCTATTATTAATTAATTTAGCAATGAGTTTTTGGAAAAAGGTACAAAGACTAATAGGTCTAAAATTGCCCCAAGATTTAGGATTTATGGTTTTGGGAATAAGGATAATAGAAGTACTTGAAAAATATCTGGGAATAGAGCTACCATCAAAGAAATCAGTAATAGCATTAACAAGATCAGATTTAATAAAAGGCCAACAATGCTGAAAGAAATGAGTCGTAAAACCATCAGGGCCAGCAACAGAATCAGTGTTCATGCTATTGAGTGTACTACTAATCTCCACTTCTGAGGGATGCATAGTGAGCAAATGATTATCCTCATTGCTAATCAAAGAAGGGATAAGATGGGTGTTGGAGGCGGTCTAACAAAGGATTAGAATTTAATAAATTTTGAAAGTCCGTATGATGATTCCTTAATTTCATTATTATCGCCATCCACCCATCATTAGAGTTCTTAATTTTCTTAATCAAGTTTAAAGCTTTCCATTTATTGCAAATAGCATGGAAATACCTAGTGTTTCTGTCGCCATCAGCAATATGTTTGCTAGTGGCTTTTTGATGCCAATAGGTTTCCTCCATATTTTGGTAATTAATCAAACTATATTTGACAATGCTCAACTCATCAAGCTTTCTAGGATCAGTTAAGACAGCCTCTTCAAGAGAACAAACCACTTGTTCCATAGCTTTAAGATTGGTAAAAAGATTTTTAAAAATATGCTTGTTCCACCAATTGAGATTTTGTTTAAGCTTCTTGAGCTTAAGCCAAAATCAAATCATGCCTTTAACGGAATTATCGGGATGAACAGGAGCCATCCAATTAGTGATAACAAAATTAGTGAAGTCACCATGTTGGGTCCACATATTTTGGAATCTAAAAGGTGAGGGAGTAGAATGGTTAAGAGGGGGAGTTTTGATAGAGATCAAAAGAGGAGCATGATCAGACAAAGTTCTGCTCAAATGCTCAACAGAAGTAAGAGGCCATTGATTGATCCAAGGAGAATTAAAGAGGGTCCTGTCAAGACGCTACCAAAGTCTAGAGTTTTGCCACGTAATCCACCAAAAAACTAATGTCAATCGATTGCAATCAAGGATCATATTGAGAAGTCTTCCATGGATTGGAGGTTAGAGAACATCCTCCCCTCCTTTCTGAAGAAGCAATGATAGTGTTAAAATCGCCCCCAACCAACCAGGGAAGGTTAACTGAGGAGGCGAAGGTTCTTAAGTGATTCCAATGTATGTTCCTATCGGCTCTATTACATGAAGCATAGATAAAGGAACCAAAGGCCAAAAACTCACCTAAAGAGATTTTGACATTTACCAATTGTTCGAGATCATCAATGATGGAAATGGTGATGGAATTATTCCAAAAACACCATATTTTATTATTAAGGTTAAAGAGGAAATTTTGAAATCCAATTGATCTAGCAACATGGGCAATCTTGGAAGAGTGAATGAAAGGCTCAATAATAATAAGTAATTTGATGTTATGAGTGCGACAGAGGTTCCTAACATGGTTACGGATAGGGAGAGTCCCACAACCCCAGATATTCCAGATAAGAAAATTAATCATAAGGAAACCAAGAAGAAAAAGGAAAAAGGAAATGTAAAAAGAAGAGAGGAGGACAAAATTATTTGTGAGGTGTTAGGGAAGAACGTGTGGTTCTAGTGAAGTTATTATTAGTCATTTTGGCTTTGGAAGATTTTTTTTAATAACTATTTGGAAGGGTCTATCATTATCTAAAGTATCTCCATCAGAGAGGGATTGGTTTTGGGTATCCAAAATAGGAGCAATATCAGACAATGTTTTATTAGTGGTGATTTCTCCTTCTTCAGTATCAGAGTAAGAATAAAAAATGGGAATAGCTTGAGTATCACTCTATAGAGAAGTAGAATGAGAGGTTCTTGCACCATTCAAAGTATAAATATCATTCTCAATACCATGATGCATAAGCTGATTTTGATCTGACACCAAAGGATTAACATTATTTTGATCCAATATAAGATCCCCATTCAAATTGTCATGAAGATTCAAGTGAAGGAAAGGATTTTCATGAGAGGCCAAATTATTACAAGTGAGAGTAGTGCTAGGTAAATGCTCATTCGTTTCTTCACACACCTCAATAGTAGTATTTTTGCCAAGCTCAAAGTGTATTTCATTGGACACATCAGTGGGTAATAAAGGGGTAGTTGTAGTGGGATGAGTTCCATTATGAGTAGCTTTAGGCACATAAACTAACTTATTGGCTTTCCCAGATCCAAGAGAGGCATTAGTATCCTGTGGTATGTTCTTTTTGAGGTTAGGATGTAACACAAAGCATTCAGTATGGTCATGGCCATGGATCTTACAATGAGTGAAAAAGAGGGTGAAATTTTCAAATTCCACTTTCTGATTATATCCAAATGTTTTCAAACCAATCCAAACTTCTTTAGGGTATTGTTTTGTAATGTCAATCTCAACCAAGATACGTGCAACAGATGGTCAAGATCTAGCGATAGTGGCTTGATCAATTTGAAGGGGTCTACCAAATAGAGCCCCAATCGCAAATAAAAACTTGGTGAGTAACATAGTGAATTATCATGTTAGGGAAAGCAAGCCATAAAGGAACAATATGGGATTCCTCTTTGACATGAAAAAGGGGTGACCATTTCAAGAGCTGCATTTGACAATTATACAAAAAATAGGAGTGGCGAGCAAAGACCCGAGAATAATCTAAATCATTGGATAATTGAATAAGGATATGACGAGAATCAATCAGCCCAATAGTGAAGTCTCCCGAAAGCTTTAAGCTATGGAAGAAAGAACATATATTATCTAGAGTATGATGTTGTAGAGAAAATTTACCAACCAAAGCGAAATCAAAAGGCTTAGCTAAGATCTCCACATCCTGATCAGAGCACATGACAGCCGGCATTCCATGGAATGTCATGGAAACTAAGTTAACTGAGGCATTAGAGCTAGGGATCTTACCAGAAAGAGCATCCTTAAAGGACTTGATAGCTGGCGCATTATCGGATGGATTCGGATCAAAAACACCTTTAGGATCAGAGAGCAAAGTTGGCACATCCAGGAGGGACGAGCGCAGTTTCGCAGAGAGGGAAGCCTCCGCCATTGTATAATCCAGTGAGAGTCACATAAGCAACGAAGCCGAGGGATACTGCGCAACCAAGCAAAAAATTAGCGATCATGATCAGAGCAACCTAAAATGCGGCCAAAACCATAAGAAAAAGCACGGGAACACAAAATCGCCAGAGAATCGCCAGAGGCAGCCGGGTTTTGGGTGGGTTTTCTTTATATTTTTTACTCTTTTATGGTTTAGGGTTAACAGGTTTAGGTTAGTTTAGGGTTTAGGGTTTAGGTTTAGGGTTTGGGGTTTAGGGTAGGATTAGTTTAGAGTGTTTAAGGTTTAGGTTTAGGGTGGGTTTATGGTTTATGAGGAGAGGTTGTGGTTTAGGGTGAAGTGGTTTAGTGTAGGATTAGTTTCAAATCTGGTGGTAGGGTTTAGGATTTATGGTTTAGATTTAGGTTTAGGTCTGTGATTTAGGTAGAGTTGGTTAGGAGGATTAGGAGGGTTTAGGGATTTAGGATTTGGGTTTAGAGTCAGTGTAGGATTTAGGATTTAGGTTTTAGGGTTTAAGGTCTTGTGATCAGCCTTAGAGTTTAGTTAGGTTAGGTTTAGGATTTGCACAAAGTTTATGGTTTTTTAGGATTAGGATTTAGGGTTTAGGGTTAATTTTATGGTTAAGGGTTTAGTGTTTAAGGTTTAGGATTTAGGGTTTAGGGTTTAGGGTTTAGGGCTTAGGATTTAGTGTTTTTTTTTAAATTAAGTAAACTAGTAGGTTTAGGTTTATTTAGTTTTTTTAGTTTATTTTATTTTTTATATTTTATTTAGGTTTATTTCTTATTTTTATTTTTTTTTTTATTGTAGGTTTACATTTATGTTTATTTTTTAGGTTAATTTTACTTTAATTTTATTTTTTAGGTTTAGGTCTAGGCTTTTATTTTATTTTTTTAGGTTTAGGTTTTATGTTTTCATTTTAGGTTGATTTTTAGGTTTTATTTCTTAGTTTAGGTTTAGGTTTATTTTTAGTTAATTTTATTTTATTTAGTTTAGGGTTTAGGTTTAGTTTATTTTTGGTTTATGTTTATGTTTTATTTATTTTATTTTAGCTTTATTTTATATTGTTTATTTTTTAATTTTAGGTTTATGTTTTTTTTTTGTTTAAGGTTTTTTATTTTAAGATTTATTTTTTTAGGGTTAGGTTTTTATTTTATTTTAATTTAATTTTATTTTAGGTTTATTTTATTTTTATTTTATGTTTAGTTTTTATATTATTTAGGTTTTTTATTCTTGGATTTTTTTTAGTTTAGCTTATATTTTTATTTATTTTATTTTAGTTTTTTTCTACAAGTTTATTTTATTTTATTTTTAGGTTTAGGTTTAAGTTTTAGTTTAGGTTTGAATTTTATTTTATTATTTTATTTTATCTATGTTTAGGTTTTATTTAGTTTAGGTTTAGGTTTTTAAGTTTTTAGGGTTTAGGGTTTAGGGTTTTAGAGTTTAGGCTTTAGGGTTTAGAGTTTAGGGTTAGGGTTCAAGGTTTAGAGTTTAAGATTTTTTGAGTTTAGGGTTAGATTAAGGTTTAGGGTTAGTTTAGGGTTATCTTAGGGTTTAGGGATTGTTTAGGGTTTAGCTTTTTAGGTAGAGTTTAGCTCTTAGGGTAATGTTATTTAGTTTTAAGATTTAGAGCCTTTTTTATGGCTTGTGGCTTAGTTTTAAGTTTGGTTTAAGGTCAAATGGTAAGGTTTAGGATGATCAGGGTTGGGTTTAAGATTTAGGGTAGTTAATTTGAACTAGGTTAATTAGGGCCTGGGAGGCAGGGTAGTGGGATTAGGATTTTAGTATTTAGGGTCAGGCCCAGGGCAGTAGGTTTAGGGCCCAGGCCCAGTTTGGGTCAGGGTGGGTTGGGAGTTAGGGTTTAGGATTTAGGAGGTTTTATAACCTTTGTTTTAATTTTATTTTTAGTGGGTTTAGTGTGGGATTTTAGGGTGTGGAGAGTTTTGGGTCACTTTAGTTTTAGGGTTTAAGGTGGGAGGAGGATTTAGGATTCGTCCAATGTTTGGTTTTAGTTTATTTAGTTTATTTTTTATTTATTTAGTTTTAGGTTTAGGTTTAGGTTTATATTTTCTTTTTTTAGGTTTTGGTTTTAGGTTTTCATTTTAAGTTTATTTTTAGGTTTTATTTTTTAGTTTAGATTTAGGTTAATTTTTAATTTATTTTATTTTATTTAGTTTAGGGTTTAGGTTTAGTTTATTTTAGGTTTACATTTAGGTTTTATTTATTTTAGTTTAGTTTTATTTTATTTTATTTATTTTAAGTTTAGGGTTCTTTTATGGTTTATCTTTTAAGTTTAGGTTTTTATTTAATTTTTATTTTATTTTATTTTAGGTTTATTTATTTTTATTTTAAGTTTCATTTTTATTTTATTGAGGTTTTTTATTCTTAGATTTATTTTATTTTTTAGTTTAGTTTAGGTTTATATTTATTTTATTTTAGTTTATTTCTACTAGTTTATTTTATTTTATTTTTAGGTTTAGGTTTAAGTTTTAGTTTAGATTTTAATTTTATTTTATTATTTTAATTTATCTAGGTTTAGGTTTTATTCAGTTTATGTTTAGGATTTTATGGTTTAAGGTTTTGGGGTTTGGGTATAAAGTTTTGGGTATAAGGTTTTGGGTTTTAGGGTTTATGGTGTTATGGTTTAGGAATTAGGGTTAGGGTTTAGGGTTTAGGGTTTAGTGTTTAGGATTTAGGGTTAAGGTTTTTAGGCTTTAGGGTTTAGGGTTATCTTAGGTGGGTTAGGTTTTAGCTTTAGGTTTAGTGAGTATTGCCACTTGGTAGTGTAGGTTTAGAGTTCAATTTATATTTTAAGGGTCAGGGAGGAGGGTTTGGGGAGTGCTCACAATTTGGAAGATTTGGGGTTTAAGTTTAGTTTAGGTGATAGGAGGATCACCAAGGAGGGTTAATTTGTCAAGGATGGTTAGAGGGTTTAGCTTAGGGTTTATGATTTTAAGATTTAGGGTTTAGGGCCCAGGTTAGTTGGGACGCATGGCCTGGGTTTAGTGTTAGTGGTGTTGGTGGTGGATCATGGTCAGCCTTAGCTAGTTTTGGGTTTGTGAGGAGGGAGTTTTGTGGGTAGGTCCAGGGTTTAGTTTACAAGTTTAGGGCAGCAGTTTAGGGTTTAGTTATATAGAGGGTAAAGAGTTAAGATTTAATATTTTAGGGTTTGGTTTAAGTTGTGTAGTTTAGTTTTATGGTCCAGTTAGGGTTTTATTTTATTTTTATTTTAATTTTATTTTTTATTTAGGGTTTAGGCTTGTTTAAGATTTAGTGTTTGGTTTAGGGTAGGTTTAGTTAAGGTTTAGGGTTAGGGTTTTTTTATTTTATTTCTTTTTTTTATTTTTATTTTTTTTATTTAGGGTTTAGGGTTTAGGGTTTTTAGGGTTTAGGGTTTAGAGTTTAGGGTTTATTGTTAGTTTTAGTGTTTAGGGTTTATGGTTTAGTGTTTAGAGTTTTTTAAAAAAAAATTAAGTAAACAAGTAGGTTTAGGTTTATTTAGTTTTTTAGTTTATTTTTTATTTATTTTACTTTATTTTATTTTTTATTTTTAATTAGTTTAGTTTATTTATTTTAGTTTAGGTTTTTTATTTTAGTTTATTTTTTAGGTTTAGGTTTTATTTTTTATTTTTAGGTTTATATTTAGGTTTATATTTTATTTTATTTTGGTTTAGGTTTCAGGTTTTTTATTTTAGATTTATTTTTAGGTTATATTTTTAGTTTAGGTTTAGGTTTATTTTTATTTTAGTTTATTTTATTTTAGTTTAGGTTTAGTATATTTTAGGTTTAGGTTTAGGTTTTATCTAATTGAGTTTAGAATTGTCTCTGCTGTAATGACATAGTTCCATAAACAGCACATCAAATCGGCCATTCTATAGTTTTTCCAGTTCACATCAGAACCACCCTGGCCTCTCTACTAGCGTGATAAACCATCATATCCCTAATATCTCCCTCCGCCACCACCACGGCTTTAACCTCCTTCGCTCCTCCCGCCTCCATAACCATCTTTGCTCCGAGTACCACCTCCATATCTACCATCACCTCAAGATCCCCCACAACCATTGCGATAACGGCTGCCTCCACCTTCACCTCCACCTCCAGATCTAGACTGAGCCTAGTTGACAGTGATGTTCCTACCGTCAAGGTTCTGCCAATTCTTAGGATTTTGGTTTATGTTTAGGTTTATTAGGTTTTAATGCTTAAATTTATTTTTTAATTTATTTAATTACTTTAGGTTTAGGTTTAGGGTTTGGGGTTTAGGGTTTAGGGTTTAGGGTTAGGATTTAGGGTTTTGGGTTTAGGGTTTATGGTTTAGGGTTTTAGGGATTATGCTTTTAGTTTTCAAGGTTTAGGGTTTACTATTTAGGGTTGTAGGTTTACAGTTGTAGGTTAAGGGTTATAGGTTTAATGTTTAGGGTTTAGGGTTTTGGGTTTTTTAAATTAAGTAAATCAGTAGGTTTTGGTTTATTTAGTATATTTAGTTTATTTTTATTTATTTTAGTTTACTTTATCTTTTATTTTTATTTAGGTTTGTTGTTTCATTTTATTTAGTTTATTTTATTTACTTTAGGTTTATTTATTTTAGTTTATGTTTTCTATTTTAGGTTTATTTTTAAGTTGAGTTTTATTTTTATTTTAGTTTTTAGGTTTATTTCTTTTATTTTTATTTTTTTTTATTTTATTTTATTTTTTAAGTTTGAGTTTTAGGTTTTTATTTTAGTTTTATTTTTATGTTTTATTTTTTAGTTTATGTTTCAGTTTAATTTTAGTTTTTTATTTATTTTATTTAGTTTAGGTTTTGTTAATTTTAGGTTTAGGTTTAGGTTTTTTATTTTAGTTTAGTTTATTTTAGTTTAGGTTTAGGTTTACTTTATTTTCATTTTAGGTTTAGGTTTTTTTCTTAGTCTAAGGTTTAGGTTTTATTTTTTATTTATTTTTAAGTTTTATTTTATTATTTTTTTAGGTTTAGGATTATATTTAGTTTTTATTTATTTTATTTTATTTAGGTTTTTATTCTTAGGATTATTTTATCTTTCAGTTTAATTTAAGATTTTATTTATTTTATTTTATTTTTTTTCATTATTTTATTTTATTTTATTTTGAGGTTTAAGTTTAGGTTTTAGTTTTAGTTTTTTATTTTATTTTATTTATATATTTTATTTAGGTTTAACAAATTTTTTATATTATTTTGAGGTTTTATTTAGTTTAGGCTTAGGTTTTTAGATTTTTAGGGGTTAGGGTTTAAGGCTTAGGGTTTAAGGTTTAAGGTTTATGGTTTACAATTTTAGGGTTAGGGTCATTTTAGGGTGGGGTTTAGTCAGTTTTGGGTCAGTAGGTTTAGTTTAGGGTTTTTTAGGGTTATAGGGTTAGGGTGGGGTTTAGGCAAAAGTTTAGGGTTTAGGGTTTAGAGGTTAGGGCTGGCCTAGGGCCTCAGAGCTCAGTGGCCTTGGGGACTGCTGTGGCTCAGCTCTGAGCTGCGTGCTTGGCTCACGCCAAGATCTCAAGCCTCTAGGGCTCATGATCTAGGATCAGTGGCCTAGCCTCAAGGCTCAGGGTCTTGGTCAACCTCACTTAGGGCATGTTTAGGGCTCAGGGTCTAGGGTTTCAGGGCTCTGGGCCTTGTCACCAGAGCCTAGGGTCTAGGTTTAAAATCTGTATTTGGTGGCCTAGGGTCTATAGTAATGTTCTTTTAAGGAAACCCCATTATACCTGGGTATTTTATTGCCACAAAAAAAGGGTTACAAGATCCCAAAGAGGATAAACTCCTAATCTAGTGCTCAAAGAGCTCACCAAGGAGTAAATCCCCATCTAAGTACATCCAAAAGCAAGAGAAAACATTAAAGCAATCAAAAGATACAATATGGCTAACATAATAATCTAAAGGAAGATTAAGGCCAATGCTCTGATGGTTGTAAGAGAGCTTGGTAATATGGAGCAAACCTGCAAGAGAACAAGGGAGAATCACCGCAAAGTGACACTAGAGAGGAGATTAGAGCAAAGTAATACAAAGAGAAATAAATGAAAATAAAAAAATTGAGATAATAAGGAAAGTTGATAAAGAAGGCTGCTCAATCACACTAAATTGGGGCGATGCAAAATTGAGCATCCAAACTTCATTAGAAGGGTTACATCACATGAGCTACTACCATACCAAAAGGGAGTGAAAACATCACCATCATAGCCAACAAACTGAGGAGAGGTAACACCCTTGTTGATAATCTTATGAACTTTATTACCGCAATCCTAAACACAATCATATCTAAAATAGAGAGGTAATTGCAAAGAGCTAAATGGTAAGTTGTCTCATTCAAGAAAGATATCACAATATAGTCATCCCACATGAGAGTATATAAACATAGGGGAATTAGTCATCTTAGCGAGCCTCATATCCAAGTGAAACCAAAGATATAAACCCACCACCAAAAAAAATAGCAGATGAGATAACTTGCTGCGATCCTGCTAATCAAGTCAATGATCTTATAGTTCAGACCTTCCCATCATAAGATATATAATTGAAACTTTCAAGGTAGGAAACAACCCCCTTTTTTATGTCCATATGAGTAATTGGAGAAAGACAATTGTAAAGGAAGGCAGCATAGCTCAACACGAAAAAAGGGCTGCAACCAACCAAAATTAACAACAAGTAAGGACATTTAGAGCTACGCCTCCATGGCGATACCGGGTCAAAATTCAGATAATCCAGCTCAACAGATAACCGAGAGAACAAGACAACAAAAGGCAGCAACTTCCCATAACACCACTCTTCCAGAATAGATAGCTCAAAAAATTGCACAAACCAAACTAGACCGAGATAGGAATAGAGACAATAGCAATGCAAATTACAAGATTCGTGAGAAATGCTGCTGTAAAATAGCACGGGCATACAGAAAGCCAACCCCAATAATAAAACAAGTAATGCAACAATGTAAAATAGAATGCAAAAAAGATAGGACAATGGATAGCCAAAGCAAAAAATAGCCAAGATAGCAACAATAAAGACGGCAACATTCGAGATAGGGAAGGACTACAGATTGGCCATAAAACCTCCCAATCGAGTAGATATTAAGCCATAAAAGCGAGATCTTGAAGGCCGCATGCAGAAATCTCCAAAACCATCACCATCGAGCATCAAGAGGTAAATGTTTGTGAAGAAGGACCCGAAATCTTGTACCAACATAGATGGAGCCAACAAGGGTGGCTGATAAACCAAGCCGTGAAATTTCAGGACATGAAATGATCAAAATAACAAAAACCAGCTAGCATGTCATAATGCCTCCCATCCAATATAAACAGAGCAACAGATGCAGGTTTATCAGAGAGAGAATGAAAGAAATAGCAACAGATATGATAGATCACATTAGTCCGATGATAAGAAACTAAAAGACCAAAAAGGGGGTTCAAAGCAAAGTCCACCAAGCAATCAGCAACATCATGCTGAACAAGGTAAACCGTAACCCCTGCACAATCCAAGACAATAAATAGACGTTAAGACCAACAAGCGGCCAAGAGGCCACCCAAAATTATATATAAGTAAATGGAAGGATAGATAATGAATAGCACCCCACCCCAAGCAAATTACATTCGAGAAATCGACAAGAATGGTGCTTAATCACCATAATCCAACACCGCCAAGGATAGTGACAATAATAACCAATAGATTGCCAATAATCCCATTATGCTTATAAAATAAACCATTGATGCCCTTCCAAAGATAACAAAAAAGGATATTTAAAAAAGGCATGTTCACAACATAAATGGAGAGAAGACCACAAAGGACAAACAACAATCCGGATGTTGGCATCTTCGGACAAGGAAAATAGAAAACTAATAATCGTGAATACAAAATTACCCACAATCACAAAGAAATGCGATAATGATCCATTGAGAAAATCCAAGCTTGTGTGCTCGGAAAAATAAAACCGAGACGAAGATTGAGAAGCCTCAAGGAACCAAATAAGCCTCAGAAAAACTACCACATAAGGAACATTCATAACAGCAGCAACAATATCCCTATTCAGCCCACAATCCTTGGAGAAATACCCCACAGGCTTGCTAAAATAACAGTCCTTGAGAGTATACCAACCATAGTTTATGATCAAGTAGAACAGTTGATAAGGCATAGTGATCTGTACAATACTAATAGCACTAAAAGAGATATTATAGCAGGTTAAGATTTAAATAGCTAATCGATAAACCAAATCCACAAACATCCAAAGTCTTAAAGCAAAGAATGGTAACATCGACTATAGTACCACACAACGTAAATAGCACTCCAATCCAAGAAGGTAACAGACCAATAGATGCAGGATTACAATATAAACAAAGACGTAATATGATTCATATACCCAAAATGAGCGAACCCCCGAAATAATCGCAATCGAGAGTCACTCCCATTAGAGCAACTATTGCAACATAAGACAGTCATTAAGGGTAAGAAGGTCAGCAGTAACCTGTGAGAAAGCCTGCAAAGAACATCGATAGCAGGAGTAAGAAAGGAAGAAAGCACCCCACAGCAAGATCCCACCAAAGAAACCTAAATAGAAATGGCATGATGAATGGGGTCCGTGTTCCAAAAAAACAACATCAAGGATGATAAGTATCAGCAAAAAAACCAAATGTCCTCTTCATGCACAAAAATGAAATAACTCCCAGAAGTAAAAGAAAAATGTCAAGGAGAGTTAGAACACAAGGGAATAGAAAACCAAAAAAAAGAGAGACGAAGAGGAGAGTTAGATTCTGAGGTAAGGAAGCCTAGAATTGTCTAAGTTAACTAGACCATGTAGGTATTTGGGTAATGTAAATTGATTAAAGAGGATGATACTGTCTAATCTCGCACCCAGATTTGCAAGGTAATCAGCACAAGCGTTACCTTCACGCCAAACATGAGTGATGGTAAAATTCAGTTGAGAGAGAAGTGCCCTAGTTTGCTTGAGGAGGTAGTACAAACAAGCATTGCTCATATTGGTAGAAGTTAAAAGGTCAATCAAGAGAAGAGCCCATCTATCCAAATATTGAGCCACCATTTTGAAGACAAATTTCTAGAGCTTTGTGGACGCCATAAGCTCAAGATAAGGAACAAGATAAGGGGATAAGCAAATGCACATAGAACAATACCCTTAGAATCCTCGAAAATGCCTCCACAACCCGAGCCATTATGAGAGACAACCATCGATAATTTTAATAATATGATCAAGAGGTTTTTCCAAAACCATTCTATCATTTCGATAGTAAGACTGGTCTGGAAGGTTGAGGCCTAGTTTATTAGCGACAAATTTACAGCCTTTAAAATGCTTGTGATGGATTAAATTGGCTTTAAACAAGTCAAAAATTTTGTTTTTAGTTCTAGCAATAATCCTCATGTGATTCATACGAATCCCACAATGTTTAGCTTCATTTCGGTCCATCCATATGAACCAAATAAGAGTAATGGCGATTATGATTTTAATATGACGTTTAATTGCATTATCAAAGTAAACTTCAAGAAGTTGATATAAAGTAAAAGAATAATTAAAATTGATAGTGTTGAATAGATTGTCATACTAAATCCAAATTTTAGAGGCAATAGTCCCATTAACAAAAAACATGGTTAACATTCTCAATATGGGAACAACATTGACATTTAGAGGGTAAATAAAACCCTTTACCCCACAACAAAGAGTCAATAGAATAAAGTTTTTAGGATACCAAGTAAGAACAGAGTAAGAAGAGGGGATATTGCTATTCCAAATTTTGGAGAACACAATAGAAGAATCTGATTGTCTTAGTATGAATCCACACATTTTAAGGTTGAAATCCCCATTATGAGATAACTTAAAGATAATCGATCATGATTGTTGGGGAGTAGGAATACTAGTAATCATATTTAAGAAAGTGGAATGAATAGAATCGAATCTTACTAGTGTCCCACATGTGGTTTTGCCGAATGAATTAACTCTAATAGCGAGGTGGAGTGAGTGTAGAGTAAGTCATCAATAGAGCGAACCACTCCAGCTTGTCTTGCCAAAAAAAAGAATTGCCGAAGTTTATGCCCCAAAAAATTAAGGATTCTGCATCCCATTTGATGAACAAAGTCTTCTCCACACGGAGAATCACCATTTAAAAGGACAAATGAGAGGATGTTTACCCTGGCAATATTTAGAAGTCATGAAATTCGCCCAAAGACTATTTTTGATCCTAAAGTTTCACCAAAGTTTGTAGGAGAAGGCATGGATAACTTCTTTGATGGATTTACATCCCAGACCTCCCTCTTCAAGAGTACCACAACTATTAGACCAGGATGACCAGTGCATTCTTTTAGAGGATGTATTGGGTTTAATGTTTAAGAGTTAGCGTTGATGGTTTAGGGTTGTAGTTTTAGGGTTTAGGTTTAGATTAGTTTGATCTTGGAAAAGTTTTTTAAGATTTTAGAGGCTTAAGAGGGTCGGTTATGGTGTGGTGGTGGGGTTTAAGATTTAGAGTTTAAAGTTTAGTGTTAGTAAAGGGTCAGGTTTGCGCATGGAGGGAGGTTTAGGGTGTGGGGTGGGTGACTCCAGGTCAGTAGAGAAGGAGTGGATCTAGGGTTAGTAAAGGTAGGGTCAGGAGTGGCAGAATGTTTAGGGCCCAGGGTTGTCATTTAGCCCAGGGTCAGTGGGTTTAGGTTTTTAGTGTTTAGGGTCAGGGTTTTATTTATTTATTTATTTTTTGATTTTATTTAGTCAGGTAATGAAGGATTAGGGTTTAGAGAATAGTTTTAGGAGGGTTAAGGGTTTAGGGAGGAGGATTTAGGGTTTACAAATGTGTGGTTTTAATTTATTTAGTTAATTTTATTTATTTTATTTATTTTATTATTTATTTTAAGTTTAGTTTAGGTTTATATTTTATTTTTTTAGGTTTAGGTTTTAGGTTTTCTTTATAAGTTTATTTTTAGGTTTTATTTTAAATTTTAGGATTATGTTAATTTTTATTTTATTTTATTTTATTTAGTTTAAGGTTTAGGTTTAGTTTATTTTAGGTTTACCTTTAGGTTTTTCTATTTAGTTTAGTTTATTTCAGTTTAATTTTATTTAATTTAATTGATTTTTTTATTTAAGGTTTAGGGTTTTTTTTTAAGGTTTATCTTTAAGTTTAGGTTTTTATTTTATTTTTATTTTATTTTATTTGAGGTTTACTATATTTTTTTTTTAAGTCTATTTTTTTTTATTTAGGTTTTTTATTCTTAGATTTATTTTTTTTAGTTTAGTTTAGGTTTTCATTTATTTTATTTTAGTTTATTTCTACTAGTTTATTTTATTTTATTTTTAGGTTTAGGTTTAGGTTTTAGTTTAGATTTTAATTCAATTTTATTATTTTCTTTTATCTAGGTTTAGGTTTTATTTAGTTTAGGCTTTTAAGGTTTAAGGTTTTGAGTTTTGGGTATTAGGTTTTGGGTATAAGGTTTTGGGTTTTAGGGTTTATGGTGTTATGGTTTAGGGTTTAGGGTTATGGTTTGTATTTTGATTTTGGGGTTTAACGTCAGGATTTTGGTTTAGGAGGGCCCAGGTCATCTAGGGAGGATCAGAGGGCCCAGGCCCAGCCTAGGAGGTTAGGTTTAGGCTCAGGTTAGGAGTTTGTGAGAACATCTTTGTGGTAAGAGGAGTGTGGGTTTAGAAGGCCCATGATCTAAGGTCAGTTAGGAGGGTTTTAGGCTCATGGTTAGGGCCCAGTTTAGTTAGGTCAGTTAGGTCTCAGGCCCAGGGTCTTACATTTTTGTAGTCAGGGTCAGCTCAGGTTTGTGGTTAGTTATAAGGTAGTGGTGGTGGTTTATGGTTTAAGACTAGTTAGGCCTAGTTAAGATTTAGATTGGTAAGACTCCAGTGTTAGTTTAAGTGTTAAGTTTAAATGTGGCCCAGGGTCTGTCTGGGAGAAGGCCCAGGTCCAAAGCCCAGGGCAGTTTAGGAGGTTTATGGTCAGGAAGGGTTTAGAAGGGCCTGGTGGCCAGCTCAGTGTAAGGTCAGCTGACTGGGTTTGGGGTCTTAGGGCCCAGGGTTTAGGTCAGGTTTGTGGAGGGCCCAGTTTAGGGCAGGGTCAGTGGAGTTTTAAGGGCCCAGGGTTTAGGGAGTGGTAGGAAGATTTAGTGTAGGTTATTTAGTTAGGCCCAGGGTAGGGTGTTTTTAGGAGGATTAGTGTTTATTTATTTTATTTTAAATTATTATTTATTTGGGTAGGATTTAGGGTTTATGGTTTGGGGTTTCTTAGGTTTAGGATTTAGGGTTTAGGGTTAGTTTTATAGTTAAGTGTTTAGGGTTTAGGATTTTAGATTTAGGGTTTAGGGTTTAGGGTTTAGTGTTTGGGGCTTAGGATTTAGTGTTTTTTTTTAAAAAAATTAAGTAAACTAGTAAGCTTAGGTTTATTTTATTTATTTTTATTTATTTTAGTTATTTTATTTTTTATTTTTTATTTAGGTTTATTTTTTATTTTAGTTTATGTTTTTAGTGTAGGTTGATGTTTATGTTTATTTTTTAGCTTAGTTTTAATTTAATTTTATTTTTTAGGTTTAGGTTTAAGTTTTAGCTTTTCATTTTAGGTTTATTTTTAGGTTTTATTTCTTAGTTTAGGTTTAAGTTTATTTTTAGTTTATTTTATTTTATTTACTTTGGGGTTTAGGTTTAATTTGCTTTAGGTTTATGTTCCGGTTTTATTTATTTTGTTTTAGTTTATTTTAGTTTAATTTTATTTTATTTGGTCTAATTTTTATTTTAGGTTTAGGTTTATTTTAGATTAGGCTTTTTTTATTTTAAGGTTTATTTTTTAGGTTTAGGTTTTTATTTACTTTTATTTTAGGTTTATTTTATTTTTATTATTTTAGTTCTTATTTTATTTAGGTTTTTTATTCATAGTTTTATTTTATTTTTTTAGTTTAGTTTAGGTTTTTATTTATTTTATTTTATTTTATGTTTACTAGTTTATTTTTTTTTATTTTTAGGTTTAGGTTTAAGTATTAGTTTAGGTTTTAATTTTATTTTATTATTTTATTTTAACTAGGTTTAAGTTTTTTAATTTATTTTATTTGTAGGTTTTATTTAGTTTATGTAGGTTTTTAGGTTTTCAGGATTTAGAGTTTATGGTTTTAGGTATGAGGTTTTGGGTTTATGATTTTATGGTTTAGGTCATGGTTTTGGAGGTTATTAGGATTTAGGGTGGGTTTGTGGTTTAGGGTTGGGCCAGGTTGGGTCAGTAGGGAGGTTTAGGGTGGGCCCAGGACGCTTAGTTAGTTTGGTTTTTTAGAGGTGGGGTGTTTAGTTTTGGAGAGTTGGGAGGTGTGGGTTATAGAGGTTTAGGCCCAGTTTGGAGTTTTAGGAGGAGTTTAAGTGGTCAGTATCATTAGGGCTAGGGTCATTAGGTCAAGGAGGCAAGGGTCAGCATTTGGGTTTTCTTTTTATCTTTTAGCGTAACGAGGTCATTTAGGGTTTAAGAACTGATATGGTTTTAGCTGGGTGGTCTTTTCAGGTTCTTTGGCTGATTAGTGGGTTAAGGTAGAGTAAAGGTTGGGCATTGGTTGGTAGAAGTTAGTGTGGTTTAGGGTTTAGGGTTTAGGGTTTTAGGGTTTTAGGGTTTAGGGTTTTAGGACTTAGGGTTGTACATTTAGCATAGTAATTTTAGGGTTAAAGTTAGTTTTAGGGAGGGTGGGAGGGTCAGTTTAGGGTTTTAGTGCAAGGGAGATTTAGGGTTCAGGGTTTTTATTTATTTTATTTTATTATTTTATTTTATTTAGGGTTTAATGTTTTTTAGGGTTTAGGGTTTAAAGTTTAGGGTTTAGTTCATGGTTTAGTAGTTTAGGGTTAGGATTTGGGGTTTATGGTTTATGATTCAATGTTTAGGGTTTTAAAAAAAAAGTAATCGACAGTTTAGGTTTATTTAGTTTTATTTATTTATTTTACTTTATTTTATTATTTATTTTTAAGTTTAGGTTTAGGTTTTTATTTTATTTTTTTAGGTTTAGGTTTTAGCATTTCATTTTAGGTTTATTTTTAGGTTTTATTTTTTAGTTTAGGTTTAGGTTTATTTTTAGTTTAGTTTATTTTAATTAGTTTAGGTTTTAAGCTAACGATTAGGTTTTATTTATTTTAGTTTAGTTTTATTTTATATTATTTATTTTTTATTTTAGGTTTAGGTTTTTTTTAGTTTAGGGTATTTTTATTTTAAGGTTTCATTTTTTAGGGTTAGGTTTTTATTTTGTTTTAATTTTATTTTATTTTAGGTCTATTTTATTTTTATTTTACATTTAGTTTTTATTTTATTTAGGTTTTTTATTCATAGATATATATTTTTAGTTTAGTTTAGGTTTTTATTTATTTTATTTTAATTTATTTCTACTAGTTTATTTTATTTTATTTTTAGGTTTTTAAGTTTAGTTTATTTTAATTTAATTTATTATATATGTTATCCAGGTTTATTTTATTAAGTTTAGTTTAGGTTTTAGGTTTTAGGGTTTAGTGATTTATAAAAAGAGGGTTTTAGAATGGTTTTATGGTTTAGGGTTTAGTTTAGGTTTAGGTTTATAAAGGTCCAAAGGATTTAGGAGTGGGCCAGGGTTTAGGTTTTCAGTAGTATTTGTTTAGGCATCAGGGCCTGGCTTTAGGGTTTATGGATTAATGTTTAGCCAGGTTTAGTTTGTGGACTTTAGGTTTATTTAGCCCAGTAGGAGTTAGGTCAGGTTGGCCCAGAGCCTGGTTGGGGTCCAGGCAAAAATTCACAATCTGAGGGTCATTTTGGGTCAGTTGGTAGGGTCAGTAGGTTTAGTTTGTGGAGGGTGGGGTTGGATTTATGGAGTTTAGGGTCACTGAGTTTAAGAGTGAAGATTTAGATTGGGTGTGCCTGTGGCTCAGTGGGAGTTTAGGTTTAGGGTTTAGTGGGTTTAAGGCCCAGGGATAAAGTGGGTTTAAGATTGTGGTAGTTTAGGGTTTGGATTTAGTTGGGTTTAAGGTCCAGGATGGGTCCAGTGGATTTAGGAGCGAGCAAAGTTAGTGGTAGTTTTGGTTTAGGTTTTGGTTTAGAGCTTTAGGTTTAGGGCTCCCATTTAGGGTTAGTTTAGAGGGTTTAGGGTCAGTTTTTTAATTTTATTTTTAGCAGGTTTTAGGGTGTAGGGTTTAAAGTTTAGGGTTTACAGTTAGTTTTAGGGTTTAGCGTTTAGGGTTTAGGATTTAGGATTTAGGATTTAGGGTTTATGGTTCAGTATTTAGAGTTTTTTAAAAAAAACTAAGTAATCCCGTAGGTTTAGGTTTATTTAGTTTATTTTTTATTTATTTTACTTTATTTTATTATTTATTTTTATGTTTAGGTTTAGGTTTATATATATATATATATATATATATATATTTAGGTTTAGGTTTTAGGCTTTCATTTTAAGTTTATTTTTAATTTTTATTTTTAGTTTAGGTTTAGGTTAATTTTTAGTTTATTTTATTTTGTTTAGTTTAGGGTTTAGGTTTAGTTTATTTTAGGTTTACGATTAGGTTTTATTTATTTTAGCTTAGTTTTATTTTGTTTTGTTTATTTTTTTATTTTAGGTTTAGGGTTTTTTCTTATTTTAAGGTTTATCTTTTAAGTTTAGATTTTTATTTAATTTTTATTTTAATTTATTTTAGGTGTATTTTATTTTTATTTTAAGTTTAGTTCTTATTTTATTTAGGTTTTTTATTCTTATATTTATTTTATTTTTTTAATTTAGTTTAGGTTTTTATTTATTTTATATTAGTTTATTTCTACTAGTTTATTTTATTTTATTTTTAGGTTTAGGTTTTAATTTTATTTTATTAATTTATGTTATCTAGGTTGATTTTTTTATTAAGTTTAGGTTTAGGTTTTTAGGTTTTCAGGGTTTAGGGTTTTAGGTTTTGGGTATAAGGTTTAAGGTTTTAGGATTAATGGTTTTATGGTTTAGGGTTTATGGTTAGGGTTTACATAGTTTAAGTTTAATGAATTTAGCCAGTGGCCCAGGGCTCAGTGTTAGTGGGTTAAGTTTAGGTTTAGTATAGATGTTTATGGATTTAATGTTTAGGAGTCAGTGGATTTAGGCCCAGGATCTAGCCCAGGCCTGGGCCCAGGAGTCTCAGGTTTAGAGCCTGGTTTTGGTTTAGAACAACAGGTCAGGTCTAAGTGTCATTAAGGTCATTAGGGCCCAGGTTTGTGGTCAGGGTGGGGTTTGGGATTTTAGGCCTGGTAGTGGTAAGCTTGGGTAAGATTTAGAGCCTAGGTCAATTTAGCCCCAACCGCCCAGGATTAGTGAGTGGAGTTTAGGTCAGTTTAGGGAAAAGTTTAGGGTCATAAAGTGTGGCCCAAGATTTAGGATTCTGATTTTAAGTGGAGGATTTAAGGTTTTAAGGGAGTTCTGCATTTAGGGAAGTGGGTGGTGGTTAGGGTTTAGGATGGGAAGGGTTTGGTTATGGTTGTCAGGTCAGTGGAGGGTTTAGGGTTAGGTTTTTTTATTTTTATTTTTTTAGTTATGTTTTAAGATTTAGGGTTTAGAGTTTAGAGTTTATAGTTAGTTTTAGGGTTTAGGGTTTAGGATTTAGGATTTAGGGTTTATGGTTCAGTGTTTAGGATTTTTTTTTAAAAAAACTAAGTAAACTGGTAGTTTTAGGTTTATTTAGTTTATTTTTTTTATTTTAATTAATTTTATTATTTATTTTTAAGTTTAGGTTTAGGTTCTTATTTTTTTTAGGTTTAGGTTTTAGGCTTTCATTTTCAGTTTATTTTTGGTTTTATTTTTTAGTTTAGGTTTAGGTTAATTTTTAGTTTATTTTATTTTGTTTAGTTTAGGGTTTAGGTTTAGTTTATTTTAGGTTTACGATTAGGTTTTATTTATTTTAGTTTAGTTTTATTTTATTTTATTTTTTTATTTTAGTTTTAGGGTTTTTTTGCTTATTTTAAGGTTTATCTTTTAAGTTTAGATTTTTATTTAATTTTTATTTTATTTTATTTTAGGTGTATTTTATTTTTATTTTAAGTTTAGTTCTTATTTTATTTAGGTTTTTTATTCTTAGATTTATTTATTTTAGTTTAGTTTTGGTTTTTATTTATTTTATTTTAGTTTATTTCTACTAGTTTATTTTATTTTATTTTTAGGTTTAGGTTTAAGTTTTAGTTTAGGTTTTAATTTTATTTTATTATTTTATGTTATCTAGGGTTTAGGGTTTTACATTTTGAGTATAAGGTTTAGGGTTTTTGGACTTATGGTTTTATGGTTTAGGGTTTAGGGTTAGGGTTTAGGGTTTATAGTTTAAGGTTTAATGTTTAGGATTTTGGGTTTAGGGTTTAGGGGTAGCTTAGCGTTGAGGGTTAGTTTAGGGTTTAGGGTTTAGGTATTAGGGTTTAGGCTTTAGGGTTTATGAAATTTAATTTTTAGGGTTTAGGGTTAGTTTAGGATTTAGGGTTTAGGGTTTTAGAGTTTAGGCTTTAGGGTTTAGAGTTTAAGATTAGGGTTCAAGGTTTAGAGTTTAAGGATTTTGGGGTTTAGGGTTAGCTTAAGGTTGAGGGTTAGTTCAGGGTTAGCTTAGGGTTTAGGGTTAGTTTAGGGTTTAGGTTTTTTAGGGTTTAGGGTTTTTAGGGAAAGTTTCTCACAATCAATTTGGTTTCATGCCAGGTAGATATACTATGGATGCTATACATTTGTTAAGAGGTTTGATGGAGAAGCATAGAGAAAATAAGAAGGATCTACATATGTATTTATTGATTTAGAGAAAGCTTATGATAAAGTCTCAAGAGATGTTCTTTAGAGAGTTCTAGAACAGAAAGAAGTTAATATTGGTTATATTCAAGTCATTAAGGATATGTATACTAGAGTACATTGTGTCCAAACACATGGAGGATTGACAAAATATTTTCCTATTTCAATTGGATTACATCAAGGATCAACATTAAGCCCTTATCTTTTTTACTTTAGTTATGGATGTTCTTAAGGCATTTACAAGAAGATGTACCTTGGTGTATGCTTTGTCGATGACATTCTTCTTGTTGATAAGACTAGAGAGGGAGTCCAACAGAAACTTGAATTATGGAGGTCAACTTTAGAGTCTAAAGGTTTTCGTTTAAGCAGATCTAAAACTGAATATATGGAGTGTAATTTTAGTTGTAGAAGTTTTAGTGGTAGTGTTGTTACTTTAGGTGATCAAGTCATTAATAAGAGTGAGCGATTCAGATATTTAGGCTCTATTGTTCAAAATGATGGTGAAATAGATGGAGATGTTATTAGTAGAATTCAAGTTGGATGGTTGAAGTGGAGGAATGCATCTGGCCTATTATGTGATAGAAAAGTTCCACTTAAACTTAAGGGAAAATTTTATAAGATGGTGGTAAGACCGCAATGACTTATGCGAGAATGTTGGCTAGTAAAAGAGAAACATAAGACTAAGTTAAGTGTTACAGATGAGGATGCTCGTGGATGAGTGCAATGTTGGCTAAAGCATCGAATCATCAGATGACCCTATTAAGAGAGTAGATGCATTAAATTTGCTAAGAAGGAGGTAGACATAAAAGACTTGGTTAAGATGTATACAAAATGATCTTAGTATACTTGAATTAAATGAGAATTTGACACATAATGGAGACGGGATTCATGTTCAACCCACCTAGTGGGATTAAGGCTTCTTGTTGTTGTTGTTGTAGGGTTTTTAGGGTTTTGGGATTTTAGTGTTTAAGGTTTAGGGTTTAGGGTTTAGGGTTAGTTTAGGGTTTAAGATTTATAGTTTAAGGTTTTGTTAGTCAAGGCTCAGAGAGTGGGTTTGGGTGTGTGGTGTGAGGGAAGGTATGAGTTTGCAGTAAAGATTTTAGTGGTTAGGGGGGATTTTAGTTACAGGATTTAGGGAGGTTTAGGATGCAGAGGATCAGGTTAAGGGGCCCAGGATTTAGGTGTAGGGTTTAGGGTTTAGTTAGTAGAGGCCTGCTGTTTAGGTTTAGGGTTTTTTTATTTTTTTATTTTATTTTTAATTAAGTTTTGGGTTTAGGGTTTAATTAGGGTTTATAGTGGTTTAGGTTTAGGGTTTAGGGTTTAGGATTTAGGATTTAGGGTTTATGGTTCAGTCTTTAGGGTTTTTTTTTAAAAAAACTAAGTAAACTAGTAGGTTTAGGTTTATTTAGTTTATTTTTTATTTATTTTACTTTATTTTATTATTTATTTTTAAGTTTAGGTTTAGGTTTATATTGTTTTTTAGGTTTAGGTTTTAGGCTTTCATTTTAAGTTTATTTTTAGGTTTTATTTTTTATTTTAGGTTTAGGTTAATTTTTAGTTTATTTTATTTTATTTGGTTTGGGGTTTAGGTTTAGTTTATTTTAGGTTTACGATTAGGTTTCATTTAGTTTAGTTTAGTTTTATTTTATTTTGTTTATTTTTTTATTTTAGTTTTAGGGTTTTTTTTATTTTAAGGTTTATCTTTTTAGTTTAGATTTTTATTTAATTTTTATTTTATTTTATTTTAGGTGTATTTTATTTTTATTTTAACTTTAGTTCTTATTTTATTTAGGTTTTTTATTCTTAGATTTATTTTATTTTTTAATTTAGTTTAGGTTTTTATTTATTTTATTTTAGTTTATTTCTACTAGTTTATTTTATTTTATTTTTATGTTTAGGTTTAAGTTTTAGTTTAGATTTTAATTTTATTTTATTATTTTATTTTATCTAGGTTTAGGTTTTATGAGTTTAGGTTTTGTGGGTTTTATAGGTTTTGGGTTTTAGGGTTTATGTGTGAGTTTAGGGTCAGGGTGGGTTTAGGGTTTAGGGTTTAGGAGTGTTAGGATTTAGGGTTTAGGGTTTGGGTTTAGGGTTACCCAAGTTTAGTTTGTTTAGGGTTTAGGTTTAGGCTTTAGGGTTAAAGCTTTTGTGGATTTAGTTTTGGGGTTGTTTAGGGTTTTAGAGTTTAGGGTTTAGGGTTTAGGGTTTAAGGTTTGGGTTAAGTTTAGGGTTTAGGATTTAAAAGTTTATTAAGGTAGTGTTTAGTTTTTTACTTTAGTGTTTAGGGTTTAGGTTTAGTATTTTTTTTTTGGGAAACCCATAGTATTTCACACAAAAAAGATTACAAGGTTTATAAACTCAAACTATTCAAAGAGCTACAATCAATAGAGAGTAAATATCTAAGTAAACCAAAAGCAAAATAAAAGAGAAAAGAGTTAAAGCATAAGTTAATGGATAGATCTCACAAAGCTCTTGTGGATGAGAGAAGATGGACCAGCAAACCAAGAGAAAAGAGAAATGATTTGGAGAAATGTAGAAAGATAAAAATTAGAATATAAAGCAATACTATAGTGAAAAATTAAAAGATAGAAAAAATTATAGAGAAGTGTGTGAGAGAAGGCTCAGCTCACCACCAAGTTGGGGCATATGTAAATATGAGCATCCAAACTTCAGCGGAAGGGTTACATCACAAGAGCTACTAGCAAACCAAAAAGGAGTGAAATCATCATAGCCATCATAGCCTACAAACCTGTGGGAATATAGCATCCATTTATTGAAAGTCTTATGAGTCTTAGTACCTGCAAACCTAAACAAAGCCATATACACTATAGAAAAGTATACAACAAAGAGCAGAATGGGAAAGGGGATCCCATGCAGGATAAATATCATCAATATAGTCACCATAGCATGAGAATCCATAAACATGAAAATGAACCATCTTTGCTAGATCCACCTTTTTAATACCAGAGCCAAGAGTATAATTAGGCTAGCATGAAAACCCACCACAAGAAAATAGCAGAAAAGGCCAAGTAGAGGATAGAAACAATATACAATTGGTTGAAAAGCCTGTTGTAATCCTGCTAAGCAAATCAATTACCATGTAAATAACACCATCCCCAATCATATGGGACATATATGAAACTTACATGAGGCAAAGAATATGTAAAAGGAACCCATTCAGAATAAGCAATGCAGATGTTAACAACCCCCTTGATAATAATCATTGCAGAAGTTAACAAATTACAAATGTAAAGTGAGACAGCATAACCCAAACCCAAAATACAACAGGAAATGCAAAAGTGTAACAGAACCAAGATGGGAATGCAGCAGCAGATTAGGTGGACCAGAAGCCACAGGTAATAAGTTGCACCCCACAGCAAAAAATACAAAATAAAGACAATCAGAGAGACAATCCCAGTAGCAGCTTGCTGGGCATAAAACCCAATAATCCAATTCAGCCAACAACCAAGGCAGGAAATAACAGCTAGCTGGCCATAAAACCACCCATTCAGAATAGACAGTGCATAAGTTAATAACCAATTATGTAATAGCATAATCACAGTGATTTGCACAAGTATAACTGAACCAAGATGGAAAAAACAACAACAGATTAAATAGACCATAAACATTAGGTGATAAGTCAGCAGCCGTAAACAACAAAATAATCATTAAAATAACCCCGTGGTACTAGACATAAGAAGACCAAAAAATCCAACAACCAACAAATAAAATAGCAAAACAATTATTGCACCTACCATAAGATTATCCAGTAAAAAATAGTGGTACAACATAGACTCGAAAGGGGTTCAAAGGAGAGCCATCATTGAAATCCTTCAAGATAAAGAAAAGCATACCAAGAAGACACCAACATCATCAAGAAAAAATGGAAGGAAATCAAGAAGTAATCGATCCAAAGAAACAATAATAATAATAATAAGGGTATTGCAGTTTCTCTCCTTACAGGTTGTGGAGGTGAGATTAGAGAGCATAAGAGTGGCCACAACCTTATTAAAGAGAGAAAAGACAGATAAATTAGGGCCTGCCATGAACCTATACAAAAATATAGCAATTAAACAATGAGACAACAAAGTCATGAGCCCCAGCACAGATTTCTAGAAAAAGGAAAAGAGACAAAACACAACCTTAATCATAAAATGGAAAATAGATACAGTAAGACCCAAAAATAAAATATTGATGACAAGAAGTGTGTCCCTGATGATCAGAAAGTAAAGCAGAAAGTAAAACATCTACCTCCAGCAGATCCGTCTGATAAATGAAAATATCTCCATCCAGCAGGTTAGAGAAAACAGAGAACTCCTTACCATTAACAGTGGAAACAACAGAAGCAATAAGACCCCAAATAAGGTTAGGGTAATTAACCATGCCCTTAACCGAATTATCTGGATGAAGAGGAGTCATCCAGTTAATGTATACAACATTTATGAAATCAATGTGTTGGATCCACATATTTTGGAATTTGAAAGAGGTTGGGGAGGATAATCTATTAGATGGATTTTGGGAGAAAGCATGACAAAGTTTTGCTCAAATGTTTAACAAAAGTAAGGGGCCATTGATTGATCTAAAGAGAATTAAAAAGATTCCTATCAAGCCGCTGTCAGAGTCTAGAGTTATGCCATATATAATCCAAACCCGAATAGCCAATATCAATTAGATTGCAATCAAGAATCATATTAGAAAAGTCTTTCATGGAATGAGTGTTAGGAGAGCTACCTCCCCTTCTTTTTGAGGAAGAGAGAAGAGTGTTAAAATCACCCCCAACCAACTAGGATTTGTTGACCGAGGAGGAAAAGGTTCTTAAGTTGTCCCAAAGGATTTTCCTACCAGCTCTATTACAAGAAGCATAAATAAAGGAACCTATAACAGAAAATTCACCCAATGAGATGTTGACATTAACCAATTGTTGAAGATCATCAAGGATAGATATGTTGACTAAATTATTCCAAAAATTCCAAATTTTATTGCTAATATTATAAAAGAAGTTTTGAAAGCCAAGCATTCTAGCAACATGGTTGATCTTAGAAGAGTGTATGAATGGTTCAATAACAATAAATAAGGCTATGTTATGAATACAGCAAAGACTTCTAATATGGTTGCAGATAATGAGAGTCCCAATACCCCGAACATTCCAAATTAGTAAGTTTATCATAATAAAATAAGAAAAGAAAGGAAAAGAGATAACTAAAGAAATAATAAAGCAGGAAGGAAAGGAAATTAGAAATAGTTATTTATGGGAAGTTAGAGAAGATCTAGTAGTTCTAGTGAAGCTATTAGTGAACATTCTAGCTTTAAGTGATTTTTTTTTAAAAAAAATAGTTTGAAAAGGTCTATCATTGTCCAAAGAATCACCATCCGAGAGACCCATTTTGTGATATTGAATAGGACATGTATCAGTCAAAGCATTTCTAATGGTAATTTCCCCTTCTTCAATGTCAGAATTAAGTGAAAAAGTGGGTTAGCATGCGTATCACTCTAAAGAGTAGGAGAAGGAGAGGTTGTGAAGCCATTAATAGCACAGATTACATGCTTAATTTCAGAATTAGTTTTCAAATTTTGTTCCATCATCAAAGGATCAGCAATTTTTAGATTTTGTTCCTTCAACAAAGGATCAACTCCAGAATTTGTTTTTAGATTTTGATCCAACCTGAAATTTTCATTCAACTCACCAGTAAGGTTCATATGAGTCTCCTCAGGTTCACTAGCCTAAAGGGGTAGGTTAGACTGAGTGAAGGTATTATCTTGAGGAGCTAAATTATTACAATTAGAAGAAATGATAATTAAGCTATCATTAGCCTTCTCATGAACCTCATAAGAATTATTTTTAACATGCTCAGATTGCTCTCCAATAGACAAAGCAGTGGATAAAAAAGGAGTAGGGGTAGGGGTAGTTCCCATTTTGAGTGACTTTAGGCACATAAGAAAATTTATTGATTTTTTCATTTGATAGAGTAGGATTAGTATCCGACAATTTTTTCTTTTTAAGTTGAGGATGCAACACAAAACATTCAGAATGATCATGGCCATGAATCTTACAATATGTGCAAAAAATAGGAAAATTCTCAAATTCAACTTTGTGATTATAACCAAACTTCTTAGAGCCAATCCAAAATTCTTTAGGATGCTTTTTAGTGATATCAATTTTAACCAAAATATGAACAACAGAAGGTCATGATCTCACAGCGGTGGCCTGATCAATTTCAGGAGATTGACCAAAGAGAGCCCTAATCGCAAAGAGAACTTGATGTGTAACATAATATATTCTCATATTAGGAAGAGCTAGCCATATAAGAAAAATTGAGGATTCCTCTTTTATATCAGAAAGGGGAGACCATTTCAGAAGTTGTATTTGATAATTAAAAACAAAGTAAGAGTGACGAGCAAAAACTCTTGAATAATCTAAGTCATTAGAGAGTTGAATTAAAATATGCCTTTGATCAATCAATTCGATAGTGAAAACTCCTAAAAGTTTTAGGCTATGAAAAAATGATCGATCGAGTTGTTGACATAAGGAAAATTTACCAACTAATGAGAATTCAAAAGGCTTCGCTAACTTTTCCACATCTAGATTTGTGCACATAATAGCAGGCATCCCATGAAAGGAGGTTGAGATCAAATTCACCGAAGCATTAGGGGAAAGGTTCTTACCAGATAATGCATCCTTAAAGGAATTAATAGCAGGCATAGTAGCGAATGATTTTTAATCCATAATTCCATGTAAATTAGATGCCATAGCCGGCGCCTCCAAGATGGATAAGCTCGGCTGTGCGGAAAGTGGCTCCTCTGCCATTGAAAGAGAAAATGGAAAAACACATTAGAGGACAATCAGAGACAAACAATCAAAAAAATTGATCATGAATGATCCAAAATTGGCCAAGATGCAAGGAAAATAAAAATGATGGAAGGGAAAATGCTGAGAGCACCAAAATTTAGAGGGATCTACAGATTATCTAGTTTATTTAGGTTTAGGTCTAGGTTTAGTTTATTTTAATTTAGGTTTAGGTTTAGGTTTAGTTTATTTTAGTTTAGGTTTAGGTTTAGGTTTAGTTTAGTTTAGTTTAGTTTAGGTTTAGGTAGGTTTAGGGGTTTAGAGGTTTAGGGAGTTTAGAGGTCAGGAGGGAGGGTGATAGGAGAGGGTTTGGTCAGCTGAATTTGGGTGGGTTTTAATCATCAGTTTAGAGGGTCAGTAGGGTTTCACAATCAGGGTTTAAGATCTTGGGAGTGAAGGAGCTTTAGGTTTAGAGTTTTGTGTAGGGCCCAGGGTGTGGAGTTTTAAGGCCCAGGGTAGTGGATGGTCAGTCAGGGCCTGGGCTCAGTTTAGGGATGGGTTAGGTCAGTTAAGGTTTATTTGGGGTCCTGGTGTGGGTTAGTCAGGAGGGTTAGGTTTAGGTAGGGAGTGGGTGGAGATTTAGGGTTTAGGGCCTTTAGTTAGAGCCCAGGGTTTATGTTTGCCTTGGGTTTAGGGTTGTAGGGTTTAGAGGTCACTAGTTTAGTTTAAGGTTTAGGTTAATTTGGTTTAGGGTCAGTTTAATTTTAATTTTTATTTTGGGTTTCTAGGGTTGGGGCTTAGAGTGTGGGTTTAGGGTTTAAGGTTTAAGTGGCTTTAGATTTAAGATTCTTTAGTGTTTAGAGTATTTTAAAACAAAAAAAAGGGTTTATTTAGTTTTGGTTTATTTTATTTATTTTACTTTATTTTTTATTTTTATTTAGTTTATTTATTTTAGGTTTACTTATTTTAGTTTAGTTTTTATCTTTTATTTATTTTTAGGTTTAGGTTTAGATTTATGTTTATTTTTTAGTTTACTTTTATTTTTCTTTTATTTTTTAGGTGTAGGTTTTATTTTTTATTTTTAGGTTTATATTTAGGTTAATATTTAATTTTTTTAAAGTTTAGGTTTTAGGTTTTTATTTTAGGTTTATTTTTAGGTTTTATTTTTTAGTTTAGGTTTAGGTTTATTTTTAGTTTAGTTTATTTTATTTGGTTTAGGTTTACGTTTAGGTTTAGTTTATTTTAGGTTTAGGTTTTATTTAATTTAGTTTAATTTATTTTACTGTAGGTTTAGGTTTATTTTATTTTTATTAATGGTTTAGGTTTTTTTTAGTTTAGGGTTTAGGGTTTTTGGTTTTTTTTAACAGAGCACAAATTCAGATTCAAAATTTCTCCTTTTCAATTTCTTAAACCAAGTAACACACCGAGTTTTCTAAGACGCAAGTGACGACATAGATAAAAAATGAGCACGCATAGAGCAAATCGAAAACCATGGATAACTAGAACTGTCTCTACTGTAATAACATAGTTCCATAAGCAGTAGATCGAATCGGTCGTTCTTTAGTTTCTCCAATTCCCATCAGAACCACCCTGGCCTCTCGACTAGCGAGATCAACCATTATATCCCCGATATCTCCTCCGTACCACACCTACCCTCCTTCGCCTCCTCTCAGCCCATAACCGTCACTTTCACCACCACCTCCATATCTACCAGACTCATCCCCACAACCACCGATAACGGCCCCTCCCTTCACCTCCACCTCGAGAGCCTAGTTGATGCCCGCCATCAAGGTCGCCAATTCGTAGGATTTTGGTTTATGTTTAGGTTTATTAGGTTTTAGTTAGTTACTTTTATTTCTTCTTTATTCTTGGGGTCAGGGTTTAGGGTTTAGGGTCAGTTTAGGCTAGGGCTTGTGTGGCTTCAGGGTTTGTGGCCTGTGGATCATGCTTAGCTCTCGTGTACTAGGTTTAGGGTTTGTGGTGTAAGTCACAGTTGCAGGTTAAGGGTTATAGTTTAATGCTAGCTTAGGGCTATGGTTTTATGAGCCTAATATGTAAGTTTTTTTTAATAAATTAATTAAATTGATAGATTTAGGTTTATTTAGTATATTTAGTTTATTTTTTACTTATTTAAGTTTACTTTATCTTTTTTTTATTTAAGTTTATTGTTTAGTTTTATTTAATTTATTTTGTTTACTTTAGTTTTATTTATTTTAGTTTAAGTTTTCTATTTTAGTTTATATTTTAGGTTTAGGTTTAGGTTTAGGTTTATTTTTTAGTTGAGTTTTATTTTTATTTTAGTTTTTAGGTTTAGGTTTTATTTTTTATTTTTAGGTTTAGGTTTAGGTTATTATTTTATTTTTTTAAGTTTAAGTTTTATGTTTTTATTTTATTTTTTTTTTACATTTTTTTTAGTTTATGTTTAGGTTTAATTTTAGTTTTATTTTATTTTATTTAGTTTATGTTTAGTTAATTTTAGGTTTAGGTTTAGGTTTTATTTTTTTCAGTTTCGTTTATTTTAGTTTAGGTTTAGGTTTATTTTATTTTTATTATAGGTTTAGGTTTTATTTTTTATTTATTTTTAAGTTTTTTTTCTATGTTTTTTTAGGTTTTAGTTTTATTTAGTTTTTATTTATTTTATTTTAGGTTTATTTTATTTTTATTTTATGTTTAGTTTTTATTTTATTTAGGTTTTTTATTCCTAGGATTATTTTATCTTTTAGTTTTTAACATATTTATTTTTTTTATTTTTATGGTTTTATTTAGTTTAGGCTTAGGTTTTTAGATTTTTAGAGTTTAGGGTTTAGGGTTTAAGGTTTATGGTTTAAGGTTTAGGGTTTTAGGGTTTAAGGATTAACGTTAGGGTTTAGGGTTTAGGGTTTAAGGATTAACATTAGGGTTTAGGGTTTAGGGATTAGAGTTTAGTGTTTAAGCTTTAGGGTTTCGAGTTTTTAGGTTTTGGGTATAGGGTTTAGTTTTTAGGGTTTTGGGCTTTTAAGGTTTAGGGTTAATTTAGAGTTTAGGGTTTAAGGTTTTAGGGTTTAGGGTGTAGGGTTTAGGCTTTAGAGTTAGGGTTAGGGTTTAAGTTTAGAGTTTAGGGTTTAGGATTTAGGGTTATAGGTTTAGAGTTGTAGGTTTAGGGTTTAGTGTTTAGGGTTTAGGGTTAGTATTTGAGTCTAGGGATTAGGATTTAGGATTTAAGGTTTAGGATTTTGGGTTTAAGGTTTATGGTTTAGGGTTAACTTAGTGTTTTGGGTAAGTTTAAGGTTTAGTCTTTAGGGTCTAGGGTTTTAGGGTATAGGGTTTAGGGTTAGTTTAGAGTTTAGGATTTAAGGTTTTAAGGTTTAGGGCTTAGGGTTTAGGGTTTAGGGTTTATGCTTTAATGTTTAAGAGTTAGGGTTATTGGTTTAGGGTTTAGGATTAGTTTTCAGACCTAGGGTTTAGAGTTTAGGGTTTAGGTTTTTCTTTTTAAAAAAGAATTAAGTAAACCGAAAGGATTAGTTTTATTTAGTTTATTCTTTATTTATTTTCATTTATTTTATTTTTATTTTCATTTAGATTTATTTTTTATTTTTTATTTTTATTTTGTTTAGATTATCTATTTTAGGTTTATTTATTTTAGTTTAGGTTTTTTACTCTAGTTTATTTTTTAAGTTTAGGTTTATGTTTCTGTTTATTTTTTAGTTTAGTTTAAATTTTATTTTATTATGTTAAGCTTAGGTTTTCTTTTTAATTTTTAGGTTTAGATTAAGATTTTTATTTTATTTTTTTAGGTTTTATTTTTTTAGTTTAAGTTTAGTTTATTTTTAATTTATTTTATTTTATTAAGTTTAGGGTTTCAATTTAGTTTATTTTAGGGTATATGGTTTAGGGTTTAAGGTTTAGGGTTAGGGTTTTATGTTTTAGGGTTTTAGGCTATAGGTTTAGGGTTTATGATTTAGCTTTTAGTGTTTAGGATTTAGGGTTTAGGATTTAGGGTTGTAGGTTTAGGGTTTAGGATTTAGGGTTAGTTTTAGGGTCTAGGGTTTAGGGGTTAAGGTTTAGGACTTAGGGTTTAGGATTTAGGGTTTAGGGTTTAGAGTTTTTTTTAAAAAACATTAAGTAAACTAGTTGATTTATGTTTAGTTAGTTTATTTAGATTATTTTTTATTTATTGTAGTTTATTTTATTTTTTATTTTTATTTATGTTTATTTTTTTATTTTGTTTATTATATTTATTTTAGGTTAATTTATTTTAGTTTATGTTTTTTATTGTAGTTTATTATTTAGGTTTAGGTTTATGTTTATTTTTTAGATTAATTTTATTTTTATATTATTCTTTAGGGTTAGGTTTTATATTTTATTTTAAAGTTTGAGTTTAGGTTTTTATTTTTCTTTTTTAAGTTTAGCTTTTAGGTTTTTATTTTAAGTTTATTTTAGGGTTTTAATTTTTAGTTTAGGTTTATTTTTATTTTATTTTATTTTATTTAGTTTAGGGTTTAGGTTTAGGTTATTTTATTTTCTTTATTTTAGGTTTAGGTTTATTTTTTTTTAGTTTAGGGTTTAGGTTCTTTTTTATTTATTTTTATGTTTATTTTTTAGGTTGAGATTTTTATTTAGTCTTTATTTTATTTTAGGTTTATTATATCTTTATTTTTCATTTGGGTTGTATTTTATTTAGGTTTATTATTTTTAGGCTTATTTTATCTTTTAGCTTAGTTTAGATTTTTATTGCTTTTATTTTAGTTTAGTTTTTATTTTTTGCATTAAGTTTAGGTTTTTATTTTATTTTATTTTATTTAGGTTTAGGTTTTCTTTATTTATTTAATTTTTTGGTTTTAATTAGTTTAGGTTTAGGTTTTTAGGTTTTTATGGTTTAGGGTTTAGGGTTTTGGGTTTTGGGTTTAGGTTTTAGGGTTATGGTTTAAGGCTTAGGGTTTAAGGTTTAGGGTTTAGGGCTTTTGTGTTTAGGGTTTAGGGTATAGGGTTTAGGGTTTAGGGTGTAAAGTTTAAGGGTTTAGGGTTGTCAGCTTAGGGTTTAGGTTAGTTTTAAAGTTTGGTGTTTACGGTTAGGGTTTTTTAAAAAAAAAATTTATTTAGGGTTTAGTGTTTATGGTTTTCTCGGGTTTAGGGTTTAGGGTTTAGGGTTGTAGGTCTTGGGTTTTGGGTTTAAGGTTGTAAGTTTAGGGTTATAGGTTTAGTGTTTGGGGTTTAGGGTTTAAGGTTTTGAGTTTAGGGTTTAGGGTTTAGGATTTTTTTAAAAAAATTACATAAACTTTTTAAGTCTAGGTTTAGGGTTAGTTTTAGGGTTTAGGGGTAAAGTTTTATTTATTTATTTTTATTTTTTATTTAGGGTATTTTAGAGTTTAGGGTTTTTTAGGGTTTGTGGTTTAGCTATAGGTTTAGGGTTTAGGGTATAGGATTTAGTGTTTAAGATTTTTTTTTTTTAGGTTTATGTTTAGGTTTATGTTTAGGTTTTTATTTTATTTAAGTTTAGGCTTTGTTTATTTATTTTATTTTTAGGTTTTATTAAGTTTAGGTTTTTAGGTTTTTATGGTTTAGAATTTAGGCTTCAAAGTTTATGGTTTAGGGTTTCAGTGTTTAGGGTTTTGGGTTTGGGTTTAAAATTTTGGGTTTAGGGTTTAGTTTTAGACTTTCAGGTTTAGGGTTTTAGGATTTAAGGTTTAGGATTTTTTTAACTAAAAGGATTGAGGGTTTAGTTAATTTAGTTAGTTTAGTTTAGTTATTGTTATTAGGTTTTAGTTCTATTATGTTTATAGTTACCTAATTGTTTATTTAGGGTTTAAGTTTATTATCTTAGTTTATTATTATTATTATTATTATTATTATTATTATTATTATTATTATTATTATTATTATTATCTTAGTTATTAGTTTATGTTTTAGGGTTTATTTGGTTTTAGGTTTATTGTTTAGGCTTATTTGGGTTATTGTGGTTTAGTGTTTTTTAGTTTAGTTTTAGTTTTGCTTTTATTTACTTTTTACTTTTAGTTTAGGGGGGGGGGGGGGGGGGGGTTATTAGTTTTAGTTAGGTTTTTAGTTTAGGTATTATTTAGTTATTAGTTTAGGGTTTATTTTTAGTTTTGGGTTTTATTAATTAATAGTTTATTATTTATTATTAGTTTAGTTAGTTTTTTTTAGGTTTTTGGGGTTCAGTTTTAGTTTAGTTTATTAGTTTAGGGGTTTTAGGTTTCTAGTTTTATTTAGTTTTAGTTTATAGTTTAGTTATTATTGGGTTTTATTCGTTTGGTTTTTTTAGTTTAAGGTTTAGTTTTATTATTATTTTAGTTTATTATTACTATTTTTTATTATTAGTTTAGCTAATTTTTATTAGTTTATTATTATTATTATTATTCTTTTATAAGTTAGTTTAGTTTATTTATTAGCATTTTATGGTTTTAGTTAGTTTATTAGGTTTTAGTAATTTTTATTTGTTCTAGTTTTTAGGTTTATTATTAATTTTATTATTATTTATTTATTTAGTTTTATTAGTTTTAGTTAGGTTTTATTATTTGTTCTTAGTTTATTATTATTATTATTAGTTTAGTTTAGTTTTATTTTATTAAGTTTGGGTTTAGGGTTTAGGGTTAGCTTAGGGTTTTAGGGTTTAGAGTTTAGGCTTCAGGGTTTAGGGTTTTTAGGGTTTAAGGTTAGTTTAGGATTTAAGATTTAGGGTTTTAGGGTTGAGGGTTTAGGGTTTAGGGTTTAGGGTTTGGGTTTAAGGTTTATGGTTTACGATTTAGGGTTGTAAGTTTAAGGTTGTGGGTTTCGGGTTTAGGATTTAGGTTTTAGGATTTAGAGTTTTGGATTTAGGGTTTAAGTCTTTTTTTTTAAAAAATTAGGGATTACGCCATCTTTCCAGCATAGTCGTTTCACACCGAAAGGCAACCCCTTAGGTTGGCTAGTTGTAGCCCGCGACCAGTAGACTATCCATTTGGATTTTCAAAATTAAGATAGGACAAGGCCGATATAGCCCCTTCTTAGTGGGTCCAACACACACCGACATGGTCCATAACTAAATCTATCAAATTTGACCGAGCTCACATCCCTTGCAGATATGCCCTCAATTTGAAATCAAACTAAACCAAACAAGCCATATCAAATCACATGAAATTAAGATAAAATTAACCCTGACTACTTTGAGTTGACATAAGTCCCCGGTGACAATCACTTAGTAGTCACTGTAGGTAAAGTTCAATTTGTTGTGCATCCAATAGGTCACCCCAGTCATTGTTCCTCTCTTTGGAAGATGTAAGTCTGCTGCGCCTTCATCCTAGCACAGCCGTTACACACCGAAAGAAAACCCCTTAGGTTGGTAGCTCTACCCCGCAGTCGGTAGATAATCTCTTTGGATTTGCAAACTTGAGATAGGTCAAGGCTAATATAGCCCCTTCTCAGTGGGTCCATTGCATATAGACAAGGTCCATACATTAACTCAGATTAAATCAAACCCAATCTGATTTTCCCTTGTGGAGTTAAATTGCACCCTTCTCCATAGTATAGCCCTAAATCATATATAAACAAGTCAAGCAAACAAATTAAATTCAAAACCAACCTCCTTAGTGGAGCCAAATTAAACCAACTCCCCCAAAAGAGTCTAAATCAATGAAATCCAACCAAGCTCTTATTCCCAGTGGATACATCCACAAATAAATCTATGAAATTAAACTTAAATCCTAATCACCAGGGAATAGCCCAAACTTGCTTCCCTAGTGGAAGGTTCATATACCTGATCCCCAGCAGACTCGAGCCCATATCTCTAGTAGATATGCCTCCACATCAATTAAAATAAAACAAATTAAAATTGATTCGATCATAATCTCTAGTGGATTATAGATTCTTATCCCCAACGTATCTTCTTTCAACAAATCATATAATAAAATCAAATTCAATACTTATCCCCAACATATATTCTTCTTCTATGCCCTCGACATAGACCCCTACATGTTATGTCCAATATATGTGTGATCCCCTAATGGATTTGCCTCCATATCTTTGATATGGAATTCTCAGCAAATCTTATTTCTTCTCTTATGCACACCTTTAATACTTCAACCAAAAGCCTAATAGTGTATTCATTCAAATTACATCATCTTAACATTGTAATCAACATTTTATGATTTCTAATGCTGCAAGCTCAAATTAACTATTTAGTATCATGCTAAATATATTATAGTGTGAATTAGCACACTATATTATATTATAATATATGATGTCATTTTATAATTTGCTATAATATAATATATTGTCTAACATAAAGCTCATTAAAATCATTTAAAAGGAAAAAAAACAAAATTTTCTCAAAATATGAAATATGATCATTTTGGATGTAAAATTATTAATTTTCTATTAAAAATGATACAAAATAGCATAATTTTTGGTGTTGCTTCTTGGTGTGTGCCATGAATTTGGCCAAATTCTTCCATCTCAATCTTCAAATTAACATTTTATGAGTTTTGACCCAATGTATTATAACTAAAGTAAAACATACTAAAATGTACAATTACATTTAATAACACACCACAAAATTCATATATATATGAAGCTATATTGTTATGTACATTATATTTCAATGTGCTTTCATATAATATATTATATTACATTACACCTTAAAATGAATAACTTTAATCAAAAAATTTATAAAATTTGGTTGAAAAATGAACATTTATTTTGGAAGTAAAATTCCATTCTTTCAATTAAATGACACACCATAGCACAACCCCAATGATGTTCCCTAAAGCCTACCTTAAATTTTGCTAAATCCCCTCATCTCAGCTTATAAATTAGTATTTTAATGAATTATACTAGTACAAACTCTTCTACATCATACTTTAAGAATGTAGAATAAGCAAAAAAATAAGTAGTAATACACAATAGTATGCTATAATGTATGATGCTACACTATGTTATGGCATCCTATATTATAATACACTATAACATATTATATTATATTATATTATATTATATTGAAGATCAAATCAAAAGGAATTTCTTAAGATAAAAAAAATCATAAAATTAGTCTAAAAGATAAAAAAAATTATATATTTTAGTTATATCAGTTACATATTTTGAATTAAGACAATATATTATGATGCCATGCTCTACCTATTATGAATTTTGCCAACATTTTTATAAATAATGCTAGTGTAAGCTTGACTGTATGATTGTAAAATACTAAAAGAATTTAAAATCGAGAACAATAATATATATATATACTATGCAACAACATATAATATTTATTTTGAACATAAAATCTTACTTTTAAGACTACAAGTGGCGTAGCACCCCTTTGGTACTACAACCTACTTCCCACTTAAAATTTAATAAATTTCATCATATGCTTTTTTAAATAAATATTTTTATGATTTATATTAATATAGACTATATGGTACAATACCATAATATACTAAAACATTTCAAAACATTTTTAACATCTAAAAACACATCACTACATGTTCAAACATATTATGCTACATTATAATATAATATGGTATTATAATGTGATTTAGGTTTAGGGTTTAGGGTATTCAAATATCTAATAGTTAAGAAAAAGTATCTTGAAGAAATTTTTTTTAGCTACCATAACTATGTTAGAAATTGGTCATTCTTTATATCTACTAATAATGACATCTTTATTCAAGGTTTAGTGGTTTAGGGTTAGTTTAGAGTTTAGGGTTAAGGGGTTAGTTTAGGGTCTAGGGTTTAGGGTTTAGGGTTATAGGTTTAGGGTTTAGGGTTTAGGGTTTATGGTTTTAGGGTTTAGGGTTTAGAGTTTAGGGTTTTAGGGTTTATGGTTTTGGGTTTAGGGTTTAGGGTTTATGGTTTAGGGTTTAGGTTTTAGGTTTAGGGTTTAAGTTTTAATTTAGGGTTTAAGGTTTTTTTTAAAAGAGAACAAATTTAGATTCAATATTTTTTCTTCTTGATTTAATCAACTAAGAATCACCCCAAGTTTTCTAAGACACAAGCGATGACATAGATAAAAATGAGCACCAATTGAATAAATTAAAATCCACTGATAAATAGATTAGTCTCTATTATAAAAGTAGCAGATCAGAGACACTATTCTTTAGTTTCTCCAGCTCCCATCAGACCACCCCCACCTCTTGAGTAGCAGGATCTGCCTTCATATCCCTGATCTCTCCCTCCACCACAACCACGGCTATAACATTTATCGCTCCTCCCTCCTGCATAACCAGCACCCCTCCGACCACCACCTCCATATCTACCAGCACCTCTAGATCCCCGACCACCACTATGATAAATATCACCTTCGCCTTTGCCTCCACCACCAGATTTAGTCTAAGCCTAGTTGACAATGATGTTTATGCTGTCAAGGTGTTGCCCATTCTTAGGGTTTAGGGTTAGTTTTGGGTTTAGGGTTAGTTTATGATTTAGGGTTTGGGGTTTAGGGTTTAGGGTTGTAGGTTTTAGGGATTAAAGTTTATTGTTTAGGGTTTAGGGTTTTAGGGTTTCAGGTTTAGAGTTTACAGTTTAGGGTTTAGTGTTTTGGGTTTAGCATTTTAAGATTTAGAAGTTTAGGGCTTAGGGTTTAGGGTTTAATGTTTAGGATTTATGGTTTAGGGTTTATTTTATTAGGTAAACTGATAGGTTTAAGTTTATTTAGTTTATTTTTTTATTTGAGTTTATTTTATGTCTTATTTTTATTTAGGTTTATTTTTTATTTTTATTTAGTTTAGTTTATTTATTTTAAGTTTTTAAATTTTAGTTTAGGTTTTCTATTTTAGTTTATTTGTTAGGTTTAGGTTCATTTTTTAGTTGAGGGTTTATTTTTTAGGTTTAAGTTTAGGTTTTAATTTTAGTTTTTTAGGTTTAAGAATTAGGTTTTTATTTTAGGTTTATTTTTAGGTTTTATTTTTTTAGTTTATGTTTACATTTATTTTTAGTTTATTTTATTTTATTTAGTTTTAGTTTAGGTTTAGAATTAGTTTATTTTAGGTTTTTGTTTAGGTTTTATATATTTTAGTTTAGTTTATTTTAGTTTAGGTTTAGGTTTATTTTATTTTGTTTATTTTATTTTTAATTTAAGTTTAGGTTTTTTTTAGTTTAGGGCATAGGTATTATTTTTTATTTATTTTTAGGTTTTATTTTTAGGTTTATTTTTTAGGTTTAGATTTTTATTTAGTTTTTATTTTAGTTTATTTTAGGTTTTATTTTATTATTTTATGTTTAATTTTTATGTTATTTAGGTTTTTTATTTTTTAGTTTAGAATAAGTTTATATTTATTTTATTTTAGTTTAGTTTTTTATGTTTATTTTTATTTTCTCTTTAGGTTTAGGTTTAGATTTAGGTTTAGGTTTTATTTTATGCTTAGTTTTATTTTATTTTGGTTTAGTTTTTTAATTTATTTACTTTTTAAGTTTTATTTAGTTTTTGGTTTTTAGCTTTTTAGGGTTTAGGGTTTATGGTTTAGGGTTTAGGGTTTGGGGTTTAGGGTTTGGGGCTTAGGGTTTAGGTTTTACTTTAGGGATTAAGTTCTAGTTTAGGGTTTAGGGTTTAAGGTTTTTTTTAATAGGAAAAAATTCAGATTCAACATTTCTTCTTTTTCAATTTCATTAACCAAATAGCACCCCAAGTTTTCTAAGACACAAGTGATGACATAGATAAAAAATGAGCACCCATAGAGAAAATTAATAACCTTAGATAAGTAGAACTGTCTCTACTATAAAGACAAGGTTCCATAAGTAGCAGATCGGATTGACCATTCTTCAGATTCTCTAGTTCTCATCAGAACCACCCCCACCTCTCGAGTAGTGGGATTCACCAACATATTTCAATCTCTCCCTCCGCCACCACCACGGTCGTAACATCTATCACTCCTCCCACCTCTATAACCACCACTGCTCCGACCACGACTTCGATATCCACCAGCACCTCTAGATCCCCCACAACCACTATGATAACGGCCACCTCCACCCTTTTGCCTTGGATCTACTACTAGGTTGTGATGTTTCGTCAAGGTTTTGCCCATTCTTAGGGTTTAAGGTTAGTTTAGTGTTTCTAGTTTAGGGTTAGTTTAGTGTTTAGGGTTTGGGGTCTAGGGTTTAGGGTTATAGGTTTTAGGGTATATGATTTACGATTTAGGATTTAGGATTTTAGGTTTTACTGTTTAGGGTTTAACATTTTAAGGTTTAGGATTGAGGATTTAGGGTTGTAGGTTTAGGGTTTAGGATTTAGGGTTAGTATTTAGGGTTTAGGGTTTATGGCTTAGGATTTAGGGTGTAGGGTTTTTTTCTTAAAATTAAGTAAATCGAGAAGTTTAGGTTTATTTAGTTTATTTATTTGAGTTTATTTTACTTTTTTATTTTTATTTAAGTTTGTTTTTATTTTTATTTCATTTAGTTTGTTTCTTTTATTTATTTATTTTCATTTAGGTTTTTATTTTAGTTTATTTTTTAGGTTTAGGTTTATTTTTTAGTTGAGTTTTTTTTTTGCATTATTTTTTACGTTTAGGTTTTATTTTTATTTTTAGGTTTAGGTTTAGGGTTTTATTTTCTTTTTCAGGTTTAGGTTTTAGGTTTTTATTTTACGTTTATTTTTAGGTTTTATTTTAGTTTAGGTTTAGTTTTATTTTTGGTTTATTTTATTTTATTTAGTTTAGGTTTATGTTTAGGTTTAGTTTATTTTAGGTTTAGGCTAAGGATTTATTTATTTTAATTTAAGTTTAGGTTAATTTTATTTTATTTATTTTATTTTAATTTTTGTTTTAGGTTTTTTAATTTAGGGTTTAGGTTTCATTTTTTATTTATTTTTGGTAAATTTTTAGGTTTATTTTTTAGGTTTAGGTTTTTATTTAGTTCTTATTTCATTTTTTTAAGCTTATTTTATTTTTATTTTAGCTTTCATTTTTATTTTATTTATGATTTAGATATTTTAGTTTAGTTTAGGTTTTTATTTATTTTACTTTAGTTTTGTTTTTATTTTTTTATTTATAATTTCCTTTTAGGTTTAGCCTTAGGTTTAGGTTTAGGTTTTAGTTTATGTTTTTATTTCATTTTATTTTATTATTTTAATTTAGTTTAGGTTTTTTTATTTATTTTATTTTTTGGTTTTATTTAGTTTAGGTTTAGGTTTTTAGCTTTTTAGTGTTTAGGGTTTAAAGTTTAGCTTAGGGTTTAAGTTTTAGTTTAGGGTTAAGGGTTTAGGATTTAGTGTTTAATGTTTCTTTTCAATTTCTTGAACCAAGTAGCACCCCAAGTTTTCTAAGACACAAGTGATGACATAGATAAAAAATGAGCCCCCATAGAGCTAATAAAAAACCCTAGATAAGTAGAACCTTCTCTATTGTAAAGACACACTTTCATATGCAACATATCGGATCGGCCGTTGTTCAATTTTTCCAGTTCCCATCAAAACAACCCCTACCTCTCAAGTAGCGGGATCCGCCATCATATCCTCGATCTCTTACCCTGCCACCACTACGATTGTAACCTCCGTTGCTCCTCTCGCCTCCATAACCACCACTCGACCACCACCTTCCACCCGACTACTAGATCCCCACCACCCACTGTCGCCCTCTGCCTTCACCTCATCTCTGGCCGAGCCTAGATGGTGATGTTCCAATCGTTAAGGTTCAGCCCATTCTTAGGGCTTAGGGTTTAGGGTTAGTTTAGCATTTAGGGTTTAGGGTTAGTTTAGGGTTTAGAGTTGTAAGTTTTAGGGTTTGGGTTTTAGGGTTTAGGGCTTAGGGTTTAAGGTTTATGGTTTATGGTTTAGGGTTTTACGGTTTATGGTTTAGAGTTTAGGGTTTTAGGGTTTATGGTTTAGGGTTTAGGGTTTAGGGTTTAAGGTTTAGGGTTTAGGGGTTTAGGGTTTAGGATTTATGGTTTAGGTTTTTTTTTTCAAAAAAAATTAAGTGAACCAGTAGGTTTAGGTTTATTTAGTTTATTTTTTATTTATTTGATTTGAGATTTTTTTTATTTTTATTTAGGTTTGCTTTTTATTTTTATTTATTTGAGTTTTTTTATTTTAGGTTTATTTATTTTAGTTTAGGTTTTCTATTTTAGTTTATTTTTTTAGCCTCAAGTTTATTTTTTAGTTGAGTTTTATTTTTACTTTATTTTTTAGGTTTAGGTTTTATTTTTTATTTTTAGGTTTAGGTTTAGGTTTTTATTTTATTTTTTTAGGTTTAGGTTTTAGGAATTTATTTTAGGTTTATTTTTATGTTTTATTTTTTAGTTTTAGTTTAGTCTTTTTTTAGTTTTTATTTCATTTTATTTAGTTTAGGATTAAGTTTAGGTTTAGTTTATTTTAGGTTTAGGTTTAGGATTTATTTATTTTAGTTTAGTAAAATTTAATGTAGGTTTAGGTTTATTTTATATTTATTTTAGGTTTAGGTTTTTTTTAGTTTAGGGTTTAGGTTTTCCTTTTTTTTATATTTTGGTTTTATTTTTAGGATTATTTTTTAGGTTTAGGTTTTTATTTTATTTTAGGTTTATTTGACTTTTATTTTAGGTTTAGTTTTTACTTTATTAAGGTTTTTTATTTTTTTTAGTTTAGTTTAGGTTTTTATTTATTTTTTATTTTATTTTCTTTTGAGGTTTAAGTTTAGGTTTAGGTTTAGGTTTTAGTTAATGTTTTAATTTTATTTTATTTTTTTTATTTTACTTCGGTATAGGTTTTTTTATTTATTTTATTATTTATTTTTATTTAGTTTAGTTTTAACTATTTAGCTTTTAAAGGTTTAGGGTTTTAGGTTTTGGGTTTAGAGTGTGGGGTTTAGGGTTTAGGGTTTAGGGTTTAGGGTTTAGGGTTTAGGTTTTAAGTTTAGGGTTTAAGTTTTAGTTTAGGGTTTAGGGTTTTGGGTTTAGGTTTTAGGGTTTAGGGTTTAAAATTTTTTTATTTTTAATAGATAGAAAATTCAAATTCAACATTTCTTTTTTCGATTTAATGAACCAAGTATTACCCCATGTTATCTAAGACACAAGTGATGACATAGATCAAAAATGAGCATCTATAGAGCAAATCAAAAACCCTAGATAAGTGGAACCTTCTCTACTATAAAGACATAATTCCATAAGGAGTAGATCGGATTGGCCATTCTTCATTTTCTCTAGTTCCCATCAGAACCAACCCCACCTCTCAAGTAGCAGGATCCACCATCATATCCCTGATCTCTCCCTCCGTCACCATCATGATTGTATCCTCTATTGCACCTCCATTCTCCATTACCACCACTGCTCCGACCACCACCTCCATATCCACCAGCACTTCCAGATCCCCCACCACCACTATGATAATCGCTGCCTCCACCATCGCCTCCACTTCCAGATCTAGACTGAGCTTAATTGATGTTAATATTCCTGCTGTTAAGGTTCTTCCCATTTTTAGGGTTTAGGGTTAGTTTAGGGTTTCGAGTTTAGGGTTAGTTTAGCTTTAGGGTTTAGGGTTGGTTTAAGGTTTAGTGTTTAGGGTTTAGGGTTATAGGTTTTATGTTTTAGGGTTTAGTGTTTAGGGTTTATGATTTATAGTTTCAGGGTTTAGGGTTTTAGGGTCATAGGGTTTAGGGTTTAGGGTATAGGGTTTACCGTTTAGGATTTAGGGTTTAGGTTTATTTTTTTATTTATTTGAGTTTATTTTATTTTATTTTTGTTTACGTTTATTTTTTTATTAATTTTAGTTTATTTATTTTAGGTTTATGTATTTTAGTTTAGGTTTATTATTTTAGTTTATTTTTTAGGTTCAAGTTTAGGTTTAGGTTTAATTTTAGTTGAGTTTTACTTTTTATATTTAAGTTTAGGTTTTGGTTTTTATTTTATTTTTTAGGTTTAGGTTTTAGGTTTTTATTTTTAATTTATTTTTAAGATCTATTTTTTAGTTTACTTTATTTTATTTAGTTAAGGTTTAGGTTTAGTTCATTTTAGATTTAGGATTAGGTTTTATTTATTTTAGTTTAGTTTATTTCAATTTAGGTTTTGGTTTATTTTATTTTATTTTATTTATTTTTATTTTAGGTTTATGCTTTTTTTAGGTTTGGGTTTAGGGTTTATTTTTTATTTATTTTTAGGTTTATTTTTTAGGTTTAAGTTTTTATTTAGTTTTTATTTTATTTTAGTTTAGGTTTATTTTATTTTTAATTTACAATTAGTTTTTATTTGTTTAAGGTTTTTTATTTTTAGGCTTATTTTATTTTTTAGTTTAGTTCAAGTTTTTCTTTATTTTATTTTAGTTTATTTTTATTTTTTATTTTAGTTTTATTTATAGGTTTAGGTTTAGGTTTAGGTTTAGTTTCATTTTTTAGGTTTAGGTTTAATTTTTTTTAGGTTTAGGTTTTTATTTTACTTTTTTAGTTTAGGTTTTAGGTTTTTTTTTTCATTTTTTTTTTTACATTTTATATTTTAGTTTAGGTTTAGGTTTATTTTTAGTTTATTTTATGTTATTTAGTTTAAGTTTAAGTTTAGGTTTAGTTTATTTCATATTTAGGTTTAAGCGTTTATTTATTTAAGTTTAGTTTATTTTATTTTAGGTTTAGGTTTATTTTATCTTATTTATTTTATTTTTTTTAGTTTAGGGTTTATGTTTTACTTTTTATTTATTTTTAGGCTTTATTTTTAGGTTTATTTTTTAGGTTTAGGCTTTAATTTAGTTTTTATTTTATTTTACTTTAAGTTTATTTTATTTTTATTTATGTTTAGTTTTCATCATATTAAGGTTTTTTATTCTTAGGTTTATTTTATTTTTTTAGTTTAGTTTAGGTTTTTCTATATTTTATTTTAGTTTATTTTTATATTTTATTTTATTTTATTTTGTTTTACGTTCAGGTTTTGGTTTTAGTTTAGGTTTTTATTTTATTTTATTTTATTTTTAAATTTTATTTAGGTTTAGGTTTTATTTATTTATTTTATATTTAAGTTTTGTTTAGTTAATGTTTAAGTTTTTAAGTTTTTAGGGTTTAGGGTTTAAGATTTAGGGTTTTACAGTTTAGGGTTTTAAGGTTTAGGGTTTAGGATTTGGGTTGAGAGTTTAGGGTTTAAGGTTTAGTCTTTAGGCCTTAGGGTTTAGGGTTATTACAGTTTTGGGTTTAGGGTTTAAGGTTTTTTAGGGCTTAGGGTTTAGGGTTTAGGGTTTAGGATTTAGGGTTGTATGTTTAAGATTAAGGGTTTAGGGTTTAGGATTTAGGGTTGTATGTTTAAAATTTATGGTTTAGGGTTAATATTAGGGTTTAGGGTTTACGAATTAATATTTTTTTAAAAAAAAATTAAGTAAACTAGTAGGTTTAGGTTTATTTAATTATTTAGTTTATTTTAGTTTATTTTATTTTTTATTTTTATTTAAGTTTATTTTTATTTTAAATTAGTTCAGTTTATTTAATTTAGGTTTATTTATTTTAGTTTAGTTTTTTTATTTAGTTTATTTTTTATGTTTAGGCTTAGGTTTATGTTCTTTTTAGTTTGGTTTTAATTTAATTTTATTTTTTAGGTTTATGTTTTATTTTTTATTTTCATGTTAAGGTTTAGGTTTTTATTTTATTTTTTTAGGTTTTGGTTTTAAGTTTTTATGTTAGGTTTAATTTTAGGTTTAATTTTTTAGTTTAGTTTTAGGTTTATTTTTTGTTTATTTTATTTTATTTAGTTTTAGGTTTAGTTTATATTTGGTTTTGGTTTTGGTTTTATTTATTTTGGTTTAGTTTATTTTAGTTTAGGTCTAAGTTTATTATAGTTTATTTATTTTATTTTTATTTTAAAATAAATTTTTATTTTTAGTTTAGGATTTGGATTTTATTTTTATATTTACTTTTGGGTTTAGGATTTTATTTAGTTTTTATTTTATTATATTTTAGGTTTATTTTATTTTTATTTTATGTTTATTTTTAATTTGTTTAGGTTTTTTATTTTTAGGTTTATTTTATTATAGAGTTTAGTTTAGGTTGTTATTTATTTTATTTTAGTTTAGTTTTAATTTTTTTATTTCATTTTATTTTTAGGGTTAGGTTTAGGTTTAAGTTTAGGTTTTTATTTATTATTATTTTTTATTTTATTTTGGTTTTAGTTTTTTTATTTATTTTATTTTTAGGATTTATTTAGTTTAGGTTTGGGTTTTTAGATATTTAGAGTTTAGGATTTAGGCTTTACAGTTTAGGGTTGTTGATTTTAGGGTTTAGGATTTAGGGAGTATGATTTAGGGTTTCGGGTTTAGGGTTGTAGATTTTAGGGTTTAGGTTTAGGGTTTTGGGTTTTGGGTTTTAAGTTTTCCGGTTTAGGGTTTAGTATTTAGGGTTTAGGGTTTAGGGTTTAGTGTTTAGGGTTTTGGGTTTAGGATTTTTTTGTTCTAAATTTTAATAAATTATTTTTTAAATTAAGTAAATTAGTAGTTTTAGGTTTATTTAGTTTATTTTTTTAATTTTTATAGTTTATTTTATTTTTTTATTATTTTTATTTCAGTTTATTTTTATTTTTATTTAAGTTAGTTTATTTATTTTAGGTTTATCTGTTTTAGTTTATTTTTTAGGTTTAGGTTTAGGTTAATTTTTTAGTTTAGTTTTATTTTTGTTTTATTTTTTAGGTTTAGGTTTTATTTATTATTTGTAGGTTTAGATTTAGGTTTTTATTCTAATTTTTTACATTTAAGTTTTTGGTTTTTATTTAAGGTTTTTTTAGCTATTATTTTTTAGTTTAGGTTTAGGTTTCTTTTTAGTTTATTTTTATTTTATTTTGTTTAGGTCTAGGTTTAGGTTTTTTTTTAAGTTTAGGTTTAGGTTTTATTTATTTTAGTTTAGTTTATCTTTATTTAGGTTTAGATTTATATTATTGTTATTTTAGGTTTAGGTTTTTATTTTATTTTATATTAGGGTTCAGGTTTTCGTTTTTATTTACTTTTAGGTTTCAGTTTTTATTTTATTTTATTTTAGGTTTATTTTATTTTTATTTTAGATTTAGTTTTTATTTTATTTAAGTTTTTTTATTTTTTAGTTTAGTTTAGGTATTTATTTAGTTTATTTTAAAATAGTTTTTATTTTTTATTTTATTTTATTTTTAAGTTTAGGTTTAGGTTTAGGTTTTTGTTTAAATTTTTATTTAATTTAATTGTATTTATTTTAAATTGGTTTAGGTTTTTCTATTTATTTTATTTTAGGTTTTATTTAGATTAGGTTTAGGTTTTGAGCTTTTTAGGGTTTAGGGTTTAGGGTTTAGGTTTTAGGTTCTTATTTTTCATTTATTTTTAGTTTTTATTTTTTAGTTCAGGTTTACGTTTACTTTTAGTTTATTTTATTTTATTTAGTCTAGGATTTAGGTTTGATTTATTTTAGGTTTAGGTTTTAATTATTTTAGTCTAGATTATTTTAGTTTATGTTCAGGTTTATTTTATTTTTATTTTAGATTTAGTTTTTATTTTTAGTTTAGGGTTTGAGTTTTATTTCTATTTATTTCTATGTTTTATTTTTAGATTTATCTTTTAGGTTAAGGTTTTTATTTACTTTTATTATGTTTTATTTTAGTTTTATTTATTTATTTTACATTTAGTTTTTATTATATTTAGGTTTTTTATTTTTAGGTTTATTTTATGTTTTAGTTTAGTTTAGGTTTTGCTTTATTTTATTTTAGTTTATTTTTATTAGGTTATTTTATTTTATTTTTAGGTTTAGGTTTAGGTTTTTGTTTACATTTTTATTTTATTGTGTATTTTTATTTTATTTAGATTTAGTTTTTTTTAAATTATTTTATTTTTAAGTTTTATTTAATTTAGGTTTAGGTTTTTAAGGTTTAGTGTTTACGATTTAGGTTTTAGGGTTTAGGGTTCAGGATTTTAGATTTAGGGTTTAGTGTTTAGGCTTTAGGGTTTAGGATTTTTAGGGTTTAGGGTTTAGTGGTTAAGGCTAGCTTAGGGGTTTGGGTTTAGGGTTTTTAGGGTTTAGGGTTTATGGTTTAGGGTTTATGGTTTAGGGTTAAGGATAGGGTTTAGCGTTTAGGGTTAGTTTAGGATTTAGGGTTGTAAGTTTAAGGTTCACGGTTTAGGGTTAAGACTTTAATTTTGGTTAAGGGTTTTTTTTAGTTTATTTATGTTTTTTTGTTTTTGAGGTTAAGTGGCAGGTTTAGGTTTATTTAGTTTATTTAGGATTTTTTTAGTTTATATAGTTTATTTTTTTTTATTTATTTTAGTTTATTTTTTAGGTTTAGGTTGAGGTTTATGTTTATTTTTTTAGTTTATTTTTATTTTTATTTTATTTTTTAGGTTTAGGTTTTAATTTTTAGTTTTGGGTTTAAGTTTAGGTTTTTATTTTATTTTTTTAGGTTTTTATTTTAGGTTTATTTTTAGGTTATATTTTTTAGTTTAGGTTTAGGTTTATTTTTAGTTTAATTTAATTTATTTATTTTAGGGTCTAGGTTTAGGTTTTATTTATTTTAGTTTAGTTTATTTTTGTTTAGGTTGAGGTTTATTTTATTTTATTATTTTAGTTTAGGGTTTTTTTTTACTTTAAGATTTAGGTTTTATTTATTTATTTATTTTTTGTTTTATTTTTAGGTTTTTTTAGGTTTTGGATTTTATTGTGTTTTTATTTTATTTTATTTTTGGTTTATTTTATTTTTATTTTTTATTTAGTTTTTTATTTTATTTATGTTTTTATTTTTAGGTTTATTTTATTTTATAGTTTAGTTTAGGTTTTTATTTATTTTATTTTAGTTTAATTTTATTATTTATTTTATTTTAATTTTAGGTTCAAGTTTAGGTTTAGGTTTAGGCTAGGTTTTAGTTTAGGTTTTTATTTTATTTTATTTATGCTTAGGTTTATTTATTTATTTTATTTTTAGGGTTTATTTAGTTTAGGCTTAGGTTTTTAGGGTTTAGGGATTAAGGTTTAGGGTTTGGGGTTTGGGGTTTAGGGTTATAGGCTTTAGGGTTTCGGGTTTAGGGTCTAGGATTGTAGGATTAGTGTTTAGGGTTTATGGTTAGTTTTAGGGTTTAGGGTTTAGGGAAAGTTTTAGGGTTTATGTTTTTGGTTTTTTTTAAAAAAAAATTAAGTAAACTAGTAGGTTTAGGCTTATTTTAGTTTATTTTATTTCTTATTTTTATTTAAATCTATTTTTTATTTTTATTTAATTTAGTTTATTTATAGTAGGTATATTTATTTTAGCTTAAGTTTTTTATTTTAGTTTATTTTTTAGGTTTAGGTTTAGGTTTATTTTTTAGTTAAATTTAATTTTATTTTAGTTTTTAGGTTTAGGTTTTTAGGTTTTTAGGGTTTAGGGTTTAAGGTTTAAGGTTTTAAGGTTTTAGGGTTTAGGGTTTTAGGGTTTAGGGTTTAGGGTTAGGGTTTAGGGTTTAGGGTTTAGGGTTTAGGGTTTAGTGTTTAGGCTTTAGGGTTTAAGGTTTAGTGTTCAGGGTTTAGGGTTGTAGGTTTAAGGTTTAGGGTTAGATTTAAGGTTTAGGGTTTAGGGTCAGGGTTTATTTTAATTTATATTATATTATTTTTTATTTTTAGGGCATATGGTTTAGTGTTTTGGGTTCAGGTTTTTGGTTTAGGGTTTAGGTTTTAGTTTAGGTTTATTATTAAATTAAGTATACTAGTAAAATTAGGTTTTTTTAGTTTATTTTTTAGGGTTTAGGGTTTAGTTAATTTTATTTATTTTATGTTTATTTATTTTAGTTTAGGTTTTTTATTTTAGTTTATGTTTTAGGTTTAGGTTTAAGTTTATGTTTATTTTTGAGCTTAACTTTATTTTTATTTTATTTTTTAGGTTTAGGTTTTGGTTTTTATTTTATTTTTTTAGGTTTAGGTTTTAGGTTTTTATTTTAGGTTTATTTTTAGTTATTTTTTTTGTTTAGGTTTAGGTTTATTTTCAGTTTATTTTATGTTATTTAATTTAGGGTTTATGTTTAGTTTATTTTAAGTATATGCTTAGGTTTTATTTATTTAGTTTAGTTTATTTTAGTTTAGCTTAAGGTTTATTTTATTTTTTTTATTTTAGGTTTAGGTTTTTTCTTTTAGTTTAAGGTTTAGGTCTATGTTTTATTTTTTATTTATTTTAACTTTATTTTCTAGGTTTAAGTTTTTATTTACTTTTTATTTTATTTGAATATAGGTTTAATTTATTTTTACTTTTTGTTTAGCTTTTGTTATTAGGTTTATTTTATTTTTAGTTTAGTTTAGGTTTTTTATTTCTTTTATTTTAGTTTAGCTTTTATTTTTTGTTTTATTTTATTTTTAGCTTTAGGTTTAAGTTTAGGTTTTAGTTTAGGATTTTATTGTATTATTTTATCTAGGTTTAGGTTTATTTATTTATTTTATTTTTAGGTTTTATTTCATTTAGGTTTTTTGGGTTTAGGGATTATTATTTAGGGTTTAGGGTTTAGGGTTTAGGTTTTAGGTTTAGGGTTCAGGTCTGAGTTTAGGGTTTACAATTTTTCATTTTTTTTATTTTTAATGGAGAACAAATTCAGATTCAATATTTCTTTTTTTCGATTTCATCAACCAAGTAACACAGCAGGTTTTCTAAGACACAAGCGATGACATAGATAAAAAATGAGCACGCATAGAATAAATCAAAAACCCTAGATAATTAGAACTGTGTCTACTATAAAGACACAATAAATAAGTAGTAGATCGGATCGGTCGTTCTTCAAATTCTCTAGTTCCCATCAGAACCACCTCGGCCTCTCGAGTAGCGTGATCCACCATTATATATCGGGTCTCTACTTCCTCCACCACCACGGATATAACCTCCATCATTCCTCACACCTCCATAACCACCACTGCTACGACCAACACCTCCATATCCACCAACACCTCCACATACCCCACCACCATTGCGATAACTGTCGCCTCCACCTTCGCCACCACCGCCAGTTCTAGACTGAGCCTGGTTGATGGTGATGTTCCTGCCATCAAGGTTCTACCCAATCATAGGGTTTAGGTTTATTAAGTTTTAGGGTTTATGTTTATTTTTTAATTTATTTAGTTACTTTAGGTTTAGGTTTAAGGTTTGAGATTTCGGGTTAGGGTTTTGGGTTTAGGGTTTAGGGTTTAGAGTTTAAGGTTTTAGGGCATTAAGTATTAAGGTTTAAGGTTTAGGGTTTAGGGTTTTAGGGTTTTGGGTTTATGGTTTAGGGTTGTAGGTTTAGGGTCTAGGGTTTAGGGTATAGGGTTAGTTTTAAGGTTTAGGGTATAGGGTTAGTTTTAGGGTTTAGGGTTTACGGTTTAGGTTTTAGGTTTAGGGTTCAAGTTTTAGTTTAGGGTTTAGGGTTTTTGATTTTCTTTTATTTTTATTCGAGAACAAATTCAGATTCAACATTTCTTTTTTTTATTTCATCAACCAAGTAACACACCAAGTTCTCTAAGACACAAGCGATGGAAAAGATAAAAAAAGCACGCATAGAGCAAATCAAAAACCCTAGATAACTAGAATCGTCTCTAGTATAAAGACACAATTCCGTAAGAAGCAGATCAGATTGGTCGTTCTTCAGTTTCTTTAGTTCCTATCAGAACTACCCTGGCCTCTTGAGTAGCAGGATCCACCATCATATCCCCGATCTCTCCCTCCGCCATGACCACGATTGTAACTTTCGTCGCTCCTTTTGCCTCCATAACCACCACTACTCTGACCACCAACTCCATATCCACCAGCAACTCTAGATCCCCCACCACCTCTGAGATAACCACCCCTCCGCCTTCGCCTTGATTGCAAGATCTAGATTGAGCCTGGTTGATGGTGATGTTCTAACTGTCAAGGTTCTGCTCATTCTTAGAGTTTAGGTTTATTTTTTAATTTATTTAGTTACTTTAGGTTTAGGTTTGGGGTTTGGGGTTTTGGGTTTTGGGTTTAGGGTTTTGGGTTAGGATTTAGGGCTTTAGTTTAGAGTTTAAGGTTTAGGGTTCAGGCTTTAGGGTTTAGGGTTTTAGGATTTATGCTTTTTGGGTCTAGGGTTTAGGGTTTAGGGTATTTTAGGATTTATGGTTTAGGTTTGTAGGTTTAGTGTTGTAAGTTTAAGGTTTAGGGTTTAAGGTTAGTTTTACGATTTAGGGTTTAGGGTTTAAAGTTTAGGATTTAAGGTTTAGAGTTTTTTTTAGATTAAGAAAACTGTTCATGTTTTAGTTTAGGGTTAAGGGTTTTTAGTTTTATTTTTAATAGAGAAAAAATTCAAATTCAATATTTCTTCTTTTTGATTTCATCAACCAAGTAACACACTAAGTTTTTTAAGACACAAGCGACAACATAGTTAAAAAATTCCATGCATAGAGCAAATCAAAAACCTTAGATAACTTGAATTGTCTCTGCTGTAAAGACACAGTTTCATAAGCATCAAATCAGATCAGCCATTCTTCAATTTCTCTAATTTCCATCAGAACCGTCCTACCCTCTCGAGTAGTCGGATCCACTATCATATCCCCAATCTCTCCCTATGCCACTACCACGATTGTAACCTCTGTTGCTCCTCCCACCTCCAAAACCACCATAGCTTTGACCACCACCTCCATATCCACCAACACCTACAGATCTAGATTGAGCCTGGTTGATAGTGATGTTCCTGCAGTTAAGGTTTTACCCATTCTTAAGGTTTATGTTTATTAATTTTTAGGGCTTAAGTTTATTTTTTAATTTATTTAGTTACTTTAGGTTTAGTTTTAGGGATGGGGTTTAGGGTTAGGGTTTAGAGTTTTTGGTTTTAAGGTTTATGCTTTAAGGGTTTAGGGTTTAGGGTTAGGGTTTAGGGTTTAGGGTTTTAGGATTTAGGGTTTTAGGGTTTAGGGTTTAGGTTAGGTTTAGGGTTTAGGGTTTAGTGTTAAGGCTCTAGGGTTTAGGGTTTTGAGGATTCAGGTTTAGTTTAAGGTTCAGGGTTTTGGCTTTAGGGTTTAGGGTTTTTAGGGTTTAGCATTAGTTTAGGGTTAGTTTAGGGTTTAGGGTTTAAGGTTAGGATTATGGATAGGGTTTAAGGTTTAGAATTTAGGGTATAGGGTTTAGGATTTAGGGTTACTTTAGGGTTTAGGGTTTAGGATTTTTAGGGTTTATGATTTGTTTTAGGGTTTAGTGTTTCTTTTTTCTAAATTAAGTAAACCGATAGGTTCAGGTTTATTTAGTTTATTTTTATTTAGTTTACTTTATTTAATTTAGATTTATTTATTTTAGATTAGGTTTTTTACTTTAGTTATTTTAGGTTTAGGCTTAGGTTTATTTTATTTTTTAGGTTTAGATTTTAGGTTTTTATTTTAGGTTTTATTTTTAATTTTAAGTTTAGCTTTATTTTTAGTTTATTTTATTTTATTTAGTTTAGGGTTGAGGTTTAGTTTATTTTGAGTTCAAGTTTAGGTTTTATTTATTTTAGTTTAGTTTAAGTTTATTTTATTTTATTTTATTTAGGTTTTGGTTTTTTTTAGTTTAGGGTTTAAGTTTAATTTTTTTTTTTTTTTGAAGTTTTATTTTTAGGTTTATGTTTTTATTTTATTTTATTTTTGGTTTATTTTGTTATTATTTTGCATTTTTTTTACTTTATTTAGGTTTTTTTATTTTTTTAGTTTAGTTTAAATTTTATTTATTTTATTTTAGTTTAGTTTATAAATTTTATTTTATTTTATTTTTACATTTAGATTTAAGCTTAGGTTTAGGTTTAGGTTTAGGTTTTAATTTATGTTTTTATTTTATTTATTTTATTGAGGTTTAGGTTTTTTTATATTTATTTTAATTTTTGGTTTTATTTAGTTTAGTTTTAGGTTTTTAGGTTTTTAGGGTTTAGGGTTTAGGGTTTAGGATTTAGGGTTTGGGGTTTAGGGTTTAACGATTTAGGGCTTAAGGTTTAGGGTTTAGGGTTTAGGGTTTAGGGTTTAGGGTTTAGGGTTGTAAGTTTAGGGTTTAGGGTTAAGATTTTTTATTTTATTTTATTTTATTTTATTTTTTTTTCAACTTATGTAAACTCGTAAGTTTATGTTTATTTAGTTTATTGTTTATTTATTTTAGTTTATTTTAATTTTTTATTTAGGTTTATTTTTATTTCTATTTAGTTTAGTTTATTTATTTTAGGATTATTTATTTTAGTTTAGATTTTTTATTTTAGGGTTTTCTTTTTTAGGTTTAGGTTTAAGTTTAAGTTTAGGTTTAGTTTTATCTTTTAGTTTAGTTTTATTTTTATTTTATTTTTTAGGTTTAGGTTTTATTTCTTATTTTTAGGTTTAGGTTTTTATTTTTGGTTTATTTTTAGGTTTTATTTTTTAGTTTATGTTTAGGTTTATTTTTAGTTTATTTTATTTTATTTAGGGTTTAGGTTTAGGATTAGTTTTAGGTTTTAATTATTTTGGTTTAGTTACTTTAGTTTAGGTTTAGGTTTATTTTATTTTTATTTTAGGTTTAAGTTTGTTCTTTAATTTAGGGTTTAGGTTTTATTTTTTATTTTTTTTTCAGTTTATTTTTTAGGTTTAGTTTTTTATTTCATTTTTATTTTATTTTATTTTAGGTTTAGTTTTAATTTTATTTATGTAAAACTTGTTGAATTAATCATGACATGAATCTTTTAAAATATTTTGTTAATGCTAGGGCATTCCCTGGAAGCGACGCATTGTATGGCCTGAATAAAGTGATAAAAGTGCAATGGTTGCTGCATCGACTCCCGGGTGCAGTGTTAAATAAGCAAGGGTTCCCACATTATGGATGGATGCGGGCAAAGAAGTGAGTCCATGAACCTAGAAATAGGTTAGGATCTTGGAATATAGGTACTCTTATAGGTAAACTAATAGAATTAATAGATATTATGGTTCATAGGAAGATAAATATTTTATGTGTTCAAGAAACTAAATGGGTTAGGGAGAAAGCCAAGGAGATTGATAGTTTAGGTTTTAAACTTTGGTATTCAGGTAGAAGTCGAATTAGAAATGGCGTAGGTGTGATTATAGATAATAGTTTGAAGGATAATGTTATAGATATTAATAGATGCAGAGATAGAATTATAGCTTTAAAAATTATCAATGTTATAAGCGTTTATGCTCTTAAAGTAGGTTTGGTTGTAAACTCAAAAGAAAAATTATGGAATGAATTAGAGGGATTAATACAAAAGATACCTCTTGAAGAAAATGTATTTATTGGAGGAGATTTAAATGGACATGTTGGTAGAGTGGCAAAAGATTTTAAAAGTATTCATGGTGGTTGGATTTGGAGTGCCTAATGAAGAAGGTTGGAATATATTGGATTTTGCTTTAGCCTATGATTTTGTAGTTGCTAATACTTTATTTAAGAAAAGAGATGAGCATATTATTACTTATAAAACTAGATCTAGTAAAACATAGATTGATTATTTTATGATACAAAAACTAAATTGTTTAGATTGTAAAGATTGTAAGGTCATTCCAAGTGAAAGTTTAAATACCCAATATAAATTATTAGTGTTAGATTTTAAGATGAAAGATTGGAAGATGAAAAATAAATCAAATTATTATTCTAGGATTAGATGGGGGCACTTGAAAAATACAAATAAAATTATTTTTAAGAGCAAGCTACATGAGCTTAGAATTTAGGATGTTCATAAGGAAGCTAATGTTATGTTGGAAAATGTAGCAAGTGAAATTAAGCAAGTTGCTAAAAATGTTCTTGGAGAATCAAAAGGAAAAGCTTCTTTTAATAAAAATAGTTGGTGGTGGAGTGAGAATGTGCAAGAAAAGATAAAAAATAAGAAGTGTTGTTATAAAATGGCATGTAGAGATTCAAAGAAAGCAATAAATGATTAAACAATTTAGCTTTTAGTGATTTATACAATAGATTAGATACCAAAGAAGGTGAAAGATGTATGTATAAGTTAGATAACCAAAGAGATAGGAGAAGTAAATATCTAGCTCAACTGAAGTGTATTAAGGATGAAAATCATAAAGTGCTTTTCTTAGAAAAGGATATTGAAAGTAGGTGGATGAGGTATTTTGATAAACTTTTCAATGAAGGATCTGAAAAAATGATTGATTTTAGCAACCTTAATACCTTAAACAAAATAGAATTTTGTTTTTTTATCATTATTAGTAAATCTGAAGTTAGAAGCTTTAAAAAGAAAATGAAATGAAAAATAGTAGGACGATGATGATACCATGTGGAAAATGTTTAGGAGATCAAGGAATTTCTTGGCTTACAAAATCTTTTAATCTTTTTTAAAGACCAAAGGATGCCAAATTAGTGGAGAAAGAGTTGCTCATATTTAATTTAAGAATAAAGCACAAGAGTGCAAATTATAGAGGAATTAAGTTAATGTGTCACACATTAAAATTATAGGAGAGAGTAATTGAGAAAAGGTTACGATGTGATACAGAAATTTCTCGCAACTAGTTTGGTTTCATGTCAGGTAGATCTACTATGGATGTTATACATTTGTTAATAGGTTTGATGGAGAAGTATAGAGAAAGCAAGGAGGATCTACATATAATATTTAATGATTTACAGAAAGCTTATGATAAAGTTTGAAGAGTTGTTCTTTAGAGAGTTCTAGAAAATAAAAGAGTTAATATTGATTATATTCAAGTCATTAAGAATATGTATACTAGAGCTATTACTTGTGTCCAAAGATAAGGAGGATTGACAAAATAATTTCCTATTTTAGTTGGATTACATCAAGGATCAGCTTTAAGGCCTTATCTTTTTTACTTTAGTTATGGATGTTCTTACTAGGCATTTACAGGAAGATGTATCTTGGTGTATGCTTTTTGCTGATGACATTCTTCTTGTTGATAAGACTAGAGAGGGAGTCCAAGAGAAACTTGAATTATGGAGGTCAACCTTAGAGTCTAATGATTTTTGTTTAAGTAGATCTAAAATTGAATATATCGAGTGTAATTTTAGTTGTAGAAGTTATAGTGGGAGTGCTATGATATTAGGTGAACAAGTCATTAAAAAGAATGAGCGATTCAAATATTTAGGCTCTCTTATTCAAAATAATGGTGAAATATATGGAGATTTTATTTGTAGAATTCAAGTTTGATGGTTGAAGTGGAGGAATGCATCTGGCCTGTTGTGTGATAGAAAAGTACCGCCTAAACTTAAATGAAAATTTTATAAGATGGTGGTAAGACCTGCAATGATTTATGGTGCAAAATGTTAGCCAGTAAAAGAGAAGCATGAGACTAAGTTAAGTGTTGCAGAGATGAGGATGCTCAGGTGGATGAGTGGCTTTTCTCTCAAAGATAAAATGTTAAATGAGTATGATCGAGAAAAAGTTGGAGTAGCTCTAGTGGTAGAAAAGATTAGAGAGAGTCGCCTTAGATGGTTTGGCCACATAAAGTGTTGGCCATCCAATGACCTGGTTAGGAAAGTAAATGCATTAGATTTGCCTTATGTTAAGAAAGGTAGAGGTAGACTTGAAAAGACATGGTTAAGATGTATAAATAATAACCTTAGTATACTTAAATTAAATGAGAATTTGACACATAATAGGACACAATGGAGATGAAGGATTCATGTAACGTAGTGGATAAAGGCTTGTTGTTGTTGTAGGTTTCTTACTTTTTAGTTTAGTTTATGTTTTTATTTATTTTGTTTTAGTTTGGTTTTCATTTTTTTATTTTATTTTCTTTTTAAGTTTTAGTTTAGGATTTTATTTTATTTTTATTTTTTATTTTATTTTGAATTAGGCTTTTTTATTTATTTTATTTAGCTTAGGCTTAAATTTTTAGCTTTTTAGGGTTTAGGGTTTAGAGTTTATTGTTTAAGGTTAGTTGAGGGTTTAGGCTTTAAGGTTTAGGGTTGGGGTTTAGGGTTTAGGGTTTGGGTTTTTTTAGGGTTTAGGGTTTTAGGATTTAGGGTTTAGTGTTTAGGGTTTGTGGGTTTGTTTTATTTTTTAGGGTTTAGGTTTATGGTTTAGGGTTTAGGGTTTAGGTTTAGGTTTAGGTCTAGGGGTTCAGTTTTAGTTTAGGGTTTTGTTTTTTAATAGAGAATAAATTTAGATTCAACATTTCTTCTTTTGATTTCATCAACCAAGTAACACACCAAGTTTTCTAAAGAGATGAGACAAATAAAAAATGAGCATGCATCGAGCAAATCAAAAACCCTAGATAACTAGAACCATCTCTACAAGAAACACACAATTCGATAAGCAGTAGATCGAATCCGCTATTCATCTGTTTCTCTAGTTCCCATCAGAACCACCCCTGCCTCTGGAGTAGTGGGATCCAGCATCATATCCCTGATCTCTCCCTCTACAACCACCATGGTTATAACCTTCATCGCTCCTCCCGCCGCCATAACCACCACTGCTCCTACCACCACCTCCATATCCAGCAGCACCTCTAGATCCCCCACCACCACTATGATAACTGCCACATCTGCCTTCACCTTCACCTCCAGATATAAACTAAGCCTGGTTGACCGTGATGTTCTTATCGTTAAGGTTCTGCCCATTGTTAAGGTTTAGGTTTATTAGGTTTTAGGTTTATTAGCTTTTAGGGTTTAAGGTTTAGGGTGTGGTTTAGTGGCTAGATTTATTAGTGGGTTTAGAGGTGGGTAGTGGTTGGGTTTATTTAGTTTAGGTTTAGGGGGGTTTAGGGTTTAGAGAGGGTTAGTTTAGGTTTATGGGGTGGTTTAGAGGTTTAAAAGCTTTTGGAGAAGAGAAAGAATTTAGTGGGGGTTTGTGGGTTTAGTGGTTTAGGGTTTAGGGTTTAGGGTTTAGGTTTAGGGAGGTTAGGTTTAGGGTTTAGGTTTAGGTTTAAGTTTGATTTAGGGTTTAGGATTTTGTGAGTTTAAGGTTTAGGTTTAGGATTTAGGTTGTAGGTTTAGTTTAGGGTTTGGGTTTTTTTAAGTGGAAGGTTTAGGTTTATTTACTATTTCATTTATTTTATTTATTTTAGTTTATTTTATTTTTTTTATTTTATTTAGGTATATTTTATTTATTTAGTTTAGTTTATTTATTTTAGTTTATTTATTTTAGTTTAGGTTTTTTAATTTAGTTTATTTTTAGGTTTAGGTTTATGTTAATTGTTTACTTTATTTTATTTTTTTATTTTATTATTTATGTTTAGGTTTAGGTTTTATTATATTTTAGGTTTAGGTTTTATGTTTTAGGTTTTATTTTTTTCTTTAGGTTTATTTTTTAGCTTTGGTTTAGTTTTTTATTTTTAGTTTATTTTTCTTTTTTATTTTAGTTTAGGTTTATTTTATTTTAGGTTTAGGTTTGGGTTTTATTTATTTTAGTTTAGTTTATTTTAGTTTAGGTTTAGGTTTATTTTATTTTAATTTTAGGAGTACATTTTTTAGTTTAAGGTTTAGGTTTTATTTCTTATTTATTTTTAGGTTATATATTTAGGATTATTTTTTAGGTTTAGATTTTATATAGTATATTTTATTTTATTTTAAGTTTATTTTATTTTATTTAAGTTTAATTATTTTATTAGTAGTTTAGTTTTATTTTTTTATTTATTTTTTTATTTGATTTTCTATTTAGGTTTAGTTTTTTATGTTATTTTATTTTATTTGGTTTAGGTTATTTATTTTATTTTTAGGTTTTATTTAGTTTAGGTTTAGGTTTTTTTTAGTTTAGGTTTGGATTTAGGTTTAGGTTTAGGTTTTAGGGTTTAGGTTTTAGGTTTAAGTTTAGGTTTAGTTTTAGGTTTAGGGTGGTTTAGGTTTAGGTTTAGTTTAGGGTTTAGGGTTTAGGTTTAGGGTTTAGGTTGTTTAGGTTTAGGGTTTAGGGTTTTAGTTTAGGGTTTAGGGTTTTTAGTTTTTTAACAGGGAACAAACTTAGATTCAACATTTTTTTCTTTTTGATTTCATCAACCAAGTAACACACCAAGTTTTCTAAGACACAAGAGATGACATAGATAAAAATTGAGCACGCATAGAACAAATCAAAAACCCTAAATAACTAGAACTTCCTGTACAGTGAAGACACAATTCCATAAGTAGATCGACATTCTTTTAGTTTCTCTTCTCCCAGCCTCTAGAGTAGCGAGATCCACCATCATATCCCCGATCTCTCCATTAGCTACCACCACGGTTGTAACCTCCTTCGCTCCTCCCACATCCATAATCACCACTGCTCCAACCACCACCTCCATATACACCAGGACCTCCAGATCTCCGACAACCATAGTAATAACGTACCCTTTGCCTCAACCCGCCAAATCAGTGACGTGATGTTCTTGCCAAGGTTCTTCCCATTCTTAGGGTTTAGGTTTATTAGGTTTTAGGGTTTAGGTTAATTTTTTAATTTATGTAGTTACTTTAGGTTTTGGTTTTTTTCTTTGGGAACCCCATATCGGGGAATTTTATTGCCACAAAAAAAGGTTACAAGGTCCTTAAGAGGGGATAAACTCAAAAATTATTACTCAAAGAGCTACAAACAGCCTAGAGAGTAAATCCCCTATCTAAGTACAATCAAAACAAAGCAAAAGGGATAGGAAAGCAACATATACAAATTGATAAAAAAGAAAAGCTCTTAGATCATCTTCATCAAAAGCTCTTGAGGATGAGAGAAGCTTATGCCTCCATTAGAGAAGAAACCAACAAGAAAATAACATAGAATCTGCAAACATCTAGAAGAAAGAGTTAGCACAATTAAAGTGATACAAGTCAAAGTAAAAGTAAAAGCATAATTGTATGAGAGAATTATAGAAGAGTGTGTGAGAACATGGTTAAGCTCATTCACACAAAATTGGAGCAGCCACAAACATGAGCATCCAAACTTCCAATGAAGGGTTACATCACAAGTGATACTACCAGCCAAATGATGTGTGAAATCATCCTAGCCTTCATAGCATACATACCTGATGTGGAATAGCTGCCATTGGGAGGAATTCATATGGTCTTTAGTACCTGCATACCCAAAAATAACCACATACACTATAGAAAAGAAGACAACATAGATCTGAATGGTAAAGGGATGCCACCAATCCCTTATAAGATAAGTATCACCAACTAATGACAACAAAGCATGAGAATGTACAGCCAACAACATCCCAACCTAGATGAAAATCATGGCCACATCCACCATAATATTAATAAGACCACAACAATAAATATACATGTCTAGTAGAGGTAGGAGTAAACTCAACTAGTAGGTAAATCCAAACAGCAAAGCCATAGATAATGGAGTGAAGTACATGACAATCATCAAAGAAAAGCCGCAGAAACCAAAATAATAATCACCTAACAAAGTAAAACCATTCAAAGATAGAGGACCATCCCTACCGATGAGAGCTCTTGTCTGTAACAACCCGTAAAAGAGGAGAGCCATTCAGATCGCAATACGATGTTAACAATCACCTTGATAATAGCATGAACACAATAGTAATTGCACAAGTCTAAGAGATCTAAGGGAGAAATGAAACAGCAGATAGACCCATACCACAAAGGCACAGATAATATAGTAATCCATACAACAAATAACAGAACAACAAACCAGCCACAAAACCAGCCGCAATAGCTAGCCTGCAGAACATAAGAACTTGAAAGACCATGCTGGAAATAACCAAAATGGCAAAACAAATACTAAACCAGACATAGGATATTGTAGGCAGTACCAATACTGCAATGAACCAAAATGAAAATTGAAAAAATAATAGCAGTAAAATCCTACAATTCAAGGGAAAATAGACCAGCAGCTAAGCAAATAGCATCAAAAGATACAAGAGAGGGAGTCAAGAAACAAACCCAATCATGCAAGGAAACAACAGTGATGGCAAGCAAAATAAACATTCTGTCCTTGCGGGTTAGGAAAAGGGGCATCACAAACTAGCAAGTTAGCAAATCAGGAGACACAAACACAAAAAGCAAATTAAAAAGAACCCAACATGTAGCAGGACAACAAACAAATAACCAATTGGAGAACAAATTCAAGAACCTCCAATACAGATAACCATAAAATGATACTGGAAATGCATCAAACCAATTGTTCCATAAACAATAATCAGCCCTGTGGACATAGCAATCCAAAAGACCATTCAGTATATAAGCAAAACCCCATTCATGGCCACCCAAACAGATGTTAATAATCACCTTGATAATAGCATGATCACAATAGTAATTGCACAAGTCTACAAGATCCAAGAGAGGAATGTAAAGGAAGATAGACCCATACCTCAAAGTCACTGATGCTTTCTTTACATTTTTTTTCTTTTTTTTTTCTTTCTTTTTTTTACTTTCTTTTATTTTTTATTTTATTTAGGGTTTGGGATTTAGGGTTTAGGGTTTAGGGTTAGAGTTTAGGATTTAAGGTTTAAGGTTTAGGGTTTACAATTTAGGGTTTAGGGCTTAGCATTTTAGAGTTTATGCTTTAGGTTGTATTTAGGTTTAGGGTTTAGGGTTTTTTTAGGCTTTAGGGTTTTTTAGGCTTTAGGGTTGAAGGTTTAGGGTTTAGGGTTTAGGATTTAGTTTTTATGGTTTTTCATTTTATTTTTTAAATTAAGTTAAATAATAGGTTTAGGTGTATTTAGTTTATTTTTTATTTATTTTAGTTTATTTTATATTTATTTTTATTTTGGTTTATTTTCTATTTTTATTTAGTTTAGCTTCTTTATTTTAGGTTTATTTATTTTAGGTTAAGTTTTTTATTTTAATTTATTTTATAGTTCAATTTTATTTTTATTTTATTTTTTAGGTTTAGGTTTTATTTTTTATTTTTGTTTTAGTTAAGTTAATTTTATATTTTATTTTATTTTATTTAGGTTTAGGTTTAGGTTTAGTTCATTTTAGGTTTAGGTTTTATTTATTTTAGTTTAGGATTAGGCATAGTTTATTTTTATTTAAGGTTTAGGTTTTTATTTTTTATTTTTTTAGGGTTTAAGTTTTATTTTTTATTTATTTTACATTTTATTTTTAGGATTATTTATTAGGTTTAGGTTTTTATATAGTTTTTATTTTATTTTATTTTAGGCTTATTTTATTTCTATTTTAGGTTTACTTTTTATTTTATTTATGTTTTTCATTATTTTAGTTTAGTTTATATTTTTATTTATATTATTTTTGTTTAATTTTTATTTTTATTTGATCTTCTTTTTTAGGATTAGGTTTAGGTTTAAGTTTTATTTATGTTTTTAGTGTATTTTATTTTATTTTTTTTTTTGTTTAGGTTTTTATTTATTTTATTTTTAGGTTCTATAAGTTTGGGTTTAGGTTTTTATGTTTTTAGGGTTTAGGGTTTTCTATTGGGTTTAGGGTTTAGGGTTTAGAGTATATAGGGTTTTAGGGTTTAATGTTTAGGGTTTAGATTTAGTGTTTTTAAGGTTAAGGGTTTTGGTTTTAGGTTTAGGGTTCAGATTTTAGTTTAGGGTTTTGGTATTTTGCTATTTTTTTAACGAAAACAAATTCGATTCAACATCTCTTGTCAACCAACCAAGTAACACACCCGCTCGAGACAAGCGATGACATAGATAAAAAAATGAGCATGCATAGAGCAAATTAAAAACCTTGGATAATTAGAACTGTCTCTATAGTAAAGACATAATTCCATAAGATATATCGATCCCATTCTTTTCTCCACCCCAGAATCACCCCGCCTCTCAAGTAGTGGGATCTACAATCATATCCTTGATCTCTCCCTCTGCCACCACCACGGTTGTAGCCTCTGCTGCTCCTCCCACCTCCATAACCACCATTGCTCTAACCACCATCTCCATATCCACTAGTATCTCTAGATCCCCCACCACCACTATGATAATCACTACATCCGCCTTCACCTCCACTCCTAGATCTAGACTGAGCCTGCTTAATGGTGATGTTCTTGCCACCAAGGTTCTGCCCATTCTTAGGGTTTAGGTTTTGGTTTAAGTTTTTTAGGTTTTAGGGTTTTGGTTCATTTTTTAATTTATTTAGTTACTTTAGGTTTAGTTTAGTGGTCTGTGGTTGGGGTTTGGGGGTTTGGGTTAGGGTTTGGGGTTGGGTTTGTGGTCAGGGTTTAGGATTAGGGTTTATGTGTCTTAGGGTTTTAGGGTTTTAGAGTTATGCTTCTTTAGGGTTTAGAGTTATAGGTTTAGGGTTTTAGGGTTTGTGGTAGTGGTTTAGGGTTAGGCTTTTTAGTTTAGATTTATGTTTTTTTTAAATTAAATAGTAGGTTTAAGTTTTAGTTTATTTTATTTATTTATTTTTTATTTTATTTATAAGTTTATTTTATATTTATTTAGTTTAGTTTATTTATTTTAGGTTTAGTTATTTTAGTTTAGGTTTTTATTTTGGTTTATTTTTAGGTTTATTTATTTTTAGTTGACTTATATTTTATTTTATTTTAAGTTTAGGTTTTATTTTAGTTTTAGGTTTAGGTTTAGGTTTTAATTTATTTTTAAGTTTAGGTTTTAGGTTTATTTTTTAGGTTTATTTATCCATTTTATTTTTATTAGTTTCATTTATTTTAGTTTATTATTTATTTAGTTTAGTTTTTAGGTTTAGTTTATTTTATTTAGTTTAGGTTTTATTTATTTTAGTTTATTTATTTTAGTTTAGGTTAAGTTTATTTTATTTTGTTTCTTTTATTTTATTTTAGGTTTATCTTTTTAGGTTTTAAGTTTATTTTTGTTTTATTATTTTTATTTGTTAGGTTTTATTTTATTTATTTTTATTTTAGTTTATTTTTATTAATATTTTATTTTTATTTTATTTTGGTTTAGATTTTGTTTTTTTATTAATTTTTTTATGATTTAGTTTTTTTTATATATTTATTTAGGTTTTTTTAGTTTAGTGTAGTTTTAGGTTTTAGGGTTATGGCCAGGGTTTGTGGTTAGGGTTTAGGGTATTCAGAGTTAGGGTTTAGGGTTTAGGATTTTTTATTAGAGTTTAGGGTTTAGGGTTTAGGGTTGTACATTTAGGGTTTAGGATTTAGGTTGTAGAGTTTATGGTTTTGAAATTAAGATTTTTTTTAAATTAAGTAAACTAGTAGGTTTAGGTTTATTTACTTTATTTAGTTTAATTTTTATTTATTTTAGTTTATTTTAGTTTATTATTTTTATTTAGGTTTATTTTTATAATTTATTTAGTTTAGTTTATTTATTTTAGTTTATGTTTTATTTTATTTTATTTTATTTATTTTATTTCAGCATAGGTTATTATTTTATTTTATTTTTAGGTTTTATTTAGTTTAGGTTTAGGATTTTAGCTTTTTATGGTTTAGGGTTTAGGGTTTAAGATTAGTTTAGGGTTTAAGGTTTGGGGTTTATGGTTTAGGGTTTATGGTTTTTTTAGGGTTTAGGGTTTAGGGTTTAGGGTTTAGGATTTAGGGTTTTGGATTTAGGGTGCTTGAAATAGCTCAAACCTTCAACAGCAAAGATGGTTTGCTAGTTACAAAGGATAACTTGGGGAGGGTGACAGCCCAGTAGCAGACGTTGCTCACCATACTTGTCTGGGATAGTGTAGTAGCACAGCCACCATCCCATCCTTCCTCCACTTTACCACCTCTTCTACTAGCTCCTCTTCTACCAGTAAGAGCATTGTATCTGCAAATAAGGCCACTAAATTCCTTTGTTAATTTTACTTGATCTATCATATACCTCCACCCAAAAGAAAATTAATGATGAAACGTGATTCTATTTATATATTGTCTACTTCTAATGCTCTTGATTTTATTCTTATTTAAAGGTCTCCGAGTATAAATAAAAATAATAGCTCTAGTAGTTCCAATCCTTTCCTTTCTGATTCAGAGTTGGACTATCCTTATCTGAATCAATCAGGTTCACCTCTTGAGATTGACTTGGAGTCAACTGACTCTAAGGATCCCATAGGAGAAGCTATAGGTATGCCCAATGAGAAGGTAGAACTTTCCACAAGTTCATCATTCCAAAAAGTCACTGAAGTTAACCTACGCAGTGGCAAAGTTCTACCTCCTAGGGTAGCACCTCAAGATAAGGGTAAGCAGGTCATTGGTTCAAGTGAGCAGATAGCCCCTCCATAGGATGCTCCACTGATGGATATGCTTGTGGAGGACCAATCCAAAGTCGATTATAGTGTCCTAGCTCACCTTAGATAGTTTCCAGCTAAGTTAAGCATATATGATGCCCTTGTCTTATCCAAAGAAATGAGAGAATCTTTAATGAAGGCCTTACTTGATCTAGAGATATGTTATTAACACTAAAGAGGAGGCTTGCCACTCAAAGGACATCTTAGAAGTTACATTCAACGATGAAGACTTACTCTTAGGGACGACCGTACACAACCACCTCTTTACATTACAGTGGATGTTGGCAGATATAGGCTATCCATGGTTCTGGTTGACCCAGGTGTATAGTCAACATTATGAGTCTAAAAACCCTTGCCTACTTAAGAATTGACATCTCCAAACTCTAAAAAAGAAAGGATGATGTTGAGATTCAATGAACAAGGAGAGGGCCTTGTGGCATTTATTTTGGATGCAAGGGGGGAGGAGGGACACCACGTAGATCATAGGGTTTTTTGAGGTGATCAGGTACAACATTGAGGTATGATATAATATCTCGAAAGATAGAGGCATCACCTTATAATGGACCTAATCACGAAATATGGACTCCTAAGGCATGATGGATCTTTGAATGTACCAAAGATTTTTCCCCTACTTTACATGGATGAATAAAGTAGGGTTTATATTAAACCATGTTCTTAAGTCCAATATGGAGGCAAGACTCCATAGTTAATTGCATCTTAGGAATACTCTCGATTAAAGTTGACAATTATCATCTCTAAAGATTTGAAGGTTAGACAATTAAAGGATTTGTTGTATTTGGAAAATCAATAGGGAAATTTCAACGAGATGACTTATTTTTTTGAGTCTAAATGAAATAAGTAAGAAATTCTCATTATACTAGGAAGCCTAGTGAGCATTCCAATCTGTCCTATGGTTTGGCTTTATAATTTTGAAGATGAAGAGATTTATATGTTCTGAGTTGAAATTTAATTAAATTACTAAGACTTATAATCCACCAACACAAGGTTGTGGGAAAGCCTAAGTGGTGAGGATTTATGTTTATAGCTCGAAGTAAATAGCTACCTCAAATCCTAAATCTAGAGAGCTTTAGTATAAGCTAAAGCACAACCTAAATCTAAGCGACAGGTGGACATATGGGTTTACCTTTATATCAGAGAATAAATTGTCTGACTTCTGGACTTATAACTACCTTGAGTGGCCACCAGCTAACTCTTCCTATGATTTTAAAACCATGTAGTCTAGTCTTAAGAATTGCAAGATAGCTAGGGTAGTTATTTAATTAGAAAGAGATTAAAGTCCTTAACACTCTCCCTACATTTATGTAGAAAAAGTAAATCTAACTGCACCTGAAAAGTGGAGGTTAGCTAAATATACATATAATCTCAAGCAATTGTATTTATAATTTGGACTTAGCACCTTACACATGGGTAACTAAGCCCACCTATCCTAACTTCAATTATGCTTAAGGATTTAAGCAACTAGCAAAAAGAGCATTTAGTTTTATTTTTAAGCATCCTTTAAGCATAATCCTCAGAAAAACATGATTAGCTAATATTGGCCTATCATCCTCTAAGCATACCCCTAACATCTAATCTAAAATAATGCATCATAAAAAAAATCATATATCACATCATACATTGTTCTAACTTAGAGTTAGAAGTGGTGACTTAATTCTATAGTGTGTATTAAGGCTTGTGTGGTAAGTCTTGTAAGGAAATAGTGTTGTATTTTCTATGTGAAAAAGGATTCAATTTAACATGAAAGTTTGATTTCACGTGAAGCATTTTAATTGATTTGAGAATTTTAATTTATGTTTTCTTTTGTTTCATTTTATTACACTTAACAACTAAGTGTTATAAAGAGAGGAAAAGAGGATTGCCCTATTTCATCCCTACAAGTCACTCTTTAAAGTATATTAATTTGATTTAGTTCTCTTTAGTGAATACCTATTAAATGATTTAATTTATCCAAAGTTAAGGTTCACTTTAAATAATCATATTCAAAATGAAAGGCATCTTATGATTAATTTAATTGAATTTTTACCACATGACATATATTAAATAATTCCTTTCCATCACATGTAACATGCATATGATTTAATCCTAAGTGTATCTATACATGCAACATGTTTTAGCACACTTAAAAGATGAATGTATGTGTATGTTGAGAATTTATATTTTATTTGACTGAATTGTTTAAACATATTAATTTAAAACTTTATCCAAATTCTTATACAAAAATGACATAAGAATGAAATTAGATAGGCATGTGCCATTGTTAAACCAGGGAAGTGAGGTAATCAAATGACCTCCTTGGAGCTAACTAAAGCCTCATATTCTCGGGATGTCCAGACTATATACTCATTTGCATTCAAATATATGTAAATCCGTATACATGAACGTAGAAAGTAAGCTCTAATTCATAGGGCTAATTAATTCAACCACTTAGTCAATTTTGAATGCATGCAATTTTAATGTAAAAGGGTATTTTCATTCATTAATCACATATACATATACATGAAAAAAGATATAGGAAAGTATGTGTCGTTGTTAAACAGAAGTGAGGAAATCAAATGACTCCTTAGGCTAACTAAAGCCTGTATTCCTGGATGTCCATACTATATACTTGCTTTTCTTAGACACACATGGATGTATACATATATGAGGGAAAGAAACCATGCAAAGATTGTATATTTTATTTGATTGAATCATTTATATATAATTAAATTTCTATCCAAATTCTAATGTTGAAATACAAGATAATAAAAAATCAAATGGGTAAGTCCATTATTAAACTAGGAAAATCAAATGACCTCCTTGTAACTAAAGCCTCGTCTCGGGATGTCCAAACTATATACCCATTACCATTCAATATTATTTAAATCAACACATGAATAGAGAAAGAGAACAACATTCATAGAAATCATGTGATTCATTCACCAAACTAGTTGTTAAGCATGTGATTCATTCAAATATAAGCATATGATTCAATCAACCAAACTAGTTCTTAAGGACAATCAAATCAAATAAGATTATTTAAAGCAAACCAAAGCTTCTTGTTAATTAAGTTTTGGATTTGATTTGAAAAGTGAGAATAGAAATCATCATTGTTTTAAACCCATTCCCACATTAGTGATATTATTTAATTTAAAGAAATGTAATTAAGTTGATTTTATGAAGTTAAGTTGAACCCTTAATTAGATGAATTAATTATTCTTATCTATGTCACCTTAAAGTAATTAATAAAAGAATTATGAGCCAACATTATATGCATGGAAAATAAACTTACAGTGATCATAGGAAATAAAAGGGGCCTAATGCAATTGGCTCATGATTATAATTAGACTATCAGACTTAATTAATTACTCTTATGGTTTTCACACTCATGTGGACTAACCATAATTTCATTAAACTCCTTTAGGTTATTAAACACCTAAAGATCTACCCCATGATTGAGGTCTGATGTGATTATGATTTCTTTGATTAAGTGATTTAAATTAGTTAAATCTTAATTAATTTTATTTTAAAAAAGGAGAAATGATCTTAGGGAAAAAAGGCATGGATGCACAATCAAACTTACCATATTTGGTTATTAATCAAATGATGATTAATGGTTAAATTTGTCACTATTCATTAATCATTATTCCTTAAACCAATAAAATTTGGCATTCTAATGGGAGATATGCCCAATTTATTTGTTAATTAACATTATTTTTCAATTAATTATAATTTTTCTTAATGAACAAAATCATATATATATTAATGTAATTAATTTTTTTATTAAGGATTTTAATTTTATTCATTCACCATTAAATATTTATCTATTCAAATACCCAATAATTCATTCACATGAATAAATTCACTTGGACCATTTGCTACCAAAAAATTTTAGAATTAAAGGGATGTAAGCACGCTCATCATGTGAACATCTATCTATTCGCAATGCGAACACCCTATAATTCATTTTCCAGTGAATAAATTCACATATGTCCATCATGTGGATAATCCTATTTTTTGGCATTCTAAAGGGATGTAGGCCTTGACCTCCTATTACTTCACTATGTGAACATATGCACGTTTGCCATGCGAATATCTTATAATCTATTCACCATGTGAACACTCTTATACTACTTACACTAAAAATTATAAGTCTACTCAGGATACTTGAAATGAGATGGCTATGTCCCTCTAATGTTGGTTAGTTGGAATAACACAATCCCGGAATGATGGAACCATGAGATCTTGATCAGGATTACACCCCTATTTTCTTTTAAATAGTCATTTGAATCACACTATACCTCTAAGACACTAATGCATATCAAAAAGATATGTCTATTTCCCACCTTATTTGAGAGTTCTCTCTCACTATGATAAGAGGGGTGATTAAATATGGAGAAATGGTGAAGTTTGGTTGGAAATGGGAGTGTCCTATTTCTGGACGGATGACAATGGTATTTTTTGATTGAGGAATGAGCTTAGGAGCTTATGGAATGGCTATAATGGCTCATCTTGGGTAGTTATGGGTCTGAGGAATGATATTTTTGTGTGTTTGAGTGGAAACAAGGGGTGTATACCCCTTCATCTTGATCGGATGGTGGGATGGGTTTAGCTTTAGTCCGGCCAACTCAGTCATGGGTGGCAAGGAGGAGGTGAGTTAGCTTGGTTTGTTGAAGGTGTGGAGGTGGAAGGAGGAATCATGGGTGTCCTATGGGTTCAAATGCTCAATGGGGAGGGTGAGGTGATTTCACCTCCCATGGGTCATCTGACCCAACCAGGCCATGTTGGGCAGGTGCTAGGTGGACCATTGGGAGAGTACCAAGTGGCCAAAGAATGGAAATGACCACTTATATGGGTGATTTGTCTCATGTGATGCTTTAACCTAAGGGTAAAATGATCATTTAGCATTGGATTTGATTTGGGCTGATTTGAAATGAGCAAAAGTGGCTTAGCCCAAATTTCAAGTCAATTGGAGATAGGTTAGTTTGGCTCAATTTGACTCATTTAGGTCAAATTTGGTTAGGTCGGATCAAGTTGACCAATTGGTTAAATTGGGTCAAACCAAGAGTTGATTCAAGTTCATATGATCATTTAGGATGTTTTGGTTCAATTGGTTTGGTTTAGTTTGGCTTAGATTTGATTTTGGCTCATTTGAATTCATTTAATAAAATTAAGTTAACCAATTTGACCAAATTGGCCAAAATGGCTTGGGTTTGGTGTTGGTTTTGGTTTAGTTAACCAATTGAAGATGATTGTAAGCTTTGGTTTCAATTAATTTGGATTTGGTTTTGATTTAGGCCAACTTGAAACATTGGTCAATTTGGGCTAAGTAGCTCAGTCGGGTTCAATTGGGTCCAATCATGGCTTTGGTCAAGTTCAATAATCAATTTGGAATGAAATTGAGCCATTGATTGTAAACAATTTGGTTTATATTTTGATTTGACCCAATTTGGTCGTTTAAGTCAATTTGGGTCAACTTGAGTCAAGAGAGCCAATTAGGTTTGGTTTGACTCAATTGAAGGTCAAGTCATATTCAAATATTGATTTTGATTTGGTATGAATCATTGGTTTCAAGGGATTTGACTTAGGTTGCAATTTGGCTAGTTTGGGTTCATATGGATTAAGGGTTTGACTTGGTAAAACAACCAAGTTGACTTGGTTTGGCCCAATTGGTGAAAATTGATCAACCTAGGGTGATCAATAATAATGATGTGAGATTTTGATGGGCTTGGTTCAATCCAATTTGGGTAGGATTAGAACTTAGCTCAAATAGGTCAAATTGGTGACTTTGGGTCAAGTGGACCAATTGGGTTTAGTTGGCTTAATTTTGGGTTGAGTTTGATTTAGTTGAGTTTATATATGGATTGGGATTGATATATAAATTCAATTTTGGTTTCAAATGGGTTTTGGTCCATTTGAACATTTCAAGTAAAAGGGTTGTTGGGTTTAACTTGGTTTGATTTTGGTATGGCTTGATGATTGTAGATTTCATTTATATTTGTGAATATAATTGAAGGTATGATTGATTCATGAGAAAATCAATTGAGTTTGGGTTTTGGAATGAAGGAATTTGGCTAAGTCTATGAGTGGGTCATGTGGCTTAGTTTGGATTTTGATTTGGTTTGATTTAGTTTTGATGATTTAAATGTATATTTTATTTAAATTTGTAAAGATGATTGAAAATATGATTGATTTGTGAGAAAATCAATTGAGTTTGACTTGATTTGGATTAATATTTAGCTAAGTCCATGGGATAGGTCATATGGCTTAGGAAGGGTTTTGATTTAATTTGATTTAGTTTGATTTAGTTTTGATCATTTGAATGTACATTTGATTTATATTTAGAAAGATGATTGAAGATATAAATTGATTATGATAAAATCAATTGATTTTGGATTGATTTGGATTAAAATTTTGGTAAGTCCATGGGATAGATCATATGGCTTAAAGGGTTTCAAGTTTGGATTTGATCAAGGGCTTCAATCATTTGGTTTTGGAATTTGGGTTTGAAATTTGATGTTTGAATTGAACTTGAGGTTTGGTTTGAGAAGGTGCACATGATTGGATTTGGGTTGTGGGGTAGGTTGATTATCTTAATCCCTAAGGCATAACTTAATCCATGGTTAACCCTTAAGTTGGCTTAGGTTAGGTGTTTCCCTTATTTTTAGAAATGTCTTATGACTAGGAAAGACTTAGTGTCTAGAAGACTCCTAAGCCTAAGATGGGAAGATTGAATCTTCACTCTAAAAGTGATAGATGATTGGAAGACTGAAGCCAAGTTTCACATTATAGACTCGGATACATCTTTCAATGCTTTTCTTGGGAGACCATGGATACATGAGAACAACATAGTTCCATTCTCTACATCGCATGAAGTTTGTGAGAGGTGGGATCATCTATTGTGTGAAAAGAGATCTCAAGCCATTTATAGTTCATGAGGTAGATATATGAGGATGACTACTACCTCCCTCAAAACCAACAAGTCTATTCTCATGAACTTGGCCAAAGTTTAAAAATAGAAAAAAAAGAAAAAGAAAAAAAGAAAGAAAAAAAGAAAAAGAAAAGAAAATGAAAAAGAAAATAAAAGGGAGGAAAATAGACTTGAGGAGGAAGTGAGCTGACATTAAATTCAACCTATAGTTCAACTCCATTCAACATATGGGTAGGATGACCAACCTCCACTAGAAGAGGAAGAAGTTAGAGGTAGTCCTAGGGTGGAAAACCTCCTTATTGGCCACCCAATAAAAGATATTTACTAGAGTACACTTGCTATCCATATAGACTTAGAATCTAGTTTATAAGATGAGTCTTATATGGTTAGCACACCAACCAGCTCTTCTCAGCAGTAGATTCCTTTGGAGGTGACACTTGAGCCAGATAGCGATGAAGACCGGCTCCAAAGCAAAGCATAAGTGTATCCAAGTCTATATGTGAAATAGTTAGGCATCGGTTGGGAACCTTAGCTATAACCCCACTTTCCTCTCAAAAGTGAGGGTTTGGTAGTTGAAGCCCCTAAGTCATCCATAGGTGAAGACTCAGATTCTTTCGAGAGCATCATCCTCAAGTCAAGAAGTTGATGTAGAACTAGAGGATGATTCATATAAAGATTTAATAGAATTACCTTTTGATTGGTACTTTGTGTTCATAATTTAGCAAAGAAAGGGTTAATCCCACATACTTGGTCAAAGCAAGTCACTACTTAAAAAGACTATGGAGGAACAAATGCAAAAGCTCTCAACCAAGACCGACTAGAATTCAAAGATGGTCCAATTGATGATGATGATTACTACTTAGTCATTACAAATCATTTAGAATCTAATATGTTCTTTTCAAATCACATTAACTCATATGAGGAGCTGTGCTTAGAAACTTCAAATGATCTATATGATTTTGAAATCAAAGATGCACTGCCAGAGTTCAAAGAAGAGATCAGGTCAACCATCGATGAGCTCAAGGAAATCAACTTAGGAACTGAAGAAGATCCACGCCCGACATACATCAGTTCTTAATTAAATGAAATTGAAACCAATGACTTAGTTAGGCTATTGATTTAGTTTAAGGATAGCTTTGCATGGAGTTATGGAGAGATGCCTGGATTGGCTCTTGACGTAGTGGTCCATAAACTAGCAATAGACTGTACTACTAACCCTAAGCTCCTAGACGCATGACATAGAACAACAAGTCATTTATGAAGTCAAGAAACTGATCGATGCTGGCTTCATCGAGGAAGAAAAAATACCCTACTTGGTTAGCTAGAGCGTCCCAGTTAAGAAAAAGAATGACCAAATTCACATATGTGTCAATTTTATGGATTTAAGTAAGGCATGTCTAAAAGATGAATTTTCACTTCCAATCGAGTCGATGATGGAAATTGCCTCATCTCATGCAGTTTCTCTTTCATGGATGGCTCATCTAGATATAACTAAATAAAGATGGCCCCTAAAGATGGAAGAAACACTACTTTTAGAACCCCGATTAAATCTATTACTATAAGGTCATACCATTTAGCCTTAAAAATGTCTATGCTACATAATAATGGGCAATGACTCGAATCTTTGACAAACTCATGCATAATCAAGTCGAGTGCAATGTTGATGATCTCGTGGTCAAAAGTAGAGAAAAGTAAGACCATCTCTTTAACTTGAGAGTAGTTTTTGAATAGTTAAGACCATTTAACCTCAAAATGAACCCCTTAAAGTGTGCATTCAGAGTAGCTTCAGAAAAATTCCTTTGGTTTATTGTCCAACACCAAGGAATCAAAATCGATTCGAAGAAGATCAAGGTGATATTAGAATTGCCACCCCTTAAAAGTTAAACTCAACTCAGATCATTACAAGGAAGGTTAGCATATCTATGATGCTTTTATCCAATTTATCAGGAAGATGTCAGCTATTCTCAGCACTTGTTAAAAAGGATGCCAAGTTCAAGTGAGATGATAAGTGTGAGCATGCCTTTGAAGACATCAAGCATTACCTGATGATGTCACCAATTCTAGCAGCCCTTATCCTGGGCAAGCCGCTCATACTTTACACTGCTACGTTAGGCGACTCCCTTGGTGCTTTGTTGGCCCAAGCGAATGACGAAGGGAAAGAAAAAACACTCTACTACCCCAGCCATCATCTAATCCCCACTGAGGCTAATTATCCACCCATTGAGAAGCATTTTCTAGGTTTAATCTTTGCATCCCAAAAGCTACAATACTACATGCTTTCTCATAAGGTGAACTTAATCACTAGGATCAATCCATTACATTATCTCATGACACGGGTGATGCTGCCTGGACGGTTGGCTTGTTGATCGATGATCCTCTCATAGTTTGACATTACCTTCGTACCCCTCTTTGCGGTGAAAGGACAACTATTAGCAAATTTTAGCAACGATTCACCACTGGGAGATGTAATTTGATGGTGTAACTTCCTCTCAAAGAGGAGAAGAACCACAATCTACTATTCCAGGAATGGCAAGGGTAGGAATAGTTCTCTTAACTGGACCGATGATGATGAGATTCTCATATCATCATCCACACCAATAATGAAGTCAATATAAGGCTTTTTATGCCTGAGTTATTACTCAAAGCATCCGAACATCAACATCTTTGGGGATTCTTAGCTAGTTATCAACTAAATTATTGGGTCCTACGTTATAAAGCCTAAGCTCTACATACAAGTACACCATAGAGTTGTTGGCCCAAATCCAAGAGGGTTGCTATAAGATTCCTTAGAGAGAATACAAAGATAAGGAGTTGGCATGTCCGGAAGATGAGTCCATATCAATAAAGGTCCAAAATAGACAAGTGTTATCCCTTATTGATATTGAACTCATCAAAAAATACTCTCTTGATGGGGAGGTTGCCATTGCCAAGAAGGATGAGGAGTTAGATTTGAGGCAATCATTCATGGATTACCTAAATAAAGGCAAACTACCTCAAGAGAAGTCTCAAGCCCATCAAATGAAGTAGAGAGCACTTTCCTATGCTCTTGTTGATGGTGTCTTGTATCGACAGTCTTTTGATCATATGTGGTTACATTTTTTAGACAAGCACAAAGCTAAGATCGCGGACCGAGGTACACTTAGATTATGTGGAGCCAACCAATGGTTCAAAATGAAAGCCAAGATTAAGAGACTAGGATACTACCGGTCATTGATGATCAAAGATTGCACTAGCAATGCCACCAATGTTAAATAAACGATGTGGTCCTACACCAACCATCCCACATTCTACATCCTACATTGGCGGCCATATTCAAGTGTTTACTACATAGTGGGTCTGATTGTACCTCCTACTTTCAAGGTTCATTGGTTCATCTTAGTTGCTACTTACTACTTTTCCAAATGGATGAAAGCGATTCCACTTAGAGAGGTCAGAACTCTGCATGTGCTCTAATTTTTTAGGAACCATATCATATATAGTTTAGAGTTCCTCAATGAATTATATCTGATAATGGTACTGCATTCAAGAGCACCGAGATCAACAACTTTGCCTGAGAGACATAGCATAGATTGGAGATATTCTTCCATCAACTACTCGAGGGAAAATGGCTTAGCAGAAGCCTTCAATAAAACTCTCATCCAAATACTAAAAAAGACACTCGACAATAATAAGCACAGTAAAGCGTAGTTCAAGCCTTCTGGGCCTACCGCACATACATAGAACTCCAACTCGCCTACTCCTTTCTCCTTAGTGTATGGGTCCAAAGCCATTCTACCATTAGAAGTCCAACTCCCATTACTAAACATAGATGTGGGTAGCAAGATCGCAATAAAGCAGAACGACAAGTTATGGTTAGAAGATCTCGAATGTTTGGAGAAGAGAAGCTTGCAAGCATGCTAAAACCTTAAGTTGTACAAAGCTAAAATGATTCAAGCTCACAATAAGTTGGTCCATTCTAGAGCTTTTCAAGTAGGAGAGCTTATTTTAGTTTTAAGGAGACTCATTGTTGCCCATCGTAAGATGGGAGGCAAGTTTGAACCCACTTGGGAAGGCCCTTTTGCCATAGAAAAGGCCTACCAAGGAGGATCTTATCAACTTATTAATCATAAGGAGAGCTCCCAATGCTTCCAACCATTGGGCTCTACTTAAATAAATATTATAAATAATTATCATCAATGAAAATACCATTTCGAATTCAATCTCTTCCATATTGAAAGTATTCTTATTTGTGAATCCACCATGATGTGTTTAGGGTAGGTGTAAGGAACCAGTGGCATCATCTATCCTTCATCGACACACAACACAAACTACACATATAAAACAAACACATATCTTTTGTGCTATTTTGAGTTGAGATAAGCAGTGGCACTCACTCGATATGCTCTAGGTTGATCGTCTACCCACTAGTGTGTCACCTAGTGGTCTTCTTGCTTTGGAGGATGTAAGTCTCCTACATTTTCCTTCTTTATTTTGCCATTGTACACTGATGAGTGGCTTGTTAGTTTGGTAGGCCTCACTGCATGCCCGGTAAGCTACCTCATGTTGTCTTTGTTTAAGAAGATGTGAGTATACTATGCTTTCTTCTTGGATTAACCTTTGTGCACTGACTAAGTCAAGTATATTTGAGGTTTAGGATAAGTCTTCTAGTAGCTCCTTCTCTCATGACTTCTTCAAGTCTGTGTCCAGTCCTTCCTCGAGGCTCCACACTTATTAGTCGTACTAGGTCAGATAGTATATGTTCCACTGACGATAGATTATCTCGATGATGAGTTCTGCTTGGAAAGTTGTAAGCTTACATGCTTTCTTTCCAGATTGATCGTTGGACATCGACGGGCATGTTAGGTTGGTTGGTTCTCACTATGCTGATAGATACACCATTCATGTTGACTAATACACCTTAGGTTGGTTGGTTCTCGCACCTTAGGATACACCACTCATGGCAGATGTAAGTCTACGCTTTCTCCTTAAGTTGGCCCGTACACTATAAGCTTTCTTTTAGGGCTCAAGATAACCCTAGCGGCACCTCCCACAGTGGGCATTATTTTGGATCACATCCTTTGCATTCCCATTTAGACACTACCAGGTTACTATGTTGGAGTTCCCCTTTCATAGTAACCACATATGTCATTGGAGAATCCGTCTTGTGGATGTGCAGATTCTCCTATGGTTGTGCAGATTCTCCCATGGTCCAATAAATCTGAGATAGGTTAAGGCCGACATAGCTCCTTCTCAGTGTGGTCCCTTGCACACCAACAAGGTCCATGCAAACATATAAACAAAAAATATATATTTACTTATGGATTAGGAGGACAACACTAGCATTACTTTTTCTCAAAAAGACATCCTATTTTTGGGGCAGTGTCAACAAATCTCCCTATAGGAATCACCTGACTACTCTTGAGTTGATATAAGTGCTTAGCAAAATTCACTCTGTAGTTGTCCCTAAGTCAGATTCGATTTGTTGTGCTACCAATATGTCACCCTAGTGGTTTTCCCTCTTTTAGAAGATGTAGTACTGCTACGCCTTCTTTCAGTCATTGCACAGAAAGGCAACCCTTAGGTTGTAGCTACCACTCATGAGACTATCCATTTGGATTTGTAAATTTGAGATAGGATAAGTCCAATATAGCCCCTTCTCAGTGGGTCCATCACACACTGACATTGTCCTTAAATTAAATCTTTTAAATTTGATTGAGCTCACATCCCCAGCGGATATGCCCTCAATTTAAAATCAAACTAAACCAAATAAACTATATAAAATCACATGAAATTAAGATAAAATTCTTCCAGACTACTTTGAGTTGACATAAGTCCCCAGCGGCATTCACTCAGTAGTCACCCTAGGTTAGGTTTGATTTTTTGTGCATCCAACAGGTCACCCCAACGGTTGTTCCTCGCTTAAGAAGATGTAAGTCTGTCACGCCTTCTTCCTAGCATAGTCGTTGCACACCGAAAGGCAACCCCTTTGGTTGACTAGCTCTACCACACAACCGATAGACTATGGATTTGGATTTGTAAACTTGAGGTAGGTCAAAGCTGATATAGCTCCTTCTCAGTGGGTCCATTGCACACTAATAGGGTCCATACATTAATTTAGATTAAATTAAACCCAATCTTATTTTTCCAATGGAGCCTAAATCATATATAAACAAGTCAAGCAAACAAATCAAATTCAAAACCAACCTCTACAGTGGATCCAAATTAAACCAACTTCCCCAATAGAGTCTAAATCAAAGAAATTAAACAAAACTCTTATTCCCTAACATATGAAATCAAACTCAAATCCCAATCCCCCGAACAGCTTCCCAGTGGAAGGTTCATATACCTGATCCTTAGCGGACTTGAGCCCATGTCTCTATTAGATATGCCTCTACATCAATTAAAATAAAACAAATTAAAGTTGACTCAATTTTAATCCCTGGCAGATTATAGATTCTTATCCCCAATGGATCTTCTTTCCAAAAGTCATATAATCAAATCAAATTGAAACATTATCCCCAACAAATTTTTTCTTCTATGCCCTGACATAGATCCCTCACATGTCATGTCCAATGCATGTGTGATCCCCTAGTGGATCTCCCTCCATGTCCTTAACATGGAATTCTCACCAAATCTTAGTTCTTCTCTTATGCACACCTTTAATACTTCAATCAAAAGCCTAACAATGTATTCATTCAAATTACATCATCTCAACATTGTAATCAATATTTTATGATTTGTGATGCTGCAAGCTCAAACTAACTATACAATAGCATGCTAAACATATTATAGTGTGAATTAACACACTATATTATATTATAATATATGATGTTATATTATAATTTGTTGTAATATAATATATTTCCTAACATTACACCTCATCAGAATCACTTGGAAAAAATAAATAACAAAATTTTCTCAAAATATGAATAATGTTCATTTTGGATGTAAAATTATTATTTTTCTATTAGAAATGGTACAAAATAGAATAATTTAGGGTTGATTTTTGTTGTGTGCCATGAATTTGGCCAACTTCTTCCATCTCAACTTTCAAATTAACATTTTTGTGAGTTTTGACACAATGTATTATAACAAAAGTAAAACATACTAAAATGTACACTAACATTTAGTAACACACCACCACATTCATATATATGTTAAGTTATATTGTTATGTACATTATATTTTAATATGCTTTCATATAATATATTATCTTACATTACACCTTAAATGAATCACTTTAAGCAAAAAAATTTATAAAATTTGGTTGAAAAATGAACATTTATTTTTTTGATATAAAATTCCATTCTTTTGATTAAATGACACACCATAGCACACCCCCAATGATGTTCCCTAAAGCTTACATTAAATTTGGCAAAATCCCATCATGTCAGCCTATAAATCAATATTTTTATGAATTATACCAATACAAACTCTATTACATCATACTATAAGAAACTCAAATATGCTAACAAAAAAGTAATAATACATAGTAGTATGCTATAATGCATGATGCTACACTATGTTATGGCATCCTATATTATATTACACTATAACATATTATATTATATTATATTGCATATGACATCACAAGGGATTGCTTAAGATAAAAAATCATAAAATTAGTCTAAACAATAAAAAACTATATATTTTAGTCTTATCAGTTACATATTTTAAATTGAAACAATATATTATGATGCCAAGCTCTACCTATTATGAATTTGGCCAAATTCCACCATTTTAAAGTCTAAATCAACATTTTTATAAACAATGCTAGTGTAGGCTTGACTGGATGATTGTAAAATACTAAAAGAATTTAAAATTTGCAGAACAATATATTATGATATATGATGTTATACTATGCTACAACATATAATATATATTTTGAACATAAAATCTTACTTTTTTATACTAGAAGTGGTATTAGCACACCTTTGGTACTACCTAATTCCCACTTCAAATTTAACAAATTTCATCATCTAATTTATTAAATCAATATATTTATGATTTATATTAATATAGACTATAGGGCATAATACCATAATATACTAAAATCTTTCAAAACATCTTTTAACATACAAAAATACATCACTACATGCTCAAATATATGATGCTAAATTATACTCCAATATTTGGTATTATAATATGATTTAGGGTTAGGGTTTAGGGTATTCAAATCTCTAATAGTTAAAGGAAAGTCTCTTGAAGACATTTCTTTAGCTACCATAACTATGTTAGGATTAGGTCACTCTTTAGATCTACTCCTAATGGCATCTTTATTCAAGGTTTAGGGTTTAGTGTTTAGGGTTAGTTTAGGGTTTAGGGTTTAGGGTTAGTTTAGTGTTTATGGTTTAGGGTTTAGGGTTTAGGGTTTAGGGTTTAGGGTTGTAGGTTTTAGGGTTTAGCATTTATGGTTTTAGGGTTTAGGGTTTAGGATTTAGGGTTTAGGGTTTAGGGTTTTAGGTTTAGGGTTTAGGGTTTAGGGTTTAGGTTTATAGTTTAAGGTTTACTATTTAGTGTTTAGGGTTTAGGGTTTTTAGGGTGTAGGGTTTGGGGTTTAAATTTTAGTTTAGGGTTTAGGATTTAGAATTTAAGGTTTTTTTAATAGAGAACAATTTCATATTCAACATTTTTTCTTTTCAATTTTATTAACCAAGTAGCATCCTAAGTATTCTAAGACGCAAGCGATGATATAGATAAAAAATGAGCACCCATAAATCAAATCAAAAATAATAGATAAAGAACTTTCTTATAAAGACAGTTCCATAAGCGTGATTGGTGGTTCTTGATTTCTCAGTTTTAATTCAACCACCACACTCTCGGTAGCAGGATCCACCATCATATCCCTGATCTCTCCCCTACCATCACCACAGTCATAACCTCCATCGCTCTACGTGCCTCCATAACCACCACTAATCTGACCACCACCTCCAGATCTCCCACCACCACTATGATAATTATCACCTTCGCCTTCATCTCCCCTGCTAGATAAAGACTGAGCCTAGTTGATAGTGATGTTCCAGTCATCAAGGTTCTGCCCATTCGTAGAGTTTAGGGTTAGTTTAGGGTTTAGGGTTTAAGGTTTAGTGTTAGTTTAGGGTTTATGGTTTAGGGTTTAGGGTTTGGGGTTTAGGGTTTAAGGTTATAGGTTTTAAGGTTTAGAGTTTAGGGTTTAGTGTTTAGGGTTTAAGGTTTAAAGTTTAGGGTTTAGGGTTTTAGGGTTTAGGGTTGTAGGTTTAAGGTTTAGTGTTTAGGGTTTAGGGTTTAAGGTTCATGGTTTAGGGTTAGTTTAAGGGTTAGGGATTATTTTTTTTATTTTTTTATTTTTTATTTTTATTTTAAATTTAGTAAACTCGAAGGTTTTTGTTTATTTCATTTATTTTTAATTTAGTTGACTTTATTTTTTTTATATTTTTATTTAGTTTAGTTTATTTATTTTAGGCTTATTTATTTTAGTTTTAGTTTTTTATTTTAGTTTATTTTTTAGGTTTATGTTTATTTTTTAGTTGAGTTATATTTTTATTTGTACTATTAGGTTTAGGTTTATTTCTTATTTTTAGATTTAGGTTTAGGCTTTTATTTAATTTCTTTAAGTTTAGGTTTTAGGTTTTTATTTTAGGTTTTTTTTAGTATTTATTTTTTTAGTTTAGGTTTACGTTTATTTTTAGTTTATTTAGTTTTATTTAGTTTAGGTTTAGATTTAGGTTTAGGTTTAGGTTTTATTTATTTTATTTTAGTTTATTTTAGTTTAAATTTAGGTTTATTTTATTTTTATTTTAGGTTTAGTTTTTTTTAGTTTAAGGTTTAGGTTTTATTTTTTATTTATATTTAAGTTTTATTTTTAGGTTTATTTTTTAGGTTTAGGTTTTTATTTAGTTTTTTATTTTATTTTTTTATTTTAGGTTCATTTTTTATTTTATTTATGTTTTTTATTTTTTAATTTAGTTTATGTTTTTATTTATTTTATTTTAGTTTAATTTTAATTTTAATTTTATTTTTTTTTAGGTTTAAGTTTTGGTTTTTGCTTAGGTTTTTATTTTATTATATATTTTTTTATTTTAGTCTATGTTTTTTATTTTTTTATTTTTTATTTTCTTATTTTTCTAGGTTGTATTTAGTTTAGGTTTAGGTTTTTCACATTTTAGGGTGTAGGGTTTAGGGTTTAGGGTTAATTTAGGGTTTAAGTTTTTGGGTTTAGGATTTAGGTTTTAGGTTTAGGATTTATGGTTTAGTATAGGGTTTAGGGTTTAAGGTTTTTTTTTAACAGAGAAAAAATTTAGATTCAACATTTATTCTTTTCAATTTCATCGACCAAGTAGCACCCAAAATTTCTTAAGACACAAGCCACGACTTAGATAAAAAATGAGCACCTATAGGGTTCTAGGTTTAGGGTTTATTTTTTCTTAAAATTAAGTAAACTGATAGGTTTAGATTTATTTAGTTTATTTAGTTTATTTTTTATTTTTTTCTAGTTTAGTATATTTATTTTAGGTTATTTATTTTAGTTTAGGTTTTTTATGTTTTAGTTAATTTTTTAAGTTTAGGTTTATTTTTTAGTCGAGTTTTATATTTATTTTATTTTTTTTAGTTTACATTTTATTTTTCATTTTCAGGTTTAGGTTTTCATTTTATTATTTTAGGTTTAGGTTTTAGGTTTTTATTTTACATTTATTTTAGGTTTTATTTTTTTAGTTTAGGTTTAGGTTTATTTTTAGTTTATTATTTTTTATTTAGTTAAGGTTTAGGTTTAGGCTTACCTTATTTTAGGTTTAAGTTTAGGTTTTATTTGTTTTAGTTTAGTTTATTTTATTTTAGGTTTAGGTTTATTTTATTTTGTTTATTTTATTTTTATTTTAAGTTTAGGTTTTTTTTTAGTTTAGGGTTTAGGTTTTATTTTTTATTTATTTTTAGGTTTTATTTTGAGGTTTTTATTTTAGGTTTAGGTTTTTATTTAGTTTTTTTTTATTTTAATTTAGGTTTATTTTATTATTAATTTATGTTTAGTTTTATTTTTAATTAAGTTTTATATACTTTGGTTTATTTTATACTTTAGTTTAGTTTAGGTTTTTATTTAATTTATTTTAGTTTATTTTATTTTTTATTTTATTTTATTTTTAAGTTTAGGTTTAGGTATTTATTTTATTTTATTTTATTTAAGTTTAAATTTATTTATTTATTTTATTATTAGGTTTTATTTAGGTTAGGTTTATGTTTTTAGTTTTTTAAGGTTTAGAGTTTAGAGTTTAGGGTTTAGAGTTTAGGGTTTAGCATTTAGGGTTTAGGATTTTACGGTTTAGGGTTTAAGGTTAGGGTTTAGAGTTTAAGTTTAGTTTAGGCTTTAGGGTTTAGGGTTTTGCGTTTAGGGTTTTAGGGTTTAAGGTTTAGGATTTAGGGTTTGGGGTTTTAGGGTTTAGTGTTTATGGTTTAGAGTTTAGGGTTTAAGGTTAGGGTTGGGATTTAGGGTTTACGTTTTAGCATTTAAGGTTAATTTATGGTTTAAGGTTTAAGGATTAGCGTTTAGGGTTTAGGGCTGCTGGTTTAGGGTTGTTGGTTTAGGGTTAGTATTAGGGTTTAGGGTTTATGGTTTATGGGTTTTTTTAAAAATTAAGTAAACCGTTAGGTTTATGTTTATTTAGTTAATTTAGTTTATTCTTTATTTATTTTAGTTTATTTTATTTTTTATTTTTATTTAGGTTTATTTTTTATTTTTATTTAGTTTAGTTTATTTCTTTTAATTTAGGTTTTTAATTTTTATTAATTTTTAGGTTTAGGTTTAAGTCCATGTTTAATTTTTAGCTAAGTTTAATTTTTATTTTATTTTTCAGGTTTAGGTTTTATTTTTATATTTAGGTTTAGCTTTAGTTTTCTATGTTGGTATTTTAGGTTTAGGTTTTAAGTTTTTTATTTTAGGTTTATTTTTAGGTTTTATTTTCTTAGTTTAGGTTTAGGTTTATTTTTAATTTATTTTATTTTATTTAGTTTAGGTTTAGGTTAAGGTTTTAGTTTAGTTTATTTTAGGTTTTGGTTTAGGTTGTATTTAATTTAGTTTAGTTTATTTTAGTTTAGGTTTAGGTTTATTTTATTTTAACTTTATGTTTTTTTTATGTTCAGGGTTTAGGTTTTATTTTTTATTTATTTTTGGGTTTTATTTTTAAGTTTAGGTTTTTATTTAGTTTTTATTTTATTTTAGGTTTATTTTATTTTTATTTTACATTTAGTTTTTACTTTATTTAGGTTTTCTATTCATAGTTATATTTTATGTTTTTGGTTTAGTTTAAGTATTTATTTATTTTATTTTAGCTAATTTTTATTTTATATCTTATTTTTCTTTTAGGTTTAGGATTAAGTTTTAATTTAAGTTTTAATTCTATTTATTTATTTTTTATATTTAAGTTTATTTATTTATTTTATTATTAGGTTTTCTTTAGTTTAGGTTTAGGTTTTTAGGGTTTAAGGTTTAGGGTTTAGGGTTTAGGATTTGGGGTTTAGGGTTTAGGGTTTAGGGTTTAGGGATGTAGGTTTTAGGGTGTAGGGTTTAGGGTTTAGAGTTTATGGTTTAGGATTTTGTGTTTTAGGGTTTATGGTTTAAGGTTTGTGGTTTAGGTCTAAGGTTTAGGTTTTAGTTTAGGGTTTAGGGTTTTTTTAAAACAGAGAACAAATTCAGATTCAACATTTCTTCTATTCAATTTCATCAACCAAATAACACACAAAGTTTTCTAAGACACAAGCGATGACATAGATAAAAAATGAGCATGCATAGAGCAAATTAAAAACCCTAGATAACTAGAATCTTCTCTACTATAAGACATAGTTTCCATAAGTAGTCGGATTGGTCATTCTTCAAAATTCCCATCGAGACCACCCGACTCTCTAGTAGCGTGATCCACCACCATGGTTGTAACCTCCGTCACTCCTCCAGCCTCCATAACCACCACTACTCCATATCCACCAGCACCTCCAAATCCCCACCACCACTGTGATAACCAACGCCTCTGCCTTCGCCTCCACCACTAGATCTAGACTGAGCCTGGTTGATGGTGATGTTCCTGCCATCAAGGTTATGCCCATCTTAGGGTTTAAGTTTATTAGGTTTTATGGTTTAGGTTTATTTTTTAATTTATTAAGTTACTTTAGGTTTAGGGTTTGGTGTTTATGGTTAGAGTTTCAGGTTTAAGGTTTACAATTTAGGGTTTAGGGTTTTACGATTTATGGTTTCTTGGTTTAGGGTTGGGGTTTAGGGTTTAGGATTTTAGGGTTTAAGAATTTAGGGTTTAGGGTTTAGGGTTAAGTTTTAGGGTTTAGGGTTTAGGGTTTAGGGTTTTGAGGGTTTAGGGCTTAGGGTTAGGTTAAGGTTCAAGGTTAGCTTAGGGTTCTAGGTTAGTTTAGGGTTTAGGGTTTAGGGTTTAGGGTTTAGGGTTTAAAGTTTTTAGTGTTTAGGGTTTAGGGTTTAGGGTTTTAGGGTTTAGGGGGTTTAGGGTTTTGGGTTTATGGTTTAGGGTTAGGGTTATGGTTTACGGTTTAGAGTTTAGGCTTTAGGATTTAGGGTTTTGGTTTTATGGTTTAGGGTTAGTTTAGGGTTTAGGGTTTAGGGTTTAATGTTTAGGGTTTTTTAGTATTTAGTGTTTAGGGTTTAGGGTTTAAGGTTTAGGGTTGTAGGTTTTAGGGTTGTAGGTTTAGGGCTTAGGGTTTAGGGTTAGTTTTGGGGTTTATAGTTTAAGGTTTAAGATTTAGGGTTTAGGGTTTAGGGTTGAGGGTTTCTTTTTAACTTAAGTAAACTGGTAGGTTTAAGTTTATTTAGTTTATTTTTTCTTTATTTTAGTTTATTTTAGAGTTTATTTTTATTTTGGCTTATTTTTTATTTTTATTTAGTTTAGTTTATTTATTTTAGGTTTATTTATTTTAGTTTAGGTTTATTATTTTAGTTTATTTTTTAGGTTTATGTTTATTATTTAGTTTAGATTTACTTTTATTTTATTTTTTATGTTTAGGTTTTACTTTTTATTTTTAGATTTAGGTTTAGGTTTTTATTTTATTTTTATAGGTTTAGGTTTTAAGTTTTCATTTTAGGTTTATTTTTAAGTTTTATTTTTTAGTTTAGGTTTATTTTCAATTTATTTTATTTTATTTAGTTTTGGGTTTAGGTTTAGTTTATTTTAAGTTTAGGTTTATGTTTTATTTATTTTATGTTAGTTTATTTTAGTTTATGTTTAGGTTTATTTTTATTTTTTTTTATTTTAAGTTTAGTTTTTTTTTTAGTTTAAGGTTTAGGTTTTATTTTCTATTTATTTTTAGGTTTATTTTTTAGGTTCAGGTTTTTATTTAGTTTTTATTTTATTTTATTTATAAGTTTATTTTATTTTTATTTTACATTTAGCTTTTATTATATTTAGGTTTTTTTAGTATTATTTTATTTTTTTCGTTTAGTTTAGGTTTTAATTTATTTTAATTTATTTTAGTTTTTATTTTTTTTAGGGTTTAGGTCATGGTTTTAGTTTAATTTTTTATTTTATTTTATTTATTATTTTATTTCGGTTTAGGTTTAGTTATTCATTTTATTTTTAGGTTATATTTAGTTTTATTATAATTTTTAGACTTTTAAGGTTTAGGATTTAGTGTTTCAGGTTTGGAGTTTAGGGTTTAGGGTTTAGGGTTGTAGGTTCTAGGGTGTAGGGTTTAGGGTTTAGGGTTTCACGGTTTAGGGTTTAGGGTTTTTAGGTTTAGGGTTGTAGGTTTAGGGTTCAAGGTTTAGAGTTAGTGATTTTTTTTAAATTTTTTTAATTTTTTAATTTTATTTAATTATTTAAATTAAGTAAACTGGTAGGTTTAGGTTTATTTAGTTTATTTTTTATTTATTTTAGTTTATTTTATTTCTTATTTTTATTATTATTTAATTTAGTTTATTTATTTTAGGTTTACTTATTTTAGTTTAGAATTTTTATTTTAGTTTATTTTTTTGGTTTAGGTTTAGGTTTAGGTTTAGGTTTAGGTTTAGGTGTTAGTTTAGTTTTATTTTTATTTTAGTTTTTAGGTTTAGGTTATTTTTTAGTTTTAGATTTAGGGTTGTAGGTTTAGGGTGTAGGGTTTAGGATTTAGGGTTTAGGGTTAGTTTTAGTCATTAGGGCTTGGAGTTTAGGGTTTAGGATTTAGGGTTTAGGGTTTAAGGTGTTTTTTTTTTCTTATTCAAGTAAAATGGTAGGTTTAGGTTTAATTAATTAATTTAGTTTATTTTTCATTTATTTTATTTTATTTTATTTTTTTATTTAGGTTTATTATTTATTTTTATTTAGTTTAGTTTATTTAGTTTAGTTTAGGTTTGTTATTTAAGTTTATTTTTTATGTTTAGGTTTATTTTTATGTTTATTTTTTAGTTTAGTTTTATTTTTTTATTTTTATGTTTAGTGTTTTATTTTATTTATTTTGGTTTAGGTTTTATGTGTTTCTTTTTGATTTATTTAGGTTTTATTTTTCAGTTTAGGTTTAGGTTTATTTTTAGTTTATTTTACTTTATTTAATTTAGGGCTTAAGGTTAGTTTACTTTAGGTTTAGGTTTAGGTTTTATTTATTTTAGTTTATTTTATTTTAGTTTAAATTTAGGTTTAATTAATTTTGCTTATTTTAGGTTTAGGTTTTTTCTTAGTTTACTGTTTAGGTTTTATTTTTTTATTTATTTTTAGGTTTATTTTTTAGGTTTAGGTTTTTATTTAGTATTTATTTTATTTTATTTTATGTTTATTTTATTTTTATTTAATGTTTAGTTTCTATTTTATTTAGGTTATTTTATTTTTTTAGATTAGTTTAAGTTTTTATTTATTTTATTTCAGTTTAGCTTTTATTTTTGATTTAATTTAATTTTTACATTTAGGTTTAGGTTTAGGTTTAGGTTTAGGGTTTAGTTTAGGATTTTATATTATTTTTTTATTTCATTTAGTTTTAAGTTTATTTATTTATTTAAAGTTTAGGTTTTATTTAGTTTAGGTTTAGGTTTTTAAGTTTTTAGGGTTTAGGATTTAGGGTTTAGGGTTCAGTGTTTATGATTTAGGGTTTAGGGTTGTAAGTTTTAGGGTTTAGGGTTTAGGGTTTAGTGTTTTAAGGTTTAGGGTTTAGGATTTAGTATTATAGGTTCAGGGTTCAGGGTTTAGGGTTTGGATTTTATTTTAATTTTTTTTTTAATTTTTCAGGTTTGTTTAGTTTATTTATGTTTATTTTTTATTTATTTTATTTAAGTTTATTTTTATTTTTATTATTATTTAGTTTAGTTTATTTATTTTAGGTTTATTTATTTTAGTTTAGGTTTTTTATTTTAGTTTATTTTTTAGGTTTAGGATTAGGTTTATTTTTTAAGTTTAGTTTTATTTTTATTTTATTTTTTAGGTTTAGGTTTTATTTTTTATTTTTAGGTATAGCTTTAGGTTTTTATTTTTTTTGTTAAGTTTAGGTTTTATGTTTTTAATTTAGGTTTATTTTTAGGTTTTTTTAGTTTAGGCTTACATTTTTTAGTTTATTTTATTTTATTTATGCTTTAGGTTTAGGTTTAGTTTTAAGTTTTATTTATTTTAGTTTAATTTATTTTAGTTTAGGTTAAGGTTTATTTTATTTTGATTTTAAGTTTAAGTTTTATTTAGTTTAAGGTTTAGGTTTTATTTTTATTTATTTTTAGGTTTTATTTTGGGTTTATTTTTTTTGGTTTAAATTTTATTTAGTTTTATTTTATTTTATTTAAGGTTTATTTTATTTTATTTTAGGTTTAGTTTTATTTTATTTAGGTTTTATTTTTTTTAGTTTAGTTTAGGTTTTATTTATGTGATTTTAATTTTAATTTTATTTTTTATTTTATTTTCTTTTTAGGTTTAGGTTTAGAATTAGGTTTTAGTTTAGGTTTTTATTTAACTTAATTTTTTATTTTATTTTGGTTTCAATTTTTTATTTATTTATTTTTTATATTTATTTAGTTTAGGTTTAGGTTTTTAGCTTATAGTGTTCCGGATTTAGTGTTTAAGGTTTAGGGTTAGTTGAGGGTTTAGGGTTTAGGGATTAGGGTTTTGGGTTTAGCATTTAGGGTTTAGGGTTTAGTGTTTGGGGTTTAGGGTTTTGGAGTTAGGGTATTAGGGTTTAGGGTTTGGGTTTAGGGTTTTTAGGATTTAGGGTTTTTAGGGTTTAGGGTTTAGGGTTTAGTGTCTCTATTTTAGGTTTATGGTTCAGGTTATAGTTTAGTGTTTAAGGTTTTTGGTTTTTTTTTAATAAAGAGAAAATTTTGATTCAACATTTTTTCTTTTTGATTTCATCAACCACGTAACACACTAACTATTCTAAGACACAAGCGATGACATAGATATAAAATGAGCATGCATAGGGCAAATCAAAAACCCTAGATAATTATAACTTCCTCTACTGTAAAGGCATAGTTCCATAAGCAACAGATCAGATCAGTCATTCCTCAATTTCTCCAGTTCCCATCAGAACCAACCCGACCTCTCGAGTAGCGGGATCCGCCATCCCATCCCCGATCTCTCCTTCCACCACGATAAAAGCTGTAAGCTCCGTCACTCCTCCCGCCTCAATAGCCACCACCTCCATTTCCACTTGCACCTCCAGATCCCTGACCACCATTGCGATAACCACCACCTTCGCCTCCACCACCAGATCTAGGTTGAGCCTGGTTGATGGTCATGTTCCTGCCGACAAGGTTCTGCCTATTCTTAGGATTTAGTTTTAGGTTTTGGTTTAATAGGTTTAGGGTTTAGGCTTATTTTTTAATTTAGTTACTTTAGGTTTAGGGTTTGGGGTTTAGGTTTAGCATTTAGGGTTTAGGGTTTAGGGTTTAGGGTATATGTGTAGGGTTTTGTGTTAGGGTTTAGGGTTTTAGGGTTTATGATTTTAGGATTTAGGGTTTAGGGTTTAGGGTTAGTTTTTGGGTTTAGGGTTTTTCTTTTTTACAAAAAAAAATATTAAGTAAACCAATAAGTTTAGGTTTGTTTAGTTTACTTTATTTTTATTAGTTTATTTTATTATTTATTTTTATTTAGGTTTTTTTATTTTTATTTAGTTTAGTTTATTTATTTTATGTTTTTTTATTTAAGTTTAGGTTATTTATTTTAGTTTATTTTTTAGGTTTAGGTTTAGGTCTAGTTTTATTTTTTAGTTGAGTTTTATTTGTATTTTAATTTTTAGGTTTAGGCATTTAGGTCTTTAGGGTTTAGGGTTTAAGGTTAGTTTAGGGTTTAGGGTTTTTTAGGGTTTAGGGTTTAGGGTTTTTTGGGGTTTAGGGTTTAGGGTTTTTGGGGTTTAGGATTTATGGTTTAGGGTTTAGGGTTTAAGGTTTAGGGTTTAGGATTTAGGGTTTAGGGTTTAGGGTTTATGGTTTAGGGTTTTTTTTAATTAAGTAAACCGATAAGTTTAGGTTTATTTAGTTTATTTAGTTTATATTTATTTTTATTTTATTTAGGTTTATTTTTTATTTTTATTTAGTTTAGTTTATTTGTTTTAGGTTTATTTATTTTAACTTAGGTTTTTTTTTATTTTAGTTTAGTTTTTAGGTTTAGGTTTCTGCTTATTTTTTTAGTTAAGTTTTATTTTTATTTTATTTTTTAGGTTTAGGTTTTATATTTTTTTTAGGTTTAGGTTTTATATTTATATTTTAATGCTTAGGTTTAGGTTTTTAATTTTTTAAGCTTAGGTTTAGGTTTTTATTTTAGGTCTGTTTTTAGGTTTTATTTTTTAGTTTAGGTTTAGGTTTTTCTTTAGTTTATTTTATTTTATTTAGTTTAGGTTTAGGTTTTGGTTTAGTTTATTTTAGGTTTAGGTTTAAGTTGTATTAATTTTAGTTTAGTTTTGTATTTTAGTTTAGGTTTAGGATTATTTTGTTGGGTTTATTTTTTTATTATTTTAGGTTTAGTTTTTTATTTTAGTTTGGGGTTTAGAATTTATTATTTATTTATTTTTAGGTTTTATTTTTACGTTTACTTTTTAGGTTTAGGTTTTTATTTTATTTTTATTTTACATTTAGTCTTTATTTTTTTTAGGTTTTTTATTCTTAGGTTTATTTTATTTTTTTTTAGTTTAGTTTAAGTTTTTATTTATTTTATTTTAGTTTATTATTAATTTTATTTTATTTTATTTTTAGGTTTAGGTTAAGGTTTTAGTTTAAATTTTTATTTTATATTAATTATTATTATTATTTTTAGGTTTAGGTTTATTTATTTATTTTATTATTAGGTTTTATTTAGTTTAGGTTTAAGTTTTTAGGCATTTAGGGCTTACGATTTAGGGTTTTGGGTTTTGGGTTTAGTGTTTAAGATTTAGGGTTTAGGATTTCAGGTTTAGGGTTTTGAGTTTTTGAGTTTAGGGTTTAGGGTTTATGGTTTTAGGGGTTAGGGTTTAAGGTATAGGTTTTAGGGTTTAGGGTTTTTAAGGAGAAGGGTTTAGGGTTTAGTGTTTAGGTTTTAGGTATAGGGTTCAGGTTTTAGTTTAGGGTTTAGGGTTTTTGGCTTTTTTTAACACAAAATAAATTTAGATTTAACATTTCTTCTTTTCAATTTCATTAACCAATTAACACACCAGGTTTTCTAAGACACATGCACCGACATAGATAAAAAAATGAGCACGCATAGAGAAAATCAAAAACCCTAGATAGAAATTTCTCTTATAAGGACATTGCATAGCAGAAACGGATCGTTCTTTAGTTTCTCAGTTCCCATCGAACCACCCGGCTCTAGTAGTGTGATTCACCATCATCTCCCGATCTCTCCCTCACTACCCACAGTTTGTCTCATTCTCAGCCTCACCAACCTCCACCATACCACCTCCATCCCTCCAGATCCCCACCACCACGATAACCACAACATCGCCTTGCCTCTCTACATCTAGGCGAGCGGTTGATGGTGATGTTCTTCACAAGGTTCCCATTCTTAGGGTTTAGGTTTATTAGGTTTTATGGCTTAGGTTTATTTTTAATTTATTACTTTAATTAGGTTTAGGTTTAGCTTTTGGGTTAGGATTTAAGGTTTAGGGTTTAAGGTTTAGAGTTTAGGGTTTGGGGTTTATGCTTTTAGGGTTTAGGGTTTAGGGTTTTAGGGTTTTAGGGTTTTAGGGTTTTAGGGTTTAGGGTTATGTTTTAGGGTTTAGGGTTTAGGGTTTAGTATTTAGGCTTTAGGGTTTAGGGTTTTGAGGGTTTAAGGTTTATGGTTCAAGGTTATTTTAGGGTTTAGGCTTTAAGCTTTAGGGTTTAAGGTTTTTCCGGTTTAGGGTTTAGGGTTAATTTAGGGTTAAGAATTTTAGGGTTTATGGAGTTTAAAGTTTTGGGTTTAGCATTTATGGTTTGGGTTAGGGTTTAGGGTTTAGTGTTTAGGATTTAGGGTTAGTTTGCGGTTTAGGGTTTGGGGTCTTTTAGGGTTTAGTGTTTAGGGTTTAGGGTTTGAGGTTGCAGGTTTAGGGTTTAGGGTTTAGGGATTTGGATTTAGGTTTAGGTTTAGTTTTAGGGTTTAGGGTTTTTTTTGGAACCCATATAGAATTTTATTACACAAAAGGTTTCAAGGTTTTAAAGGATAAACTCCATATTGCTCAAACTACAATCGACCTCTTGAGTAAATCCCCATCTGTACAACAAAACAAAAGAAAAAAAAAGGAAAGCAAAAGATACAAAATGAAACAAAGGAGAAGCCATTGGACAGCCTTCAGCAAAAGCTCTTGAGGATGAGAGAAGCCTATGCCTCCACTAGAGAATGAACCTACAAGAAAACAACACAGAATCTGCAAACAACTAGAAGAAAGAATTAGTACAGTTAAAGTGATACAATTTGAATTAGCATAAATTGAGAGAATTATAAAGAAGTGTGTGAAAATAGCTGGCTCATCCACAAATTTGGGCGACCATGAGCATCCAAACTTCAAGGAAGGGTTACATCACGTACTACTACCCTAAATAATGAGTGAAATCATCCCGACCATCATACAAACACGGAGGAAAACAAACCATTGGATGAAAGTCATATGATCCTTATTACGCATACCAAAACATATACATACACTATAGAAAAGAAGGCAACATAGATCATGGTAAAGGGATGACAATCCCTTTTAAGATAAGTATCACCAACTAATGCCAACATAGCATGAGAATGCGAACAACATCCCTACCGGATGAAACAACTTGGCCACATCCACCATATATCATGATCAACAATAAATATACATGTCTAATAGAGAGAGAAAAGAACCGGTAGATAAATCCATACGAAAGGCCGGCAAGAATTCAAAAAAAGCCATCTACTAACTTAATAATCCAAAATCCATCGACATACAAACAACACCATCCCACGGATGCCCGTGAAGAGGAAAGCCAGTCAGGATCAGCAGAACAGATGTTAACATCCACCTTATTCATATCATGATCACAACAGTAATTACACAATTCTAAGAGATCCAAAAGTGAAATGTAACAACAAATAGATCCATACCACAAAGGCACAGATAATAAGGTTAACCACACAACAAATAACATAAATAAATGACCAGTCAGAAGTCCAACCTCAGTATTTAGCCTGCTAAACATAAAAACCCAAAATCCTTTAAGCTAATAGCCAAAATAGCAAACCAAATACTGAACTTGATAGATGGTGTAGGCAGTGCCATTACTGGTTTGAACCAAAGTGAGAATCGAAAAAACAACAACAGTAAAATCCTTCAAATCAAAGGAAGCAACAATGATGGGAAGCAAAATAAACAATATGTCCCTGCAGGTTAGGAAAAGAAGCACAAACCAGCAGGCAATCAAAACCCATCATGTAACAGGATAGCTAATAGCAAACCAATAGCTGAGGTTATAGATGGAAGAGCCTCCATTACAGGATAACTAGATAATAGTTTCAGGGAAGTGCATCAGAAAACCCAGTAAAAAATAAAAATAAAATAGAGGATTGAACATTCAAGTAAGACAAAACCAATAACTGACCAAAATTCAAAAAGATGAGACTAATTTTTGATATAAGGTAAACCAGAGTTGTCTAAATTAACCAATCCATGCAAATGTTTAGGTAGACTAAGCTAATCAAAGAAAGTTATGTCATTTAATCTAGCACACATATTAGAAAGGTAATTGGCACACACATTACCTTCACGCCACACATGAGTGAATTTGAAACAAACTTGAGATAGGAGAGCTCTAGTATGATTAAGGAGGTATTATAAATCTATATTTCCCACCTTGGTGGAAGTCAACATATAAATCATCAAAAGAGCATCCACCTCAATCCAGATATTAAGCCAACCTTTTTGTAAACAAATCTCAATAGCTTTGTTAATAGCCATTAATTCAGCAAAGATAATAGAACATATTGTAAGTGGATAGGCTAAGGCATAAAGAACATTACCTTTAAAGTTTTTGAAAATGCCACCATAGCCAAAAGCATTTTGAGAAATGGAGCCATCAATATTAATTTTGATAATATGATTTTGAGGCTTTATCTAGTAGACAGTCTTATCTTCTTTACCATTAGGAAGCTCAGGTAAGCTAAGCCCCAGTTTGTTAGCCACAAATTTATAGCCTTTAAATTGATTGAAGGTAATTAAACTGGCATTAAATAGAGCACAAATTTTTTCTTTAATTATAGCAATTATCCTTTTGTGGTTCATAGGAATCCCACGATGTTTGACATCATTTCTGTCCATCCATATGAACCAGATAAGAGTGATGGCAGTTATCACTTTGATTTGACCTTTAACAGTATATTGAAAATAAACATCAAGAAGTTGATATAAGGATAAAGAACCATTAAATTGGTCAATATTGAAAAGCTCATCATACCAGAACCATAGTTTGGAGGCAATAGCTCCATTGAAAAACACATGGTTCACATTCTTAATGTGAAAATAGCAATAGCATTTTGAAGGTAAATGAAAGCCTTTACCCTATATCAAAGAGTCAATAGGGATGAAATTTTTTATAATTCTCCAAGTTAGAACAAAATAAGAAATAGGATTAGTTTTATTACAAAGTTTATAAAACACATTAGAGAAACCATGAGCTTCTCTAATATGAATCCAGACATCTTTAAGGTTAAAATCACCAGTTTGAGACAGCTTAAAAAGAATCTGATCAGGATGGTTAGAAATGATAGAGATGTTAGTAAGTTTATCTAAAATAGAAATAGGAATATAATCAATAAGCTTACTATCATTCCATTTATTATTTAGCCAGAATGAGTTCACTTTAATGGCAGCAGTGGAGTGAGTAGATAATAAGTCATCAATGGAACCACTGCCAGTCCAATTATCTTGCCAAAAGAAAGACGATCCAATGTTAACCCGCCAAGAAATAAGAGATTCAGCTTCCCATTTGATGGAATAAAGTCTTTTCCATACATAAGAATCACCCACCTTTTAAGGATAAATGAGAGGATGCTAACCCTGGCAATACTTGGCAGCCATGAATTTAGGCCAAAGACTATTGTTGCTCCTAAAGTTCCACCAAAGTTTGTGAGAAAATGCAGTAATAGCTTCTCGGATTGGCTTACATCCAAGCCCACCTTCAGCAAGGGTGCCACAACATTTATACCAAGAAGTCCAATGCATCCTTTTAGTAGAGTTGTTGGATCCCCAAAAAAATTTATTAAGGAGGCACTCTATTCTGTTTAAGGTAGAATTAGTAGGAACAATGGTTTGAATAAGATATAAAGGCATGGAGTTAAGTGTACTCTAAAGCAAAGTGATTCTACCACCAAATGAGAGTAAATAAAATTCCCAAATAGAAATTTAATTTATAATTTTTTGGATTAACTCATCAAAGAGATGTGATCTTTTCTGACCATTATAAAGAGGAGCGCCAAGATATTTAATTGGAAGGTGTTGTTGCTGAAAATTAGTGATTCTCAAGATTTAATTAATTTTGTTATTTGAGATTTTAGAGGAAGAAATGAAATACCTTTTGCCTTCATTAATAGAAAGACCATTTTCCTTCCCAAATTTATTTAAGAAATTCTTAATGTTTTTAATGTGATGAATGGAAGCATTGCAAAAGATAATGAAATCATTAGCAAAACTAAGATGGGAGACAGGAATACCACCAAGAGTTCTAAAAAACATGCTTGGATTATTGTTGAAGAGGTCATTAAGGCTCCTAGAAAGATATTCCACGCAATAATAAAAAGAGAGGGAGACAAGGGATCCCCTTGTCTCAAACCATGCAAAGAAGAGAAGAAACCTAATGCCTCACCATTCAGAATAACAGAGAACCAAGCATTACTAATATAATTTTTAATAAGGGAGATGAAATTATCAGACAAGATGAACAAATTAAGAATTTGAAAAAGGAAAGCCCAAGAGATGTTGTTGAAAGCTTTAGAGATATCCAATTTAAAGAGGATGTTACCACCTCTATTAGAGGCATCCAAATCATGAATCAGCTCTTGAGCGAGAAGAATGTTATCAGATATAGCTCTACGCCTAATGAAACCAATTTGGTTGAGAGAAATAATTTTTTGAAGCAGAGGACTAATTCTATTAGCAAGCAATTTAGCAATGAGTTTATGAAAGAAGGTGCAAAGACTAATAGGTCTGAAATCACCCCAGGATTTAGGATTATCAATTTTTGGTATAAGGATAATGGAAGTATAAGAGAAATATCTAGGTAAAGGATTACCATTAAAGAAATCAATCAAGCAACAAATCATATTTAATAATCCAACAATGCTAAAAAAATGAGTAGTCTTCCCACCAACAAATGTAATCAGCTCATGCTATTAAGGATTTTAGCAATCTCAGCTTTCGTAGGAAACAAAGTAAGCAAATGATTATCATCACTAGTAATTATTGAGGCAATCAAGTGAGAGTTGGAGGGAGCCTCTAAAGTATGGCTCTTGTTCAACAAATTTCTGAAGTGATTAGTAATAGAGTCTTTAATTTCATTATTTTCAGTGATCCAATTTCCATTATCACTTTTAATTTTTTGGATAGAATTTAAAGCTTTCTTTTTATTGCAAAAGAGCATGAAAATATCTAGTATTTTTGTCCCCATTGGCAATATGTTTACTAGCAGCCTTTTTCTGTCAGTAAGTTTCTTCCATATTCTGATAGGTAACGAGGTTGTCTTTGGCTTCATTCAAATCCTTCAGTTTAAAAGAATCAGTCAGAGTAGTATTTTCAAGACAACAAACCAATTTTTCCATCTTTTTAATGTTAACAAAGATATTTTTAAAACAATGCTTATTCCACCAAGTGAGGTTTTATTTTAGTCTTTTATGCTTAAACCAGAGTCTAATCATGCCCTTAACAAAATTATCAAGGTGAAGGGGGTCCACCTAGTTGGTGGAGATGACATTTAAAAAATCAATGTGCTGAATCCACATATTTTAGAATCTGAAAGAGGCAGAAGAAGATAATCTATTAGAGTCAGTTTTAATGGATATTAAAAGAGGAGCATGATCAGACAAAGTTCGCTCAAGTGCTCAACAAAGGTACGAGGTTCCAAAGGGTTAAAAAGGGTCCCCATCAAGCCATTGCGGAGTCTAGAGTTATCTTGGGTGTAATTAGAACTAGAGTATCCAATGTTAATAATGTTACAATCAAGAATCATATTAAAGAAATCTTCCATAGAATGAATATTAGGAAAACAACCACCCCTTCTTTCAGAGGAAGAGAGGATAGTGTTGAAATCACCCCCAACCAACCAAGGTTTGTTAACAGTTAAAGTAAAAGTTCTTAAGTTGTCCCAAAAGATGTTCCTAGCTGCCCTATTACAAGAAGAATAAATAAAGGGGCCTAAAGTAGAAAAATCACCCAATGAGATGTGGGCATTGACAACTTGCTAGAGATCATCAAGGATAGAAACATTGACTAAATTATTCCAAAAGCACTAAATTTTATTGCTAATATTATAGGAGTTATTAAATCCGAGCATTCTAGCAACATGATTGATCTTAGAAGAATGTATGAGAGGTTCAATAATTACCAGAAAAGCTATATTATTAGTACGATAGAGACTTCTAACACGATTATGGACAATGAGGGTCCCAATCCCTCAAACATTCCAAATAAGAGAGTTAAACATAAAAGAAATATAAAATAAGCTAAGGAAAAATAGATAAATAAAGGGATTAAAAAAAAAAAGAAAACTAGTCAAACCCAAAAGAACCATTATTTATGAGATGAGGAACCAGATCTACTAGAACTAGTTGAGTTATTAGGAAATATTTTTGCTATTAAGAATTTCTTTTCAAAAATAGTTTGGAATGGTCAATTTCTATCCAAAGAATCTCCATTGGAAAGAGACTAATTAGTAGTATTAAGAATATGATCAGTGTTAGTCAAAGCATTTCTAATGATGACTTCCCCTTCCTCAATTTTCGTATCAAGCTAAAAGGTCAGATTAGCATGCATGTCAAACTCGGGATTAGGAGAAGGAGAGGTAGTAATGCCATTAAGAGCACAAATACCAGGATCAGCTTGAGAATTTTTTTCCCAGATTTTCCTCCATCATCAAATTTTCATTCAAATTACCATTGAGGGTCACATGCTCCTCCTCATGTTCAGCATTCAAGATTGGCAAGGTAGTCTACATAGAGTCACTATCTTGAAGATGCAAATTATTATGTAATGAAGGACTGATAGCAAACCATCATATTCAACATTAGGAACAAGATTAGCAATATCTTTTACCTGCTGAGATTGAAAATTGGGATTATCATCATTGAGCACTTCATTGAGCAATTCAATGGGTTCCAAAGAGTTAAAAGTAGTATTCCTATTTTGATTAACCTTAAGCACATAAATAGATTTAATAACTTTATCAGTTGATATATTAGGATTAGAGTCAGTTAAATTTTTCTTTTTAAGTTGTGGGTGCAACACAAAACATTCTCGAAGTTATCATGCCCATGAATTTTACGTGGCGAACAGGAAAATTCTCAAACTCAACTTTTTGAAAGTAACCAAACTTTTCTTAACCAATCCAAACTTCCTTAGGGTGTTTTTTAGAAATATCAATTTTCACTAGAATGCGAGCAATAGAAGGTTGAGATCTCACGTGATCTTTGAAGAGGTAGACCAAAAAGAGCCCTAACAACAAAAAGAACTTGATGCGTAACTTAATGAATCCTCATATTAGGCAAAGCTAACCAAACAGGGACAATGGGTGATTCCTCATTTATATCACAAAGGAGAGACCACTTTAAAAGTCACATTTGACAATTAAAAATAAAGTAACAATGACATGATAAAACTCTTGAATAATCTATGTCATTAGTAAGCTGAATCAAAACATGCCTTCGATCAATCAAACCAATGGAGAATGCACCAGAAAGCTTATGACTATGACAAAAATGAGTGGATATTGTCCAGTTTGGCTGCCACAAAGTAAATTTACTAAAGTGAATTGTAAGGCTCCAACTTTTCAACATCATGATCCAAGCACATAATCACGTGGATGCCAATGAGGATATCAAGTTCATCAGTTAGTAGGGAAAGGTTCTTACTAGAGAGAGCATACTTAAAGGATTTAACTGTAGGCAAAGTATAAGGAGCTTTCGAATCCATAAATCCCACTAAATCTGATGCCCTAGTAGCCGCCTCCAAGAAGGAAATGCTCGGCTGTGTGGCCAAAGGATCTGCAGCCATCAAAAAGATGATGGGAACATCTCGCGCGTGGCCAAACAGAGGCAAACAAACAATGGACTTATCGTTAATGGTGAATAATCAACAAAATCACAAGGAGAAAGGGAATCGAAAAGAGGGGAAATCACAATCGATTTTTTTTAAAAAAAAATTTTAATTTTTTTATTTTTAGTTTTTTTTAGGGTTTAGGGTTTAGGGTTTAGAGTTTAGGATTTTCTTTCTTAAAATTATATAAACTGGTAGGTTTAGGCTTATTTAGTTTATTTAGTTCATTTTTTATTAATTTAAGTTTATATTTTTTATTTTTATTTAGGTTTATTTTTAATTTTTATTTAGTTTAGTTTATTTATATTAATTTTATTCTTTTTAGTGTAGATATTTTATTTTAGTTTATTTCTTAGCTTTATATTTAGGTTTATGTTTATTTTTTAAGTTTTGTTTTATTTTTATTTTATTTTTTATGTTTAGGTTTTATTTTTTTCTTATTTTTAGGTTTAGGTTTAGGTTTTTATTTTATTTTTTTAGGTTTAGGTTTTAGGTATTTCTTTTAGGTTTATTTTAAGGTTTACGTTTATTTTTAGTTTATTTTATTTCATTTATTTTATGGTTTAGGTTTAATTTATTTTAGGTTTAGGTTTAGGTTTTATTTAGTTTAGTTTTGTTTATTTTATTTTATTATGTTTATTTTAGGTTTAGGTTTTTTTTAGTTTAGTCTTTACATTTTATTTTTTATTTATTTGTAGGTTTAATTTTTAGGTTTAGGTTTTTATTTAGTTTTTAATTTATATTATTTTAAGTTTATTTTTTTATTTTTATTTGACATTTAGTTTTTATTTTTTTTTAGGTATTGTATTTTCAGGCTTATTTTATTTTTTTTAGTTTAGTTAAGATTTTTATTTATTTTATTTTAGTTTAATTTTTTATTTTTTATTTTATTTTATTTTAACATTTAGGTTTAGGCTTAGGTTTAGGTTCATGTATATGTTTTAGTATAGGTTTTTATTTTATTTTATTTTTTATTTCATTTAGGTTTAGGTTTTTTATTAATTTTATTTTTAGGTTTTATTTAATTTAGGTTTAGGTTTTTAGGTTTTTAGGGTTAAAAATTTATGGTTAAAGGTTTTGGGGTGGGGTTTAGGTTTAGGTGGGTTTAGGTTTAGTTTAGGGTTTAGGTTTAGGGTCCAGGATTTAGGGCTTTATGGTTTAGGAGTTTAGGTGGGTGTAGTGGAGGGTAGGGTTTTAGGGTTAATGCTTTTAGGGTTTAGGATTAGGGTCTAGGGTTTACAGTTTAGGGTTTTTTAGGATTTAGGGTTTATGGTTTAGAGTTTAGGGTCGTAGGTTCAAGGTTAGTTTTTGGGTTTAGGATTTAGGATTCACAGTTTAGGGTTTTTAAGGTTTATTTGGTTTATTTAGTTTGTTGAGCTTTTTATTTATATAATTTAGTTTATTTTATTTTCTTAATTTTATTTAGGTTTATTTTTTTAATTTAATTTAGTTTATTTTATTTAATTTAGGTTTGTTTATTTTAGTTTTGGTTTTTTATTTTGGTTTTTTTTTAGGTTTATGTTTATTTTCTAGTTGAGTTTTATTTTTAATTTATTTTTTAGGTTTCAATTTTTAGGTTTTTAGGGTTTGTGGTTTTGGGTTTAGGGTTTAGGGTTTAAAGTTTTAGGGTTTATGGTTTTAGGATTTAGGGTTAGGGTTTAAGGTTTAGGGTTTACAGATTAGTGCTTATGCTTTAGGGTTTAGGGTTCTTAAGGTTTAAGGTTTAGGGATTAATGTTTAGAGTTTAGGATTTAGGGATTTGGAGTTGGAGTTGGGTTTAGGCTTTGGGAGGTGGTCCAGGGTTTATGGTTAGTTTTAAGGTTTAGGGTTAGGTTTTTTATTATTTTTTATTATTATATTTTTTTATTTTTAAGATTTAGGGTTTAGTGTTTAGGGTTTAGGTTTTAGGTTTAGGGTTCAGGTTTTAGTTTAGGTTTATTTTTAAATTAAGTAAACTAGTAGGTTTAGGTTTTTTTTTGGTTTATTTTGTTTAATTTTTATTTGTTTAATTTTATTTTATTTTTATTTTTATTTAAGATTTTTTCATTTTTATTTAGTTTATTTTATTTATTTTAGATTTATTTATTTTAGTTTAGGTTTTTTATTTTAGTTTATTTTTTAGGTTTAGGTTTAGGTTTATGTTTATTTTTTTAATGTAGTTTTATTTTTATTTTATCATTTTGGTTTAAGTTTATTTTTATTTTTAGGTTTAGGTTTAGGTTTTTATTTAATTTTTTTAGGTTTAGGTTTTAGGTTTTATTTTTGTTTTTTTTTTTTTTTGGTTTTTTTTTAAAATTGAGGTTTAGTTTTATTTTAAGTTTATTTTATTTTCTTTCATTTATCATTTAGCTTTAGTTTATTTTAGGTTTAGGTTTAGGTTTTGTTTTTTTTAGTTTAGGTTTATTTTATTTTGTTTATGTTAGGTTTAGGTTTGTTTCTTAGTTTAAGGTTTAGCTTTTATTTTTTATTTATTTTTAGGTTTTATTTTGCAAGTTTATTTTGAATTTAGTTTTTATTTTATTTTTATTTTTCATTTAGTTTTTATTTTATTTAGGTTTTTTATTTTTAGGTTTATTTTATTTTTAGTTTTATTTATGTTTTAATTTAATTTATTTTAGTTTAGTTTTATTTTTTATTTTATTTTATTTTTAGGTTTAGGTTTTAGTTTTGGTTTTTATTTTATTTTATTTATTTTATTTTATTTAGGCTTAGGTGTTTTTATTTATTTTATTTTTAAGTTTTATTTAGTTTAGGTTAAGGTTTTTAGGTTTTAGGGTTTAGTGTTTATGGTTTAGGGTTTAGGGTTTAGGGTTTCAGGTTTAGGGTTGTAGGTTTTAGGGTTTAGGGTTAGGTTTTTTATATATTTTTATTTTTTTTTTATTTTTAGGGTTTTAGGTTTGGGTTTTATGAATTAGGGTTTAGGTTTTATGTTTTAGGTTTAGGGTTTAGGTTTTAGTTTAGTGTTTAGGGATTTTGGTTTTTTTAGCAGAGAACAAATTCATATTCAATATTTCTTCTTTTTTTTCATCAACCAAGTAACACACCAAGTTTTTTAAGACTCAAGCGATGACATAGATAAAAAATGAGCATGCATAGAGCAAATCAAAAACCCTAGATAACTATAATTACCTCTATTGTAAAGATAAAGGTGCTTAAGCAATAGATCAGATTGGTTGTTCTTCAATTTCTTTAGTTCCCATCAAGACCACCCCAACCTCTCGAGTAGTGGGATCTACCTTCGTTTAGTGTTTATGGTTTAGGGTTTAGGGTTTAGGGTTTCAGGTTTAGGGTTGTAGGTTTTAGGGTTTAGGGTTAGGTTTTTTATATATTTTTATTTTTTTTTATTTTTAGGGTTTTAGGTTTGGGTTTTATGAATTAGGGTTTAGGTTTTATGTTTTAGGTTTAGGGTTTAGGTTTTAGTTTAGTGTTCAGGGATTTTGGTTTTTTAGCGAGAACAAATTCATATTGTATTTCTTCTTTTTTTCATCAACCAAGTAACACACCAAGTTTTCTAAGACTCAAGCGATGAGATAGATAAAAAATGAGCATGCATAGAGCAAATCAAAAACCCTAGATAACTATAATTACCTCTATTGTAAAGACAAAGGTGCTTAAGCAATAGATCAGATTGGTTGTTCTTCAATTTCTTTAGTTCCCATCAGGACCACCCCAACTTCTCGAGTAGTGGGATCTACCTTCATATCCCCGATCTCTCCCTCCGCCACCACCATGGTTGTAACCTCCGTCGCTCCTCCTGCCTACCTAACCACCACCTCGATATCCACCAGCACCTCTAGATCTTGCACCACTTGTGGGATAACTATAGCCTCCTCCTTCGCCTTCTTTGCTAGATCTATACTGAACCTGGTTGACAGTGATATTGCTGTCGTCAAGTTTCTACCCATTGTTAGGGTTTATGTTTAGGTTTAAGTTTATTAAATTTTAGCATTTAGTTTTTTTAAAATTATTTAGTTACTTTAGGTTTAGGTTTAGAGTTTGGGGTTTCTGGTTTAGTGTTTACGGTTTGGTTTTAGGGTTTAGGATTTGGGGTTTAGGGTTTTAGGGTTTATGCTTTTCGGGTTTAGGGTTTAGGGTTTGGGTTTAGGGTTTAGGGTTTAGGGTTATAGGTTTAATGTTATAGGTTTAGGGTATTTTAATTTTTAATTTTTATTTTTTATTTTTATGGTTTATGTTTGAGGTTTAGGGTTCATGTTTTAGTGTAATGTTTAGGGTTTTGGTTTTTTTGTAGGAGAGAATAAATTTAGATTAAACAGTTCTTATTTTTAATTTCATCAACCAAGTAACACACCAAGTTTTCTAAGACCCAAGTGATGACATAGATAAAAAATGAGCACGCATAGAGAAAATCAAAAACCCTTGATCACTAGAATCGTCTCTAATGTAAAGCCATAGTTCCATAAGCAGCAAGTTGTATCGATCGTTCTTCAATTTCCTCCAGTTCTCATCAGAACCACCCCAGCCTCTCGAGTAGCAAGATCCACCATCATATCCCTATTCTCTCTCTCTCTTCCACCACCACCACAATAGTAACCTCCATCGCTCCTCCCACCTCCATAACCACCACTACTCTGACCACCACCTCTATATCCACCAGCACCTCCAGATCTTGCACCACTAATAGCTAACCTACCTTTTCCTCCCCCCCACCGTGATCTATATCGAGCCCAATGTGATGTTCGCCATCAAGGTTCTTCCCATTCTTAGGGTTTATGTTTATATTTAGGTTTATTAATTTTTAAGGTTTAGGTTTATTTTTTAATTTATTTAGTTACATTAGGTTTATGTTTAGGGTTTTGGGTTTAGTGTTTAGGGTTTAGGGTTAGGGTTTAGGGTTTAGGGTTTTGGATTTAGTGTTTAGGGTTTTAGGGTTTATACTTTTAAGGTTAAGGGATTAGTGTTAGAGTTTAGGGTTTAGGGTTTAGGGTTTAGGATTTAGGGTTTAGGGTTTCTTACAGTTTAGGGTTTAGGGTTTAGGGTTTAAGGCTTAGGGTTATAGGATTAGTGTTGTAGGTTTAGGGTTTAGGGTTAGGATTTTTTTTTTAATTTTGAAGGTTTAGGGTTTAGGGTTTATGTTTGAGGTTTAGGGTTCAGGTTTTAGTTTAGGGTGAAAGGTTTTTGGTTTTTTTTATTCAACATTTCTTCTTTTCAGTTTCATCAACCAAGTAATACATCAAGAATTCTATGACCCAAGCGATGACATAGATAAAAAATGAGCACACATAGAGCAAATCAAAAACCCTAGATAACTAGAATCATCTCTACTATAAAGGCATAGTTCCATAAGAAGTAGATCGTATCGACTATTCTTCAATTTCCTCCAGTTTCTATCAGAACCTCCCCAGCCTCTCGAGTAGCGGGATCCACCATCATATCCCCAATCGCTCCCTTTGCCACCACCACAATTGTAGCCTCTGTCAGTCCTGCCGCCTCTATAACTACCAATGCTCCGACCACCATTTATTTAGTTACATAGGTTTAAATTTAGGGTTTGGGGTTTAATGCTTAGGGTTTGGGGTTTAGGGTTTATGGTGTATGATTTTGAGTTTAGGGTTTAGTTTTAGAGTTTAGATTTAGGGCAGGATTTAAAGTTTAGCTTTGGGGGGTTTTTAGGGTTTAGGCTTTAGGGTTGTAGGTTTAGGTTGATGGTAGGTTTAGGGTTTAAGATTAGTTTTACGGTTTAAAGTTTAGGGTTAGGAGTTTTTATTTTTAAAGGTTTAGGGTTAGTTTTTGGGTTTAGGGTTTAAGGTTATAGATTTAGGGTTTAGTGTTTTTTTTTAAAATTAAGTAAACCCAGGTTTAAGCCACTTATTTATTTGTTTATTTTATTTTTGATTTTATTTATCTTTTATTTTAGTTTAATTTATTTATACCAAGTTTATTTCTTTATTTTAGTTTTATCTTTATTTTTAGTTTAGCTCACGCCAGTTTATTTTTTTAGTGAGTTTTACTTTCTCCATTTTAGGTTTAGTTTTTAGGTTTTGTGGTAGGGTAGGGTTTAGGGTTAAGATTTGTGGATCCAGAGTTTATGCTTTAAGGTTTAGGGTTTTTTGTGGTTTTAGGGTTTAGGTTTAGGGTTTAGGATTTGGTTTAGTTTTATTTTAGGTTTTGCTGTTTAGGGTTTACACTTACTTTAAGGTTTAGTTAAGGGTTAAATTTTTTTAATTATTATTATTAGGGTTTAGGGTTAATGGTTAATGGTTTAGGTTTTAGGTTTAGGGTTCAAGCTTTAGTTTAGGTTTATTCTTAAATTAAGTAAACTGGTAGGTTTAGGTTTTTTTAAGTTTATTTGGTTTATTTTTTATATATTTTAGTTTATTTTAGGTTTATTTATTTTAGTTTAGTTTTTTTTATTTTAGTATGTTTTTTAGGTTTACATTTAGGTTTGTGTTTGTTTTTCAATTTAGTTTTATTTTATTTTATTTTAGGTTTAGGTTTTTTTATTTTAGATTAGTTTTGGTTTTATTTTACTTTTTAGGTTTAGGTTTTTATTTTAGGTTTATTTTTAAGTTTTATTTTTTAGTTTAAGTTTAGGTTTATTTTTTGTTTATTTATTTTATATAGTTTATAGTTTAGGTTTAGTTTATTCTTTAGGTTTAGGTTTTATTTTAGTTTTTATTTATTTTAGTTTAGGTTTATATTTTTATTTTGTTTATTTTTTTATTTTTATTTTATAGGTTTGATTTTAGGTTTAAGTTTTATTTAGTTTTATTTTATTTTAGTTAGGTTTATTTTATTTATAATTTATTTATTTTATTTTATTTAGGTTTTATTTTTAAGTTTATTTTATATTTTAGTTTAGTTTATGTTTTATTTATTTTATTTAGTTTAGTTTCTTTTATTTTATTTGTAGGTTTAGTTTAAGTTTAGTTTTAGTTTATTTATTTTATTTATTTTATTTATTTTATTTAGGTTTAGGTTTATTTATTTATATTTTAGGTTTATTTAGTTTAGCTTTAGGTTTTTGTGGTTCAAGGTTTAGGTTTAGGGCTTTAGGGTTTAGGGTTTAAGGTTTTGAATTTCGAGTTTAGGGTTAGATTTTTTTTATTTTTTTATTTTTTTTATTTTTAGTGTTTAGGGTTTAGGGTTTAGGGCTTAAGTTTGAGGTTCAAGTTTTAGTTTAGGGTTTTTGGTTTTTGGTTTTTTTTTAACATAGAACAAATTCATATTCAACATTTCTTCTTTTCAATTTCATACACCAAGTAATACACAAAGTTTTCTAAGACACAAGCAATGACATAGATAAAAAATGAGCATGCATAGAGCAAATCAAAATCCCTTGATAACTAGAATTGGCTGTACTATAAAGACACAGTTTCATAAGCATTAGATCGAATCGATCGTTCTCTAGTTTCTCTAGTTCCCATCAGAGCCCCCATGTCCTCTTGAGTAGCGGGATCCACCATCATACCCTCAATCGCTCCCTCCGCCACCACTATGGCTGTAACCTCAGTCGCTCCACCCACCTCCATAATCACCAATGCTCTGACCACTACCTTCATATCAAGAAGACTTAGATCGCCACCCACCATGATAAGCCGCTCCCTTTGTTTTGACTAGATTTAGACTAATTATGGTTGATGGTGATGTTCTGTTCCCATCTTTTTAGGTTTAGTGGTTTATTAAGTAGGGTTTAGTTTTTTACTTTAATTTATTTAGTTTTGGTTTAGGTTTAGGGGGAGTTTAGGGTGGTGGGGGAGGGTTTAGGAGGTTTAGGGTTTAGGGAGTTTTAGGGTGAGTCAGTTAGGTTTAGGAGTGGTTAGGAGAGGTGGGTTAGAGTCAGTGGTAGGTTTGGGTGGTTGGGTTTAGGAAGGTCAGGGTAGGGTAGGTTGGGTAGGAGAGTTTAGGGTTTTAGAGGGTCAGTTTAGAGAGATTTAGTGGTTTTAGGGTTTAGTATTTAGGGTTTAGGTATTTTTTTAAATACAAACCAAGATGTTTAGGTTTATTTATTTATTTTATATTTATTTATTTTATTTTAGTTTATTTTTTTATTTAGGTTTATTTTTATATTTATAGTTTATTTAGGTTTATTTATTTTAGTTTAGGATTTTCATTTCAGTTTATTTTTTAGGTTTAGGTTTGTGTTTATTTTTTACTTTAGTTTTATTTTTATATTATTTAGGTTTAGGTTTAGGTTATTGTTTTATCTTTTTAGGTTTAGTTTTTATGTTTTTATTTCAGATTTTTATTAGATTCTATTTTTTCATCTAAGTTTAGGTTTATTTTTAGTTTATATTATTTTATTTAGTTTAGGATTTAGGTTTAATTTATTTTTGGTTTAGGTTTAGGTTTTATTTATTTTAGTTTAGTTTATTTTAGTTAAGGTTTAGGTTTATTTTATTTTGTTTCTTTTGGTTTAGCATTTTTTAGTTTAGGGTTTAGTTTTATTTTTTATTTTATTTTTTATTTTATTTTTAGGTTTAGGTTTTTATTTTATTTTTATTTTTCATTTTGGTTTTATTTTATTTAGGTTTTTTATTTTTAGGTTTATTTAATTATTTAGTTCAATTTAGGTTTTTAGGTTTTTATTTATTTTTATTTTTTTTAGTTTTAATTATTTTATTTTATTTTATTTTTAAGTTTGGGTTTATGTTTAGGTTTTAGTTTAGGTTTTTATTGTATTTTATTTTATTTATTTTATTTAGGTTGAAGTTTTTTATTTATTTATTTTTGGTTTATTTAGGTTTAAGATTTAGGTTTTAGCATTTAGGGTTTAAGGTTGCAGGTTTAGGGTTTCAGGTTTAGGGTTTGTGGTCAGGGTCCAGGTTTGCAGGGCTCATTAGGGGTTTAAAGTTTTGGATTGTTATGGTTTAGGCAGTCAGGGAGGGTTTGGCAGGCCTAGGTCAGGCCTAAGGTTCAGGGTTATTTTATTTATCTTTATTTTTATATACAGTTTAGTGTTTAGGTTTTAGGTTTAGGATCTAGGTATGATTCAGTATGGTAGGTTTAGGTGTTTGGGCCAGTAGGGTCACTGGGTCAGATTTAGTGTTTAGGTTTAGCTGGGTTTAGGGTTAGTTTTGTTTAGCATTTAGGTTTTAGTTTAGGTTTATGGTTTAAAGTTTTAGGTTTAGGGTAGGATTTAGGATTTAGGGTTTGGTTTTTTATCTTATTTTTAAATCAAACCGACACGCTTTAAGTTTATTTAGTATATTTAGTTTATTAATTATTTATTTTAGTTTAGTTTATTTTTATTTAGGTTTATTTTTTTAGTTTAGCTTTAAAAAGGGGTTTATGTTTAGGTTGTAGTTTCTGGTTTACTATTTGGTTTAGGAATTGGGTTTGGTTTTTTTAAAAAAAAAAATTATAGAACTTTAGGTTTAGTTTATTCAAGATATTTAGTTTTTTTTATTTATTTTAGTTTTACTTTTATTTTAATTTTTATTTAGTTTATTTTATTTAGTATATTTATTTAGTTTTAGGTTTTTATTTAGTTTATTTTTTTAGGTAGGTTTAGGTTTTTAGATTTAGGTTTAGGTTTTATTTTATTTTTTTAAGTTTAGGTTTTAGGTTTTAATTTATTTTTTAGGTTTTAATTTTTAGTTTAGGTTTAGGTTTTATGTTTAGTATTTTATTTATTAAGTTTTATTTTAGGTTTAGTTTAGTTTATTATACTAGTTTAGGTTTTATTTATTTTAGTTTAGGTTTATTTTATATTTAGTTTATCTTATTTTAGGTTTAGTTTTTTTTTAGTAGGGTTTAGGTTTTTATTTTTTATTTATTAGGTTTATTTTTTTAGGTAGGTTTATCTTTATCTTAAGTTTATTTCATTTATTACATTTAGTTTTATTTTATTTAGGTTTTTATCCAGGTTTATTATATTGGCCTAGTTTAGGTTTATTTATCTTCTTTAATTTTTATCTTTATCTTTATTTTATTTAAGTGTTTAGTTTTATTATCTTATTTAGGTTTAGGTTTTTTATTTATTTTACTAGGTTTTATTTAGTTTAGGTTTAGTGTTAGTTAGGGTTTAGGCCCAGGGTTGGGAGGGTGGTGGTCAGGGGGGTTTAGATTTAGGTGGGTGTTTAGTTGGAGGGTTTTAGGGAGGTTAGTTTGGCTTTAGTAGGGTTGGGTGATTAAGATTTAGAGTTTAGGGTTTAGAGTTTAGAGTTTTGAGGGTGGTGGTGGTTTAGGGTTTAGGGAGTTTAGAGTTAGGATTTAGGATTTTAGGTTTAGGTTTAGGGTTTAAGGTTGGCTTGTGGTTTGAGCCTGTCTACTGTGGTTTAGGGGCTAGTGACCTTGGGGAAATCAGGCACCTTTATCCAACAGACAAGAGCACGTGAGGGGCAATCTAAGCCAATGCCCAAAGAGCCTAAGTCCCAAAGAGATAAACCCCAACTATACAATAATTAAAAGAAAGAAAAGAACAAAATGACCAAGTAACCAATAATGAAAATCTATGTAAGCAACTTCATATGGTCCTTGATGCTAAGAAAGATCCACTTGCAAGAGTGTCCTAACTTGTAAAAAGAAATCTTCAACATACTTTTGAAAAGTACAATTAATCAAGCATAAAGAGTAAGAGATAAAAGGAGTAAAGTAAAGAAAAGGAAATTCACAATCATAATCATCTCAAGGAGCAACACTATATGTAAGCATCCAAACTAGAGAGGGTTACAATTACATATCGCTATGAGCCAAAAGAAGAAAGAGTGGAAACATCAAGGCCATCATTGCCAAGATACTGTAGCACATTATCCAAAGATGGTCCTCCAAGCCAAAAACCTCCAAATAGCAAAGATAATACCAACCACCAAGCCACCGAACAACCAAGCTTAATAAGATAGATAAGCAAGCAACCCACGAGGATAGTAAGAAAAGGAGCACCACCAAAGCCACCACCAAAAGGAATAACAAAATCAAGAGGAGCAAACATCATGATATGGGTAACAAAACTAAACAGAGAAAAATAAGAGCAAAAAGGAAAACCATAAGTGCTGATCCTCCCTCAACAAAATAGAAAAGGAGCAATAACAAAAAAACTAAATAGCATAACAAATAGAAAAAAAAGGGGTGTTGCACAAGAGAAAGAGGTCAAGAGGAGGAAACCAACAGAAAAAAAACACTAAAAGACAACCAAGTTCCAGAATCCACCAAAGGAGAAAAAACCCAAAGCAAAGAATCCCTCCAACCAGGAACCAAAACAACCAACCCAACCATCCATCCAACAAATCCTCAAAACAAGATCCAAGTCATCCAACCCAAAACAGAATAAAGATCAACAATAGTCATCAATCCAAAACCATCCAAGACAGCCTGGGAAAGGGTAGAAATAGACAGTAGCCACCAAACCCAATCAAGGAAAAAAGAAAATCCAATCCATAAGGGTAGGAAAGCTAGCAGAGAAAGATACAAAAAGAGAAAAATAAGCCAACCAACAAAAATAGCAGTAATAAAGGCACCCAACCCAGCCACCAGCAGCCAAAGCCAAATAACAACCACACAGTAGTCATCAATTAGCCATTTCAAAACAATACCCAAACCCAAAGCCACAATAGTATATAAGGAGGTCCAACCCATAACCAAAAGAATAAAAACAAAAATAATGAATCTTACCACTAAGCCCCAGCCAACAAAACTTGCCAACCACCACCATGCCTAAAGATAAACCACCCAAAATATCCAACCAACCAACCAACCCAACCAGCCAAAAATGCCAGACAACCTAGCTAGCCAACAAAGCCACACTATTAGCCACCACAACAGTTGATTTAATAGGTTTGGAAGTTTGTTAGAAAGGAGGAAAACCCATAAAAAAAAGCCTACAACCAAAGTCAGAACCGGAGGAAATAAGAAACAAGGGAAAATTTTGTAAAAGCCCGCCGCAATAAAACCAAGCTGAAAACCAAAACCCCATGCTACACTTACAAAACCACCAGCAACAACAAGGCCAAAATAAAAAGTAGAGTTGAAAACATAGACCCAAAGAGGGAAAATTAGATCACCACAAAGATGGTTTAATGAGGGAAAAAAAAAAGGGATCATAAAAAACAAATAAATAAAAAGAAGAATTATAACTGAGATAATAATCTAGTGTTATCCAAATTAACCAAACCTCTTAATAATTTTATGCAATGTTTAGTTGTCAAATAAAGTGAAATTAGTTAAGTTGGCACCAAAATTAGCTAAATAATCAGCACAACCATTACCTTCATGAAGGATGTGGGAAATTTTAAAATAAACATGAGAAAGTAGAATTTTAGTATGATTAAGAAGATAAAATAATTCAAAGATTCCCATTTTATTGGAATTAAGGATGTCAATAAGCAAGAGAGCATCAACTTCAATCCAGATGTTGAGGAAACCTTTATGCCATAAGCTCAGCAAAGAGAACAAAATAGGCTTTGAGAGGATAAGAAAAAGCACAAATGAATCCCTAAGGATATCACCACAACCATATTTATTGGAAGCAATAGAACCATCAGTATTAACTTTAATCACATTGTCTTTAGGTTTGATCCAAAAGATAATCCTAGCATCTTTATGAGAGTCTAGATCAGGCAAAATGATACCCAATTTTTTAGCCAAAAACCTCTAAAATGAATGTTACTAATAAGATTGGCATTAAAATGAGCATGAATTTTTTCTTTAGTTCTAGCCAAGATCCTTTATGGTTCATAGGAATACCATGATATTTAGCATCATTTCTATCCATCCAAATGAACGATAATGGTAATAGCATTTAAAACTTTTATATGACCTTTCAAGTGTTTTGAAATAGGCTTCCAAAAGTTGATATAAAGAAAGAGAACCATGAAAATATTTGGTATTAAATAAATAAATCATCATAAAACCATAATTTAGAAGCAACAACTCCATTGACAAAAAACATGATTTACATTTTCAATATGAAAGCAACAATAGCACCTTGAAGGTAAATAAAACCATTTAGTCCAGAGCTAAGAGTCCACAGGAATAAAGTTATTAAAAATCTTCCAAGCTAAAACCAAATTGGAAATGGGAATGATAATGTTCCAAAGTTTAATAAAAACATTATAAGGGTGATGTTTATCTCTAATAAAGTTCCAAATCTCTTTAAGAACAAAATCACCATTATGAGAAAGTTTAAAAAAATTTGGTCAGTTTGTTAGAAGAAATGGGAATATTTCTAAAGTTGTCAATAAGAGAAATAGGGATATAGTTCTCAAGTTTTTTCATTCCAATTGTTATTAAGCCAAAAATTAACTTTGATAGCAGTAGAGATAAATGGGTGTCAGAACTGATGCCCATCCAATTATCTTGCTAGAAAAGGAAAATTGACCGATACCCCAAGATATTAACGATTCAACAACCCATTTAATGGAACAAAGCCTTTTCCAAACCGAGAGTCACCAACTTTATAAGCATAGTTAAGAGGGTGTTTACCTTGGCAATATTTTTTTCATCATAAAATTAGCCCAAAGGCATCATTCTTTCAATTTCCAGAGTTTATGAGAAAATGCTGAAGCTTCACAATAGGTTTGCAACCAAGAGCACCTTCACCAAAAGGACCACAAACATTTATTCCAAGATGTCCAATGCATTCTTTTGGTAGAATTATTGGAGCCCCAAAAAAATTTGTTAAGCAAACCATCAATGATAAGTGTAGCATTAGTGGGAATAATAGTTTGAATCAAATTAAGAGGCATAGAGTTCAGTGTTTTAAGGATAGTGAGCCTACCACCAAAGGATAGTAAATGGAATTCCCAAATATATATTTTATTTGAAATTTTTGAATTAACTCAAAAGAGATGGGAACATTTTGGGCCTTTAAAGAGTGGAGCACCCAAGTACTTAGAGGTAATTGTTGATGTTTAAAATTAGTGATATGAAGGATTTGATTGATTTTAGTATTGGAGATGCTAGAAGTGAAATTTTTGTTATCATTTATCAAAGGCCAATTTTTAAAATTTATTTAAAAATTTTAAGATTTGATGATGAATAGAAGCATTGCAAAATAATAAAATGATTAGCAAAACATAGAAGGGAGACCACCAAGAGTTCTAGTACATAAGATTATTTAAGAATAAATCATTGAAGCTCCTAGATAAGTACTCAACAACAATAAATAAAGCTAGATAAGGGATCCCTTGTCTTAAGCCATGGGAAGAGGGAAAGAAACCTGTGGCTTCCATTAAAAAATCAAAACCGCATTATATACAATTTTGATAAGAAAAATAATTTTTTAGAAAATAAATTCAAAATGGAAAAGGAAGTCCCAAGAGATGTTATCAAAGGCTTTGGTAATATCTAATTTGAAAAGAATGTTGCCCCTCTTAGCATCAAGATCGTGAATTAGTTCTTTAGCAAGTAAAATATTGAAATAGATTTACCTCTCACTAGTTGGGTTGGAGATAATTTTATTAAGTAAAGGACTAAGTCTGTTGAAGGATCAGATTGAAGAAGGTGCAAAGACTAATAGGTCTAAAATCACCCCAATAATCCAGTTATCTTTTTTGTATGAGAATAATAAAGTAATAGAAAATATCTGGAAAAGGATTACCATTAAAAAAAATCACCTCAATCAAATCATTTTAATGATAAACCAACATTTAAAAAAAAATTGAGTAGTGAAACCCTCAACAACAATAAAATCAATGTTCATGCTATTTAGAACTTTAAAATTCATATTACACAATGGTAAACAAATCATCATCATTATTAATAATGGAAAGAATCAAAGGATTTGAAATTTCATAAGAGAAATTTATTCATTACATATTTATAAAGTAATTATAATCCTTAATCTCATTTTTTCCATAATCTTTCATCATTTTTTTAATTTTTTTGATTATTCAAAGCTCTCTTTCTTAAAAGCATTGGAGTATTCACATCATCGTAATATCTTCCACCAGATTTTGACCATTCTTCCATCTTTAAAAAAAAAGATGAGTTTATCTTTCACCAACCAAATTTTGTAAGTCTAAACAAATTAATTTGATAACAAAATTTTCCAAAATCTTTAATACAAAAAGTTTTTAAATAATGTTGTTCCAGTAAAAAATTTTGTTATTTTATGGAAATTTTGATCTCCCAAATGACCAATAGTAAAGTGTTCCAAAAAATTACCCAATAAATACCAATGTAAATTACAATCAAGGATCATATTGGAAAATTTATGAATAAATAGAAAACAACAAGAAAAATAGTGTTGAAATCCATAAACCAAGGTTTGACAGGTAGTAAAATTTCTCAAATTATCCAAAGGAGGTGAATCTATAACAAGATGCATAAACAAAAGAGCCCAAAACACAATAGTCACCATAAGAGATTTGAGCATTAACAACTTGTTCAAAATCATCAATAATAAAAAACCTCAATGAAATTATTCCAAAACACTATCTTATTACTAACATTGAGTAAAATTTATAGCCGATCATTCTAAACATGATTAATTTTATTAGCATGAATAAGAGGTTCCAAAATAATGAGTAAAGAAATATTATGAATGCACAAAGATTTCTAATATGATTCAGAATATAGAGGGTACCAATCCTCTAATCCAATAAGAAAATTAAACATAATGAAAGTAAAAGGGGAAAGAAAAGGATAATTAAGAGAAGAGTGAGAGGCTATAGTAGATCTAGTGTTTTAGACAATTTGATGGTAATTTTAACACTTTTTTTTTTTGCATGATAAGTTTGAAAACCATTTCCTTTTCCTAGAGTCATCATCAGTAAGATTTAGTAACATTGGTCACCAATTTGGGAGACTCCAAGTGTTTATAGGGAGTTCACCCTCTTCCAAATCCAAATTAAGTTGAAAAGTAGGATTAACATGAATATCAAGATTAGAAATGAGAGAGACTGAGATGATTTAGAACCATTAAAAGCATGTACGCTTAAATCCGTGATAATAAATATTTTCAGCCCGACATCATTTAAATCCTCATTGAAAACTAGATCAAAGTTGGCATAGAAGCAATGTTAGAATCAAAGGAAATAATCATCAATAACCTTGAAATTTGTTATTCTCCACATTAGAAATTTTTAAATTTAAAGAAGAGGTAAGAGGTAAATCATCTTTCCTATTCTAAAAATTAGTCGAAGCCTTCATAGAAATGACCCTGATATTCAAGGAATCAACAATAATTCCTTCATACCATTCTTAGATCTGCTAATTTTGAACATATCTAGGGATGGAACTAGAACAAGATTTTATTTGGGAGGATTTATCTTTTTAAATGAGGATGGAGAATAAAGCAATCAAAATTTTCATGGCCATGAATTTTATAGTTAGAACAAAAATAAGAAGATTCTCCAATTTATGAATACCCATTTTTAGAGCCAATCCAAACTTCCTTAGGGTATTTTTAGTTATGTCTAATTCCACTGAGCCAATGAAGGGTGAGATCAGCTGCTTTTGGTCGAAGCAAAGGCCACCAAAAAAAGAGCCCAACCAAAAAAGCACATGATGTGTAACAAAATGAATGGGCATATTAGGAAGAGATAACCACAAGGACAATAAGAGATTCCTCCTTAATGTCAAAAGGTGACCACTTCAAGCACATTTGATAAAGATGAAGAGTGATGCAAAAAATATGTGAATAATCTAGAAAAGTTGAATCAATATGTCAAGATCAATAAGACCAATCGAGAAGGCACAAGCTTAAGAGATGATAAAAAAGGTGCAAATTTTATCCAAATTTAGATGACGTAAAGCAAATTTTCTAACAAGAGAGAATTCAAATGGTTTCACCAACAATTCAACATCCACATCGAACACATAATGACTCGCAAACCATGAAAGAAGTCAAAATGAGATTAACTAACTCAACAAGGTGAGAAGCCTTACTAGAGAGCTTCCTTAAATGATTTAGTAGAATTTGTAGCATTTGTCGATCCCAAAATGTCGATGTCTTAGCCAAAGCATCCAAAATGGAGCCATATGAATCAAACTCACCATCCATGATTAAGGATGAGCATATCATCAAGCCTTTGAATCATGAAAGCCAAAATTGATCCCAGACGGATCCATAAGATGCAAAATCTGAGAGAAGAGAGACTTAGGGGTGGAGGGGGGTGGGGTCAGGGTTAGGTTCAGTCAGGGTTAGGTTAGGTTGGGTTGGTTGGGTTTAGTTAGGGTTTAGTTGGGTTTAGGGTTTTGGCCTAGAGTCAGTTTTAGGTCAGTTGGGTTAGTGTAGGATGGGGACTTTAGGTTTAGTTTGTGGTATAGTTGGTTAATTAGGGAAGAGGTTTTAGGTTTTGTGGCTCAGGGTTGTGGTGTGGATGGTTGGGTTAGGCTGGGTCAGGTAGGGTTTAGGTGGGTGGTTAGTGGGGGTGGGTTTAGGAGGTTTTATTTTTAAGGTTTGGTTAGGTTTTGCTTTAGGTTTAGGTTTAGCTTTAGGTTTAGAGTTCAAGTTTAGGGTTTAGGTTTAGGTTTTGGTTTTAATAGAAAAATATTCAACTTCTTTTGATTTCATCAACCAAGTAACACACACCAAGTTTTCTAAGACACAAGTGGTGACATAGATAGCATGATGAGCAAATAAAACCAGATAACTAAAATCTTCTAAGACATAGTTCCATGGAGATTGACCTGCTTCTTGGTTCCCATCCACCACCCCAGTCTCAATCCACCATAATATCCCTTCGATCTCTCTCTCGCCATAACCATGAGAACCTTTATCGCCTCCCATAACCACCTCCCCACCACCACATACACCACCTCCCAAACAAATAAAGATTGAGCCTAGTTAACAAGGATGTTCTGCCCATGCTTAGGTTTAGTTAGGTTTTTTATTTTTTTAATTTATTTAGTTACTTTAGGTTTAAATTTATGGTTTGGGGTTTAGGTTTAGGGTTTTATGGTTTGTTTAGGGTTAGGGTTTAGGTTTGTGGTTTAGGTTAGGGTTTAGGTTTAGGTTTAGGGTTATAGGTTTGGGTTTGGTTTTGGGTTTAGTTTGGATTTAGGGTTTTTTTTTTTAAAAAAAAATTAAGTAAACCTGAGTTTAGTTATTTATATATTTAATCTATTTTTATTTATTTAGTTTATTTTTTTATTTTAAGTTTATTTTTTTTTATTTTTATAGTTTAGTTTATTTATTTATTTATTTTATTTTATTTTTTATGTTTTATTTAAGTTTATTTTTGGTTTTAGGTTTTAGGTTTTATTTATTTTAGAGTTTTTTATTTTTTTTTTATTTTAGGTTTTATTTTTTTATTTTTTAGTTTATTTTTGGTTTTTTTTTTTTATTTTAGTTTATTTTAGGTTTTATTTTGTTTAGATTTGGTTTATTTTAGTTTTATTTTATTATATTTATTTTTTATGTTTTATTTTATTTAATTTATTTTAGTTTTATTTTAACTTTTTTTTTTATTTTCTTTATTTTATTTTATTTTAAGTTTAGGTTTTTTTAGTTTATATTTTTTATTTAGTTTTATTTATTTTATTTTAGTTTATTTTATTTTTTTATTTTATAATTGGTTTATTTTATTTAGGTTTTATTTTTATTTTTTTATTTAGTTTATTTATTTTATTTAGTTAGGTTATTTATTTTATTTTATTTTATTTTATTTAGGTTTTGGTTTTATTTATTTTTATTTTATTTTATTTAGTTTAGGTTTAGTTTTAGGTTTTTTGTATTTAGTTTAGGGTTTTGGGGTTTTTTAGGGTTTTTAGGGTTTATGGTTAGGTTTAGGGTTTAGGGTTTAGATTTTTTGTAGGGTTTAGGTTTAGGGTTTAGTGTCAAGCTTTAGGTTTTGATTTAGGGTTTTTTGGGGGGAATTTTATTACCAAAAGTGAAGATACAATGTCCTTAAAGGGATAAATAAACTCTCAAAGAGCTAAAAAGACCTAAAGAGAAAAATCCTTAACTTATAAAAAAGAAAATAAAAAGCCAAAAGGAAAACTAAAAAAAGAATAGCTATAAAGCACAAAATCCTAAAGTGTTAGAAGCATACCACAAGAGACCCAAGAGCAAATGAAGGAAACCTGTAGGAAAAAAAACTAAAGCAGAGATAAGCAATTAAAAATAAAATAAACAAACATAAAGAGAAATGAAAGAAAAGCTAAAAAAGGCTCAGATCAATCATCACAAACTTTAGAAAACAAAATTTGTGAGTAGCCAAACTCCGAAAGGAGGGTTACAGTCACAAAAAAAATGCTACCAACCAACAAAAAGAGTAAACATCCTAGCCATCATACCTAACAAACCTCACAAAGGCACCCGAGCACACACCAATAACCAATAAAGATCTAGAACCACCCAAAAAAGGAACAATAGAGCCACCACCAACAACAGATAGAACCAACAAAGAAAAATTCCAAGCTAGCACAACCATCCAACCACCCAAAAGTAGTAGGAGAAACAAAGTCACCAACCAAGGAGGAAATATCAAAGAAGCAAGGGGAAGAAGAGAAGCAACCAAAGCTCACCAACTCCAACCAGACTAGACTAAAGAAACCAAAAAGACCATAATAACCACCAACCAAAATAAGTAACAACAAACCACCAAAGCCACAAAGGAAAAGCAACACCCAAAACCAAACCAAAGCCAACCTAAAAATGAAATAGAAGGAAGAGAAGCATAACCAACATCACATCCAGAAGGCACCCAAAACCAAGAAGCTCAAGGAGACCAACCACAAAGCCCCAAAGAAAGCCAACCAACCAACCAAAAGCCAAAAAAAAATAAACCCAAGAGATACCACAATAGAAGTAAGAATCCAAATAGCGATAACCAAAATAGAAAAAGCTAGCATTCAAACCTATAAAATACAAGAATAAAACAAGAATAGAAAGTTCCCAAGAAAGAATAGAGCCAATATAACAAACCAAAACCACCGCTCAAAGAAGCCCCAAGAAAACCACCAATAGAAAAAAGAAAAAAATCTAAGAAACTCTAACATAAGAAAAATTAGATTTATCTACATTAGATAGCCCTCTTAATTTCTTAGAAATATTCACATTGGTAAACAAAGTAAAATAGAGATTACAACCCAAACCAGAAAAACAAGCATTACCTTCTCTTAAAATATGAGTAATTTTAAAAGAAAGTTTAGATATAATAGCTTTAATATTTCTAATTTAATAAAAAGCTCAGTGTTACCCTTATTGTTAGAATTGATCATAGCAACAACCATCTCAGCATCAGATTCCAACCAAATAGTATGAAAATTTCTATACAAACAAAGCTTAAGAGCATAACCAACAATTCAAAGAAAAATAATAGAATTAGTAGAGAGAGAGTGGAAAAGCCAAGATAATATTCCCAAGATTATTTCTAAAAATACCACCACAACCCACGATCAATGTGAGCATCCATTATTTTTTAATACAATTAAGAGGCTTAATCCAATGAAGAATTTTATACTGGAGACAAGTCACAATAAGAAAAAATTGATACCCAATTTAGAGGCAAGAAACTTGCAACCTCTAAAATTAGTACCACTAAGAACCCTTATGTAAAGAAAAAAAATCATATATTTAGTCCTAGCAATATTCCTCTTATAATTCAAAGGCATATTATGATGCTTAGCATCATTTCTGTCAAGCCAAATAAACCAAATTAAAGTAATAGCCACCATAATTTTGATATGCCTTTAACAATATTAAGAAAATAAGAGTCAAGAAGTTGCATTAAGTTAAATTACCATTAAAATAACTTAATTTAAATAAATCCGCATACAAACTCCAAACTTTAGATGTAATGGCACCATTAACAAAAACATGACTAACATTCTCAATATGATAGCAACACATGCATTTAAAGGGTGGATAAAAACTTTTGTTTAAGAGTAAAGAATCAATAGCAATACAATCCCTTAAAATTCTCCAAGAATAGAATAAAAGTAAATAATATTATTCCCAATTTTAGAGGAAAATAGGAGAAGAGGATTTTTTTAACTCTAATATAGTGCCAAGTATCTATTGTTTTCTCTAGAATAGAGAAAAGAAATGACACCACATAGAGTTTAGAAATATTTTATTTAGATGACCAAATACAGCATTAAGGAATAAACATATTATCTCAAAAGATAAACATGCTCTCCTGTAATGGATTCAATCATTTCAATAAAAGACTCCTAAGGCTAATGGGCCTTCCTTTGAGTATTTTCGAACTACATGGTAGAACAAGGTTTATTTTATCTTGGGATCATGGTTTCTAATAAAGGCAAGCCTCTATAGTTAATTACATCTTAGGAAGGGTCTCTTCATGAATACTCTCTAGATTAAAGAAATAAATGGTTATTCCTAAAGACTACTAAGGTAGCTTTCAAAGGATTGATTTTTGGAAAATCAATTGGGAGAGGTCCAAATTGGAGAGAGTCATTTTCAAGAGTCAAATGGGAATGTGTAGGAAATGACTATTGATACTGGGATACCAGTAGACATTTCAACTATCCTATGATTGGTCTTCAAATTTGGGATTTAATTTTATTATTTTAGTTATCAATTTTTTAGAAATCTAGGGCTTAGATTCTAACAGCACAAGATTGTAGAAATACCTAGGGTTGATGACTTATTCCTAAAAAGGATGCTTTAGAACCTAGTCACAGTTAGATGCTCAACCTAGTTATATCCTTAAAAATCATTGGCCATTCTCCTCACCTTAGGGAACTAGCCTATTCCTAACTCTTCTGGACTTACAACATGCCTAGAGAAGGCTATCAGCTAACACCACCTAAGCATATTTTAAATTTATGAAGTTAGGTCATATGAATGCAAGATGGTCATGCATTTTAGGAAAGAAATCTATGAAACTAGACTCACTCCTAATCCCTAAGATCATGTAGGGCATGAGAATGCATCTAACTAATGCATATTTTAGGTTTTATGAATTTTGACTCAAGATTCATTTAGGTCATAGGAATGCAATTTATCTAATGCATGCAATTAGAAAAGGTTATGGCCCAAATTAGAATAGAAGAAGGTGTTCTTCCATCATAGGCTCTCTCAAGCCCAAGTTCTCGCAAAGATGGAAGCCCTTCCTTAATCAAGAGTGAAATATATAATTTATGTTAAAACATCCTGGCTAAGGGGTTACTATATTTTATCTTGCTTTAATGCCTAGGCTTTTATATGAAGATTATGAATTGCATTTATTTTATGTTTCAATTGATTTAGTTGGGTAAAAAATTTAGTTTATCCTATGAGCCTACTCCATACACACAAATATAGCATAGAAATAAACCTAGAAAAAGCATGTTGTTTCTATTGCACCCAAAATAAATCAAGCCAAATTAAATTATATAAGAAAAAAAAAATCTTAGGTACACTGTACACCTAAGAAAGAAACATGGGGCACAGTTCTCCTTATACAACCTAACTACAAGTTTAGATCTATGGGTCTTCTTTCCAAGAATGTCTCCTTCTTTAGGGACATCCATCGGGCCCCATATGGGACAACTACACCATCTTCTAGTTGGGTCAACTCCTACTAATCCTAGACCCCATAGATCCTAATCTAATTCTATGTTCAAATTTACATTTAAAATTTAAAAAAAATCCCACACCCAGTAAAATAGACATTAAGAAATACACACAACACACAAAGCAGTTTATATTTCACAAACATACGGGCTAGCATTAGTTGCTTGCTAGGCCCACCTATCTTATGAACTATGTTAAAGCATTTTTAGCACCTATAAGCAAACAACAATTTTATGATTTATTTATTATAGCAGTCCCTTTAACACAATCCCTTGCAAAAAAATAGTGTTAAATCTAGAAAGAATGCCATATCATTCAATCTAACAAATAAACAAGCCTAGGCATCCAGTCTAATGAAGATCACATTTTGTTTGAAAATGACCACAACTGAATTCTTTAAGGAAAAACTCAAGCTCATTAATGGAATACCTCAATTCATTGGACAATTGGCTTTAGAATTGATCCTAGAGCTTCAAAACCTTGAATCGAACTTGCTTGCCAAAGGAATTGGGTTAATTCCACACTAATTATTCCTTAGACCAACCCTTGGCTTGAAAATTTTAGCTTTGGTGGTTTTCAATGGTTAAGGACACTTGGGAGGGGGAAGAGCTTTCATTTAGCTTCAGTTTGGATGTATGAAGGTGAAGGGAACTTTCTTCTGGGAAGAGTGTATCTGTGTTTTGCTATGTGGTCAGAGCTTTAAAGCACTTTTTGGCTAATCCTTGGTCAGGGAGGCATGAAGAGAGCTTGGAAGCTTGTTAGATCCCCTCTTACAAGTGTCTAGTCAAGAGGTGGAAGATAGATTTTACCCCTTGGTGAATTTTTTTAATTCATTTTGGGTTTTCATTTTAGTTCCTTAAGTGGCTTAGTTAAGGAGATTAATTAGCACTTAATTCCATCATTAGCAAGGATTAATAGGATTAGTCTCCATCCCATATGCATTGGTTGAAAGTAATTTGAATTTCCCATAGGTTTGTGTTTAATGTAACCTAATTAGGTTATTTTGATTTAAGGAATTTAACTTACCTAATCTAGGCCTCAATGGACTCAATTTTCTTTGTTATTGAGATCAAACATGTTTATTTGATTATTTGAAATATTTTTGATGATTTAATTTGGTCAAATTTTTAGTGGGTTGACTTTTTGACCAAGTGGGCCCACTTAAGTCAATCCTAGGTTGACTAGAGTTGACTTTAGGTTTGACTTTGAACTTCCATTTTTCATTGATTTACTTGATTTAATTTATGGATATTTGACTTGGTTTTGCATCAAACTAAGTAGATTGGATTTAGCTCAAAATACATTTCCTAAGTTACTAAGCATAGTGACTTGGATATTGAATTAGAAAATTTCTATTTGAACTTAAGATCTTCTCATTGCTAAAATGACCTCTTCCAAAAAATGGTCAATTGGACCCCAATATGTGTAGTGGATTAGCCAAAATACACGCATATGTTGACAATTGATGATACAACCATAAACTTTCCAATTCATGATTTTGATTTTTGATTTGAATTTTTGTTTAGGTTTTGATTATGAAAGATAGGTATATGTATACCTATCTTGGAGGTGTAATTCATTCCTAAAAAACTTAACTTCATTAAGTTATGATGAATAGGAATCAAAGAATGATCAATTCCCAATGCAATCACTATGCTCAAAGGGACTTACTCTTAAATATAATAGTAGTGATCCATGTGATTAGCTAATAAGATGGGGTTGTTAAGGGCATGGTCCATCCTAGTTAGCTAAAGAGAGGAGAGGTCTTTAAAGACATGATCCAATCCTCAAAAGCTATGGGGAGAAGAGGCTTGAAATGCTTGATCCTAATCCATCACTTTGACTACTAAATAAATGCATGGACTTAATCCTATTTTAGTAGTCCAAAGAAATTCAATGGCTTGGTTCCATTTAGAAGACAAGGGAACTTACTCTATTTATTTGAAAGAATGCTGACGGGACTTACATCTTTTGATTAGCTAATAAGATGGGGTAAGACATGATCTATCCTAATTAGCTAAAAAGAGAAAAGGGGTCCTTAAAGACATGATCCAATCCTCAAAATAGGATGCCAATTGGGGACTTACTCTATTGTGATTAGCTAATAAGATGGAATCATTAAGGGCATAATCCATCTTAATTAGCTGAAAAGAGAAAAGGGTCCTTAAAGACATGATCCAATCCTCAAAATAAGATGCCAACTGCGGGACTTACACTTATGTAGGATGCCGAGTGGGGACTTACTCTTACTTGATTAGAAAGAATGCCAACTAGGGAACTTACTTCTTTCTAATTAGAAAGAATGCCGACTGGGGACTTACTTCTTTCTGATTAGCTAATAAGATGGGGTCGTTAAGGGCATGATCCATCCTAATTAGCTGAAAAGAGGAGAGGGGTCCTTAAAGACATGATCCAATCCTCAAAATAGGATGCCAACTGGGGACTTACTCTAGATGTTTAGAAAGAAAACTTACATCATCTTTTGGCTATTAAAAAGGTGTCATAAGACTTGAACCAATCTAAATAGCCTGTAACATGAAGGGGTCACAATGACTCAATCATGACCAATATACAATGTAATGAGGCTTACTCTAGATGTTTAGAAAGAATTAAAGGGACTTACATCTTTCGCTAGAAAAAGGGTCATAAAGACTTGATCCAATCTAAATAGCCTATGTAACATGAAAGGGGTCACAATGACTTGATCCAATAATGTACACAAAAGTAGGATATCGGCTAGGGGACTTACTCTTGAGTGTTTAAAAGAATTCTGACTAGGGTACTTATATCTTTCTAGCTATTAGAAAGGGGTCCTAAAGATTTTATCCAATCTAAATAGCTAGTGTAACATGAAAGGGGTCACAATGACTTGATCCAATCATGTACACAAAAGTAGGATGCTGACTAGGGGACTTACTCCTAGATATTTAGAAAGAATGCCGACTAAGGGACTTACATCTTTTTGGCTACTAGAAAGGTGTTAGAAAGACTTAATCCAATCTAAATAGCCTATGTAACATGAAAGGAGTCACAATGACTTGATCCAATCATGTACACAATAGGAATGGTGCCACGAAGGGCTTGCTCCAAACCTAAAAGTAGGAATGGTGCCAAGGGCTTGCTCCAAACCTACAAAGATAGTTTTTCATGGGAATGGTGAAAGGCTTTACTCCAAACCCAGAAGGACATGAGAAAGGTGCCACTAATGGCTTACTCCAATCTCAAGTCATGTATAGGAAAGGTTCCACAAAGGGCTTGCTCCCACCTTATATGTGATATGAATGACGAAAAAGGCTTCAAAGTGACTTACTTGTAATCCCCAAAAGTTTTGACTAATAAGCAAGAGTTTCATGAACATAATCTTTACTTGATCAGTCTAACTTGATGAAAGGTTGATGGAAGGTTTGCTTCCATTTCTTGATTTCAATATTACTCCTTACACATAAAGAAGTTTAGTGAAGAAGGTTTCGAAGAGTTGGAATTTCTTTTTTTGAAGGAGGATTTGGGTATATTTTGGACCCAATGCTTTACTATGCCATGAGCATAGAAGTTCATCATTTTTCTTTCTTTCCTCTTTTCATCTCAAAGTTACAATGAACCATGTTAGATGTCCATGTCACTAAAGGAAAGACATCATAGGGTACTAACCTGAGAATTCTATCTTTTTGAGTTTGCATGTGATAGTGTAGTTCTTTAGATAGTAAGAACCAAAGTCAACTAGTGCTTCTCAAATTTCTTTTCTTTTGTTTGGACATGTATGTCATTTTGCTTTGTTGACATGAATCAATAGCTTATAGAGCATTCTTTTGGGATCAATAGAGATCAAAAGATTCCTTTAAATCTTTTCAAAGTGAATGAGAATCAAGATAAACTTTTGGATTCTCATGGAGACAAAATTTTATCATTAATCAATAAGGGAATTAAAAGCATTAACTTATTAGGAAAATTAAGATTCTCCTAATAAGTTTGAAATTGAATTTCTTCAATTAATTTATTATTCTTTTAAAGGATATATGAAATGAAATTTCATAATTGTCTTTGATTCATTGTTTTTTTTTTTGCATTTTGATCTTTTATATTTTACTACAAGGTCTTTGAAATTACTTCAAAAGTAAATTTCAAGACTCTTAGTAATAACAAGATTGTTCTTCAAATCATATTGATGTTTCTTTTATTTTCTTTTTCTTCTTTGGCAAGATTTTCAATATAACCCTCAACCTAATTGAAAGTGGGATTATAAGAAATTTGATCATGATCCTTTTACTAAATTGCCCCAAATATTTTGAGATTGAATGATATGATTATAATAGAACATTCTTGTAAGGATTCGGAATGTCATATCTTATGCTTTCAATTCTTCTTTTCTAGAATTATTTTAATTTGACAATTTTTAGATAAGTTATCCTTAAGAAGGATAATCTTATGCATGAAAGCCTTTTTTGATTTTAAAATGAAATATGGATAATTTGAACCCATTTTCAAGGTAAAGATTCTACCCTAGTCCCAGGATGTGGGTCAATAATGATGTTAGCTAAATAAGAAGAATGTTTTCTTCTCATGCACATCCATCATTTTCTAGCTTTTAATTTAGTAAAAATTTTGCTTTTCTTTTGGAATTTGACCACAATCGACAAGGGACTTAGTTTATGGAAATGGCATCAAGTTTAAGTTTATAGACCACTACATCGGAGATCATTTCAATTTATTTCCATAAAGTAGTCTTTAAACCCAAAGATAGGTTGATCCATCAATAGCTAACTCATTAAAGAGTTAGATCATTGATATCAACTTATCAATTGTGGAATGGGATTTTCTTCAAATTCTAAGGGTGCATCAAACTTGAAAACTATATAAATCTCTAGACACATCTAAATAAAATTCATGCATTGTACTAGAGTGCCTTTTGAAAAGAAAGTTAGGACCCAAAGTACTTAATATTTTTATCCTACAATGGCTCTATTAATCCATAAATTTTCTTGTTTATGGTTATAGGCCACTTGCAATGGAATCAGAGTATACTCAATGAGATATTTGCCATACAAAGGATATGGACCCTGGAAAAGAAGATCCACTATCTTTTTTTTTAACCCAAGCGCTCACCCAATCATGGCAAATGCTAAAATGATAAAGTATGAGATATTTGCTTATTTTTGATCAACTAGGGACAAATTTTGACTTCTAACCCTACCACTTTATTTTGATGTGGACAAGTTTGAAGTTAAAATGTCTATTCATTTTATTTTCACTTCATTTGTAATGGAATCGAGTATACTCAATGGACCTTTGACATTCAAAAAAATATGGACTTAAAAAAGAAGATCACTATCTTTTGTTTAACCTACCATGAGCTCACCCAATCATGGTAAAGGATAAAATGACAAAGCATGAGATATCGATTATTTTGTTTAGCTAGGGACAATTTTAACTTCTAACCCTACCATTTTATTTTGATGTGGAGAATTTTAAAGTCAAAATGTCCACATGCTTAGAAATTTTAGACTTCATTCTTTTGCTCTTGGATATAGTCCTTCCATTCTTTTCTTTTCTTTCTTTCTTTTGGTAATATTCTAATTTCATTTCTTTATGAAAGGTTACATTTGGTAATTTTCTAGTTACAAGATTCACTAAGAAGATAGATGTATTTAACTCATTTCCATAACATTTCACTCTTTATGAAATGACTCCACTAAATGATTTTCTAGGAAATTTGATGTATTTGACTTTTTGTCCAAATACAACATTATATTGATTGACTTTTTGATATGATTCAAGTCTTTGCTTGATTAATCATATAATATGATCCAACATTTCTATTTCTTTTTTATCTTTTCATGGAACAACAAATCTAGTAACACCATTTAAGGTTGGTAAAAATGACTTTCTAAAGATGTTACACTTATGAATTCAAAATTATTTAGTGGAGTGAGTCATTTAAGATTGGCTTAATGACTTCCTTGAAAACTTTACACTTCTGAAATCAAAATTTTCTAATGGAATCAAATATGTAGTGAGGTCATTTAGGAGTAGTAGAATGATATTCCTAAAGACTCAACACTTTAGGATGAATATGAACATCCTTCAACAATCAATATGTTTCTTCTTTTTCTTTCCATTTGATTCCTTCTTTTTCTTATTTGGGCTGGATAGGACCATTCAAGAGCATTTAAAGATGTTTCATGAATTCCTAAGTTGCTCTTTTTCATGTTTTAATTTTTATCTTCAATGAGATTGAGACTAAGTTCTTTTCTAGGTTGTTTTCAAGATTGAATTTTCATGAAGCTAAAAATTACTTTATTTGATTGAATTTATATGGCACCATCTTATCAAAGCTTGATTAGAATTGAGCCTATATAAATTCACTTTTATAATTAATGTTGACGATGACCCATCAACAAGTGGTTTGGAGATTTTATTCTTTTGAATTTTTTGCATCGACTAAAATGTCAATAAGTTCTTAGTAGTGTATCTTCATCATTGAAGATAACCCTAGAACCTGTGCCACATCAGGAAGTTGCTTATAGTTAAGTAAGGAAAATTTCATGATTATCTAATGCCTTGCTTTACATTCATTTAATTTTTCATTTTTTTATTTTATTTCATATTTCATATTATTTTTAACAGAGCATTATGATGATTGATTTTGCAAGCAACTTCTCTAAGATGGACAAGACATCACATTTTGAAGATGACTAATTTGCCATTTATTTTCAATGTCATTTGAGGTGATATAACTCTACCATTTTGAATTTGATTTCAAGAATTTCCCTTTGGATATGTAGGGAAGGTAGGTCTAACTCTATCCTCAATAGATCAATAGACCTCATGATCTATTCATTTAAAGGATCATAATTTAAAAGAGGAACCTCTAGGGTATATGTTGTGCTATTAGAAAGTCAATTTTGATTTGCATTCTTTTATAGCACATATAAGATTAAAGGTAATCTCGCTTGCAATGAAATCTTTGACCATACTTGATTAAGATAATGTCAAATAGGTCATAAGACATTGTAAAGGATTCTCCTTAGGTTCACTTTGTATTGAAAGCATATAATGGCTTAGTCTCTGAACAGAGAAAACTAAGGCTTTCTTCATTCATTTGGATTGACAATGCATTAAGTGATTTATCTATCAACTAACTAGAGATAAAAGTTTCATATTTTTACTCTGAGAGATAGAAATATCACCCTTAGGGCCCAATCCTAAGATCATGATTTATTTAGAAGGATTAAACTCTTCATTTATTTTTTCTTCATGATTTAGCTTTTATAATTAATTAAAGTCATTCACAAAATATAATTTCATTTAATGAGATGAAACTCTCATTAAGGAAGTTGATTTAAATTTATTAGTTTATATTTCATTGATTTCAACTTTATTAGGAGAATTAGAATTCTCTTTTTCTTTTCTTGATTGATTGAGCAAGAGTGAATCCTTTCACTTTTGTTTTTTTTATGTCATTTCATCTTCCTTTTTTGACTCTCTCCTAAGCTCTTAAGAATTTAAGGTTTTGAAAAGGTCTAAAAGAGGGTTACCTCTAAGTCACTCCTTAGATTTGGCCAATCAACTTGAACAAATAATTTTCCAATATTCTAGTGGACTTATGGAAATTAATTAAGATTAAAGCCGATTTGCATTTATGTAAAATTGTCTTCTATAGGAATAGAAGATTCACATTTAGTTCATTAATAAACCTCTACCTAAGGTCAATAAGGTAATCTCTTTTTGGGATGATTTTTATTTTTATCCTTTTTTTTAAAATGCAATTCAAACTTCAATCATGGTGGTAAAGGGGAAATAGGCATAACTTTGCTTCCTTTTGATTTGGATTTTCTCAAGATTTGAAGGAACGCCTTCATTTCAATTTACATCCTTAGGTGTTTGCCATCTTTGAACGTAGAAACAAAGGGTATTCATTCAAGGACCCTGTCCTGATTATCTTTAGCTCTACTACAAAGCCAAAGTAAGATCAAGGATAAGTTTAACATTGAGACTTTATTTTTTGGAGATTTGCTTTTCAAATTTTGAAGTACTTTTCATACTTTTTTAAATTTAACATTTCTTTTCCATATTAGGATGGTTTCAAATCCATCTTGACCAAATTTAGGTCTTAACAAAACTGGCTTGGTTTGCATTTTTTTCTCTCATTTTATTTTGGGATTTGGTTCTAGGACCCAATCGTTTAACTTTGACAAACGAACAGTTCTAGAAACTCTATCCAAGTTGTTGGATAGGCTCAACCAAGAATGAAATGGAGTGGTATCCAACGGAAAGAAAGTGGTCTTGATGGTGGTGAGTACTAGTACATCGATATATAGAAATAACCCTTTATTTCTAAAGATGGAGAGAGGAACCAATCCCAAACAAAATATGTTGGTGTTTTTTCTGGAATAGAGAAAATAAATGACACCACATAGAGTTTAGGAATATTTTATTTAGATGAACAAATATGACATTAAAGAGTAGACATATTATCTTGAAAGATAAATATTCTCTTGTAATGGATTCGATCATTTCAATAAAAGACTCCTAACACTAATGGGTCTTTCGTGTACCAGAGTATTTTCCCCTGAACTACATGGAAAGGTAGAACAAGATTTATTTTATCTTGGGATCATGGTTCCCTAGAAAGGTAAGCTTATATAGTTAATTACATCTTAGGAAGGGTCTCTTCTTAAGAATACTCTTGATTAGAGAAATACATGGTTATTTCTAAAGACTACTAAAGTAGCTTTCAAAGGATTGATTTTTGGAAATTCAATTGGGTGAGGTCCAAATTGGAGAGAGTCATTTTCAAGAGTCAAATGGGAAAGAGTAGGAAAAGCCTATTGATATTGGGTGAGGTCCAAATTGGAGAGAAATTTCAACTATTCTATGATTGGGCTTCAAAATTGGGATTTAATTTTAGATTTTTAGTTATCATTTTCTTAGAAATCTAGGGCTTAGATTCTAGCAGCACAAGACTACAAAAATAGCTAAGATTGAAGACTCATTCATAAATGGATGCTTCAGAACCTTGTCTACAGGTGCTTTTGACACATGTCAGATGCTTGATCTAGTTCTATCCTTGGAAATCATTGGCCATTCTCCTCACTTGAGGAACTAGCTATTCACTCTTCTAGACTTACAACGTCAGGAGGCTGCCTAACACCACCTTAGTGTATTTTAAATTTATGAAGTCAGGTCACATGAAAGCAAGATGGCTGGGTTGTTGCATTTTTAGGAAAGAAATCTATGAAACTAGACTCACTCCCTAATCCCTAAGATCATGTAGGGCATGAGGATGCATCTAACTAATGCATATTTTCTAGGTTTTATGAATTTTGACTCAAGATTCATTTAGGTCATAGGAATGCAATTTATGCCTAATGCATGCAAGTAGAAAAAGGTTATGGGACAAATCAGAATAGAAGAAGGTGTTCTTCCATCATAAGATCTCAAATGTCAAGTCCAAGTTCTCTGGAAAATATGGAAGCCTTTCCTTAATCAAGAGTGAAACAATATGATTTATGCATGATGCTAAAACATCCAACTAAGGGGTTGCTACATATTTTATCTTTCTTTAATGCCTAGGGTTTTATTTGAAGATTATGAGTTGTATTTATTTTTATGTTTCAATTTATTTAGTTGGGTAAAAAATTTAGTTTATCCTTTGAGCCTACGTCTAGGCATACATCACAGCACAAACATAGCATAGAAAGAAGCCTAGAAAAAGTATGTTGTTTCTATTGCGCCCATAAAATAAATCAAGCCAAATTAAATTATATAATAAAAATGTCGATGCGGCAGAGTTCCACTGTACACTCTGAAAGAAGGAAAAATGGACAGCCGAGTTTTGCCCTTATACAACCCGGCCTAGAACTATAAGTTTAGATCTATAGGTCTTCTTTCCAGGAAAGTCTCCTTCTTCAGAGACATCCATCGGGCTCCACAGGAGACCACTGCACCATCTCCTGGTTGGGTCAGCTCATGCTAATCCTAGACCCCATAGATCCTAACCTAATTCTAAGCTCAAATTTACATTTAAAATTTAAAAGAAATCCTAAACCCTGCAAAACAGATGTTAAGAAATACACACAGCACACAAAGCAATTTATATTTAACAAACATACGAGCTTAGCATTAGTTGCTTGCTAGGCCCACCTGTCCTCTAGACTATGTTATGGGATTTTTAGCACCTATAAGCAAATAATAATTTTATGATTTATTTATTGTAGATATCCCTTTAACACAATCCCCTATAGAAAATAGTTTAAATCTAAATAAAATACGCTAACATCCAGTCTAATGAACAAATAATCCTAGGCATCCAGTCTAAAGCAATACACCACATAGACATGTGAAGTACAACATAAAAGATTAAAGAAAATCAAAAAATGATCTAACCTAGATCTAGAGTCTATGACCTAAATGATCTAGTGTGTGTAAAAGAGGAGTTTGTGTGGTAAGGCTTTGCTAGGCTCCTTTAAGTCCATGTTTCAAGCTATATGGGTTTCATTTGATTTGGTTCATGTTAATTTAAAGAGTTTAGATTAAAGTTTAATTTCATTCAATTTAATTTAAGTTTATTAAATTATGGATTTGTAAGGTTAAAGTTTAAGTTAATTAATATGAATTAGTACCTTAAGAATGTTCATGGATTAAGCTTAACATAAAGTACTCAGGTTAATTTTATGATCTGATTTAATTGACCTAAGTTTTGATTCATTTTTAAATTCATTAGAGATGAGTGTTTTCATTAAATTTCATTGATTCAAAGTTTAAGGTTTAAGTTAATTAATAATTTTGTTAACCTAAGGTTTTACTTCATTAACTTAAGATTGAGTTTGATCACTTTAATTGACTTAGGATATTTAGAGAAGTTCCTTAATAGTTTTCTGATGTTTGACTGAAATTGGTTTGAATTACCACTTAATTTATTATATTAATTAATTTCTTTAACCTAATATTTGATTAACATTGACTTAAGGAATTAGAAAATTAACAACTTCTAATCCAGAGATCAAATGGGATTGAAAATTTTTTAGCAAGTGGGTTACATACCAATTTCAAATGTTCAAAGTTTCAACTTGATTAGATTTACAATTTGGGAGTAATTAAGGTTTTAATTATTTCATTAAAACTTAAATTAGGCCTAATTGAATGAGATTCAATTAAGGGTTTTAGTTTTTATAAATTCCTCACTAAAATATCTTTCCAATGAGGGTTTGTTCATAATTGTTGGTTAACTGGTTGATTTACTATGATTTAATTAAATTTAGGTTATTTAATTGAATTATTCAATTCATTTAATTACCTGATTAGGTTAACTTAAGGATTTTTAGGTTTAATTGAGTTTAAGTGATGTTTTAATGTTAACTAAAATTCATTAGGGTGATTTAAGGTTGTTAGATTAAAATTCCCTAATTGTTTCATTAAGGATTAATTAATTTGATTAATTTAAAGGTTAAGCATATGAATTTTCAATTTCCTTTGAATTTAGAGAATTAAATCCCCAAAAATTCATCTAAGGTGTCTTTTATGCTTAATTTCAATTCCCCAAAGTTTTAAATTAATTGGATTATTAATTAGAGAGTAATTGGGGTTTAATGTTTTTTAATTAGCCCAAATTAAGGAGAAAAATACCCAATAAAACTTGGGTATTTTAATTCCTATGGATTCCTCTTATCAAGATGAATCCATAGAGCTTTCATTTGTACTTTTCTGGTTTATTTTTATTTTTCTATAAAATTTATAAGTTTTTGTTAATTTTTTATTGATTTTAAATCATTAAATAATGGTATTTAACGGTTTTAAGTGAAGGTTCACGGATCCGCATCTTTGCATGGCGCTTGCGTGTACGCGTCGCCACATGCATGCATGCGGGTTGGTCCATGCAGAGCACGTGGTTACATCGCGTGTTGGGATGATCTTGGATCATTCGATCGAAGATCGGACGATCCAGATCGATCCCACGATTCCTTAAATGGCAAAAGTCATCTGGTCCACCTAGATCTGGACCATCCAATCTACATGGATTGAATGGGGAGAAGGTCTCCTTCATTTCACGCGATTTGATCATTATGTTTATGAATGATCAGAGCATGAAATCAAGTGATTTAAGGAAATATCATTGGATTATTGAAAATTTATCTTTAAAAAATATTTTTGTTAATAAATACTCATTCTTGATTGGTTGAGATCTCATCAACCTTGAAAGGTTTTCCAAAATTGAAAAAGAAATGGCTAAATACTAAGAACATTTGGATTGTGGATGTAAGGGAACTTCATTCTCCTTGGGGAAGAGTGTATATGTGTTTTTTATGTATTAAAGCTCTTTTTTGGCTAATCCTTGGCTAGGGGGCATGAAGAGAGCTTGGAAGCTTGCTAGGATTCCCCTCTCTACCTTACAAGTGTTAGGCTGAAGAGGTGGGGAGATAGGGAAGGGAAAATGGATTTTACCTTTCATTGGTGAATTTTTTTAATTCATTTTAGGTTTTATCATTTAGTTCCATAAGTGGCTTAGTTAGGGAGGTTAATTAGCACTTAATTCCCTCATTAGCAAATTTTTAGAGGATTAGTCGCCATCCCATATGCATTGGTTGAAAGTGATTTGAATTTTTCTTGGGTTTGAGTTTAATGTAGCCTATTTAGGTTATTGTGATTGAACATGTTTAACTTACCTAATCTATTTAGGTTATTGTGATTGAACATGTTTAACTTACCTCATTAACATAGGGATTTAACTTACCTAATCTATTCCTTAATGGACTCAAATTTCTTTGTCATTGTGATTGAACATGTTTATTTGATCATTTCAAATATTTTTGATGATTTAATTTGGTCAAATTTTAGTGGGTTGACTTTTTGACCAAGTGGGTCCACTTAAGTCAATCCTAGGTTGATTAGAGTTGACTTAAGGTTTGACTTTGAACTTCCATTTTATTTTCATTGATTTACTTGATTTAATTTATGCTAGATATTTGACTTGGTTTTGCATCAAACAAAGTAGATTGGATTTAGCTCAAAATGCATTTCCTAAGTTACTAAGCTTAGTGACTTGGATATTGAATTAGGAAATCTCTATTTGAACTTGAGATCTTCTCATTGCTAAAATGACCTCTTCCAAAAATGAGGTCAACAATATCATTAAAAGAAAATTCTCTATTACTAGTAATTTTGAAAATAATTTGATCCAAAAAATTACCTTCAATAGGAATATTAATGATGTTATTACTAATGAAATCAAGAATCAAATCATTTAAAAGAGAGAAATTCCATTCACCATTATAAATAAAATGACTAATTTTCAAAGAAGTAGAGTGAGTATTAAGCAGAGAATCATTAGAAAAATCCCCCATCTAGTTATCTCACCTAAAGAAAGAAGATCCATTATTAATACCCAAAAAATGAGACATTCTACTTTCCATTTAATATCATAGAGCCATTTCCAAACAATAGAGTCACCATGTTTATAATTACAAATTAAAGGATGCTTACCTTTGCAATATTTAAATTTCATGAATTTAGCCCAAAAACTTTCATTTTTCCAAAAATTCCACCAAAGTTTATATGAAAAAACATTGGTGAAATCCCTTAAAGATCTGCACCCAATACCACCTTCATAAATAGTACTGCACATATTAGACCAAGAAGTCCAATGAAGCCTTTTGGCCAAATTCCTAGAGCTCAAAAAAAATTATTGAAAAGTCTTTCAATCTTGATAAGAACGTGGGAAGTAGGAACACTATTAAGCAACGAGTAAAAAGGAAGAAAATAAAGAATACTTTTAATAACAATTAATCTACCACCAAAAGATAAAAATGAAATTCAATGGTAGAAATTTTATTTTGAATATTATGAATTACCTCATCAAAGAGATGAGATCTCTTATGGCCATAATATAAAGGGGAGCCTAAATATTTAATAGGAAGATTTTGATGAGAAAAACTAGTGATGTCTTTTATTTTATAAATTCTATAAATAGAATAGAAGTAGAAGTGATTAAACAACTTTTATGAGTACTAATCAAAGGCCACTTTCATTTTCAAATTTATTTAAAAAATCCTTAAGTTTTTTAACATAATGTAACGAGCAATTACAAAAAATTATGAAATAATTAGAAAGCTTAAGTGAGAGATAGCCAAACCACCAAGATTCCTGAAATACATACTAGAATTCTTCTAAAAAAAGATTAAGCCAACGAGACAAATATTCAACCACAATAATAAAAAGTGATAGAGAAAGAGGGTCACCTTGTCTTATACCTTCAGAGGAATTAAACAAACCAAAGTTTTCATCATTGATAACTAATGAAAACCAAACATTTCTAATTATAGTGTTAACCAAAGAAAGAAAATGATTAAAAAATCTAAATAATGTAAGAATGATATTAAGAAAATCCCAAGAAATATTATCATAAGCTTCGGTGATGTCAAGCTTAAACGTAAGTTTCCACCTATAATTTTAACATTCAAATCATGAATCAATTCTTCAGCAAGCAAGATGTTATCCAAAATAGTTCTACCTTTCACAAAGCCAGTTTGATTAGGAGAGATAATCTTAGGAAGAAACTTACTAAGCCTATTAATCAAAATTTTAGAAATTAAATTTATTGAAAAAAGTATAAAGACTAATAGGTCTAAAGTCATTCCAAAAGTTCAGATTATCATTCTTAGGATTAAGAATAATAGAAGTGCTAGTAAAATATTTATGAATAGAATTCCCTTGAAAAAAATCCTTAACAGCATCAGCAAAGATCAACTTTAATAATTAACCAAGATTTTTGAAAGAATAAAGTAGTGTAACCATCCGACCTTGCAATAGAATTAACATTCATACCATTAAAAATATTATAAATTTCCTGATCAGAAGGAGGAGCAACCAAGCACTCATTATCCTCAGAAGACATAATAGAAGGGATGATAGAGGGATTGGATAAATGCTCAAGTTGATAATTTTTATTTAAAAGATCTTTAAAATAATTAAGAGTAGAAGAAAATATATCCTCTTTTTCGGTAAGCAAAGAACCATCAAAGTTCTTGATTTTATGAATGTAACCAAGAAATCTCCTTTTCATTACTAAAGCATGAAAATATTTAGTGTTTCTTTCCCCCTCAAGAAGATGCTTAAAGGAAGCTTTTTATCTCCAATAAGTCCCCTCCAAATCCTGAAACTTAATGAGATTATCTTTAGCTTTAGCAAGATTAGAACAAAAAGAACAATCAATAATAAAAAGTTCTTCCAAATCTATCACCTTTTGTTCCATATTCTTGATATTATCAAAAATATTTTTAAAGAAGTTTTTGTTCCACCAAGTGATATTATACTTAACCCTTTTAAGCTTAAGCCAAAATCTCATCATACCAAATGCAAAATCATCAGGAGAAAGAGGAGCACACTAATTATAAGCAATAACATCAAGAAAACTTTTTTCTTGTAACCACATATTTTTAAAACAAAAATTTTTAATGACATTATTATTATGAATAGCATCCTTAATAGAAACCAAAAGAGGAGCATGATCTGAGAGAGTTATACTAAGATGCTAACAATTTAACAAATAATTATTAAATAATGCATGATCAAACTGTTACCACAATCTATGATTATTCCAAGTAAATTGAGAACTAATGAAACCAACATCATAAAGATTACAATCCAAAATCATATTTGCAAAATCTTCTATTTAATGTAAACTCGGCAAAGAACCCCCTTTCCTTTCATTCAAAAAAAGGACCATATTGAAATCCCCACTAACAATCCAAGAATGATTAAAATAGAAGCAAAATTTGATAATTGATCCTAAGGAATTCTCTTCCCTAACTTGTTACAAGCAGCATAAACAAAAGATCCAAAAGCATGATAATAACCAAATGAAATATCCACATTAATAACTTTATGAAAATCATTAATAACATTAGTAGAAAAAGAGATATTCCAAAATAACCAAATGTTATTATTGCTATTGAAATAAAAATTGCTAAAACCAATCATCCTAGCTATAAGCATTATTTTAGAAGAAAAAAAAGAGGTTCAAGAATAACCAAGAAACCAACATTATAAATTCTACAAAGATTACTAATTCTATTTCTAACAACAAGAGTACCAATGCCCCTCACATTTCAAATAAGAAATTTAAACATTAATTTTTATTAGGCAAAGAAGATGAAGAAGATCGAGTAGATCTAGAAACTTTAGGAGGATAATTTTTAAACTATTTTTTTTCCTTTTCCTAAAATTAGTTTGAAAACTAGTCTCATTTTCCATGGATAGATCATCAGAAAAATTTTATCATCATTATTAATAAAAGATTTAGGAGAAGATCCCATTTGATAATAAGATAAATCCTCATTCTCCATTAAACGAGAATTATCACTAAGCAAAATACTATCTAGAATAACAGTTAAAGAAAAGTTAGAAATAGATTTATTTACCAAACAAAAACTTGGCTGCACATTATCAACAAGCTCCATGCCATCATTCTTGCCCAAATTCAAAGAAGATAAAACAAGATTTTATTTTAAAATTTTTTTTGGAAAAATAAGAGAAACATTTTCTATAATATTTTCAGCAACTTTATCACAAATGTCATTAGAATCAGAAACTAAAATAGGAAAACCATCCACTTGCAAATTTTCAAAAATATCAGAAATAATAGCAGCCGAAACCTGATTACTCTCCAAAATAGTTACATAAGAATTTTTAACAAGATTATCACTACCACTTACATTGGGAACAACATTAGAAACATTAGGAACATCATTAGAAACATCAACAATTTCATTCACAGCACTGTTATCCTTTTCTTTTAAAGCAGAATTTCTTTAATCACTTTTTAAATCTCCAATTTTGCCACCAACCTTAAGATCTTTAAGCACTTTCTTTTGAATATGTTGATGAGGAACAAAACATTCAGATACATCATACCCATGAGTTTTGTAATGATTGTAGAAAGTAGGGAAGTTTTTAAACTCAACCTGCTAGAAATGTCCATATTTCTCTGATCCAATCCACACCTCCTTAGGAAATTTTTTGTTACATCAATTTCAACAAGGATCAGCAATCGATGGCGGATTTGGGCTGGTTGATTGATTTGCAAGGGTCTACCAAAATAGAACTCACATCATGCAAGAATTGATAATTAACAAAGTGAACCTGAAAATTAGGTAAAGATAACCAAACTGGTGCTATAGGAGATTCCATTTTAATGTCAAAAAATGGGGTCCATTTAAGAATACGCATTTGAAAGTTTTTAGCATAATAAGATTGGAGAGCAAAGATACGACTATAATCAAGGTCATTAGATAGTTTAATCAGCACATGTCTACCATCTAGTAAACCAATCAAAAAAACACCAGAAATATTCAAATCACGATAGAAAAATTAAATTTCCTCCATACGAGGATGCTGAAAAGAAAATTTTCTAATCAAAGTATACGCATAAGGCTCGACTGGCTTTTCAATATCCAAGTCAGAGCACATAATAGCCGGAACACCTTTGAAGGTCGTATAAACTAGGTTTAAAGAAAGATCAGAAGAAGTTGAAGAATCATAACATATGAGGCATCTTTGAAGGATTTAGAGGCAAAGGTTTAGCTATACCCAAAGAATTGGATGCCTGAGCTAGAGCAGCTAGAACATTTGGTTTTCCCTAAGTATTCGTAGAACCCGACACCATGGTAAATGGTGCCACTTAAGAACCGAACATGGATCAGCCTAAGGCAGAAGATCCGAAGACAAACTAGAAGAAATTTTTGGAAAACCAGCACAGAAATAATGAGAAGGAGAACAAAAAGGAAAGGGATTCAAGAATCGCCAGAGCTCAAAATGTGAAGGGGTCATGGGATCAGTTTAACTTTTTGTCAGTTTATTACAGGGTTTAGGGGTTTAGGTTTTTTTAGTTATTGGTTTAGCTTAGTTAGTTTTTTAGGTTTAGGGATTTAGGTTTTTTTACTAATTTTATTTTTAGGGTTTAGGTTTCTTAGTTATTTATTATTTATTAGATTTAATTTTAGTTTAGTTTTAGTTATTATTAGGTTATTATTATTATTATGGGCTTAGGTTTATTTTTTCTTTTTTTTTTTTTTGGGGGGGGGGGGGGTAGGTTTTTTTTTATTAGTTTAGTTTTATTTAGGGGATTTTATTATTTTTGTTTTAGTTTTTTTTTAATTTTATTAGTTAGGTTTTTGTGTATTATTTTTTTATTAGTTTTTTTATTAATTTTTTTTTTTTTACTAGTTTTAATAGTTTTTTAATTAGTTTAGTTATTATTATTTTTATTTATTTTATTTTATTTTTTTTTTTTGTGGTTGATTTTATTATTAGGTTTGGGTTTATTTTTTAGTTTTTCTTTTGGGTTTAGGTTTTATTAGTTTTTATTAGGGTTTTAGTTTAGTTTTAGTTTTATTATTTTAGGAGGGTTTAGTTTACTAGTTTTAGTTTTAGTTTTAGTTAGGAGTTTAGGGTTCTAGGTTTAGGGTTTAGGGTTTAAGGTTAGTTTTAGGTTTTCGGGTTTAGGGTTTAGGATTTAGTGTTTAGGAATTAGTGTTTAGGGTTTAGGGCTTTTTTTAATTAAGTAACCTAGTAGGTTTAGGTTTATTTAATTTATATTATATTTTTATTTAGGTTTATTTTTTATTTTTTTTAGCTTAGTTTATTTATTTTTGTTTAGGTTTTTTATTTTAGTTTATTTTTTTAGGTTTAGGTTTAAGTTTATGCTTATTTTTTAATTTAGTTTTAATTTTATTTTATTTTTAAAATTTGCATTTTACTTTTATTATTAGGTTTAGGATTTAGGTTTTATTTAGGTTTAGGTTTAGGTTTTTATTTTATCTTTTTGGGTTTAGATTTTAGGTTTTTATTTTAGGTTTCTTTTTAGGTTTTATATTTTTATTTTAGGTTTAGCTTTATTTTTAGTTTATTATATTAAATTTAGTTTAGGGTTTAGGTTTAGTTTATTTTAAGTTTAGGTTTAGGTTTTATTTATTTTAGTTTATTTTATTTTATTTTAGGTTTAGGTTTTTTTTAGTTTAGGGTTTAGGTTTGATTTTTTATTTCTTTAGGTTTATTTTTTAGGTTTTGGTTTTTAATTAGTTTTTATTTTAATTTATTTTTATTTCATGTTTAGGTTTTATTTTATTTAGGTTTTTAATTTTTAGGTTTATTTTATTTTTTAGTTTAGTTTAAGTTTTTATTTATTTTATTTTAGTTTAGTTTTTATTTTTATTATTTTATTTTATTTTTAGGTTTAGGTTTTTTTATTTATTTTATTTTTAGGTTTTATTTAATTTAAGTTTATGTTTTTAAGTTTTTAGGGTTTAGGGTTTAGGGTTTAGGGTTTGGGGTTTTAGGGTTTAGTGTTTAGGGTTATAGGTTTTAGGGTTTAGGGTTTAGAGTTTAGGGTTTAGGGTTTAGGGTTTAAATTTTAGGGTTTACGGGTTTTGCTTAGTTTTAGGGTTTAGGGTGTAGGGTTCAGGGTTAGGGTTTTTTTATTTAATGTTTTTTAACTATTTTTTAAATTTTTCTAATTAATTAAACTAGTAGGTTTATGTTTATTTAGTTTATTTTTTAGTTATTTTAGTTTATTTTATTTTTATTTTTATTTAGTTTAGTTTATTTATTTTAATTTAGGTCTTTTATTTTAGTTTATTTTTTAAGTTTAGGTTTTGGTTTAGGCTTAGGTATATTTTTAGTTTAATTTTATTTATTAGGTTTAGGTTTTATTTTTAATGTTTAGGTTTAGGTTTAGGCTTTTATTTTATTTTTTTAGGTTTAGGATTTAAGTTTTTATTTTAGTTTTACTTTTAGGTTTTATTTTTAAGTTTAAGTTTAGGTATTTTTTAGTTTATTTTACTTTATCTTTCTTTAGGTTTAGGTTTTATTTCTTTTTTAGTTTAATTTATTTTAGTTTAGGTTTAGATTTATTTTATTTTAGTTTTAGGTTTAGGTTTTATTTTTTTATTTTTAGGTTTAGGTATTTATTTAGTTTTTATTTTATTTTATTTTAGGTTTAGTTTTTATTTTATTTAGGTGTTTTTAGTTTAGTTTAGGTTTATATTTATTTTATTTTACTTTAGTTTTTATTTTTTTATTTTATTTTCCTTTTTTAGGTTTAGGGTTAGGTTTAGGTTTTAGTTTATGTTTTTATTTTATTTTGGTTAAGGTTTTTTAATTTATTTTATCTTTCAGTTTTATTTAGTTTAGGTTTAGCTTTTTAGCTTCTTAGGTTTTAGGGCTTAGGGTTAGTTTAGGGTTTAGAGTTTAGGGTTTAGGGTTTGGGGTTTAGGGTTTAGGGTTTAGGGTTTAGGGTTTTAGGGTTTAGGTTCTAGGGTTTAGGGTTTAGAGTTTAGGGTCTAGTTTTTAGTTTTACGATTTAGGTTTTAGTTTAGTGTTTAGAGTTTTTTGTTTTTTTTAATAGATAACAAATTTAGATTCAATATTTCTTCTTTTTGATTTCATCAACCAAGTAACACACCAAGTTTATTAAGACACAAGCGATGACATTGATAAAAAATGAGCATGCATACTGAAAATCAAAAACCCTAGATAACTAGAATTGTCTCTACTGTAAAGACTCAGTTCCATAAGCAATAGATATGATCAACTATTTTTCAATTTCTTTAGTTCCCATCAGAACCACCTAGGCCTCTCGAGTAACGGGATCCACCATCATATCCCTGATCTCTCCCTCCGCCACCACTATGGCTGTAACCTTCATCGATCTTCCCACCTCCATAACCACCACTACTCTGACAACCACCTCCATATCCACCAGCACCTTCAGATCTCCCACCACCAATGCGATAACTATTGCCTCCACCTTCGCCTCCATCGCTAGATCTAGATTGACCCTAGTTGACAGTGATGTTGTTATGATCAAGGTTCTTCCCATTCTTAGGGTTTAAGTTTATTACGTTTTAGGCTTTAGGTTTATTTTTTAATTTATTTAGTTACTTTAGGTTTAGGTTTAGGGTTTGGGGCTTAGGGTTTATGATTTAGGGTTTAGGGTTAGTTTAGGGTTTAGTGTTTATTAGGGTTTAGGGTTTAGGGTTTTTTAGGGTTTAGGGTTTAAGGTTTAGGGTTTAGGGTTTAGGGTTTAGGTTTAGGGTTTAGGGTTTATAGTTTTTTTTAAAGTTATGTAAATCGGCAGGTTTAGGTTTATTTAATTTATCTTTTATTTTATTTATTTTTAGTTAGGTTTATTTTTTATTTTTATTAAGTTTAGTGTATTTATTTTAGGTTTCTTATTTTAGTTTATTTTTTAGTTTTAGGTTTAGGTTTAGGTTTACTTTTTTGTTGTGTCTTATTTCTATTTTATTTTCTAGGTTTAGGTTTTATTTTTTATTTTTTGGTTTAGGTATAGGTTTTTATTTTATTTTTTTTAGGTTTAGCTTTTAGGCTTATTTTTAGGTTATATTTTTTAGTTTAGGTTTTGGTTTGATTTTAGTTTATTTTATTTTATTTAGATTATGTTTAGGTTTAAGTTGTGTTTATTTTAGGTTTAGGATAAGATTTTATTTATTTTAGCTTAATTTATTATAGTTTAAGTTCAGGTTTATTTTATTTTGCTTTTTTATTTTTATTTTAAGTTTAGGTTTTTCTCAATTTAGGGTTTAGGTTTTATTTTTTATTTATTTTTAGGTTTATTTTTTAGGTTTAGGTTTTTGTTTAGTTTTTATTTTATTTTAGCTTTATTTTTTTTATTTTATGTTTAGTTTGTATTATATTTAGGTTTTTTATTCATAGGTTTATTTTATTTTTTTAGTTTAGTTTAAATTTTTATTTATTATATTTTAGTTTACTTTTATTTTCATAATTTTATTTTATTTTTCAATTTAGGTTTAGGTTTAGTTTAGGTTTTTATTTTATCTTATTTTATTTTATTTTATTTAGACTTTGGTTTTTTGTTTATTTTAATTTTAGGTTTTATTTAATTTAGGCATATGTTTTTAGGTTCACAAGATTTAGGGTTTTAGAGTTAAGTTTAGGGTTTAGGGTTTATGATTATGGTTTAAGGTTTATGGTTTAGTGTTTAGGGTTTAGTGCTTAGGCTTTAGGGTTTAGTGTTTATAGGGTTTAAGGTTTAGGGTTAGTTTAGGGTTTAAGGTTAGCTTAGGTTTTAAGGTTACTTTAGGATTTACGGTTTAGGGTTTAGTGTTTAGGGTTTAGGGTTAGTATAAGGTTTAGGGTTTAGGGCTTTATGGTTTAGTATTTAGGGTTTAGGGTTTAGGGTTTAGGGTTATGGTTAGGGTTTAGGATTTAGGGCTTAGGGTTTAGGGTTTAGGGTTTAAGATTTATGTTTTAGGGTTAGTTTAAGGTTTAGTGTTTATTAGGGTTTAGGGTTTAGGGATTTTTAGGGTTTAGGGTTTAAGGTTTAGGGTTTAGGTTTTAGGGTTTAGGTTTAGGGTTTAGGGTTTTTGGTTTTTTTTAAAGTTATGTAAATCAGCAGGTTTAGGTTTATTTAGTTTATCTTTTATTTATTTTATTTTATTTATTTTTAGTTAGGTTTATTTTTTATTTTTATTAAGTTTAGTGTATTTATTTTAGGTTTTTTATTTTAGTTTATTTTTTAGTTTTAGGTTTAGGTTTAGGTTTACTTTTTTGTTGTGTTTTATTTATATTTTATTTTCTAGGTTTAGGTTTTATTTTTTATTTTTTGGTTTAGGTATAGGTTTTTATTTTATTTTTTTTAGGTTTAGCTTTTAGGCTTATTTTTAGGTTATATTTTTTAGTTTAGGTTTAGGTTTGATTTTAGTTTATTTTATTTTATTTAGATTATGTTTAGGTTTAAGTTGTGTTTATTTTAGGTTTAGGATTAGGTTTTATTTATTTTAGCTTAATTTATTATAGTTTAAGTTCAGGTTTATTTTATTTTGTTTTTTTATTTTTATATTAAGTTTAGGTTTTTCTCAATTTAGGGTTTAGGTTTTATTTTTTATTTATTTTTAGGTTTATTTTTTAGGTTTAGGTTTTTATTTAGTTTTTATTTTATTTTAGCTTTATTTTTTTATTTTATGTTTAGTTTGTATTATATTTAGGTTTTTTATTCATAGGTTTATTTTATTTTTTTAGTTTAGTTTAATTTTTTATTTATTATATTTTAGTTTACTTTTATTTTCATAATTTTATTTTATTTTTCAATTTAGGTTTAGGTTTAGTTTAGGTTTTTATTTTATCTTATTTTATTTTATTTTATTTAGACTTTGGTTTTTTGTTTATTTTAATTTTAGGTTTTATTTAATTTAGGCTTATGTTTTTAGGTTCACAGATTTAGGGTTTAAGATTTAAGTTTAGGGTTTAGGGTTTTAGGGTTTAGGGTTTATGATTAGGGTTTAAGGTTTAGGGTTTAGTGTTTAGGGTTTAGTGCTTAGGCTTTAGGGTTTAGGGTTTAGGGTTAGTTTAGGGTTTAAGGTTAGCTTAGGTTTTAGGGTTACTTTAGGTTTAAAGTTTAGGGTTTAGGGTTTAGGGTTTAGGGTTAGTTTAAGGTTTAGGGTTTAGGGCTTTATGGTTTAGGATTTAAGGTTTAGAGTTTAGGGTTACGGTTAGGGTTTAAGATTTAGGGCTTAGGGTTTAGGGTTTAGGGTTTAAGATTTATGTTTTAGGGTTAGTTTAGGGTTTAGTGTTTAGGGTTTTACGTTAAGGTTTAGGGTTTTTTAGGGTTTATGGTTTAGGGTTTAAGGTTATAGGTTTAGGGTTTTGGGTTTTTAAGGGTTTAGGATTTAGGGTTTAGGGTTTAAGGCAAGTTTTAGGGTTTAGAGTTTTTTTTAAAAAAAAATAAGTAAACTAGTAGGTTTAGGTTTATTTAGTTTATTTTTTATTTATTTTACTTTTTTATTTTTTATTTGTAACTTGGTTTATTTTTTATTTTTATTTTGTTTAATTTATTTATTTAGGGTTTATTTATTTTAGTTTAGGTTTTTTATTTTAGTTTATTTTTTAAGTTTAAGTTTAAATTTATGTTTATTTTTTAGTTTAGTTTTATTTTTATATTTTTTAGATTTTGGTTTTATTTTTTTATTTTTAGGTTTAGGATTTTATTTTATTTTTTAGTTTAAATTTAGGTTTATTTTCAGGTTTTATTATTTAGTTTAGATTTAGGTTTATTTTTAGTTTATTTTATTATATTTAGTTTAGGGTTAAGGTTTAGGTTTAGTTTATTTTGCGTTTAGGTTTATTTTGGGTTTAGGTTTAGGTTTTGGTTATTTCTGTTTTGTTTATTTTAGTTTAGTTTAGTTTAGTTTAGTTTATTTTAGTTTAGGTTTAGGTTTATTTTATGTTGTTTATTTTAAGTTTTTTTTTATTAGTTTAGGGTTTAGGTTTTATTTTTTATATGTTTGTAGGTTTATTTTTTGGTTTAAGTTTTTATTTTATTTTATTCTAGGTTTAGTTTTTTTTATAAGTTTTACATTTAGGTTTTATTTTATTTAAGTTTTATATTTTTAGGTTTATTTTATTTTTTAGGGTTTAGGGTTATATGTTTAGGGCTGTAGGTTTTGGGTTTAGGGTTAGTTTTTGGGTTTAAGGTTTAGCATTTATGGTTTAGGGTTTATGGTTTAGGATTTGGAGCTTAAGATTTAGGGTTTAGGGTTTAGGGCTTAAGGTTTATTTGATTTTTTTTAGGTTTATTTTTTATTTTTATTTAGTTTGGTTTATTTATATTTGTTTAAGTTTATTATTTAATATATTTTTTAGGTTTAGGTTTAGGATTTTTTTTTTTTAGTTTAGTTTTATTTTTTATTTTTTTATATGTTTAAATTTTATTTTTTGGTTTAGCTTTTACATTTTCATTTTAGGTTTATTTTTAGGTATTAATTTTTAGTTTATATTTTCATCTATTTTTAGTTTATTTTATTTTATTTAGTTTAGGTTTTGGTTTAGGTTTAGTTTATTTAAGGTTTAGGTTTAGGTTTTATTTATTTTAGTTTAGTTTATTTTTATTTAGGTTTAGGTTTATTTTATTTTGTTTATTTTTTTCAAGTTTATGATTATGTTAGTTTACAGTTTAGGTTTTATTTTATTTTATTTTTATTTTTATTTTAGTTTTTATTTTATTTATGTTTTTTATGTTTAGGTTTATTTTATTTTTTTTTTAGTTTAGTTTAGGTTTTTATTTATTTTATTTTTCTTTAATTTTTATTTTTTATTTTATTTTATTATATTTTTTAGGTTTAGGTTTAGGTTTTAGTTTATTTTAGTTTAGGTTTAGGTTTATTTTATTTAGTTAATTTTATTTTTATTTAAAGTTTTGTTTTTTTAATAGTTTAGAGCTTAGGTTTTATTTTTAATTTATTTTTAAGTTTATTTTTTTTGTTTATTTTTTAGGTTTAGGTTTTTTTTTTGGTTTTTTTATTTTACTTTATGTTTATTTTATTCTTAGTTCTGGTTTAGTTTTTATTTTATTTTGGTTATTTATTTTTATTTTATTTTAGGTTTTTATTTATTTTATTTTAGTTTATTTTTCTATTTTATTTTATTTTTATTTTAGGTTTTGGTTTAGTTTTTGGTTTTAGCTTATGTTTTTATTTTATTTTATTTTTGTTTAGGTTTTATTTATTTATTTTATTTTTAGGCTCTATTTAGTTTAGGTTTAGGTTTTAAGCTTTTTAGGATTTAGGTTTAAGGTTAGTTGAGGATTTAAGGTTTGGGGTTTGGGGTTTAGGATTTAGGGTTTAAGGTTTAGGGTTTAGGGTTTAGGGTTTAGGTTTTAGGGCTTAAGGTTTAGTGTTTAGGGTTTAGGGTTTAAGGTTTTTAGGGTTTAGGGTTTAGGGTTGAGGGTTTAGGTTTTAGGTCCAGGGTTAAAGTTATAGTTTAGGGATTAGGAATTTTTTTTAACATAGAAAAAATTCAGATTCAACATTTCTTCATTTTGATTTCATCAACCAAGTAACACGCCATGTTTTCCAAGACACAGGCGATGACATAAATAAGAAATGATCACGCATTGAGCAAAATTAAGGACGTAGTTCAATAAGCAGCAAATCGGATCAGTAGTTCTTCAGTGTCTCCAGTTCCCATCAGAATGACCCCGGCCTCTCAAGTAGTGGGATCCACCATCATATCCCTGATCTCTCCCTCTCCCACCACCACGATTATAACCACTGTCGCTCCTCCCACCTCCATAACCACCCTTACTCCGAGCACCACCTCCATATCCATCAACACCTCCATATCCCTCACCACCACTCTAATAAATACTGCCTTCGCCTTTGCCTCCACTGCGACATCTAGACTGAGCTTAGTTTACGGTGATGTTCCTTCCATCAAGGTTTTGCCCCTTCCTAGTGTTTAGGTTTAGGTTTAAGTTTATTAGGTTTTATGGTTTATGGTTATTATTTTAATTTATTTAGTTACTTTTGGTTTAGGTTAATGGTTTAGGGTTTCGAGTTTAGGGTTTAGGGTTAGGGTTTAGGGTTTAGGGTTTAAGGTTTTAGGGTTTATGCTTTTAGGGTTTAGAGTTTACGGTTATGGTTTAGGATTTAGTGTTTAGGGTTTAGGGTTTTTTAGGGATTAGGGTTTTGGGTTTAGGGTTGAGGGTTGTAGGTTTAGTGTTGTAGGTGTAGGGTATAGGGTTTAGGGTTAGTTTTAAAGTTTTGCATTTAGGGTTTTCTTTTTTAAAAGAAAATTATGTAAACATGTAGGTTTAGTTTATTTAGTTTATTATTTATTTATTTTAGTTTTTTTCTTTATTTTTTCTATTTTGTTATATTTTTTATTTTATTTAGTTTAGTTTATTTATTTTTGTTTAGGCTTTTTATTTTAATTTATTTTTATGTTTAGGTTTAGGTTTTTATTTTATTTTTTTAGGTTTAGGTTTTAGGTTTTTATTTTGCTTATTTTTTATTTTAGGCATAGTTTTTTTATCTTAAGGTTTAGGTTTTATTTTTTTATTTATTTTTAAGTTTTACTTTTAGGCTTATTTTTTTAGGATTAGGTTTTTATTTAGTGGTTATTTTATTTTCTTTTAGGTATATTTTATTTTTATTTTACGTTTAGTTTTTATTTTATTAAGTCTTTTTATTCTTAGGTTTATTTTATTTTTTAATTTAGCTTAGGTTTTACATACTTTTATTTTAGTTTTTTTTATTTTTTTATTTTATTTTATTTTTAGTTTTAAGCTTAGGTTTTAATTTAGATTTTTATTTTATTTTATTTAGGTTCAAGTTTTATTTATTTATTTTTAGGTTTTATTTAGTTTTGATTTAGGTTTTCAAGTTTTTAGAGTTTAGGGTATAGGGTATAGGGTTTTAGGGTTTAGGGTTTTAAGGTTTAAGGTTTAGGGTTAGGGTTTAGGCTTTACGATTTTGGGTTTTTAGGATTTAGGATTTAAGGTTTAGGGTTTAGGGTTAGCTTAGGATTTAGGGCTTGTTTAAAGTTTAGGGTTTAGGGTTTATGGTTTATGGTTTTAAGGTTTAGGGTTTAGGGTTTAGGGTTTATGGTTTAGGGTTTTAAGGTTTAGGGTTTATAGTTGAGGGTTTAGGGTTTAGGGTTAATATTTTTTTTTAAATTTTTCTTTAAATTAAATAAATTAGTAGGTTTAAGTTTATTTAGTTTTTTTAAATTTAATTTTTTTTCGTTTTTACTTAGGTTTATTATTTTATATTTAGTTTAATTTAGTTATTTTAGGTTTATTTATTTTAGTTTAATTTTTACGTTTAGGTTTACTTTTATTTTTATTTTATTTTTTAGGTTTAGGCTTTATTTGTTATTTTTAGGTTTAGGTTTATGTTTTTATTATATTTTTTTAGGTTTAGGTTTTAGGTTTTTATTTTAGGTTTTTTTAGGTATTATTTTTTACTCTAGGTTCAAGTTCATTTTTTTAGTTTATTTTATTTTATTTAGTTTTGGTTTAGGTTTAGGTCTAGGTTTAGTTTATTTTAGTTTAGGTTTAGGTTTATTTTATTTTTATTTTAGGTTTAGTTTTTTTTAGTTTAGAGTTTAGGTTTTATTTTTTATTTATTTTTAGGTTTATTTTTTAGGTTTAGCTTTTTATTTAGTTTTTATTTTATTTTATTTTAAGTTTATTTTATCTTTAGTTTAGGTTTAGCTCTTATTTTATTTAGGTTTTTTATTTTTTAGTTTAGTTTAGGTTTTTATTTATTTTATTTTAATTTAATTTTAAATTTTTTATTTTATTTTCTTTTTAAGTTTAGGTTTAGGTTTAGGTTTTAGTTTAGGTTTATATTTTTTTATTTATTATATTTTTAGGTTTTATTTAGTTTAGCTTTAGGTTTCTAGGTTTTTAGGATTTAGGGTTTAGGGTTTAGCATTTAAGGTTTAAGGTTTAGGGTTTAGGGTTTAAGTTTTGGGGTTTAGGGTTTATGCTTTAGGGTTTTAAGGTTTAGGGTTTAGGATTTAGGGTTTAGGGTTTAGGGTTTAGGGTTTTAGGGTTTAGGTTTAGGATTTAGGGTTGCAATTTTAGTGTTTAGGGTTTAAGAATTTTTTTATTTTTTATTTTATTTTTTATCTTCTTAATTCTTTTTAAATTAAGTAAACTAGTAGTTTTTGGTTTATTTAGTTTATTTTTTAATTTTCCTAGTTTATTTAATTTTTTATTTTTATTTAGGTTTATTTTTATTTTTATTTAGTTTAGTCTATTTATTTTAGGTTTATTTATTTTATTTTTTTTAGGTTTATGTTTAGGTCCAGGTTCAGGTTTAGGTTTTTCTTAGTTTAGTTTATTTTTATTTTATTTTTTAAATTAAGTTTTATTTCTTATTTTTTTGTTTGGGTTTAGGTTTTTAATTTGTTTTTTTAGTTTAGGTTTTAGGTTTTTATTTGAGGTTTATTTTTAGCTAATATTTTTTACTTTAGGTTTAGGTTCATTTTTAGTTTATTTTATTTTATTTAGTTTAAGCTTATGTTAGGTATAGTTTATTTTTAGTTTAGGTTTATGCTTTATTTATTTTAGTTTAGTTTATTATAGTTTACATTCAAGTTTATTTTATTTTTTTTTTAGATTTATGTTTTTTTTTAGTATAGGGTTAACGTTTTAATAATTTATTTATTTTTAGGTTTATTTTTTAGGTTTATGTTTTTATTTAATGTTTATTTTATTTTATTTTAGGTTTATTTTATTTTTATTTTAGGTTTAGTTTTTATTTTAGTTAGGTCTTTAATTTTTTTTAGTTTAGTTTAGGATTTTATCTATTTTATTTTAATTTTGTTAATATTTTTTATTTTATTTTCTTCTTCAGGTTTTGGTTTTGGTTTAGGTTTTAGTTTAAGTTTATATTTTATTTTATTTATTTATTTATTTATTTTTTAGCTTAGATTTTTTTATTTATTTTATTTTTAGGTTTCAATTAGTTTAGGTTTAGATTTTTTAGCTTTTTAGGGTTTAGGGTTTAGGCTTTAGGTTTTAGGTTTTTATTTTAGGTTTATTTTTAGGTTTTATTTTTTAATTTACGTTTAGGTTTATTTTTAGTTTATTTTATTTTATTTAATTTAGGGTTTAGGTTTAGTTTATTTTTGGTTTTGGTTTAGGTTTTATTTATTTTAGTTTAGTTTGTCTTAGTTTAGGTTTAGGTTTATTTTATTTTATTTATTTTAGTTTTATTTTAGGTTATATTTTTATTTTTAGTTTAGGGTTTTAGATTAATTTTTTATTTATTTTTAGGTTTTATTTTTAGGATTATTTTTTAGGTTTAGGTTTTTATTCAGTTTTTATTTTATTTTATTTTAGGTTTATTTTTTGTTTACATTTAGTTTTTATTATATTTAGGTTTTTTATTCTTAGCTTTATTTTATTTTTTAGCTTAGTTTAGGTTTTTATTTATTTATTTTAGTTTATTTTGAGATTAATTTATTTTATTTTAAGGTATAGGTTTCATTTTTAGTTTAGGTGTTGATTTTATTTTATTTAGGTTTAGGTTTTTTATTATTTTATTTATTGGTTTTATTTACTTTAGGTTTAGGTTTTTAAGTATTTAGGGTTTAGGGTTTATGATTTTAGGCTTAGGATTTAAGCTTTGGGGTTTTAAGGGTTTAGGGTTGTAGGTTTAGGGTTTAGGATTTAGAGTTTATGGTTTCGGGTTTTGGGTTATTTTTTAAAATTAAGTAAACTGGTAGGTTTAGGTTTATTTAGTTTATTTATTATATATTTTAATTTATTTTATTTTTTATTTTTATTTATGTTTGTTTTTTATTTTTATTTAGTTTAGTTTATTTATTAGGTTTCAGATTAGGTTTATGATTATTTTCTAGTTTAGTTTATTTCTTTTTAGGTTTAGATTTTTTTCCTTAGGTTTAGGTTTAGGTTTTTATTTTATTTTTTTGGTTCGGATTTTAGGTTTTTATTTTAGGTTTCTTTTTAGGTTTGAGTTTTTAGTTTAGGTTTAGGTTTATTTTTGTTTATTTTATTTTATTTAGTTTAGGGTTTAGGTTTAGTTTATTTTAAGTTTAGGTTTATGTTTTATTTATTTTAGTCTAGGCGTATTCATTTTTTTATTTATTTTAGGTTTAGATTTTTTTTTAGTTTAGGGTTTAGGTTTTATTTTTTATTTATTTTTGGGTTTTATTTTTCAGGTTTAGGTGTTTATTTAGTTTTTATTTTATTTTATTTTATTTTGGGTTTACTTTTTTTATTTTACGTGTAGTTTTTATTTTATTTAGGTTTTGTATTTTTAGGTTTTTTTTATTTTTTAGTTTAGTTTATGTTTTTATTTATTTTATTTTAGTTTTGTTTTTATTTTATATTTTGTATTTTTACTTTTATTTTTGTTTAGGTTTTCTTATTTATTTTAGTTTTACATTTAATTTTGTTTAGGTTTAGATTTTTGGCTTTTTGGGGTTTAGGGTTTAGCGTTAAGGATTTAAGGTTACTTCAGGGTTTAGTGTTTAGGGTTTAGGGTTTAGGTTTTGGGGTTTTGGGTTTAGTGTTTAGGTTTTAGGTTTTAGGGTTTAGGGTTTAGGATTTTAGGGTTTAGGGTTTAGAGTTTAGGGTATTTAGGTTTTAGGGTTTAAGTTTTAGGTTTAAGGTTCAGGTTTTAGTTTAGGGTGTTTGGTTTTTTTTTAATAGAGAACCAAATCAGATTCAACATTTCATCTTTTTGATTTCATCAACCGAGAACACACCAAGTTTTCTAGGACACAAGCGACGACATTAATCGGAAATGGGCACGCATAGAACAAATAAAAAACCCTAGATAACTAGAACCATCTCTACTGTGAAGACATAGTTTCATAAGCTGCAAATCGGATCAACTGATCTTCCATTTCTCTAGTTCGCATCAGAACCACTGCAACCTTTCGAGTAGCGAGATCCACCATCATATCCCAAATCTCTTCCTCTATCACCACAATGGCTGTAACCTAAGTTGCTCCTCTTGCCTCCATAACCACCACTTCTTCGACCACCACCTCCATATCCACCATCACCTCCAGATCCCCCACCACCACTGCAATAAGTGCCACCTCTACCTTCGCCTCCACCGCCAGATCTGGACTGAGCCTGGTTAACGGTGATGTTCCTATCGTTAAGGTTCTACGCATTCTTAGGGTTTTGGTTTAGGTTTAGGTTTACAAGGTTTTAAGGTTTAGGTTTATTTTTAAATTTATTTAGTTACTTTAGGTTTAAGTTAGGTTAGTTTAGGGTTTAGGGTTTAGGCTTTAGGCTTTAGGGTTTAGGGTTTTTAGGTTTTAGGGTTTAGGGCTTAGGGTTAGTTTAAGGGTTTAGGGTTTAAGTTTTAGGGTTTAGGGTTTAGGGTTTAGGGTTTAAGGTTTAGGGTTTAGGATTTAGGGTTTAGGATTTAGGGTTTAAGGTTGTATGTTTAAGGTTGTAGGTTTAGGGTTTAGGGTTTAGGGTTAGGTTTAGGGTTTAGGGTTTAAGGTTTAGGATTTAGGGTTTAGGGTTTAGGGTTTAGGGTTTAGGATTTAGGGGTCAGGGTTTTTTTAAAAATTAAGTAAACTGGTAGGTTTAGGTTTATTAGTTAATTTACTTTATTTTTTACTTATTTTTGTATATTTTATTTTTTTATCTAGGTTTATTTTTATTTGTATTTAGTTCTGTTTATTCATTTTAGTTTAGGTTTTTATTTTTGTTTATTTTTTAGGTTTAGGTTTAGGTTTAAGTTTATTTATTTTTGTTTTATTTTTATTATATTTATAGGTTAAGGTTTTATCTTTTATTTTTAGGTTTAGGTTTAGGTTTTTATTTTATTTTTTTAGGTTTATGTTTTAGTTTTTTTTAGTTTAGGTTTATTTTTAGGTTTTCTTTTAGCTTAGGTTTAGGTTTATTTATAATTTATTTTATTTTATTTAGTTTAGAGTTTAGATTTAGTTTATCTTAGGTTTAGGTTTAAGTTTTATTTATTTTAATTTAGTTTATTTTAGTTTAGGTTTATGTTTATTTTATTTTGTTTATTTTAGCTTTAGGGTTTAGGTTTTATTTTTTATTTATTTTTAAGTTTATTTTTTTGGTTTAGGTTTTTATTTAGTTTTTATTTTATTTTATTTTTATTTTACGTTTAGTTTTTATTTTATTTAGGTTTTTTTATTTTTAGGTTTATTTTATTTTTGTCATTTAGTTTAAGTTTTTATTTAATTTATTTTAATTTAGTTTTTATTTTCTTATTTTATTATGCTTTTATGTTTAGGTTTAGGTTTTAGTTTAAGTTTTTATTTTATTTTATTTAGGTTTAGGTTTTTTATTTATTTATTTTTAGGTTTTATTTAGTTTAGGTTTAGGGTTTAGGGTTTGGGGTTTAAGGTTTAGGGTTGTAGGTTTTAGGGTTAGGGTTTAGGGTTTAAGGTTTAGGGTTTAGGGATTTCAGGGTTTAGGGTTTAGGGTTTAGGGTTTAAATTTTAGGTTTAGGGCTTTTGGTTTTTTTTTTAACAGAGAACAAATTCAGATACAACATTTCTTCTTTTCATTTTCATCAACAAAATAACAAACCAGGGAAGTGAGGTAATCAAATGACCTCCTTGGGGCTAGCTAAAGCCTCATGTTCCTGGGATGTCCAGACTATATACCCATTACCATTTAATCTCATATAAATCAACACATGAATAGAGGGAAGAGAACTCAACATTCATGCACTTAAGCTATAAGAATATGCATTTGTTATGTATTTATAACTAGGATCATAACACATATTATTATTCATTTATAAGCTTTTGAAAAATACATTTGGATTTAATAGTGATAATAGCCACACACATATTAAATTAAATCAACACATGCAAGCTTACAAAAAGGAAATCCATTTTATTTTACTTGATTTTGAAAAGATGGATGCATGAATTCAAATGACATACCAAATTTTACATGACTGGAAAGAGGACAATCAAATATAAGCATGTGATTCATTCAAGCAAACTAGTTCTTAAAGACTATCAAATCAAATAAGATTTTTTAAAGCGAACCAAAGCTTATTTATTAATTAAGTTTTGGATTTGATTTGATTTAACAAGGAGAAGAGAAATCAGTACTTGTTGATTTAAACCCATTCACACATTAGTAATTTGATTAAATTTAAGGAAATGTAATTAAGTTGATTTTATGGGTTAATTAAGTTGAACTTTTAATTATTTGTATTAATTATCCTTACCTATGTCACCTTAAAGTAATTAACTAAATAATTATGAGCCAACATGATATGCATATAAAATAAACTTGCAATAATACTAGGAAATGAAAGGGGCCTAATGCAATTAGCTCATGATTAATAGTTAATTAGATTAAGAGACTTAATTAGTTACTCTTATGGTTTTCCCACACATGTGGACTAACCATAATTTCATTAAACTCCTTTAAGTCATTAAACAACTAAAGATCTACCCCATGATTTAAATAATTAAGGTCTCATGTGATTATGATTTTAATTTGATTAAGTGATTTAATTAACTAGTTAAATCTTAATTAATTTCACATTAAAATTGAGTGAAATGAACTTAGGGAAAGGGGTCCCAACCCTATTCCATAGTTTTCTTACTGTTGAATAATGACTAATAAACTTAATTAACCAAATTGATACTGTTCATGGTATTAATTAATCATTAATTAACTTAAAGAGAAGTTAAGGTTTAATTAGTTAATTTTCCTAATTAAGTGAGCAATATATCCTAAGAAAATCATGGGAGCTAGAGGTCATCCCATTAAATTAACCCACAATGTTTAGGATTAATTGCTCAAGTAATTAAAGAGTAATTAAGCTAACACATTTTATAATTAAACTTAGTTAAACCTTAATTACTATTCAAAATTAGGTAATATCATTTTTAATTAATTCTCTTCTGAAATAACTTTAAAATGAGTTTTTTTGAATTTTTTGATTTCCCTATGATTTTTTATGATTTTTATAAGTTTCAGCCATTAAAATTGATTAATTAAACCTAATGAAAGCATATTCCTATTGGAGCCACATGGCGTGCTTTCCACATGGCACCGCGGGATTGGCTACTTAAAACTAATCTGAATTAGTACCTACGTGGCAGCGGTGGACATGCTTTCTCGTTCATCGTCCGATCTAAGATTAATCCCACAGGTTAATAGGATTAAATCAGATCGATCTAGCATTCTAATCACAATAGTCCATTTTGATCACGTAGAATGGACGGTACATGATCCAACGTCACGCTAGTGAGGGAGAATGGAGTCTATACACCAATGCTCACTTGATCTGATCTTACCCGAGCTCGGTTCAACTCCAAAAGGATCCCACACCTTCACGATATCAATCAGAGGGGATCCAACGATCAAGATCATATGAGATGCAAGTTTTCTTCAAAATGCTTCAACCCATTTTTGCTTAAGGATCAGTTTTGGAAGCATACCCTGCCAGAGATCAAGATCGGAGGCTCGAATGATTGAGAAAGCTTCATCTAGTGGAGACAAAGCCCTGTTGAGCAGTAATTGGATCAATTCCTTGACGATCGCTTGGAAGGCCACAAATTGATGATTTGGAGATCAACATTGATCGAAGTCCCACCTCCAGTGCTCGGGAAGTTTGAGAGATGATTCCTTCTTGCTCGACAAAGCCTAAAGAAGGTGCGTGCAAAGTTAATTTGAGTTTGATGGAGAAATGGGAAAGTTAGATCAGAAATGGGAGTGTCTTATTTCGTGATGGACGGGAATGGCATTTTTTGATCAAGGAATGAGCTTTGGAGCTTAGGGAAAGGCTCTAATGGCTCACCTTGGTTAGATAGGGCACTAAGGAATGATTTTTGTGTGTGTTTGAGTTGAAATGAGGGGGTGTATACCCACCATCATCTTGATCAGATGGTGGGATTGGGGTTGGCTCCTAGTGGCCATCAGACCATCTCAGGGAGTCGTGGGTGGCAGGGAGGAGGTGAGTTGGCTCGGGTTGGTTGGTTGAAGGTGTGGAGGTGGCTGCCAAGGAGGAATCAAGGGTGTCCTATGGGTTTTAAATGCTCTGATGGGGAAGGTGTGGTGATTTCACCACCCATGGGTCATGGCCGATCCAACCATCCCTTAGGTCAGGTTGGGCAGCATCTTAGGTGCCTATGTGGACCACTGGGAGAGTACCAAGTGGCCAAGGAATGGAAATGACCACTCATATGGGTGATTTATCTCATGTGATGCCCTTTACCCAAGGGTAGAATGATCATTTGACAATGGATTTGATTTGGACAGATTTAAAATGAGCCAAAAGTGGGCTAGCCCAAATTTCAAGTCAATTGGAGTTGATTTGGTTAGGTTTGGCTCAATTTGACTCATTTTGGTCAAATTGGGTTAGGTTGGGTCAGGTTGACCAATTGGTCAAATTGGGTCAAACCAAGGGTTGGGTCAAGTTTATATGATCATTTGGGATATTTTGGTTCAATTGGTTTGGTTTAGTTTGGCTTAGATTTTATTTTGGCTCATTTGAATTCATTTGGGTCAAATGGGTTAAGTTGACCAATTTGACTAAATTTGCCAAATTGGCTTGGGTTGGGTGTTGGTTTGGGTTTAATTCTCCAATTGAAGATGACTGTAGGATTTGATTTCAATTAATTTGGATTTAGTTTTATTTTAGGCCAAGTTGAGCCTTTAGGTCAATTTGGGCTAAGTAGGTCAATTGGGTTCAATGGGTCCAATCATGGCTTTGGTCAAGTTCAACAATCAATTTAGAATGAACATGAGCCATTGCTTGCAATCAATTTAGTTTATATTTTGATTTGACCCAATCTGGTCTTTTAGGTCAATTTGGGTCATCTTGGGTCAAGAGGGCCAATTGGGTTTGGTTTGACTCAATTGAAGGTCAAGTCATATTTAAATATTGATTTTGATTTGGTATGAATCATTAGTTTCAAGTGATTTGGCTTAGGTTGCAATTTGGCTAGTTTGTGTTCAAATGGGTTAAGGGGTTGACTTGGTCAAATGACCAAGTTGACTTATTTTGATCCAATTTATGATAAACCCCAATCTTCATGATTTTAATTTTTTAGGTTTTGGTTTTAGGTTTTCATTTTCTATTAATTTTTAAGTTTTATTTTTTAGTTTTGGTTTAGGTTTATTTTAATTTTTATTTTATTTTATTTTGTTTAGGGTATAGGGTTAGTTTATTTTAGGTTTACGTTTAGGTTTTATTTATTTTAGTTTAGTTTATTTTATTTTAGGTTTAATGTTTAGGTTTTAGTTTTTAGGGTTTAAGATTTAGGGTTTAGGTTTTTCAGTTTGGGGATTAGGATTTTAAGGTTTAGGGTCTAGGGTTTAGTGTTCTATGTTTAGAGTTTAAGTTTTAGGGTTAGGGGTTTAGGGTTTAGGGTTCAAGTTTTAGTTTAGGTATATTTTTAAATGAAGTAAACTCGTAGGTTTAGGGTTTTTTTAGTTTATTTTTAGGGTTTAGGTTTTAGGGTATAGGGTTAGCTTAAAGTTTAGGTTTTCATAAAAAAAAATTAAGTAAACCGGTAGGCTTAGGTTTATTTAGTTTTTATTTATTTATTTTAGATTATTATATTTTTAATTTTCTTTATATTTATTTTATATTTTTATTTAGTTTAGTCTATTTATTTTAGGTTTATTTATTTTATTTTAGGTTTTTTAATTTTGTCCTTTTGTAGGTTTAGGTTTAGTTTAGGTTTATTTTTTTAGTGGAGTTTTATTTTTATTTTATTTTTAAGGTTTAGGTTTTATTTATTTTTTTTAGGTTTAAGTTTACATTTTTATTTTATTTTTTTTAGGTTTAGGTTTTAAGTTTTATTTTTTAGTATAGGTTTAGGTTTATTTTTAGATTATTTTATTTTATTTAATTTAGGTTTAGTTTATTTTAGGTCTAGGATTAGGTTTTATTTATGTTAGTTTAGATTTAGGTATATTTTCTTTAGTTTATTTTACTTTTATTTTAGGTTTAAGTTTTTTTTTAGTTTAGGGTGTAGGTTTTATTTTTTAATTACTTTGAGGTTTTATTTTTAGGTTTATTTCATAGGTTTAGGTTTTTATTTAGTTTTTATTTAATTTTTTATGTTTATTTTATTTTTATTTTACATTTAATTTTCATTTTATTTAGGGTTTTTATTCTTAGGTTTATTTTTTTAAGTTTAGTTTATGCTATTAATTATTTTATTTTAGTGTGTTTTATTTATTTTTAGGTTTAAGTTTGGGTTCTCATTTAAGTTTTAATTTTATTATACTTTTTTATTTTATTTTGGTTTAGGTTTATTTATTTATTTTATTTTTTTAGTTTTATTTAGTTTAGGTTTGGGTTGTTTGGTTTTTAAGTTTTTTGGGTTTAGGGTTAGCATTTAGGATTTAGGGTTTAGGGTTTATGGTTTAGGGTTTTATGGTTATGGGTTTAAGGATTTAAGGTTATAGATCTTAGGGTTTAGGGTCAGGGTTTAGCGTTTAGGGTTTATTTGAGTTTTGGGTTTTGGGTTTTTAGGGTGTAGGGTTTTAGCTTAGCTTATGGTTTAGGGTTTTTTACGGTTTAGGTTTTAGGGCTTAGGGTTTAAGGTTGTAGGTTTAGGGTTTAGGGTTTAGGGTTAGTTATAGGGTTTAGGTTTTGGGATTTATGGTTTAGGGTTTAAGGTTGGGGTTTAAGGTTTTTTTAATTAAGTAAACCAGTAGGTTTAGATTTATTTAGTTTATTTTTTAATTTTAGTTTATTTTATTTTTTTATTTAGGATTATTTTTTATTTTTATTTAATTTAGCTTGTTTATTTTAGTTCATTTTTTAAGTTTAGTTTTATGTTTCTATGTTTTTTTAGTTTAGTTTTATTTTAATTTAAATTTTTAGGTTTATGTTTTATTTTTTATTTTTTGGTTTAGGTTCAGGTTTTTATATTATTTTTTAAGGTTTAGGCTTTAGGTATTAATTTTAGGTTTATTTTTAGTTTTTATTTTTTAGTTTAGATTTAGGTTTATTTTTAGTTTATTTTATTTTATTTAGTTTAAGGTTTAGGTTTAGGTTTAGGTTTTATTTAGTTTAGTTTAGTTTATTTTATTTTGGTTTAGGTTTATTTTATTTTATTTATTTTAGGTTTAGGTTTATTTTTATTTTTAGTTTAGGGTTTATGTTTTAGCTTTATGTTTATTATTTATGTTTAGGTTTTTATTTTATTTTATTTTTAGTTTGTTTTATTTTTCAATTTAGGTTTAGTTTTTATTATATTTAGGTTTTTTTCTTTTTTAATGTAGTTTAGGTTTTTATTTATTTTATTTTAGTTTATTTTTATTTTTTATTAAGGGTTAGTTTTTATTTTTTATTTACTTTTAGGTTTATTTTTTAAGTTTATGTTTTTATTTAGTTTTTATTTTATTTTATTTTAGGTTCATTTTATTTTTATTTTACTTTTAGTTTTTATTTTATTTAATTTTTTATTCTTAGGTTTTTTTTAGTTTAGATTAGGTTATTATTTATTTCATTTTTATTTTCTTATTAGTTTATTTTATTTTATTTTTAGGTTTAGGATTACGTTCTAGTTTATGTTTTTATTTTATTTTGGTCTGGATTTTTTATTTAATTGATTTTTAGGTTTTATTTTATTTACGTTTAGGTTTTTAGCTTTTTAGAGTTTAGGATTTTTTTTTGGGTTTAGGGTTTTGGGTTTTGGGTTTAGGGTTTAGGGTATAGAGTTTAGGTTTTATGGTTTAGGGTTTAGGGTTTAGGGTTTTAGGGTTTAGGGTTTATGGTTTAAGGTTCAGGGTTTAGGGTTTTTAGGGTTGAGGGTTTAAGGTTTAGGGTTTAGGGTTTAGGTTTTAGGTTTTAGGTTTTACTTCAAGGTTTAGGGTTTTTGGTTTTTTTTCCAATATACAACTAATTCATACTCAACATTTCTTCTATTATTTATTCAATTTATTTTTTATGTTTTTTAATTTTAGGTTTATTTTATTTTTAGTTTAGCTTAGGTTTTTATATAATTTATTTTAATTTTAGGTCTAAATTTAGGTTTTAGTTTAGGTTTTTATTTTATTTTATTTAGGTTTTGGTTTTTTCTATTTTATCGTTAGGTTTTATTTAGTTTAGGTTTTGGTTTTTAGATTTTTAGGGTTTAGGGTTTAGGGTTTATGGTTTTAGGGTTTAGAGTTTTAGGGATTAGGGTATAGGGATTAGTGTTTAGGGTTTAGAATTTTAGGGTTTAGGGTTAGGGTTTAGTGTTTATAGTTTAGGATTTAGAGTTTAGGGTTTTTAGGGTTTAGGTTTTAGGGTTAGCTTAGGGTTTAATGCTTATTTAGGGTTTCAGGTTTAAGGTTTATTGTTTATGCTTTAGGCTTTAAGCTTTAGGGTTTTTAAGGCTTACGATTTAGGGTATAGGGTTACTTTAGAGTTTAGGGTTTAGGGTATTAGGGTTTAGGGTTTAGGGTTTAAGGTTTTGGTTAGGGTTAGGGTTTAAGGTTTAGGGTTTATGGTTAGTTTAAGGTTTAGTGATTTTTAGGGTTTAGGGTTAGTTTAGGATTTAGGGTTTGGGTTTTTTTAGGGTTTAGGGTTTTAGTGTTTAGTGTTTTGGGTTTAGTGTTTTGGGTTTATGGTTTTGGGGTTTAGGGTTTTAGGGTTTAGGGTTTAGAGTTTTAGGGTTTATGGTTAGGGTTTTTTTATTTTTTTATGTTTATTTTTTATTTTTTTAAATTAAGTAAACTGGTAGGTTTAGGATTATTTAGTTTTATTTATATATGTTTATTTTTATTTTTATTTAGTTTAGTTTATTAATTTTAAGTTTATTTATTTTAGTTTAGGTTTTTTTATTTTAATTTATTTTTTAGGTTTAAGTTTAGGTTTAGGTTTTTTTTTTTGGTTTAGGTTTAGGTTTTTATTTTATTTTTATAGGGTTAGGTTTAGGTTTTTAGTTTAGGTTTTTTTTTAGGTTTTATTTTTAGATTAGGTTTAGGTTTATTTTTAGTTTATTTAATTTTTTTTAGTTTATGTTTTGGTTTAGGTTTAGTTTATTTCAGGTTTATGTTTAGGTTTTATTAATTTTAGTTTAGTTTATTTTAGTTTAGTTCTAGGCTTATTTTATTTTTCTTTTAGGTTTAGGTTTTTTATTTGTTTAATGATTAGGTTTTATTTATATTTATTTTTTGGTTTATTTTTTTGATTTAGATTTTTATTTAGTTTTTATTTTATTTTATTTTAGGTTTGTTTTATTTTTATTTTAGCTTTTGTGCTTATTTTATTTTAGATTTAAATTTTTTAGTTTAGTTTAGGTTTTTAGTTATTTTATTTTAGTTTAGTTTTTATTTATATTTTATTTTCTTTTTTATGTTTAGGTTTAGGTTTTAGTTTATGTTTTTATTTTATTTTATCTATTTATTTTATTTTTAGGTTTTATTTAGTTTAGGTTTAGATTTTTAGGTTTTTAGGGTTTAGGATTTTGGGTTTTAGGTTATAGGTTTAAGGTTAGGGTTTAGTGTTTAGGCTTTAGGCTTTAATGTTTAGGATTTAGGGTTTAGGGTTTTTAGGGGTTTAGGGTTGCATTTAGGGTTTAGGGTTTATGGTTAGCTTAGGGTTTAAGGTTAGTTTAGGGTTTAGGGGTTAGTTTATTATTTTGGGTTTAGGGTTTTAGGGTTTAAGGTGTAGGGTTAGGGTTAGGGTTTAAGGTTTGCCATTTATGGTTTAGGGTTTAGTGTTTAAGGTTTGTTTAGGGTCTAGTGTTTAGGGTTTTTTAGGGTTTAGGGTTTGTTTGGGGTTTAGGGTTTAGGGTTTTTTAGGGTTTAAGGTTTAGGGTTTAGGGTTTAAGCTTTAGGGTTTAGTGTTTTAGGGTTTAGGGTTTAGGGTATAGGGTTTTAGGGTTTACGATTTAGGGTTTAATTTTTAGAGTTTTGGGTTTAGGGTTAGTTTTAGGGTTTAGGGATAAAGATTTCTTTCCTTTTTTATTTTCTTTTTTTTAATTTTTTTTCAAATTAATTAAACCCATTGGTTTAAATTTACTTAGTTTATTTTTTTTTATTAATTTTAGTTTATTTTATTTTATTTATTATGATTTTGGTTTATTTCTATATTTATTTATTTTAGTATACTTATTTTAGGTTAATGTATTTTAGTTTATGTTTTTTGTTTGTGTTTATTTTTGAGGTTTAGCTTTAGGCTTAGTTTTACTTTTTATTTTAGTTTTATTTTTATACTATTTTTTCAGTTTAGGTTTTATTTTTTATTTTTAAGTTTAAGTTTATGTTTTATTGCTTTCGTGTTAAGTTTTAGATTTTTATTTTAGGTTTATTTTTAGGGTATATTTTAATTATTTTAGTTTAGGTTTAGGTTTATTTTAATTTTATCTTTGGTTTAGTTTTCTTTTTCTTAGTTTAGGGTTTAGGGTTTTTTTCTTAGGTTTCAGTTTTAGGTTTATTATTTAGGTTTAGGTTTTATTTAGTTTTTATTTTTTTATTTTATATTTTTATTTTATTTAGTTTTTTTTATATTATTTTTTTTTTTATTTTAGGTTTAGGTATTTTTGGGTTTAGGTTTAGGTTTTTGTAATTTTTAGTTTAGGTAGGTTTAGGTTTTTTATAGGGTTTAGGGTTTAGGTTTTTTAGGGTTTAGGGTTTTAGGGTTTAGGGTTTAGTTTATTTTTTAGGGTTTATTTTTTAGGGTTTTAGGTTTAGTTTATTTTATTTTATTTTATTTTATTTAGTTAAGTTTTTTGTTTATTTATTTATTTAGTTTATTTTATTTATTTTTATTTAGTTTATTTTTGGTTTATATTTAGTTTATTTTTATTTTATTTTAGTTTATTTTTTTAGTTTAGTTTTTTATTTTTTTTAGTTTTAGTTTATTTTAGTTTATTTTTTAGGTTTAGGTTTTTATTTAGTTTATTTTATTTTTTTTAGGTTTATTTTATATTTATTTTATTTTAGGTTTTATTTATTTATTTTATTGGTTTATTTATTTATTTTTAGTTTAGGTTTATTTTTTTATTTTTTTTATTTATTTTTTATTAGTTTATTTTATTTATTTTAGGTTTATTTAGGTTTTATTTTATTTTAGTTTATTTTATTATTTATATTTTATTAGTTTAGGTTTTATTTATTTTATTTTTTAGGTTTTATTTATTTATTTTTTATTTTAGGTTTTATTTAGTTTAGGTTTATTTTTTTAGGTTATTTTTATTTATTTTATTTATTTTTAATTTTATTTAATTTATTTATATTTTATTTATTTATTTTAATTTATTTAGTTTATTTATTTAAGTTTATTTTATTATTTAGTTTAGGGTTTTTTAGGGTTTATATTTTAGGTTTAGTTTAGGGTTTAGGTTTTTATATTAGGGTTTAGGTTTTAATTTAGTTTTTAGTTTAGGTTTAAGGTTTTATTTAGGTTTAGGTTTAGTTTTAGGTTTAAATTTAGGGTTTGTTTAGGGTTTAGGTTTATTTTTTATTTATTTAGTTTTTTTATTTTATTTAGGTTTATTTTATTTTTTTATTAGTTTAATTTATTTATTTAGGGTTTATTTATTTTAGTTTGGTTTAGAGTTTATTTTTAGGTTTAGTTTAGGTTTATTTAATTTTTAGTTTAGTTTATTTTTATTTAATTTTTTTTTGGGTTTAGGTTTTTATTTTATTTTTTTTAGGTTTATTTAGGTTTTATTTTAGGTTTATTTTTTTAGGTTTTATTTTTAATTTAGGTTTAGGTTTATTTTATGTTTATTTTATCTTATTTAGTTTAGGTTTAGGTTTAGGTTTAGTTTATTTTAGGTTTAGGCTTAAGATTTATTTATTTTAATTTAGTTTATTTTAGTTTAGGTTTAAGTTTATTTTTTTTTTATTTTAGGTTTAAGTTTTATTTTTGATTTATTTTTAGGTTTTACTTTTAGGTTTAGGGTTTTAGTGTTTAAGGGTTAGGGTTTAGGCATTTAAGATTTAAGGTTTAGCATTTAGGGTTTAAAGTTTAGGGTTTTTAGGGTTTATAATTTAGGGTTTTGGTTTTATGTTTAGGGTTTAAGGTTTTTGGTTAGTTTTTTTAATAAAATAAATTCAGATTCAGTATTTCTTCTTTTTGATTTCATCAATGAAGTAGCACAAGTTTTTTTAGGCAGCGATGACATAGATCAAAATGAGCATATAGCAAATCAAAATTAGAACCATCTATTGTAAAAGCTCCATATAGCGGTGATTGGACATTCTTTAGTTTCTCAAGTTTTGAACAAAACCACCTCGGCCTCTTGAGCAGTGGGATCCACCATCATATCCTAGATCTCTCTCTACGCCATAATTCCATGGGTTTTTTAATTTATTTTATTTTATATGTTTTTTATAGTTTAGTCTTAGGTTTTTAGGTTTTCAAGGTTTAGGGTTTGGGGTTTAGGGTTTATGGTTTAGAGTTTAGGGTTTAGGGTTCAGGGTTTAGGGTTCAGAGTATAGGGTTTAGGGTTTATGGTTTAGGGTTGTAGGTTTTAGGGTTTACGATTTATGGTTATGGATTAGGGTTTTGGGTTTAGAGATTATGGTTTAATGTATAGGTTTTAGTTTTTAGGGTTTTTAGTGTTTAGGGTTTAGGGTTTAGGTTTTTCAGTTTGGGAATTAGGATTTTAGGGTTTAGGGTTCTAGGTTTAGAGTTTATGGTTTAGGGTTAGGGGTTTTTTTTTTTAATTCTTTTTTATTATTTTTTATTTTTTTAAGGTTTAGGGTTTAGGGTTCAAGTTTTAGTTTAGGTATATTTTTAAATTAAGTAAATTGGTATGTTTAGGTTTTTTTTAAGTTTATTTTTAGGGTTTAGGGTTAGCTTAGAGTTTAGGTTTTTTAAAAAAAAAAAAATTTAAGTAAACAGATAGGTTTAGGTTTATTTAGTTCATTTTTTATTTATTTTTATTATTTTATTTTTAATTTTTATTTATATTTATTTTTTATCTTTATTCAATTTAGTTTATTTATTTTAGGTTTGTTTACTTTATTTTAGGTTTTTAATTTTAGTCTTTTATTAGGTTTAGGTTTTGTTTAGGTTTATTTTTTAGTTGAGTTTTATTTTTATTTTTTTTTTAAGGTTAAGATCTTTTTTTTTAAGTTTGGTTTTATTTTTTATTTTTAGGATGAGGTTAAGGTTTTTATTTTATTTTTTTAGGTTTATATTTTAAGTTTTATTTTTTAGTATAGGTTTAGGTTTAATTTTAGTTTATTTTATTTTATTTAGTTTAGGTTTAGTTTATTTTAGGTCTAGGCTTAGGTTTTATTTATTTTAGTTTAGATTTAGGTATATTTTCTTTAGTTTATTTTACTTTTATTTTTGATTTAGGTTTTTTTTTTTTGGTTTAGTGTGTAAGTTTAATTTTTTATTTACATTTACGTTTTATTTTTAGGTTTATTTCTTAGGTTTAGGTTTTTATTTAGTTTTTATTTAATTTTTAATGTTTATTTTATTTTTATTTTACATTAAGTTTTTTTTTATTTAAGGTTTTTATTCTTATGTTTATTTTTTTTAATTTTAGTTTATATTATTAATTATTTTATTTTAGTGTGTTGTATTTTATTTTTAGGTTTAGGTTTAGGTTTTAGTCTAAGTTTTAATTTTGTTATACTTTTTTATTTTTATTTAGGTTTAGGTTTTTTATTTATTTTATTTTTTGGTTTTATTTAGTTTAGGTTTGGGTTGTTAGGTTTTTATATTTTTAGGGTTTAGGGTTTAACATTTAGGATTTAGGGTTTAGGGTTTAGGGTTTAGGGTTTTAGGGTTTAGGGTTTTAGAGCTTGGGGTTTAGGTTAGGGTTTAGCATTTAGGGTTTATTAGGGTTTTGGGTTTTAGGTTTTTAGGGTATAGGGTTTTAGCTTAGCTTAAGGATTAGGGTTTTTTAGGGTTTAAGTTTTGGGGTTAAGGGTTTAAGGTTATAGGTATAGGGTTTAGGGTTTACGGTTTAGGGTTAGTTATAGGGTCTGGGATTTATGGTTAAGGGTTTAAGGTTTGGGATTTAAGGTTTTTTTTTTAAATTAGGTAAGCCGATATGTTTAGGTTTATATAGTTTATTTTTTATTTTAGTTTATTTTATTTTTTTATTTAGGTTTATTTATTTTAGTTCATTTTTTAAGTTTAGGTTTATGTTTCTAGGTTTTCTAGTTTAGTTCTATTTTTATTTTATTTTTTTGGTTTAAGTTTAATTTTTTGTATTTAGGGTTAGGTTCAGGTTTTTAGTTTATTCTTTTAAAGGTTTTAGTTTTAGGTTTTTATTTTAGGTTTATTTTTAGGTTTTATTTTTTAGTTTAGGTTTAGGCTTATTTTTAGTTTATTTTATTTTATTTAGTTTAGGGTTTCGGTTTAGTTTATTTTAGGTTTAGGTTTAAATTTTTTTTAGTTTAGTTTAGTTTATTTTAGTTTTGGTTTAGGTTTATTTTATTTTGTTTATTTTAGGTTTAAGTTTATTCTTATTTTTAGTTTAGGGTTTAGGTTTTAGTTTTAAGTTTATTGTTTATGTTTAGGTTTTTATTTTATTTTATTTTTAGTTTCTTTTATTTTTAATTTAGCTTTAGTTTTTATTTTATTTAGGTTTTTTATTTTTTTACTTTAGTTTAGGTTTTTATTTATTTTAGTTTAGTTTAGTTTTTATTTTTATCAAGGTTTAGGTTTTTTTTATTTACTTTTAGGTTTATTTTTTAAGTTTAAGTTTTTATTTAGTTTTTTTTTTTTATTTTAGGTTTATCTTAGGTTTATTTTATTTTTATTTTTATTTTACTTTCAATTTTTATTTTATTTAGTTTTCTATTGGTAAGTTTTTTATTTTTTTAGTTTAGTTTAGGTTATTATTTATTTTAATTTTATTAATTTATTTTATTTTATTTTCAGGTTTATGATTAGGTTCTAGTTTATGTTTTTATTTATTTTATTTTTTATTTTATTTTTTTTAAATTTTTTATTTAATTAATTTTTAAGTTTTATTTTGTTTACATTTAGATTTTTAGCTTTTTAGGGTTTCAAATATTTTTGGGTTTAGGGTTTAGGGTTTAGGTTTTAGAGCTTAGGTTTTAAGGTTTAGGGTTTAGGGTTTAGGGTTTTAGGGTTTAGCATTTCTGGTTTAAGGTTTAGGGTTTAGGGTTTTTAGGGTTTAGGGTTTACGATTTAGGTTTTAGGTTATAGGTTTTACTTCAAGGTTTATGGTTTTTGTTTTTTTTCAAACCAAAGAACTAATTTAGATTCAACATTTCTTCTATTATTTATTTAGTTTATTTTTTAGGTTTTTTAATTTTAGGTTTATTTTATTTTTTAGTTTAGTTTAGGTTATTATTATTATTTATTCTTTTTATTTTATTTAGCTTTTAGTTTTTTGTTTTAAATTTTATTATTAGGTTTTAGTTTTTAAATTTTTAGGGTTTAGGGTTTAGTATTTAAGGGTTTAGGGTTTTAGGGTTTAGTGTTTAGGGATTAGGGTTTAGGGTTTTAGGGTTTAAGGTTTTAGGGTTTAGGGTTTAGGGTTAGGGTTTAGTGTTTAGGGTTTAGGATTTAGAGTTTAGGGTTTTTAGGGTTTAGGGTTTAGGGTTAGCATAGGGTTTAGTGTTAGTTTAGGGTTTCGGGTTTAAGGTTTATTGTTTAGGCTTTAGGCTTTAAGCTTTAGGGTTTTTATTGTTTACGGTTTATGGTATAGGCTTAGTTTTGGGTTTAGAGTTTAGGGTTTTAGGGTTTAGGGTTTAAGGTTTAGGGTTTAGGGTTTAGGGTTAGTTTAAGGTTTAGTGTTTTTTAGGGTTTAAGGTTTAGGTTTAGTTTAGGATTTATTATTTAGGGGTTTTCTTAGGGTTTAGGGTTTAGGGTTTTAGGGTTTTTGGTTTTGGGTTTTGGGTTTATGGTTTTAGGGATTAGGATTTTAGGGTTTACGGTTTAGAGTTCCAGGTTTAGGGTTAATTTTAAGGTTTAGAGTTTAGGGTTTAGGGTTAGGGTATTTTTTATTTTTTATTATGTTTATTTTTATTTATTTTTTAATTAAGTAAATTACTAGGTTTAGGTTTATCCAGTTTTTTTTATTTAGGTTTATTTTTATTTTTATTTAGTTTAGTTTATTTATTTTAAGTTTATCTATTTTAATTTAAGTTTTTTTATTTTAGTTTATTTTTTAGGTTTAGGTTTAGGTTTTTATTTTAATCTTTTAGGGTTAAGTTTTAGGTTTTTAGTTTAGGTTTATTTTTTAGGTTTTATTTTTAAGATTAGGCTAAGGTTTATTTTTAGTTTATTTAATTTTATTTAGTTTAGGTTTGGGTTTAGGTTTAGTTTATTTTAGGTTTATGTTTAGGTTTTATTAATTTTAGTTTAGTTTATTTTAGTTTAGGTTTAGGTTTATTTTGTTTTTATTTTAGGTTTAGGTTTTTTATTAGTTTAATGATTAGGTTTTATTTTTTATTTATTTTTTGGTTTCTTTTTTAGGTTTAGGTGTTTATTTAGTTTTTATTTTATTTTATTTTAGGTTTGTTTTATTTTTATTTTAGCTTTTGTGCTTATTTTATTTAGGTTTTTAATTTTTTTGTTTAGTTTAGGTTTTTATTTATTTTAGTTTAGTTTAGTTTTTATTTCTATTTTATTTTCATTTTATGTTTAGGTTTAGGTTTAGGTTTAAGTTTTAGTTTTCATTTTATTTTATTTTATTTTGAATTAAATTTTATTTATTTATTTTATTTTTAGGTTTTATTTTGTTTAGGTTTAGGTTTTTAGGTTTTTAGGGTTTAGGGTTTAGGGTTTTGAGTTTTAGGTTTAGGGTTAGGGTTTAGGCTTTAGTGTTTAGGCTTTAGAGTTAGGTTTTTAGGGGTTTAGGGTTTATGGTTAGCTTAGGGTTTTGGGTTAGTTTATGGTTTAGGGTTTAGGGTTTTTAGGGTTTACAGTTTAAGGTATAGGGATTAGTTTATTATTTTGGATTTAGGGTTTTAGGGTTTAGGGTTTAGGGTTAGTGTTAGGGTTTTAATTAACCAATTGAACTTATGATTTACTCAAATTGGTTTAGCCCATTTGACCTATAGTCAAATGAGCCAAAATCAAATCTAGGCCAAATTGATTGAAACCACTTGAACCAAAACTCTTCAAATCATCATTTGAATATATCCCAAGCCTTGGTTTGACCTAATTTGACCAATTAGTCAACCTAACCCAATATGACCCAAATTGAACCCATATTTCCAAATTGAGCCAAAACCCATGAAACCAACCCATGACCCATTAGAGGCTGATCAAACCCGAGCCAAACCCATCTTGGATCAGCCTAATGTCAACCTAAAATCCAAGTGAATCTAATCCAAACCATTGTCCATTGGCCAAGCCCTCTTTACACAGGATTCTACCGATAAATGGCAAAGTCCACTCTCCCATTACTTGCCAGCTCTCACCCACCTCATTTGGGGTCTGACCTAACCTTCTAGCCCACCCTAAGTGGGCTAGGACTTGCCATGGACCAAAGGGAGGTGAGTTAAACCTCCCTTTCAAACTGAGCTGTGGTGTTTATTTTTAAATTTGTATGGGGGATACCCACAGATTTGAGGGTGTACTTATTGAGGTGATTAGGTACGACATTAAACAATAGTGCACTATCTTGAAAGATAGAACTACCCTACAATGGACCTAATCACCTAATAATAACTCCTAAGGCATGATGTGGCTTCGAATATACTGGAGATTTTTCCCTTACTTTACATGGATAAATAAATTAGGGTTTATTTAAACTGAGTTCTAAAGTTTCCTATTGGGGCAAGCTCCCATAGTTAATTACATCATAAAAAAAGTGAATTCCATAAGAATACTCTCAATTAAAGTAGGCAATTGTTGTCTCCTATTTAGGGTTTAGGGTTTATTTTAGGTTGAGGTTTAGGTTTATGTTTTTTTTGGTTGAGTTTATTTAGTTTAGGTTTAGGTTTAGGTTTATTTCAGTTTAGGTTTAATTTATTTATTTTAGGTTTAGGTTTAGATTTAGTTTACGTTTATTTCAGTTTAGTTTAGCTTATGTTTTTAGGTTTTTAAGGTTTAAATTTAGGTTTCATTTTTTTAGTTTAGTTTATTTAGTTTATTAGGTTTTTTTTAGTTTAGGTTTAGGTTTTTTTAGTTTATTTATTTAGTTTAAGATTATATAGGTTTAGGTTTAGGTTTAAGTTTATTTATTTAAGTTTTATTTATTTTAGTTTATTTATTTAGGTTTAGGTTTAGGTTTAGGTTTAGATTTATTTTTATTTTAGGTTTATTTAGGTTAATTTATTTAGGTTTAGGTTTATTTTTATTTAGTTTAGTTTACTTAGTTTATTTAGGTTTAGGTTTATTTAGTTTTAGTTTATTTAGGTATAAGTTTATTTAGTTTGTTTAGGTTTAGGTTTAGGTTTACATTAGGTTTTTTTTAGGTTTAGGTTTATTTAATTTTGGTTTAGGTTTAGGTTTAGCTTTATTTATTTATTTATTTTATGTTTAGGTTTAGGTTCATTTTAGTTTAGTTTAGTTTATTTATTTAGGTTTAGGTTCAGGTTTTAGTTTATTTAGGTTTACGTTTAGGTTTAGGTTTAGGTTATGTTTATTTTAGTTTAGGTTTTAGGTTAAGTTTTAGGTTTATTTTAGGTTTTATTTAGCTTAGTTTAGTTTAGTTTAGTTTAGTTTAGGTTTATTTTATTTAGTTTAGGTTTAGGTTTATTTTTATATTATTTAATTCATTTTAGTTTAGTTTAGTTTAGGTTTAGGGTTAGATTTTGGTTTTAGTTTTATTTAGTTTTGTTTATGTTTATTTAGTTTAATTTATTTAGTTTAGGTTTATTTTAGTTTATTTTATTTAGTTTATTTAGTTTATTTATTTTGTTTATTTATTTAGTTTAGGTATAGGTTTATTTAGTTTATTTTATTTTATTTTATTTATTTAGTTTAGGTTTAGGTTTAGGTTTAGGTTTATTTTACTTAGTTTTTTTATTTTATTAGTTTACTTTCTTTAGTTTAGGATTTTTTAGGTTTTAGGTTTTTTTATTTAGTTTAGTTTATTTTAGTTTAGGTTTATTTAGTTTAGTTTAGTTTAGGTTTATTATTTATTTATTTATTTATTTATTTAGTTTAGTTTTATTTTAGTTTAGTTTTAGTTTAGTTTATTTTCTTTTTATTTTGTTTAATTTAATTTAGGTTTAGGTTTAGGTTTAAGTTTATGTTTATTTAGGTTTTATTAGTTTAGTTTTTTTAGTTTAGTTTATGTTTAGGTTTAGGTTTATTTAGTTTAGGTTTAGGATTAGGTTTAGGTTTTAATTTAGTTTAAGTTTAGGTTTAGGTTTAGGTTTAAGTTTTATTTTATTTTTATTTAGGTTTATTTATTTAGGTTTAGGTTTGTTTATTTAGTTTAATTTATTTATTTATTTCGTTTAGTTTATTTATTTAGTTTAGGTTTAGGTTTTATTTATTTTAATTTAGTTTAGTTTAATTTATTTTTAAGTTTAGGTTTAGGTTTAGGTTTAGGTTTAGTTTAGTTCATTTATTAATTTTATTTATTTTAGTTTAGGTTTTAAGTTTAATTTAGATTATTTTTTTAGTTCAGTTTTTATTTATTTATTTAGTTTAGTTTAGTTTAGTTTTTTTAAGTTTAGATTTATTTTATTTAATATTTATTTTTTTTTACTAGTTTAAGTTTTGGTTGGTTAATTTAGTTTAGGTTTATTTTTAAGTTTATTTCATTTAGTCTTATTTAGTTTAGCTTTATTTTAGTTTAGTTTAGGTTTATTTTGTTTAGTTTATGAACAGATTTAGATTTAGGTTTATTTTATTTTAGGTTTGTTTATTTAAGTTACGCATGGTTTGTTTAGTTTTGGTTTTATTTAGTTTAGGTTTATTTAGTCATTTTATTTGGTTTAGTTGATTTATTTTAGTTTATTTTATTTAGTTTTAGTTTATGTTTATTTTAGTTTAAGTTTTTTAGTTTACTTAGTTTAGTTTAGGTTTATTTTATTTAGCTTTTAGCCAGTTCAGATTTATTTATTTTTTTAGTTTAGGTTTATCTATTTAGTTTAGTTTAGGTTTAGGTTTAGTTTTATTTTCTTATTTTAGTTTTATTTAGTTTATTTAGTTTAGTTTTATTTTTTTAGTTTAGGTTTAGTCTATTTTATTTTAGTTTATTTTATTTATTTAGGTTTAAATTTATAAAGATGTTTAAGTTTAGTTTAGTTTATTTTATTTTGTTTAGTTTAATTAATTTTTATTTTAGGTTTATTTATTTAGTTTAGGTTTTATTTATTTAGATTAGGTTTTATTTTATTTAGTTTATTTTATTTTAGTTTATTTTAGTTTATTTTTAGATTTAATTTATTTAGTTTTTATTTAGTTTTTTATTTTAATTTATTTTATTTAGTTTATTTTATTTAGTTGGCTAGGATTGTGATTTAGTAGGATTAGTTAGTTTAATTTAATATTATAGTTTTTTAGGTTCAGTTTAGGTTTATTTAGTTTAGTTTATTTATTTTTAGTTTTATTTTATTTATATTATTTTATTTTATTTTATTTATTTTGTTTGTTTCAGTTTAAATTTTGGTTTAGTTTAGCTTTAGTTTAGGGTTTAGGCTCAGTGGTAGCTTTAGCATTTAGTTAGTTTCTTTATTTTTATTTTTTTTTTGACTGTGGTCAGTGGCCTGTGTTTTGGATTTTTAGAGGATCAGGGCCTGTGATCAGGTAGTGTGGAAGATAGGGTTTAGTGGTTTAGGTCAGTAAATTGGGTGGGTAAGATTATTTAGTTTAAGATCTTTATAGGTTTAGGCTCATTGTAAGTTTAGGATTTGTGGATTTCTTGTGGGTTTAGGGTTTTGGTAGGGTAGGATCCACTCTTTTAGGATTAGAAACCAACAGGTTTAAGTTTGGTTTGCCTTTTATTTTTATTTTTATTTATTTTTATTTTATTTAAGTTTATTTTATATAGTTTAATTTATTTATTTTAAGTTAATTTATTTTAGTTTAGGTTTTATTTTAGTATCTTAGTTTAGGTTTATGTTTATTTTTTTTTAGTTTAGATCTTTCTTATTTTATATTAGGTTTAGGTTTTATTAATTATTTATGTGATTAAGTTTGGATTTTTATTTAATTTTTTTAGGTTTAGGTTTTAGGTTTTTATTTTATGTTTATTTTTTTAGTTCAAGTTTAGGTTTATTTTTCGTTTATTTAGTTTAGGGTTTAGGTTTAGTATATTTTAAGTTTAGGTTTAGGTTTCATTTATTTAGTTTAATTTATTTTAGTTTAGGTTTAGTTTATTTTATTTATTTATTTTAGTTTAGGTTTTTTTTTTTAGTTTTGTGGTATTTTACTTATTTATAGGTTTTTAGGTTTTTTTTTTAGTTTTTCTTTTATTTAGTTTTTTTATTTTATTTTTTTTTATTTTACATTTCATTTTTGTTTTATTTTTTATTTTTTAATTTTAGGTCTATTATTTTTTTGTTTAGTTTTGGTTTTTATTTATTTTATTTTAATTTAGCTTTTTTTTATTTTTTTTAGGTTTAGGTTTAGGTTTAGGTTTAGGTTTAGGTTTTAGTTTAGGTTTTTATTTCATTTTATTTTTTTATTTAATTTAGGTTTATGTGTTTTTATTTATTTTATTTTTAGGTTTATTTATTTAGTAGTTTTTTGTTTTAGGTTTAGGTTTAGTTTAGTTATCTGGGGCTCAGTTTTGTTGTAGGTTTGAGGTTTAGGTCAGGATAGGTTTGTGGGTTAGGGTTTTGGAGGGTAGGGTTTTAGGCTCAGTGGTTTAGGGTCAGGGTGGAGGTATTTAGGGTATAGTTTTAGTGTTTAGGGTTTAGGTTTTTTATTTTATTTATTTATTTTAAGTAAAACCGAGGTTTAGGTTTATTTAGTTTATTTATTTTAGTTTATTTTATTTTTATTTTATTTAGGTTTATTTTTTAATCTTATTAGATTGACATAACAAGAACAATGCATGGATTCATGTATTCCACTTAGTGGGATAAAAGCTTGTTGTTGTTGTGTCTAGGTTTATTTTTATTCCATTTAGTTTAGTTTATTTTATTTTAGGTTTATTTATTTTAGTTTAGGTTTTTGTTATTTTATTTTCTTGGTTTAGTTTAGGTTTATTTATTAGTTTATTTTATTTTATTTTAACGTTATTTTATTTTATTTTTGGTTTTATTTTAGCTTATTTTAAGTTTTATTTAGTTTAAGTTTAGGTTTATTTTAACTATTTTTTATTTTATTTATTTGGGGGTTTAGTTTATTTTAGTTTAAGTTTATTTATTTTAGTCAGTTTATTTTATTTATTTAGGTAGGTTATTTTAAGTTTAGGGATTAGGTTTTTGTTTTATTTTAGATTTATTTTTTTAGGATTAGATTTTATTTAGTTTATTTATCTTATTTTGTTTATTATTTTATGTTTGGGTTTTATTTTAGGGTTTAGCAGGGTTTACTGAGAGGTTTTTAGTTTAGGATTTAGTTAATTAGGATTTAGGGTAGTTAATTTAGGGTTTAGGGATTTATTTTAGTTTATGGTTTTATAGTTTTTAGGGTTTTTAGGGTTAAAGGTTTAGGGTTTAGGTTTTAGTTTAGGATTTAGGGTTTAGTGTTGAAAGTTTTTTTTAATAGAGAACAAATTTAGATTCAACATTTTTTCTTTTGAATTTTATGAACCATGTAGGAGACCAAGTTTTCTAGGATACAAGTGATGACATAGATAAAAAATGAGCACGCATAGAGCAAATCAAAAACCCTAGATAACTGGAACCATCTCTACTATAAAGACACAGTTCCACCAGTAGCAGGTCGGATTGACTATGCTTCGGTTTCTCTAGTTCCCATCAAAACCACCCTTGCCTTTGGAATAATGGGATCCGCCACCATATCCTTGATCTATCCCTCCGCCACCACCACGGTTGTAACCTCTGTCGCTCCTCTCACCTACATAACCACCACCTCCATATCCCCCACGATCTCTAGATCCATCAACACCTATAAGTCCCCCACCTCCAGATCTTACCTCCAAAACCACCACCTCTATATCCACCTTCATATCCACCAACACGTCTAGTAAGGTGAGGGTTTAGGGTTTATGGTTAAGGCTTAGGGTTTAGGGTTTAAGGTTTAGTTTTTAGGCCTAAGGGTTTAAGGTTTAGGAAAAACTTAATGTTTAGGGCTAATTTAGGGTTTAAGTTTTAGGGTTTAAGGTTTTGTGTTTAGGGTTTAGAGTTTAGGGTTTTGGCTTTACGATTTAGGGTTTAGGGTTTTGATTTAGGGTTTAGGGTTTTGTGGTGTTTATTTTTAGTTTCATTTGTATGTGTATATGTGAGGGGACAACACATAGATCTCAGGATATACTTATCGAGGTGATCGGGTATGACATCAAAGAATAGTGCACTATCTCGAGAGATAGAAATCAGTACCCTACGATGGACCTAATCACTTAATAAGGACTCCTAAGGCATGATGGGTCTTCTAATATACGAGAGATTTTTCTCATACTTTACATGGAAAAGTAAAGCAGGGTTTATTTAAACTGGGTTCTTTAAGTTCCCTATGGAGGCAAGCCCCCATAGTTAATTATATCTTAAAAAAATGAATCCCTTAAGAATGCTCTCGATTAAAGTAGACGATTATCGTCTCCAAATAATTCAAAGATAGGACTATCAATAAATTAGTTTTATTTTAGAAGATCAAGTGGGACGGATCAAAAAGGAAGAGTTATTATCTAAACCAAAGGATATGAGTAGGGAGTACTCATGATACTAGGAAACCTAGTGAGAAGTCCAATCTATCCTATGGTTGGGCTTTATATATTTAAAATTGAGGAGATTTATTTATTTGATTTGAAATTTTTTTAGAAATCTAGGACTTATAATTCCACAATACAAGATTGTGAAAATGCCGAGGTGAGGATTTATGATTGTAGCCCATAAAGGGAAACAACAACCTCACATCCTAAATCTTGGATACTTTGGCGAGGGCCAAAGCATGACCTAAATCTAAGGGGAAAGTGGTTATATGATTTACCTCTACAAGAGAGAGTAAACAACCCGACTGCTGGACTTATTATCACCTGGAGTGCCAGCCAACAAAGTCCTCCTATGCTTTAAATCCATGCAGGCAAGTCATATTCTTTTGCGAGATGGCTAGGCTGTTATTATTTATAAAAAAGTCTAAGTCCTTAAACCCACTCCCTAAGAGCCTAGAGCATGAGGGGTATGGATACTGACTTAAATCTAATGCAAATTCTTATCAAATATTATTTAATTTATGACTCTTTGTTTTTACACAAGCTATAGGATTTTGTTTGCCAAAATGCATGAGAGGTTAATTATGGGCCAAATCAAAAGGGAAATAGGTGTTCTTCCATCATAGGCTCTCAAAGGATAAGCCCATTCTATCTACAAAAGATGGAAGCCCTCTCTTAACAAGAGTGAAAAAAGATGATTATGCATGATATTAAACATATAACATCCAGCTAAGGGGTTACTAAATATTTTACTATCTTGATTTAATGCCTAAGTTTTTATATGAGATTATGAGTTGTTTTAAAAGTTTAGTTATGAGTTGTTAATGGGATAAAAAATTTATTTTTATCCTAAGGGCTTAATTGCATCCAAGCCATACAACAATCACCAATCATAAACAAACTATGAAAAGACATGCTTTTTCTAATGCACATGCTAAACAAAACATCAAATAATTTTTATAAAGCTATCGCAAAAGAATAAAAGGTCGATGCGATCGAGTACCATCGTACATCCCAAAAAAAATGTGGGTAGTTGAGTTCTACCCTTATACAACCCAGATTACAAGAGAATAATTACAATTACAAATGATGAATGTTATGGCGGTCTTCATTCTTCATTCTTCTCTCTTAATTTTTTCATCTTCCATTTCTTCATTTAATTTTCTATTTCTTCCTTCTTTTGGATTGATTTGGATATGCTTGCTCCAAAGGCATCACAAGGTACATAAGACTTGGTCTTATAACCAATGCTCATCCTAATCTCTCATAATACTCATCCTAATACTAATGCAAAATTACATTAAAAGAAGGAAAGTAAATCTAGCTACACCTGCAAAATAAATGTTAGCTAAACTTACCATACAATCCAAGCAATTATATGAATAATTTGGACTTAGCACCCACACATGGGTAACCAAGCCCACTTATCTTAACTTGGGTTATGCTTAGGGGCTAAGCAACCTGCATAGCAAAAAGCATTTATATTTTTATTTAGCGGCCCCTTAAGTACAACCCCCTGCAGAAAGCATGATTAGGCTAATATCAGCCTAACATCCAAGCTACGCACATGCACCCTAACATCCAGTCTTCAATAATACATCATGAAACAAGCATACATCAAACCATACACCTCCCTAACATAAATCTATAAATGGTGACTTAATCTAATGTGCATGAATTAAAGCTTGTGTGGTATGTCCTAACTAGGCTTTAAAGTTGTAATTTGCTAAGTGTGAAGGATTTAATTTATAAAGTGGTTAATTTTTCTTCAAGTGATTTGATTGATTTAAAGATTTTACTTAGTGTTTTCTTTCATTTCACATGGTCTACACTTAACAACTAACTGTTATAGAGAAGAAAGAGAGGGAACCTCTTTCATCCTTACCTTAAGTCACTTCTAAATCAAGTTAATTAATCAATTTCCTTTAGTGAATAGCATATTATATGTTTTAATTAGTCCAAAGTTTAGGTTCCCTCTAAATAACCTTATTCAATAAGAAAGACATCTTAAGATTAATTAGAATGAATTGCTATAACATAACACATGTTTATTCATTTCTTTCCATCATGTATATCATGCATATGATTAAATCCTGTGCATTCTTATACATGCAATTTATATTTTAGCATACTTGAATGATGAATTCAAAGAAGTGTGTTTCAAATTTAAATATTTCATTTGATTGAATTATGAATGCATGCCTTTTTAATAGAAAGAGGGATTTTTCATCCATTAGCTAGATACACATTCACATGTATAAAAGTTTTAAGTGAGTACATTGTCATTGTTCTGCACCAAGGGCGTAAGGTACAAGACCTACTTAGGGCTACTTAAAGCCTCGCAGTCCTCGGGTGTCCAAACTAATATACCACTTTTCTTAGATATATATAGATGTATAGGTAACTACAAGGATAGGAAAAACTCATGCAAAAATTGTATTTGATTTATATGACCGATGATTCTTATTCATTGGCCACAACACACATACACATGTATATGAGTTTTAAGCGAGTACGATGCCATTGTTCTGTGCTAGGGGCATAAGGTATAAGACCTACTTAGGTATACTTAAAGTATTGCAGCCCCGGGGTGTCCAGACTAATATACCACTTTTCTCAGATATAGGTGAATGTATGAAAAGAACCACAAGAAGAAGAACTAATGCAAGAACTCATATTTGATTTTATTATATGATTTACATATGTGGTTAGAAATTCTTCCTAAGTTTTAGTGTGGAAATGCATAGGAATAAATTAAGACAAATGTTGTGTGCTTTTCAAATGAACTATACTTTTGTAATTTCTATGTGAATACATGTAAGATAAGGAAAGAGAGCTTCATATTGCATATCTTATATTATCAACACATGCAAACCTATAGATATTTGTAATTACCATCACCCATTTATTATAATTGATTTATGAGCTTTTGAAAATAACTTTTGATTTAATAGTGATAATAGCCACACCTATTTTTAATTTAAATCAACACATGCAATTTGACATAAAAGAAACCATTTCATTTAGTTAATTTTAAAAGGAATGAATGCATGATTAAACATGGGAAGCAACATTTAACATGATTGGAAAAAAATAAAGGAACTAACCACATTATCTCATTCATTCCGATTAATTCCTAAGGACAATCATACTAAATAAAGCCACTTAAAATAAACCAAAAGTCATTTAATGAGATTTCTTAATTTTGAGTTTGATTTGATTTAGGAAATGAAAGAGATTTTCTTATCTTAATCCCATTCCTCATGTGTGAGTTAATTTGATTTAATGAAGAAGTATTTAAGTTGATTTTATGGTTTAATTAGGTTAGGGTATGAATTAAACCAATTAATTAACCCTTACCTACATCACCTTAAGTTAATTTGCTAATTAATAATGAGCCAATATTATATGAAACCACACGGAAAGTAAATTTGCAATGCTCCTAAGAAATGAAAGGGGCCTAATACAATTGGCTCATGATTACTAGTTAATTAATCTTAAGGGATCTCACTTAACTACTTTTATAGTATTCTCACACATGTGAGCTAATCATAATTTCATTACCTCCCCCTTCGGATTATTGAATACCCAAAGAGCTACCCAAGATTAAATTAGAGAAATAGATTCAATTAAATTAATTAAATTTGTTAATTAACTAATTAAACATTAATTAACCTTAACTAATCAAAATCAGATGGGCTTAGAGAAAGAGACAAGAAGGAGCCAAGTCTCAATCCCAAATCTTTCAATTAGTTGATTAAAGTTGAGGTATGATTTGGATTTTTGATTAATCTTGTTAATTAAATTAAGGGTGTTTATTAATTAATTATTTAAGAGGGATTAGATTAAAGAAAAGATTGGAAGAGGGAGTCCCAATCCATTTCTCTAGACTTCATCATCTAACAAAGGTTAATAAGATTAATTGATTGATTAATTTACTGTTCATTTGCTTAATTATCCAATTATATGAGAAAGTTATTAAGGCTTAACCCATTGGTCTCCCTAATTAAGCAACCAATAAAATCCTAAAAAAATAGGGAGATCATCCCCTTAACATGCATAAAGTTTTAGAGACACTGGATGGTTAATTAAGGAGTAATTAGATTAACTACATTTCTAATTAAGCCTTAATTAAGCAAAATCCACTATTCAAAATCAATTAATAATAATTTTCCTGGATTCTACTCTAAAATATCTTTAAAATGAGCCTAAGTTTGTATTTTTTTTATAGATTTTGCCAGAATTAGTTATGAATTTAGGAATTTTTAAGATTAAAAACTAGTTAATTAGCCCTAATTAGAGCCTTTATCCCATCGGGCCACATGGCGGTTGACATGATGCGCTTTCCATTATGGTGCGATGGGATTTGCTATTTAAGTTATCACATCCAAGTGATGAATCGAATGGCAGTGCATGTATTAACTCCATGGACCATCCGATCTAAGATTAAAAGGATTAATCAGAGGCTCTAAGTGTTATTAGACCAGGACCATTCATCCCAATCACACAGGATGGGCAGTCTATGATCTATCTCCTCCCTAGCATCGAACAATGGCTACCATCCATCGATCGCTGCTCGATCCGAGCTCACCCCAGCTTGGATGGAGATGAAAATGATCCCACACTTTCAAGGAAGCACAATAAGAAGATCTAACAGAGGAAATCACATGACATGAAAATTTCTTTCACAAAAGAATAATCTATTTTCATTCAAGGATCGGTTTCAATGGCATACCTAACTGAAGCTTATGACCGATGGTTCCAACGATTGAGGAAGTTTTTTTTGGTAAAAATAAAGCTCTATTAAGCCACATAAGCTTTAATTTGGTGTAGTTGCTCAAAAGACCAATCCAATAAGCATAAGTGCTCACACTTGATCGAACATTAACCTCTGGCAATTGAGAAGTTTGGGAAATCATTCATTCTCACTCATTTGGCTCCAACAAAGGGGTGTGCAAAGTTAATTGCACTTTGGTGGAGGTTTAAGCAAATGAGAATCAAAGGTGGCCTCACCTATTTTAATTTTGCATAAAACTGAGAATGGGGATTTTGAGGAGCTTGGGAAGGCTTGGAAATTACTTTGGGAACTCTCTCCTTGGATGCTAGAGATGAATCGAGTGTGAATGTCTGAGTTTGAGTGAGAATGAGAAGGGTATACCCCCTCATTCCTTGGATCGGATGACCTCAACTTATTTAGATTTTTCTTGATCAATTAGTCAAATTGGAGGGTGGTGAAGGTCCTTGGGTGCATGATGTTGCTCGGTTTGGTTGGGTGAGGGTGTGGAGGTGGCTGCCAAGGGAGTAATGGGTGTCTTATGGTTGTTTGAAAGCTCCATTGGGGATGGAGAGGATTTCACCACCCATGGATCATGGCCGACCCAACCACCTTTTGGTCCTAGGTGCCTAAGTGGACCTATGATTGGGTGCCAAGTGGTTAGGGGCGAAAATGACCAAATGAGCATGTGTCTTATCTCATCGGATGCCCTAAACCTAATGAAAATATGGTTATTTTGCTATGGGTTTGGTTTTGGTAGATTTGGGATGGGTAAAAAGTGGGTTATCCCAAATTTCAAGTTGTTTCAAGTGTATTTAATTTCATTTGGCTTGATTTGACTTATTTAGGTCAAATTAGGTTCGGTTGGGTCAAGTTGACAAATTGGTCAAATTGGGTCAAACCAAGGTTTTGGTCAAGTTCAATTGGCTAATTGAAAATGATTGTAGTCTTTGGTTTGGTTTAATTTGGAATTAATTTAGATTTTGGCAAATTTGAACCTTTAGGTCAATTTGGCTTAAGTTAGGTCAAGTTGACCAATTGGTCAAATTGGGCTCAATCATGGTTTTGGTCAAGTTTAATAAGTGATTTAGAATGAACTTGAGCCTAATCAATTTGGATTGGATTATGATTTGATCTATTTTGGCTTTTTATGCTAATTTGGGTCAACTTGGGTCAAATAGCCAGTTGGGCTTTGTTTGACTGAAGTGAGGGTTTGGTCATGTTCAATCATTGGTTAGGAATGGGTTTGAATCAATGGTTTCAGTCAATTTGGCATATTGTGGATTTTGGCTAATTTGGGTTTCATTTAGGTTAAATGTTAACTTGGTTAACGAGCTAGGTTGACTTGGTTTGACCCAATTCATGACAATTGATTAACCTAGAATAATTTTTGATCATGTTGTGAGGTTTGGATGGGCTTTGTTCAATCCAATTTGGGTTGAATTAGAACTTGGCTTGAAAAGATCTTTTAGGTCACTTAGGTCAAGTGGACCTAAATGGGTTAATTGGCTTGATCATGGCTTGGTTCAAGTTTTATTATATTGATAAATGGGTTTTAGATGAAAATACAAATCGAATTGCAAGTAATTTGGATCGATATGGATTTTGGTTCATATGATAATTTCAAGTCAAAAAAGGCTTACTTGGGTTTAATTTGGGTTAGCATGGATTTGGTTGATAATTGTAGTTTGTATTTATATTTGGATCAATGATTGTAGGAATGTTTGAATCATGGGAAATCCATGAGTTTTGAATTTATTTGGGTATTATTTAGCCAAGTTCAAGAATTTAGCTAAAATAGCTAAAATCAAGAATTTGATTTGATTTGTGTTTCAGCCATTTGGAGTTTGGAATTGATTTCTAATTTAGAATTTGATTTGAGATTAAATTTGATAATTGAGAAAATCATTTGAATTTGGGTTGATTTAAATTTGGTTAAGGCTAAGTCCAAACGATAAAATCAAAGGGCTTAGGAAGGGATTTGGAGTTTGAATTTGGTCACGGGTTTCAATCATTTGATAGTTGGATTTGATTTTCAAATTTAGATTCAAATTTGAGATTTGATTTGGAAGAATGAAGTAAGGATTTGGTTTGGGCTATAAGGTTGGCAAGTTCTCCTAAATCCCTAAGCACAACCTACCCATATGGCTAACTCTTCTAAGTCTCTAGGGTTAGGTTAAGTCTTGACCTAATCACTACGAGTTTCCTAAGACTGAGGAAGTCTTTGTGTCTATGAGAGTCCTAGATCTATGATAAGGAAGTTGAGAGCTCACTCCAAAAATGAGGTCAATAGGTTTATGGTTTAGGGTTTTAGTGTTTAGGGTTTCAGGTTTAGTGTTTAGGTTTATGGTTTTAGGGTTTAGAGTTTAGGTTTTATGTTTATGGTTTAGGTTTTAGTTTAGGGTTTAAGGTTTTTTTAACAGAGAACAAATTCATATTCAACATTTATTCTTTTCGATTTCACCAACCAAATGGTGCACCAAGATTTCTAAGACATAAGTGATGTTATATATAAAGAATGAGCACACATAGAGTAAATCAAAAATCCTAGATAACTGGAACTGTCTCTACTATAAAGACATAATTCCATAAGCAGCAGATCAGATCGACCGTTCTTTAATTTCCCTAGTTCCCATCAAAACCACCACCACCTCTCAAGCAGCAGGATCCACCATCATATTTCTGATCTATTCCTTCGTGACCACCATCGCTATAACCTCCATCACTCCTTTTGCCTCCATAACCACCACTACTCTGACCACCACCTCCATATTCTCCAGCATCTCTAGATCCCCAACCACCATTGTAACAACCACCACCTCTGCCATCGACTACACTGTCAAATCTAAACTGAGCTTAGTTGACACTTATGTTCTTACTGTCAAGGTTCTGCCCATTATTAGGGCTTAGGTTTAGGTTTAAGTTTAAGTTTATTAGGTTTTAGGGTTTAAGTTTATTTTTTTATTTATTTAGTTTCTTTTAGTTTATTAGGTTTGTGGTTTAGGTTTGTGGCTTTTAGTTGGGGGTTTGTTAGGGTTGTGTTGGGTAAGGTTTAGGGTTGTGGATTTAGTGTTTTAGGCTTTAGGGCTAGGGGTTTAGGGTTTTGTGGGTTGGGTTTAGGGTTTTGCCTCAGTTTTAGGTTTGGGTGGTTTATGGTCAGGCTTTATGGTTTAAGTTGGTTTCAGCTTTAGGATCAGGGTTTGGGGTTTAAGGCCTAGATTAGGTTTAGGTTTTATTTGGGGTTTAGGTTTTATTTATTTATTTATTTTATTTTTTTTTAAATTAAGCAAACCATTTAGTTTTATTTAATTTATTTAGTTCATTTTTATTTATTTTAGTTTATTTTATTTTATTTATATTTAGGTAATTTTTATTATTATTTTAGTTATTTTATTTTTAGGTTTTATCTATTTTAGTTTAGGTTTTTTATTTTATTTTTAGGTTTATTTTATTTTGTTTTATTTTTTAGTTTAGTTTATTTTTTTTATTTTAGTTTAGGTTTAGTTTTATTTATTTTAATTTAGTTTTAGTTTTTTTATTTTAGTTTATTTTGGTTTTATTTTTTTATTTTAGTTTAGTTTATTTTTATTTATTTATTATTTTTTAGGTTATTTATTTATTTTAGGTTAATTTAGGTTTTATTTTTTTATTTTTATTTTTTTATTTTATTTTATTTTATTTTTTTTTATTTTATTTTATTTTTTTTTATTTTATTTTATTTTATTTTATTTTTTATTTTCTTTTTCTTTTATATTTTTTTTATTTTTTTTATTTTATTTAGATTTTATTTAGTTAGGTTTATTTATTTTTTTTTAGGGTTTTACAATTTATGATTTTGGGTTTACGGTTTAGGGTTTTTAGGGTTTAAGGTTTAGTGTTTAGGGTTTAGATTTATGTGGGTTTTGGATTTATTTTAGTGTTTAGGGTTTTTGGTTTTTTCTTATTTTGCAAAGAGAACAAATTATGATTCAACATATCTTCTTTTTGATTTCATCAACCAAGTAACAGTCCAAGTTTTCTAAGATACAAGTGATAACATAAATAAAAAATAAGCATGCATAGAACAAATAAAAAACCACAGATAATTAGAATCATCTTTACTGTAAAGACATAGTTCCATAAGTAGCAAATCGGATTGGTCGTTCTTCAGTATCTTCAGTTCCCATTAGAACCACCTTGGCCTCTCGAGTAGTGGGATCCACCATCATATCCTCGATCTCTCCTTTCGCCACCACCACCATTAGGTTTAAGGTTAGGGATTAGGGTTTAGGGGTTATGGTTTAGTGTTTAGGTTTTAGGGTTTAAGGTTTAGGGTTTTTATTATTTAGGGTTTAGAGTTTCAGGTTTAGGGTTTTAGGGTTTAAGGTTTAGGATTTTAGGGTTTAGGGTTTAGGGTTTAGAGTTTAGGGTTTAGGATTTAGGGTTTGGGTTTACGGTTTAGTGTTTAGGGTTTAGGGTTTAGGGTTTTAGAGTTTAGGGTTATTTAGGGTTTAGGGTTTAGGGTTGCATGGTTTAGGGTTTAGGGTTCTAGGGGGGTTTAGGGTTTATGGTTGGTTTATGGTTTAAGGTTTATGGTTTTTTAAGGATTAAGGTTTAGGATTTAGGGTTTTAGGGTTTAAGGTTTTTTAAGATTTAGGGTTTAGGGTTTAGGGTTAATGGTTTACGGTTTAAGGTTTAATGTTGTAAGTTTAGTGTTGTAGGTTTATGGTTTAGGGTTTAGAGTTTATGGTTTAAGGTTTAGGATTTAGGGTTTAGTGGTTTTAGGGTTTAGGATTTATAGTTTAGGGTTTAGAGGTTTTTTTTTCTGAAAAAAAACATTAAGTAAACTGGTAAGTTTAGGTTTATGTAGTTTATTTTTTTATTTATTTTAGTTTATTTTATTTTTTTATTTAAGTTTATTTTTATTTTTATTTAGTTTAGTTTATTTATATTAGGTTTATTTATTTTAGTTTAGGTTTTTTTTAGGTTTAAGTTTAGGTTTATGTTTATTTTTTTAGTTTTAATTTTATTTTCTTTTTTAGGTTTAGATTTTATTTTTTATTATTAAGTTTAGGTTTAGGTTTTTATTTTATTTTTGAAGTTTAGGTTATAAATTGTTATTTTTAATTTATTTTTAGGTTTTATTTTTTAGTTTAGGCCTAGGTTTATTTTTGATTTATTTTATTTTATTTATTTTAGATTTAGGTTTAAGTTTTATTTATTTTAGTTTAGTTTATTTTAGTTCAGGTTTATATTTATTTTATTTTGTTTATTTATTTTTTGTTTTAGGTTTAGGGTTTAGGTGTTGCTTTTTTATTTATTTTTAGGTTTTATTGTTAAGTTTAGGTTTTTATTTAATTTTATCTCAGGTTTATTGTATTTTTTATTTTATTTAGGTTTTTTACTTTTAGGTTTATTTTATTTTTTGTTAAGTTTTGGTTTTTAATTATTTTATTTTAGTTTAGTTTTTATTTTCTATTTTATTTTATTTTATTTTTAGATTTAGGTTTAGATTTAGGTTAATGTTTTAGTTTAGGTTTTTAGTTTATTATATTTTATTTTATTATTTAGGTTTAAGTTTTAGGGTTTATGGTTTAGGGTTCATGGTTTAGGGTTCATGGTTTAGGGCTTTAGGATGTAGGGTTTAGGGTTTACGATTTAGTGTTTAGGGTTTATGTTTTAGGTTTAGGGTTTAGGTTTGTGTTTAGGGTTTTGGGTTTAAGGTTTTTTTAATGGAGTTTAGGGTTTAAGGTTTAGGGTTTAGGGTTTAGGGTTTAGGATTTAGGGCTTTAGGGTTTAGGGTTTACGATTTAAGGTTTAGGGTTTAGGGTTTTAGGGTTTAGGGTTTAGGTTTAAGGGTTATAGGTTTAGGGTTTAGGGCTTAGGTTTAGGGTTAGTTTAGGTTTGGTGTTTTATTTTTTATTTTTTTTCACTAAGTAAACTGGTAGGTTTAGGTTTATTTAGTTTATTTTTTAAGTATTTTAGTTTTTTTTGTTTCTATTTACGTATATTTTTATTTATTTTAGTTTAGGCTTTTTATTTTAGTTATTTTTTAGGTTTAGGTTTAAGTTTATTTTTTAGTTTAGTTTTATTTTAATTTAATTTTTGAGTTTTAGGTTTTATGTTTTATTTTTAGTTTAGGTCTAGGTTTTTATTTTATTTTTTTAGGTTTAGGTTTAGGTTTTAGGTTTTTATTTTAGGTTTATTTTTAGGTTTAATTTCTTAGTTAAGGGTTTAGAGTTTTTTTAAAACAAAATTAAGTAAACTAGTAGGTTTATGTTTATTTAGTTTTCTTATTTATTTTAGTTTATTTTATTAATTATTTTTATTTAGGTTTATTTTTATTTATATCTAGTTTAGTTTATTTATATTAAGTTTATTTATTTTAATTTAGGTTTTTTTTTCATTTTAGTTTATTTTATAGGTTTAGGTTCAGGTTTAGGTTTGTTTTTTAGTTAGTTTTATTTTATTTTATTTTTCAGGTTTATGGTTTATTTTTTATAATTAGGATTAGGTTTAGTTTTTTATTTTATTTTTTTAGGTTTAGGTTTTAGGTTATCATTTTAGGATTATTTTTAGGTTTTATTTTTTAGTTTAGTTTATTTTATTCAGTTTAGGTTTATGTTTAGTCTATTTTAGGTTTAGTTTTAGGTTTTATTTATTTTAGTTTGGGTTTAGGTTTATTTTATTTTGTTTATTTTATTTTTATTTTAGGTTTAAGCTTTATTTTTGTTTTGGGTTTAGGCGTTATATTTTATTTATTTTTAGGTTTTATTTTTAGGATTATTTTTAATTTTAGGTTTTTATTTAGTATTTATTTTATTTTATCTTAGGCTTATTTTATTTTTAATTTAGGTTTAGTTTTTATTTTATTTAGGTTTTTATTTTAATTTTATTTTAGTTTTTTTTGTAGTTAAGGTTTTTTTTATTTTATCTTTTATTTAGTTTTTCATTTTTATTTTATTTTATTATTAGGTTTAGTTTTTGGTTTAGGATTAGGTTTTAGTTTAGGTTTTTTTTTTAAATTTCTTTATTATTTTCTTTAGGTTTAGGGTTTATGGTTTAGGGTGTTAGGGTTTATGGTTTAGGGTTTAGGTTTCAGTTTAGGGTTTAAGGTTTAGAGTTTAAGGTTTAGGGTTTAAGGTTTTTTTTATAGAGTTTAGGGTTTAGGGTTTAGGGTTTAAGGTTTAGGGTTTAGGGTTTATGGTTTAGGGTTTAGGGTTTTAGGGTTTAGGGTTTAACGTTAAGGGTTTAGCGTTTAGGATTTAGGGTTTAGGGTTTAGGGTTTTACGACTTAAAATTTAGAGTTTAGGGTTGTAGGTTTAGGGTTTAGGGTTTAGAGTTTAAGATTTAGGTTTTTTTTCTATTTTTTATTTTTTTTTATTTTTTTAGTTAAGTAAACTGGTAAGTTTAGGTTTATTTAGTTTATCGTATTTTTTATTTTTATTTGGATTTATTTTTATTTTTATTTTGTTTAGTTTAGGTTTTTGATTTTTGTTTATTTTTTAGGTTTAGGTTTAGGTTTAGGTTTATTTTTTAGTTTAGTTTTATTTTTATTTTATTTTTTATTTTTAGGTTTAGGCTTAGGTTTTTATATTATTTTTTTAGGTTTAGGTTTTAGGTTTTTAGTTTAGGTTTATTTTTGGGTTTTATTTTTTTGTTTATGGTTTAGGGTTTTTTTTTTTAAAAAAAAAAGTAAACCGGTAGGTTTAGGTTTATTTAGTTTATTTTTTATTTATTTTTGTTTATTTTATTTTTTATTTTATTTTTTATTTTTATTTAGGTTTATTTTTTTATTTAGTATAGTTTATTTATATTAGGTTTATTTATTTTAGTTTAGGTTTTGTTTATTTTAGTTTATTATTTATGTTTAGGTTTATGTTTAGGTTTATCTTTAGTTTAGTTTTATTTTAATTTATTTTTTTAGGTTTAGGTTTTATTTTTATTGTTAGGTTTAGTTTTATATTTTATTTTTTTAAGTTTAGGTTTTAGGTTGTTATTTTTGGTTTTTTTTTAGGTTTTATTTTTAGTTTAGGCTTAGGTTTATTTTTAGTTTATTTTTTGTTATTTTAGGCTTAGGGTTTAGTTGTTATTTTTTATTTATTTTTAGGTTGTATTGTTAGTTTTATTTCTTAGGTTTGGGGTTTTTATTTAGTTTTTATTTTATTTTTTTTAGGTTTATTTTATTTTTATTTTAGGTTTAGATTTTACTTTATTAAGGTTTTTTATTTTTAGGTTTATTTTATTTTATTTTTATTAGTTTATGTTTTTATTTATTTTAGTTTAGTTTAGTTTTTATTTTCTATTTTATTTTATTTTTTTGGTTTAGGTTTAGGTTTAGGTTTTAATTTAGGTTTTTATTTTTTTCTAATAGAGTTTAGGATTTTTGTGTTTAGGGCTTAGGGTTTTAGGGTTTAGGTTTTACGGTTTATGGTTTAGAGTTTAGGAATTAGGGTTTTAGGGTTTATGTTTTCGGGTTTAGGTTTTAGGGTTTAAGGTTTAGGGTTTAGGGTTTAGGGTTAGGTTTTTTTGAAAAAAGAATTAACTAAAATGATATGTTTAGGTTTATTTAGTTTGTTTTTTTATTTATTCTAGTTTATTTTTTTTATTTTTATTTAGGTTTATTTTTATCTTTACTTAGTTTAGTTTATTTATTTTAGTTTAGCTTTTTCATTTTAATTTATTTTTTAGGTTTAGGTTTATGTTCAGGTTTATTTTTTAGTTTAGTTTTATTTTTATTTTAATTATTAATTTTAGGTTTTATTTTTTATTTTGAGTTTTAGGTTTTGGTTTTTATTTTATTTTTTTAGGTTTAAGTTTTAGGTTTCTATTTTAGGTTTATTTTTAGGTTTTATTTTTTAGTATAGGTATAGGTTTATTTTTAGTTTATTTTATTTTATTGAGTTTAGGTTTAGGTGTTATTTATTTTAGTTTAATTTACTTTAGTTTAGGTTCAAGTTTATTTTATTTTTATTTTAGGTTTATGTTTCTTATAGTTTAGGATTTAGATTTTATTTTTTATTTTTTTTAGGATTATTTTTTAGGTAGGCTTTTATTTAGTTTTATTTTATTTAATTTTAGCTTTATTATATTTTTATTTTATGTTTAGTTTTTATTTTATTTAGGTTTTTTATTTTTAGTTTAGTTTAGGTTTTTAATTACTTTATTTCAATTTAGTTTTTATTTTGTATTTGTTTCTTTCTAGGTTTAGGTTAAGGTTTTAGTTTATGTTTTTATTTTGTTTTATTTATTTTATTTTAATTTGATTTAGGTTTATTTATTTATTTTTCAGATTTTATTTAGTTTAGGTTTTAGTTTTTATCTTTTTAGGATTTAGGGTTTAGGATTTAGGGTTAGTTTAAGATTTAGAGTTGAGGGTTTAGGGTTTGGGGCTTAGGGTTTATGGTTTAGGTGTTTCTTTTTTGAGTTTAGGGTTTAGGGTTTAGGGCTTAGGGCTTAGGTTTTAGGGTTTAGGGTTTAGGCTTTAGAGTTTTAAGGTTTACGGTTTAGGGTTTAAGTTTTAGGTTTAGGGTTCAGGTTTTAGTTTAAGGTTTAGGGTTTATTTTTTTTAACAGAGAACAAATTCAGATTCAACATTTCTTCTTTTCGAATTCGTCAACCAAGTAACGCACCAAGTTTTCTAAAACACAAGCAACGACATAGATAAAAAGTGAGCATGCATAGAGAAAATTAAAAACCTTAGATAACTAGAACCGTCTCTACTTTAAAGACATAGTTCCATAAGCAGCAGATCGGATTGGCCACTTTTTAGTTTCTTCAGTTCCCATCAAAACCACTTGTGACCTTCCAAGTAGCGGGATCCACCATCATATCCCCGATCTCTCCCACCACCACCACCACGGGTGTAACCTCCATTGCTCCTCTCGCCACCATAACCAACACTGCTTCGACCACCACCTCCATATCCACTAGCACCTTTAGATCCCCCACCACCACTGCGATAACCGCCGACTCTGCCTTCACCTCCACTGCTAGATCTTGATTTAGCCGGGTTGACGGTGATGTTCCTGCCGTCAAGGTTCTGCCCATTCTTAGGGCTTTTTTTAAAAAAAATCAAAAGTGGGTGAATTTTATTGCAAAAAAGAAAGGGATAAAAGGTCCTTAAAAGGGGGAAATCTCTAAACTACTATTGAAAGAGCTATAATTAGCCTAATGCAGTAAATCCCCCTACATATTGCAAGAAAACTAAAGCAAAAGAAAGAAAAAGATGAAAACTAAGATAGAAATAGAACAAAATTCTAAGAAGGGCAGCCAAAGCCATATATATCCTGAAATCTTCTAAGAGATGCACAAACCACCTGCAGCCCCAAACCTACCACAAACCTATAAAGAACTTAAGATAAAGATAAGCATCTAGAAATAAGGACAAGCTAAGTACACAAAAGAAACAAAATGATAAAAATCGTAGATAAGGCTTAGGTTAGTCACATTCATCTCAAGGAGCAACAAGATATGTGAGCATCCAAACTTCAGAAGAAGGGTTACAATAAAATATGGTGCTACCAGCCAAAAGGATAATAGGGGGAACATCCCAGCCATCATAGTCAACTTACTTCGATTAAACCTAACAACTAATAACAAAGGGCTAGCCAAGTATTATTTTATTTAGGTTTTTTAATCTTAGGTTTATTTTAGGTCTATTATGGGTTTTATTTATTTTAGTTTAGTTTATTTTTATTTAGGTTTAGGTTTATTTTATGTTTTGGTTTTTTTAGTTTATGGAATAGGTTTTTTTTTAAGTTTTATTATTAGGTTTATTTTTTTAGGTTTAGGTTTTATTTAGTTTTTATTCCATTTTATTTTAGGTATATTTTATTTTATGTTTAGGTTTTTTATTTTTAGGTTTATTTTATTTATTTAGTTTAGTTTATGTTTTTATTTATTTTATTTTAGATTAGTTTTTATTTTTTTTAATTATTTTCTTTTTAGATTTAGGTTTAGGTTTTAGTTTAGGTTTTTATTTTATTTTATTTTATTTATTTATGTTTAAGTTATTTTATTTATTTTACTATTAGGTTTTATTTTATTTAGGTTTAGGTTTTTAGGTTTTTAGGGTTTAGGGTTTAGGGTTTAGGGTCTAGGGTTTAGGGTTTAAGGTTTAGGGTAGTAGGCTTTAGGGTTTAGGGTTTTAGGGTTTAGTGTTTAGGTTTTAGGGTTTATGGTTTAGGGTTAGGGCTTAGGTTTGAGGTAGGTTGGGTTTAGGGTTAATTTTAGGGTTTGGGATTTTTCTTTATTTTTATTTTAATTTTTTTAAAGCAAGTAAACCAATACATTTATGTTTATTTAGTTTATTTTATTTATTTTATTTTAGTTTAATTTATTATTTATTTAGGTTTATTTACTTTTTATTTAGTTTAGATTATTTTTATTAGTTTTATTTATTTTAGTTTAAGTTTTTTATTTTAGTTTATTTTTTTAGGTTTAGGTTTAGGTTTAGTTTTTTCTTTAATTTAGTTTTATTTTTATTTTATTTTTTAGGCTTAAGTTTTATTTTTTATTTCTAAGTTTAGATTTAGGTTTTTATTTTATTTTTTTATGTTTATTTTTATTTTTTATTTTAGGATTTAATTTTAAGTTTAGGTTTTGGTTTATTTTTAATTTATTTTATTTTATTTGGTTTAGGATTAGGTTTAGGTTTTGCTTATTTTAGGTTTAGCATTAGGTTTTATTTAATTTAGTTTATTTTATTTTAGTTTAGGTTTAGTTATTTTTTTAGGTTTAGATTCTTTTTTTTAGTTTAGGGTTTAGGATTTATTTTTTATTTATTTTAAGGTTTTTTTAAGGTTTATTTTTTAGGTTTAGGTTTTTATTTAGTTTTTATTTTTTTTATTTTAGGTTTATTTTATTTTTATTTTAGTTTTGGATTTTATTTTATTTAGGTTTTTTATTTTTTTGATTAGTTTAGGTTTTTATTTATTTTAGTTTAGTTTAGTTTTCATTTTGTATTTTTTTTTTTCATTTTTAGATTTGGTTTAGGTGAAATGTTTTTATTTTATTTTATTTTTTTATATACATTTTGTTTAGGTTTTATTTAGTTTAGGTTTAGGATTTTAACTTTTTGGGGTTTAGGGTTTAAAGTTTAGGGTTTTGAGTTAGTTTAGGGCTTAGGGTTTACATTTAGGTTTTTTTTTAGTTTAGGGTTTTGGGTTTTGGGTTTTGGTTTTAGGGTTTAGGGTTTAAGGTTTACGATTTTAAGGTTTATGATTTAGGGTTTAGAGTTTAGGGGTTTTAGGGTTTAGCATTTACATTTTAGGTTTATGGTTCAAGTTTTAGTTTAGGGTTTTGTGTTTTTAGGTTTTTTTAATAGAGAATAAATTTAGATTCAACATTTCTTCTTTCGATTTCATCGACCAAATAACACACCAAGTTCTCTAAGACCCAAGCGATGACATAGACCAAAAATGAGCACTCATAGAGAAAATTAGAAACCCTAGATAACTAGAACCGTCTCTATTGTAAAGACACAGTTCCATAAGCAATAGATCAGATTGGCCATTCTTCAATTTCTCCAAAACCACCCTGACACCTCGAGTAGTGGGATCCACCATCATATCCTTGATCTCTCCCTCGGCCACCACAGCGATTGTAACCTCCATCACTCCACCCTCCTCCATAATCACCACTACTCTGACCACCACTTTCATGTCCACCAGCACCTCTAGATCTCCCACCTCCATTATGATAATCGATGCCTCTGCCTTTGCCTCCACCGCTAGATCTAGACTAAGCCTGGTTAATAGTGATGTTCCTACCGCCAAGGTTCTACCCAATTTTAAGGTTTAGGTTTAGGTTTAGGTTTATTAAGTTTTTGGGTTTAGATTTATTTTTTAATTTATTTAGTTACTTTAGGTTTAGGTTTAAAGTTAGGGGTTTAGGGTTTAAGATTTAGTGTTAGGGTTTAGGGTTTAGGGTTTAGGGTTTTAGGGTTTATCCTTTTAAGGTTTAAGTTTATGGTATAAGGTTTTTTATGGTTTAGGATTTAGGGTTTAGGGTTTAGGGTTGTAGCTTTAGGGTTGTAGGTTTAGGTTTTAGGGTTTAGGGTTTAAGGATTAGGATTTAAGGTTTAAGGTTTTTTTATAAATTTAGTAAACCGATAGGTTTAGGTTTATTTAGTTTATTTTTTATTTTATTTTATTTTTTATTTTTATCAATGTTTTTTTTTATTTTTATTTAGTTTTATTTATTTAGTTTAGGTTTATTTATTTTAGTTTTTGTTTTTTATTTTAGTTTATTTATTAGGTTTATGTTTAAGTTTAGGATTAGGTTTAGGTTTTAGTGTTTGGGGCTTAGGGTTGTAGGTTTTAGTGTTTAGGGTTTAGGGTTTAAGGTTTAGGGGTTTTAGGGCTTAGGGTTGCAGGTTAAAGGTTTAGGGTTTAGAGTTAATTTTTTTTCTTTTATTTAGGGTTTAGGGTTAGTTTAGGATTTATGTTTATTGGTTTAGGGTTTTTTAGGGTTTAGGGTTTAGGGTTTATTGTTGTAGGTTTAGGGTTTAGGGTTTATTGTTGTAGGGTTTAGGGTTAGTTTAGTATATTTAGCATATTATTTATTTATTTTAGTTTACTTTATTTCTTATTTTTATTTTAGTTTATTTTTTATTTTAATTTAGTTTAGTTTATTTATTTTTTTAGGTTTTTTATTTTAGTTTATTTTCTTAGGTTTAGGTTTAAGTTTAAGTTAATTTTTTAGTTGAGATTTATTTTTACTTTTATATTTAGTTTTTGGTTTTATTTTTTTATTTTTAGGTTTAGGTTTTAATTTTATTTCTTTATGTTTAAGTTTTAAATTTGTATTTTAATTTAATTTTTTATGTTTTATTTTTTAGTTTAGGTTTAGGTTTATTTTTAGTTTATTTTATTTTATTTTGTTTAGGTTTAGGTTTAGGTTTAGTTTATTTTAGGTTTAAGTTCAGGTTTTATTTATTTTAGTTTAGTTTAGTTTATTTTAGGTTTTAGTTTATTTTATTTTATTTTTTCATTTTTATTTTAGGTTTAGGTTTTTTTTAGTTTAGGGATTAAGTATTATCTTTTATTTATTTTTAGGTTTATTTTTTTGGTTTAGGTTTTAATTTAATTTTTATTTTATTTTTATTTTATGTTTAGTTTTTATTTTATTTAAGTTTTTTATTCTTAAGTTTATTTTATTTTTTAGTTTTGTTTAAGGTTTTATTTATTTCATTTTAGTTTTTTTATTTTTTATTTTTAGGTTTGGGTTTTTTATTTATTTTAGTTTTGTTTAGGTTTTTATTTTCTTAATTTTTTATTTTCTTTTGGTTTAGGTTTAGATTTTTTTATTTATTTTATTATTAGGCTTATTTAGTTTAGGTTTAGGTTTTTTTTGGCAGTTTAGGGTTTAGGTTATGGTCTGGCCAGGGTTTAGGATTGGGGTAGTTTAGCCCAGTACAAGCCCAGGTCAGGGTTGGGTTTAGGGTTTGGTCAGGAGTGGCCCAGTGGTTTGGGGTTAGGTCATGGTTGAGTAGGTCTGAGGCCCAGGTCAGGGTATCTTTAGAGGTTTAGGAGGGCTCAGGGTTTAGGGTCAGTGGCCCAGGGTATTTAGTTATGTAGCCCTGGGTGGTTGGCCTCAGTGCAGCGGATGTTCAGGGTGAGTTTAGAGTGGGGTTAGGAGGCCCAGGGTTTAGCATTTTAGTTTAGGTCAGATGGTGATCAGTTTATAGTCAGGGCTTTCCTGGGTAGTTTTGTGGTAGGGTCATTTAGTAAAAGGTAGTGTCAGTATTTAGGGTTTCTGTTGGGCCTGGGTAGAGTTTGTGGGTTTAGGATAGATCATGCCCAGTTTAGGTTATTTTAGGATTTAGTGTTTAAGGTTTAGGTGTTTTATGGCATAAGTTTAGTTTAGTTGCAGTTTAGGGTTTAGAGTTTATTTTAGGTTTAGGGTTTAGGATTTTTTTAATTAAAGGCAGGTTTAGGTTTATTTAGCTTATTAAATTTATTTTATATTTTTATTAAGGTTTATTTATTAATTTTATTTAGTTAAGATTTTTTTTAGTTTATTTTTTAGGTTTAGGTTTAGGTTTATGTTCATTTTATTAGTTTACTTTTATTTTTATTTTACATTTTAGGTTTAGGTTTTATTTTTTATTTTTAGATTTAGGTTTATGTTTTTATTTTACTTTTTTCAGTTTAGGTTTTAGAATTTTATTTTAGGTTTTTTTTTAAGGTTTTTCCTTTTAGTTTAGGTTTAGGTTAACTTTTAGTTTATTTCATTTTATTTAGTTTAGGTTTTGGTTTAAGTTTAGTTTATTTTAGGTTTAGGTTTATGTTTTATTTATTTTAGTTTAGTTTAGGTTTAGATTTATTTTATTTTATTTTATTTTAGGTTTATGTTTTTTCTTTAGTTTAGGGTTTAGGTTATATTTTTTATTTATTTTTTGATTTTATTTTTAGGTTTATTATTTAGGTTTAGATTTTTCTTTTCTTTTTATTTTATTTTATTTTAGGCTGATTTTACTTTTGTTTTATGTTTAGGTTTTATTTTTATGTTTATTTTATTTTTTTAGTTTAGTTTAGGTATTTATTTATTTTGTTTTAGTTAAATTTTTATTTTTTATTTTATTTCATTTTTAGGTTTAGATTTTAGATTAGGTTTTATTCTTTTTATTTTTTATTTATGTTTAGGTTTATTTATTTATTTTATTTTTAGCTTTTATTTAGTTTAGCTTTAAGTTTTAGGTTTGTTTAGGTTTTAGGGTTTAGAGTTAGGGTTTGGGTTGGGCTTGGTAGGGTTTAGGGTTGGGGTTTAGGGTTTAGGGTTTAGGATTTAAAGTTTAGGGCTAGGGTTAGTTGTGGGTTTAGGGTTTAGGTTTGGGTGGGTTTATAGTTTATGGTTTAGCTTTAGGGTTGAATTTATGATTTAGGTTTAGGGTCAGATTTAGGGTTTAGGTGTGGTTTAGGTTTAGTTTGGTTTAGGTTTTAATGTTTAGGGTTTTGGGTTTAAGGTTAATTTAGGGTTTAAGATTTAAGGTTTTAGGGTTTATGGTTTAGGGTTAGGGTTAGGGTTTAAGGTTTAGGGTTTAGAGTTTTTTTTTGGGAAAGGTTAGAATTTTATTACAATAAAAGAAAGGATACAATGTCCTCAAAGATCTACTACTCTGAGAGCTACAAAGAACCTAAAGAGCTAAACCCCCATCTATGTATAATGGAAAAACAAAGAGAAAAAGCAACAACTAGAAAAGCAAAGGAGGAAAAGACAGATTAAAACTAGTACAATAAGAGTAAAAAAATAATCAAAAGACTAGTTAGCAGCAGCTCACGATCCCTTTTGGGAGGTAAGATAGCAAGATCCACATTAATAGATCTTGAGTTGAATGAGTAGCGATCATTCCATCTAAAAAGTTCCAACCTATAAATGAAATCTGCAAAACACTACAAAAGCAATACATACATAGCTAAAAGAATAAGGTAAAGAAATCTATTAGAGAGTCGAGAAAGAGAAGGCTCATGCTCAATTAAGATCTTCTTAAGAGGCAACAATGCATATGAGCATCTGAACTTCCTAAGAAGGGTTACATTCATATGCAATGTTACCAACCAAAACTGAAGATATGGTTAACATCAGGGCCATCATAGCCAGCATTCCTGATACAAGCCAACATCAAAAGAAAACAGCCCAAAGGCTTCAAGAACCTGCATTAGCAAAAAAAGAAATAACTAGCCAGCAGCCAGCCAATAACCAAACAACCAACAAAACCATAGCAGACCAATCACAAACAGTCAGCCACCCAGAAGATACAATAAGGTTAGTGATAGAGCCACCACTAGCAAGGAAGAATTCCAAAGGACAAACAAATTCAAAAGCATAGCAACATCTAATATAATAGCCCATAAAGAGACTAAAATAAAATAAAAAATAACAACAACCATCATTCAAATAGACATCAAAACTTTGAGCAAGGGAGAGCCACAACCAGTCATCAGTAGACACTAGACCAATCCAGGTAGAGAAAAGGATGCCATCAATCCAGCAGCCAATGATAAAAAGCCACCAATAAAATCAGCCATAACCAGGTCAGGAAGAAAAAAAATCCACAAAGCAACTGTCCTCATGCCAATCAAAAGAGAAAGTAGCCAACTAATAGGAATCCCCAACAAAAACTAGGAGAAAAAACCAAAAAGTGTTGAAAAGACCAAAGCTAACCAAATTCTGAAGAGACCAACAGTGCCACTCAATGACCAACCATAACAGCAGAGGATCCAATATCGAAAGGGGGCGGCCAGCCAAAACAAAAGGTTAACCCAAAATAAGGCCCAAAATAGGTGGAAAAAGTAATAGCAAGTATAGCCACAACTCTCCTAGAGATAATTAAAAAACCAAAAAATAGAAATGGTAGTCACTTAGCCAAACAAACAACTAAGGGAAAAAAAACCAAGAAAGGCCACCCAACCACTAGCAATAAATGAGGAAGGAGAGAAAATAAGCCAGAGGCAAGTAAAGTCCCCTCCAACCCCCATAGATCAAGCAGTCATCACGAAGAACAAAATAGAAAATTAGCAAAAACCAAGGAGCTACCACCAATCCACCAATCTGAGGAAAAATGTTATATTTAGTTTATTTATTTACTTTATTTATGCTTTTTTTATTTAGTCTTAGGTTTTTTTTTATTTTGTTTTTAGGTTTTATTTAGTTTTGGTTTAGGTTTTAGGTTTTAGGAGGGTTTAGGTTTAGGGGGGTTTAGGGAAGGTTCAAGTCAGGTAGGTTTAGAAGTTTATTTTATAGGGTTTAGGGTTTAGGGTTTAGGTGGCTGGTTAATATTTTAAGGAGGAATATGTATTAGGGCTGGTTAGGGGTGTGTGGAGTTTAGGGCCCAGGGTTTAGGTCCTGGAGAGGCCCAGGATTTGGGGCCTGGGGAGGGGGTGGTGGGTTTAGGTTTAGGTCAGTTCTGGGTGGGTGTAGGGTTTATTTTAGGTTTTAGGTAGAGGGAGGGTAGGCATAAGGTTTAGGATTTAGGGTTTAGGGTTTAGGGTTTAATGTTTAGGTTCAATTTATTTTATTCATTTAGGTTTAGGTTTTTTTTTAGTCTAGGGTTTTGGTTTTATTTTTTATTTATTTTTATAGGTTTATTTTTTAAGTTTAGGTTTTTATTTAGTTTTTATTTTATTTTATTTTAGGTTTAGTTTTTATTTTATCTAAGTTTTTTATTTTTAGGTGTATTTTATTTTTAGTTTAGTTTAGTTTTTTTATTTATTTTATTTAACCTTTAGTTTTTAATTTTATTTTATTATATTTTAGTTTTAGGTTTAGGTTAGGTTAAGGTTTAGGTTTAGGTTTAGGTAGGTTTTATATTTTTGGTTTTTATTTTATTTGGGTGTAGGTTTTATTTATCTTAATTTTAGGTTTTATTTAATTTAGGTTTAGGTTTTAGGATTTAGAATTTATTTTCTCTTTTATTTAGTTAGGTGTTTTTGTTTATTTTATTTTAAGTCATTTAGGGTTTAGGGTTTAGGTTTTAGGGTTTACAATTTAGGGTTTAGGTGGTAGGGTTTTAAAGTTTAGGTTTTAGGGTGTAGGTTTTATTTATTTTAGTTTAGCTTATTTTAGTTTAGTTTAATGTATACTTTATATTATTTATTTTAGGTTTAGGTTACTTTTTAGCTTATTATTTAGGTTTTTTTAATGGGTTTTGGTTTTAGTTTAGGTTTTATTTATTTTAGTTTAGTTTTAGGTTTAAGTTTATTTTTTATTTTAGGTTTAAGTTTTATGTGTTTAGTATTGGTTTTAATTTTATTTATTTTAGATTTAGGTTTTATTTTAGTTTCATTTTATTTTATTTTAGGTTGCATTTCATTTTAGGTTTAGTTTTATTTTATTTAGTCTTTAGTTTATTTTAGGATTTTATTTATTTTATTTTAGTTTAATTTTTATTTTATTATATTCCCTTTAGGTTTAAGTTTAGTTTTCATTTATTTTATTTTATTTTTATTTTATTTGGTAGGTATTATTTATTTTATTTTTTAGGTTATTTTAGGTCAGCTTTATCTTTGAGGGCTTTGATTTAGGTTAGTGGGTTGAGGGTTATGGCATTGGATTGGGTTAGGGTTTGAGGTTTAGGGCCCAGGTCACGCCTCAGGGTTTAGGTTTAAGTAGCCTTTAGGCCCAGGACTAGGGCCTATTTGAGTCAAGGGCCTAGGTCAAAGGCCCAGGCCAGGGAGGTTAGGGAGCCCAGGGCCCAGGTCAGGTCAGAGGGCCGAGTGATAGGAGAGATCAGGATCAGGCCTAGGCCCAGGTCAGTTAGGGCCCAGTGGATCAGTTCAGGCAAGGTTTTAAGGGTTTAGGAGTGAGGCCCAGGAGTCAGTGGCCCAGGTCCTGCAGGAGGAGGCTCAGGAAGGATGGTTAAGGTTTAGGGTATAGCCTAGTAGGTCCAGGTCCAGTAGGTCAGTTTGGGTTTTAGTTGGGTTTTTGATTTAACAGGAACAAATAGATCCCACATCTTTCAATTTTAGCCTAGGGTTTTCTTAGGGTCACGTTTTTAGGTTTTAGGTTTAGGTTTATTTTTAATTTATTTTAGCCACTTTAAGTTTAGGTCAAATTTGGGATTTAGGGTTTATGGTATGGTTTAGGTTTAAGAAACATGCTTTTAGGGTTGGGGTTTAGGATTAGGTTTAGGTTTGGGTTTAGGGTTTAGGGTTATAGGTCCCAGGGTCAAGTTTAGGACAGGGTTGGTTATTTTTTAAAATTAAGCAAACCAATAGTTTAGCATATTTAGTTTACTTTTATATATTTTAGTTTATTTTATTTTTATTTTATTTAGGTTTATTTTTATTTTATTTAGCTTTGTTTATTTATTTTAGGTTTTATTTTAGGTTTTATTTTGATTATTTTTTTAGGTAAGTTGGTTTAGGTTTAGGGTAATTTTAGTGAGTATTAGTTTACTTTTTTTAGGTTTAGGTTATATTTTTATTTTAGGTTTAGGTTTAGGTTTTATTTTATTTTAAGTTTAGGTTTATGTTTTATCTTTCTTTAAGTTTTTTAGTAGGTTTGTTTTTTATCATTTTATTTAGACTGTATAGGTTTAGGTTTAGGTTAGTTTAGGTTTTATTTTATATAGATTTAGGCTTTTCTTTTATCTTATCGTTAGGTTTATTTAGTAGGTTTAGGTTTTTTAGTTTTAGGGTGGCCCAGGGCCTGGATTACCACCCAGGTGGGGTCTTTTTTAGGTTTAGGAGGCCCAGGATCTAGGTTGGAGGGCCCAGGGCCCAGGGTTTATGTTAGGGCCCAGGGCCTGCAGGCCCAGTAGTCTCCCAGTGGGTCAGGGCCCAGGCCCATCCCCAGGGTCAGAGTGTGGAGTTTAGCTTTGCACTAGGTCTGGCTCATGATCTAGGTTTAGGTAAGGTCAGCCTTTATTTAGGGTCAGCCCAGGGCCCAGGTCATACTAGTGAGGGCTCATGGCCCAGTCAGGCCCAGGGTAGGTCAGGTCAGGTGGAGCCCAAGCCTAGGGCTCAGAGGGTTTGGGAGGTCATGGCCAGGGCCTGTGGAGTGAGATCAGCTCACTGCCCAGGGTGTGGAGAGCCCAGGTCAATTTAGCCCAGTGGTTTGGTTTATGGTCAGGTTTTTTAGTTTTAAGGTTTGGTTATTGTCAGAATTTAGGGTTTAGGGTTAGTGTTAGGGTTTAGGGTTTAGGTTTTAGGATTCAAGATTTATTATTTAAGGTTTAGGATTTTTTTAATTAAAAAAATAAGTAGTTTCGATTTATTTAGTTTATTTTATTTTTTTATTTAAGTTTATTTTATTTTTATTTAGTTTAGTTTATTTATTTTAGTTTAGGTTTTTTTATTTTAGTTTATTTTTTAGGTTTAGGTTTACATTTATGTTTATTTTCTTCATTTATTTTTATTTTTATTTTATTTTTAGGTTTAGGTTTTATTTTTTATTTTTGGGTTTAAGTTTAGATTTTTATTTTACTTGTTTTATGATTAAGTTTTAGGATTTTATTTTAGCTTTATTTTTAGGTTTTATTTTTTTAGTTTAGGTTTAAGTTTATTTTTAGTTTATTTTATTTTATTTAGTTTTGGTTTTGGTTTAGGTTTAGTTTATTTTAGTTTTAATTTTAGGTTTTATTTATTTTAGTTTAGGTTTAGTTTTTCTATTTTTATTTATTTAGGGTTAAGGGTTTAAGGTCTAGGGTTTAGGGTTTATTTTATTTAGTTTAGGTTTTGGTTTAGGTTTAGTTTATTTTAGTTTTAAGTTTAGGTTTTATTTTTAATTTATTTTTAGGTTTTATTTTTAGGTTTATTATTTAGGTTTAAGTTTTTATTTATTTTTAATTTTATTTTATTTTAGGTTGATTTTATTTTTATTTTATGTTCAAGTTTTATTTTTAGGTTTATTTTATTTTTTAGTTTAGTTTAAGTTTTTATTTATTTTATTTTAGTTTATTTTTAGGAGTACGTTTTTACGGTTTAGGGTTTAGGGTTAGGGTTAGGGTTTATGGTTTTTTAATGGGAAGGTTAGAATTTCATTATAAAAAAAAGAAAAGGATGCAATGTCCTTAACCGGGCTAAAGCTCATAGATCTACAACTCTCAGAGTAACAAGGAACCTTAAAAGCTAAACTGCCATCTATGTATAATGGAAAAATAGAGAGAAAAAGCAACTGCTAAAAAAGCAAAAGAGGAAAAGAAACAGATTAAGACTAGTACAATATAAGTAAAAATAATAATCAAAAGACCAATCAGTAGTGGCTCATGATCTCTTTTGGGAGGCAAGATAGCAAGATACACATCAAACAACTCTTGAGTTGACTGATTAACGATCATTCCATCTGAAAAGTTCAAACCTATAAAAGAAATCGGCAAAACACTACAAAGGCAATAATCATAGCTAACAAGAACAAAGATAAAGATTACAATTAGAGAGAGCTGAGAAAGAAAAGGCTTAGGCTCAATTAAGATCATCTCAAGTGGTAACAATACATATGAGCATCCAAACTTCCTAAGAACAGATACATTCATATGCAATGCTACCAACCAAAAGTGAAGATATGGGTAACATCATGGCCATCATAGCCAGCATTCCTGATACAAGCCAACATCGAAAGAAAGAAGCCCAAAGTCTTCCAGAACCTGTATTAGCAAACAAAGAAACAGCTGGCCAGCAGCTAGCCAACAGCCAAACAACCAATAAAAACCATACCGGACCAATCACAAATAGCCAGCCACCCAGAAGATTCAACAAGGTCAGTAATAGAGCCACCACCAGCAAGGAAGAATTGAAAGGAACAAGCCAATTTAGAAGCATAGAAAAAACTAATACAATAGCCTAGAAAGAGATTAAAATAAAATAAAAAATAACAATAACCATCATTCAAATAGACATCAAAGCTCCAAGCAAGGAAGAGCCACAACCAGCCATCAATAGACACCAGACCAAACTAGGTAGAGAAAAGGATGCCATCAACCCAAGAAAAGGATAAAGCCACCAAGTATCAGCCACCATTAAAATCAGCCATAACCAGGTCAGGAAGGAAAAAATCGTAAAGCAGATGTCCTCATGCCAATCAGAAGAGAAAATAGCCAATCAACAAGAATCTCCAACACAAACCAGGAGAAATAGCAAAAGGTGTTGAAAACACCAAAGCTAATCAAATCTTGAAGAGACCATCATCTGCCACTCAACAACCAACCATAACAGCAGAGGATCCAATATGAAAAGGGGGGCGACCAGCATAAACAAAAAGCTAACCCAAAATAGACCCCAAAATAGGTAGAAAAAGCAACAACAAGCATAGCCACAACCCACCTAGAGATCTTCAAAAAAACCAAAAATAGAAATGGTAGTCACCCAGCCAAACAAACAACCAAGGGAAAAAAACCAAGGAGGACCACCCAACCACTAGCAATAATGAGAAAGGACAGAAAAAAAACAAAGGGAAGCATAGTTTTAGTTTATTTTGGTTTAGGTTTATTTATTTATTTTATTTTAGTTTAGGTTTATTTTATTTTAGGCTTAGGTTTAGGTTTTATTTTTTAGTTTATTTAGCTTTATTTTTATTTAAGTTTAGGTTTAGGTTTTAGCCTTTTTATTTTAGGTTTCAGTTTAATTTAATTAGTTTATTTAGTTTAGGTTTAGATTTGTATTTTTTATTTATTTAGGTTTAGGTTCAAGGTTAGGTTTAAGTTTTAGTTTATTTTTTATTTTATGTTTAGGTTTTATTTTTTGGTTTAGGTTTATTTTTTTATTTATTTTATTTAGGTTTAGGTTTAAGTTTAGGTTTAAGTTTAGGTTTATTTATTTTAGATTTTTTTTATTTAGGTTTTCTATTTTAGGTTTATTTAGTTTTTGTTTAGCTAAGTTTAGTTTCTTTTAGGTTTAGGTTTGTTTATTTGTATTTTATTTTAGTTTATTTTTATTTATTTATTTTTGGTTTAAGTTTATTTAGGTTTTGGTTTTAGCTTTATTTAGGTTTAGGTTTTATTTAGGTTTAGGTTTGGTTTTATTTTTTTAGGTTTAGGTTTTTAGGTTTTAGTTTTTTATTTTATTTTTATTTAGTTTAGGTTTATTTTATTTATTTTTTATTTATTTAGTTTAGATTTATTATTTTTATTTTTTTAGTTTAGGTTAAGGTTTAGATTTAGTTTTAGTTTATTTATTTAGGTTTAGGTTTAGGTTTTATTTATTTATAGATTAGTTTATCTAGTTTAGGTTTAGGATTGGTTTATTTTATTATTTTAGTTTTTTATTTACTTATTTTTTAGGTTTATTATTTATTTTAATTTTTGGTTTAGGTTCTTTTATTTGTTTTATTTAGGCTCAGTTTAGGCTTTAGGTTTATTTATTTTATTAGTTTTAGGTTTTATTTTTTTATTTAGTTTATTTATTTTATTTATTTTAGTTTAGGTTTATTTATTTATATTTTAAGTTTTGTAGGATTTTTTTTTTTTAGTTAGGTTTAGGTTATTTTAGTTTAGTTTAGCCATACATTTAGGTTTAGGTTTGGCTTAGTTTGAGTTTATTTTAGTTTTTCTGGCTTTAGGTTTATGGTTTATTTTTTTTTAGGTTTTTAGATTAGGTTAGGTTTAAGTTAGATTTTAGGTTTTGGGTTTATTTAGTTTATTTTAGTTCATTTTATTTTATGTTTTATGTTTTATTTTATTTTATTTTTATTTTATTTAGTTTAATTAATTTATTTAGGTTTATTTTGGTATTTGTTTATTTAGTTTTAGATTTTCTTTTAGTTAATTTATGTTTAGTATTTAGTATATTTAGGTTTAGTTTAGGTTTTATTTAGGTAGATTTAGATGTGGGTCCAGTTAGTTTGATTAGATTTAGGGCTGGGTGGTTTAGGTTTTGTTTATTATTTAAAGTAGTGGATTTCAGTTTAGTTTAGGGTTTTAAGTTTTTTAAATATGCAACTGTAGGTTTAGGTTTATTTAGTTTATATATTTTATTTAGTTTATTTTAATTTAGTTGATTTATGGTTTAGGTTTATTTTTATTTTAGTTTTATTTTTATTTTATTTTTTGGATTAGGTTTTTATTTATTTTAGGTTTAGGTTTAGTTTTTAGGTTTTATATTTTAGATATGTTTAGGGTTGTATTTAGATATTTTATTTTTATTTATTTTAGATGTTTAAGTTTATTTATTAGTTTAGGTTTTATTTATTTTAGTTTAATGATTTTATTTTTAAGTTTAAGTTTTTTATTTTGGATTAGGCTTTATTTTATTTATTTTAAGTTTAATTTTAAGTCATTGTTAGATTTGTTTTATTTATTTATTTTTAATTTAATTATATTTTATTTTATTTTATTTTATGTTTAGGTTTTATTTTAGGTTTTATTTTAGGTTTATTTTATTTTTTTAGTTTATAGTTTTTATTTTTTTAATTTTAGATTTATTTATTTATTTTATTTTTTTTTATTTTTAGGTTTAGTTTAGTTTTTTAAATTTTTATTTAGTTCATGTTTATTTATGTTATCTAGGTTTTACCTCATTTATTTTATTTTTAGGTTTTGTGGCTCAGTGGCTCTGTGGCCTGTGGTCAGTGGTTAGGGTAGAGCCAAGGTAGGGTAGGGTTTAGGTCAGGGTTAGCTCAGGGGTTTAGGGCTCAGTGGCTCAGTGGCTCAAGATTTAGGGTTGTGGTCTAGTTTGAGCTCAGTATTAGATTTGGATTGGTCAGGTTTGGGTGTGGCCTGGGTTTAGCCTAGGCTCAACATGTTTAAGATTTTATTTTAGCTCAGGTCTGTGGTTTTAGATTTTATTTATTTAGTTGTTTTATATTCTAGTATGTTTATTTTATCTGTTCATTTTATTTGGCCTTTCCAAGGTTTATTATTTATTTATTTTAAGTTTTATTTTAAGTTTTTGTAGGTTTAAGTTTTATTTAGTATATCTTGATTTTAGGTTTATTTTATTTTATTTTATGTTTAGCTTTTCTTTATATTACTTTTCTTTAGTATTTTATTTTTTTTAGTTTAGTATTATTATTTATTTTATTTTATTTTAGTTTCATTTTTTATTTTATTTTATTAGTTTCTTTTAAGATTTAGGTTTAGGTTCAGGTTTTAGTTTTAGTTTATGTTTTTTATTTTATTTTATTTTATTATTATTTAGTGTAGGTTGTTATTTATTTTATTTTTTTATTTAGTTTATGTTTAGGTTTTGTTTTTATTTTACAATTTAGGGTTTAGGATTTTATGGTTTAAGGTTTAGGATTTAGGGTCTAGGTTTAATTTATTTTAATTTGGTGTATTTTATTTTAGGTTTATGTTTACTTTATATATTTATTTTAGGTTTAGGTTTAAAAATTTAGATATAGGTTTTATTTTTATTTTAGGTTTGTGTTAGGTTTCTTTATTTTAAGTTTAGTTTATTTTAGATTTATATCGAGGTTTTATTTATTTTAGTTTAATTTATTTTATTTTTTAGGTTTATTTTATTTTTTTATTTTAGCTTTAGTTTTTTTTTAGGTTTTTTAATTTTATTTTTTTAGGTTTATTTTTTAGGTTTTAGTTTTATTTAGTTTTATTTTATTTTTTAGGTTTTATTTTAACTTTATTTTAAGTTATATTTATTTATATTTTATTTTAGTTTAATTTAGGTTTTTATTTATTTTACTTTTTGTTTAGTTTTTAATTTTTATTTTGACTTTTTAGGTTTAGGTTTATGTTTTAGTTTAGGTTTTTATTTTACTTTATTTGGTTTAGGTTTTATTATTTATTTTATTTTTAGATTTTATTTAGTTGAGGTTTAAGTTTTTTATCTTTTTAGGATTTAGGATTTAGGGTTTGGGGTTTAAGGATTAGGGTTTAGGGTTTAGGGTTTAGGGTTTCGAGTTTAGGGTTTAGGGTTTTAAGGTTTAAGGTTTAGGATTTTAAGGGTTTAAGGTTTGGATTTAGGGTTTAGGTTTTAGGATTAGGGTTCAAGTTTTTGTTTAGCCTTTAGTGCTTTTAGTTTCTTTTTTTAACAGAGAACAAATTCAGATTCAACATTTCTTCTTTCTGAATTCATCAAGCAAGTAACACACAAGGTTTTCTAAGACATAGATAAAAAATGAGCATGCATGAGAAATCAAAAAAAACCTAGATAACTAGAACCGCCTCTACTATAAAGACAGCTCCATAAAGCAGATCGGGCCGTTTTAATTTTTCCGTTCCCATCAACCAACCTCTCGAAGGATCCACCATCATATCCCTCGCCACAACCAGCAGAACCTCCGCCATTCCTCCTCCATAACCAAACGCCCAACCACCACCTCCATATCTACCAAACCTCCGGATCCCCCACCACGATTCCACCGCCGACCTTCACCTCCATCGCCAGATCTACCGAGCTTGGTGATGGTGATGTTCCTGGCATCAAGGTTTTGCCTATTCTGGGTTTAAGTAAGTTCTAGGTTTAGGTTTATTTTAATTTATTTTAGTACTTTAAGTTTAAGTTGTGGTTTGGGTTTATTTAGGGTTTTAAGGTTTATGATTTGAGGTTTGTGGTTAGGGTTTAGGGATTAGGGTTTTAGGGTTTAGTTGGGGTTTTGGGGTTTAGGTTGGGGTTTTTTTGTGGTCAGGTTTAGATTTAGGTTTAGGGTTTTAGTTTGGATTTTAGATCGTGTTTAGTTTGGTTTAGGGTTAGTTTAGGTTTAGGATCAGGGCTCAGTTTAGGGTTTAGGTTTGTGGCTCAAGATTTTAGTTTTGTGTAGTTTGTCAGACTGGTCAGGGATTTTCCCTGGTTAAGGCCTAGGCCTAGGGCTCAGGCTCAGTTTAGGGCCTGTGATTCCATGCCTAGGGCTCTGATTTATGGCCTAGGTTTTAGGTCTGTGTCTGGCCTTTAGTTTTGGTTCTTGGTTTTTTTTAAAGAACAACGATCCAACATTTTGGTTTTAGTCTAGGGTCAGTCCCACCATTGCCTAGATTTAGCTCAGCATTTATCTTTTTATTAGGGCTTTTAATCTGTTTAGTTCTCAGTTAGATTTAGGTCTGGGGTTTAGGGTTTTGGGGTTCCTAGGGCTCAGGGGCTCATGGTGTGACAGGGCTCAGGGTTTGTGGTATTCTTTAGGGGTCAGTACAGGATCAGGGTTAGGGCCTGGCTCAGTGGTTGTTGGGTCAGGTCCGCTGCCTAGGGTTAGTCTTGGTTTGGCAGGTTTAGGATTTATGGTTTGTTTTTTTAAATTAAGCAACCCAAGAGGTTTAGGTTTGTTTTATTTATTTATTTATTTTAGTTATTTATTATTTTTATTTTAGTTTTTTTTTTTTTATCCATTTTAGTTAATTTATTTTAGGTTTATTTATCTTAGTTAAAGTTTTATTTTATTTTAGTAGTTTAGGTTTATTTAGGTTATTTCAATTTTATTTTTTTAGGTTTATATATTTTGTTATTTTTAGGTTTATGTTTGATTTTATGTTATTTTAGGTTTATGTTTGTTTTTTATTTTATTTTTTAGGTTTTTTTTGTTTTTAGTTTATTTTTTATTTATTTTATTTTAAGTTTAGTTTTAGTTTATTTTATTTTAGGTTTTAGGTTTATTTTATTTTATTTTAGTTTATTTTAGTTTATTTTTCATTTTATTTTCTTTATTTTATTTTTAGGTTTTATTTTTATTTTTAAGTTTTAGGTTTTATTTTTTATTTATTTTTAGGTTTATTTTATTTTTATTTTACATTTAGTTTTTAATTTATTAAAGTTTTTTATTCTTAGGTTTATTTTATTTGCTTAGTTTAGTTTAGGTTTTTCTTTATTTTATTTTAGTTTTTTTTATTTTTTTATTTTGTTTTTTTTAGGTTTAGGTTTAAGTTTTAGTTTAGGTATTTATTTTATTTTATTTTATATTTATATTTTATTTAGGTTTATGTTTTTTATTTATTTTCTTTTTAGGCCTAAACCCAAAACCCAAAACCTTAAACCCTAAAAACTTAGCGCAGAGAGCAGCCTATGAGGATCCTTGCTTATCACCTTTTTTAATCAGCTCAATCAGGGTGATAATTTCAACAATACCCTTGTTGATCCTAGTTGCAATGTTGAGAACCTGGAAGAAAGAAGTCTATGAAGGTTCAAATTGTTGCCTAGAGGAACCACAACATCAGTAGGTGCAACAAGACCAACATGGGCTGGAGAACAACTTTGTATTTCACAACCTCTTCGCTGACTTCTTTAAGATCATTTCAAAAAATCACTCAACCGTGGTTTAGGTTTTTGTGGTTTATGCTTTAGGTTTAGGTTTAGGGTTTAGGTTAAGGTTTAGGGTTTTTAGGGTTTAGGGTTTTTAGTTTAGGTTTTAGGTCAGGTAGTGTTAGGTTTAGGGTTTAAGAGGCATAAGATTTAGGGTTTAGGTTTTTTTAACAAAAAAATTAAGTAAACTGCAGTTTAGGTTTATTTAGTTTATTTATTTTATTTTTTTATTTATTTTGTTTTATATTATTTTTTTTATTTTATTTTTTTATTTTATTATTGGTTTATTTATTTATTTTATTTTAGTTTAGTTTTTTTAGTTTTATTTTTTTTAGTTTATTTAGTATTTATTTTATTTTATTTTTTTATGCTTATTTTATTTTAGTTTTAGGTTTATTATTTTATTTTTTTTAGGTTTAGATTTTAGTTTTATTTTAGGTTAATTTTAGGTTTTATTTTTTTATTTAGGTTATTTTAGTTTATTTTATTTTATTTAGTTTAGGTTTAGGTTTAGTTTATTTTAGGTTTAGGTTTAGGTTTTATTTATTTTAGTTTAGTTTATTTTAGTTTAGGTTTAGGTTTATTTTATTTTGCTTATTAGATTTTTATTTTAGGATTAGTTTTTTTAGTTTAGGGTTTAGGTTTTATTTTTTATTTATTTTTAGGTTTATTTTTTAGCTTTAGGTTTTTATTTAGTTTTTATTATATTTTTTTATATTTTACGTTTAGGTTTTATTTCATTTAGGTTTTTTATTCTTACGTTTATTTTTTTTAGTTTAGTTTAGTGTTTAGGATTCTTTTTTAACTAAAAGGTATTTATTGCTACAAAAAATAGGTACAAGAAGACCATATTAGAGACTAAACACAAAAATAAAATAAAAAACTACTACTCAAATGAGCTATAGGAGAATCCTAAAGAGTTTAGTCCTTAAACATTCATCAAAGAACAACAACAACAACAACAACAAGCCTTTATCACACTAAGCGGGGTCGATTACATGAATCTTTTGTCTCCATTGTGTCCTATTATGTGTTAAATTATCATTTAATTCAAGTATACTAAGGACATTTTTTATACATCTTAACCAAGACTTTTAGGTCTACCTCTACCATTCTTAATATAAGGCAAATCTAATGCATCTACTCACCTAACCGAGTCATCGGATGACCGATGCTTTATGTGGGGCGACTCTCTCTAATCATATCTGCCACTAGAACCACAACTTTTACCGAACATAATCATTTTGAATTTTATCTCTACGAGTAAAGCCACTCATCCACCTAAGCATCCTCATCTCTATAACACTTAACTTAGTCTTATTCTTCTTTTTTATTGGCCAACATTCGCACTAAGTCATTACGTCTTACCACCATCTTATAAAATTTTCCCTTAAGTTTAAGTGGAACTTTTCAATCACACGACAAGCCAGATGCATTCCTCCACTTCAACCATCCTACTTGAATTCTACTAATAACTTCTCCATCTATTTCACCATTATTTTGAACAATAGAGCCTAAATATCTGAATCGCTAACTCTTATTAATGACTTGTTCATCTAATATCACAACACTACCACTAGAACTTCTATAACTAAAATTACACTCCATATATTCAGTGTTAGATCTACTTAAATAAAAACCTTTAGACTTTATTGTTGACTTCCATAATTCAAGTATCTCTAAGACTCCCTCTCAAGTCTTATCAACAAGAAGAATCATTAGCAAAAAGAATACACCAAGGTACATCTTCTTGTAAATGTCTAGTAAGAACATCTATAACTAAAGCAAAAAAGGTAAGGGCTTAAAGGTGATCCTTAATGTAATCCAACTCAAATAGAATATTATTTTATCAATCCTCCTTGTGTTTGGACACAAGTAATGCTCTAGTATACATATCCTTAATGACTTGAATATAACCAATATTAACTCTTTCTTTCTAGAACTCTCCAAAGAACATCTCTTGAAACTTTATCATAAGCTTTCTCTAAATCAATAAATATCATATGTATCCTCCTTACTTTCTATACTTCTCCATCAAACCTCTTAACAAATGTATACATCCATAATGGATCTACTTGGCATGTAACCAAACATATGAAACTTTGTATCACATCAACCTATGCTAACTACTCTCTCCCATAATTTTAATGTATGACACATTAACTTAATTCCTCTATAATTTGCACACTCTTGTGCATCACCTTTATTCTTAAATATAGGAAACAACAAACTCTTCCTCCACTCATTTTTTTAGTATTTAAAATAACATTAAAAAAGATTTGTAAGAAGAAATTCCTTGATCTCCTAAACATTTCCACACTTCTATTGGAATATCATCGATCCTACTATTTTTAACATTTCATTTTCTTTAAAGCTTCTAACTTCAGATTTACTAATTGATGATAAAATATAATTCTCTATTTTTGTTTAGGTATTAAGGTTGCTAAAATCAATCATTTGATCCTTCATTGAAAAGTTTAACAAAATATCTCATCCATCTATTTTCAATATCCTTTTCTAAGAAAAGCACTTTATTATTTTTTTATCCAATACACACTTGAACTAGGTCTTTACTTCTCCTATCTCTTTGGTTGGCTAACTAATACATACATCTTTCAACTTTTTTGGCATCTAATCTATTGTATATATCACAAAAAGCTAAATTATTTGCATCATATATTTCTTTCTTAGAATCTCTACAGGCTACTTTATTTCTTTCCTAATTCTTTGAGTTTTTACATCTAAACTAAGTTTTATAATAATTCTTCTTATATCTTATCTTTTCTTGCACACTTTGACTCCACCACCAACTTTTTTTATTAAAAGAAGCTTTTCCTTTTGATTCTCCAAGCACATTTTTAGCAACTTGCTTAATTTCACTTGCTACTTTTTCCTACATAACATTAACTTCCTTATGAACATCCCAAATTCTAAGCTCTTGTAGCTTGCTTTTAAAAATATTTTTATTTGTGTTCTTTAAGTGTCCCTATCTAATCCTAGATAATAATTTGATTTATTTTTTCTCTTACAATCTTTCAACTTAAAATCTAAAACTAACAATCGATGTTGGGTACTTAACTTTCACTTGGAATGATCTTACAATCTTTACAATCTAAAGGATCTATTTTTCTTATTAGAGAATAATCAATTTGAGTTTTACTAGATCCATTTTTATAAGTAATAATTTGTTCATCTTTTTTCTTAAATAAAGTATTAGCAACTACAAAATCATAAGCTAAAGAAAAATCTAATATAGTCCTACCTTCTTCAGTCACTCTAAATCCATAACCACCATGAATACTTTTAAAATCTTCTACCACTCTACCAATATGTCCATTTAAATCTCCACCAAAAAATACTTTTTTTTCAGGAGGTATCTTTTGTTTTAATACCTCTAATTCATTCTAAAAATTTTCTTTTGAGCTTACATCCAAGCCTACTTTAGGAGCATAAACACTTATAACATTGATAACCTTAGTATCAACAATAATCTTTAAAGCTATAATTCTATCTCTACATCTATTAATTTTTATAACATTATCCTTAAAACTTTTATCTATAATCACACCTACACCATTTCTAGTTCGACTTCTACCTGAATATCAAAGATTAAAACCTAAACTATGAAATTTCATCAGACTTCTCCTAACCCATTTAATTTCTTGTACATAAAAAATATTTATCTTTCCATGAACCATAATATCTATTAATTCTATTAATTTACCTGTAAGAGTATCTATATTCCAAGTTCCTAACCGTATTCTAGTTTCGTGGACTAAATTCTTTACCTGCATGAGTCCATAAAGTGGGAACCCTTGCTTATTTAACACTACACTTGGGCACCGATGCAACGGTCCTTGCACATTTTTCACTGTATTCAAGCCATACAATGCATCACTTGCAAGGGATGCCCTAACATTAACACAATGATTTAAAGGATTCATGTCATGATTATTTGACAGTTTTACATCACATCGACCACCTATCATCATAATACCCACCAAAGAAAAAATGAAGCTAAGGAAATAGAAAGAGAGAGGAGAGCAATAAATAAAATTAACATAAGGAAATCCCAACAAAACTAATTATGAACACCTCTTAAAAAAGAGGGAGAAAAAAAGCTCACAGTCCAAAAAAAGAAAAGAAAAGAGCCCTCAAAGACAAAGCCAATAGAGCCCAGAACAATAAAAATCCAAAGCCACCAAGGCACCAAGACAATAGAGCCCACAACAACACCAATCCAAAGACAACAAGACATCAACTAAAGGAAAGGAAATAGCTAATAGAGTAGCCACACAACAGAGCACCCAAGAAATGTAGCCAAGGAAAGTGCAAGAGAACCAAAACAACAAATAGAAAAAAGAAGAAGGCTAGAAAAAGCTAAAATAAACAACTAGAGAAATATCCAACCAATGGACAAACCACACGCCAAGGACAAAGCCCAACCTACCACCAACAAAAGGAGCAAAAGCACTAACCAAAGAAAGGCAAGCCAATAGGAACAAAGCCACCAGCACAAAACCAACTAGCCAAAGGGCACAAAAAAAAATCCCTAATAAATAGGAAGCCAAAATCACCAAGCTAGAAGGAGGAAAATTAGCCAAGAATCCAATACTCTAGCTAGCAAGAAAACACATAGGAAAAGCTCAACCAACAGAGAAAAAATCACCCAAAAAGAAAAAACCTTCCAAGGATAGGAGAGATTATTTCCAAAATTCTTTGGAATGAGTAACCCTTGGCAAGTGAGGAGGGGCATAAATCTGAACACTTTTTTTCTTTTTCTTCTTTTAAACAATTTTATAACCATGTCCTTTCTCCAAAAAATCTCCTTTCAAAAATGAATCAGTATTATTATAAAAGGCATAGGGATCAGCAGAAGCTATCAATTTAAAAGAAGAGCATTCAGAATCATCCATAATAATAGATAAAGGAAAATTAGAAATAGTATGCATTTCAGTATCAGAAGTGAAAGAAGGAACAAGAATAGCTTTATTAAGAAGATAATTATCAATATTTTCACTTTCCAATAAAATCTGAAGAGTCCCTGCCCTGTCTGCACTCATAAAAGAAGTAAGAGAAGCATAATCCATATTTTCAATACAATCTTCATGTAAGGGATTAAAATAAGATTCAAATCCCATAGAAACACATAGCATATTACCAAAATTCTAAACATAATTACCAGCCATAGAAAAATCATCATTTTGAACTGAAACATAACTATTCAAAATGAGAAAATGATCACAAGTATCTAAATTTTATTTCTTAAAAGATGGATCACCAATATTAATAAGATTGTCGGGACCAAAAGTTAAAATATTAGAAATACGAACATTCTTTTCACCACAATTCTAAATTAGAGAAAGCAAAGAAATAGTCTCTTTCCCAAGATCTAAAGTAGACATAGGAGAAAGATAAACAACATCCAACTTATTGGAAGAAATGGTATTAGCATCAACAATATTCAAACCATCATCGTGAAAGGACTTATGCACAACATCCAAACCATTAGAATCGTTAACCATAGCCTCTAAAGTCTTCCCTTTAAGAGAATCATCAAAAGAAACACTTAGAGCATGATTATTAGTTAAAACTTTTTTCAAAAACATCAAAATTACCTTTCGCATCAGACAAATCATTAATAGGTAAAACTTTTTCAGAAGATTCAAAAATCTGGTTTTGCAAACATCAAAATTTTAAAAACTAGATTTTTCCTTTATCCAACTTGAGAGAATCATCAGTTTTTTCAACAATTGAATTCTTACTGGAAATTTTCTTCCTAAGAGAGGGATGAGTAATAAAGCATTCCAAAATTTCATGCCCATGAATCTTACAATGACTACAAAAAATGGGAAAGTTCTCAAAAACAACTTTCTAAAACTAACCGCCTTTCTTCAAACCCAACCAAATTTCTTTCAAAAATTTTTTAGTAATTTCAATCTCTACAAGAGTTCTAGCAACTTACGGTCTAGAGGAAGCAATTGTTGCTTGATCACTTGCAAAGGTTGACCAAAAATTAAACTAATAGCATAAAAAATCTAATGATTAAATAGATGAATCTACAAGTTAGGTAAAGAAATCCAAATGGAAACAATAGGAGACTCTTCATTAACATCAAACATAGGCGTCCATTTCAAAATACGCATTTGATAATTAAAAACATAGTAAGAATTCCTAGAAAAAAAATTTCTGTAATCAAGGTCATTAGAAAGTTTAATCAAAACATGCCTTGCATCAATCAACCTAATAGAAAAAAGAACCAGATAAATTTAAGCTATGAAAAAAAGAACAAATATTATCCATCTTTGACTGTTAAATTGAAAACTTTCCAATCAAAGAAAAAGAAAAAGGCTCAGCTTACCATTCAATATCCTCATCTGAAATCGTAATTGTCAGAGTACCTTTAAAAGTCATATGATGCAAATTCAAAGGAGGCTCGGTGGAGGAATTCTTACCATCTAAAGCCTCTTTGAAACATTTAGTAATAGCAGGTCATTTAGTGGTAGGATTACCCAAAAATTTGATGCCCTAGCGGGATCCATCTGCACATGGGATTTACCCCATGGATTTGAAGAAGCCGATGCCATGAGTTATAGCGCCTTGACAAGAACAGATTGATATTGGCCCAAGGCTGACAATTAATAGGGAATCTAGAGAGAAAGCACTCAAAAACTCACCAAGAACATGAGAGATCTCAAAATCACCCAATAATAGGGTTTAGTTTAGTTTTAGGGTTTAGGTTTTAGGTTTTATTAGTTATTATTAGCTTTTATTAGTTTAAGGTTATTATTAGTTTATTATTATTTTTATGTTTAGTTTAGTTAGTTTAGTTTTAGTTAATATTATTTTAGCTTAGTTTAGTCAAGGGGGGTGCGTGGGGTGGGTTAGGTTTAGTTTATTAGTTTATTTAGTTTATTTTTTTATTAGGGTTTAGTTTATCTTAGTTTATTTATTAATTATTGTTAGTTAGTTTAGTTCATATTAGTTAGTTTTTAGTATTAGTATATGGTTTTATTATTATTTAGGTTTTAGTCACTTTTAGTTAGTGGTTTTATTTTATTAGTTTAGTTTTGTTAGTTTATTTATTAGTTTATTAGTTTATTAGTTTAGTTATGGGTTTATTTTATATTATTATTATTAGATTTTTTTAGTTTGGTTTATGGTTTAATTTTTTATTAGTTATTTATTATTTATTATTATTAGTTTAGTTAATTGGTTTATTATTAGTTTTATTTTAGTTTAGTTTTTTTCTTTAGTTTACTATTATTATTATTAGTTTATGTTTATTATTAATAATTTTATTATTATTATTTAGTTTATTTATTTAGTTAGGGTATAGGGTTTAGTTATTTTGTTATTTATTAGTTTATTAGTTAGTTTTATTATTAGTTAGTTATTATTTTATTATTATTATTGTTTTATTACTTGTATTTAGTTTAGTTAGTTAGAATTATTTTTATTAGTTTAGTTTATTAGTTTTTTAGTTTACTAGTTATTAGATATTATTAGTTTTAGGTTTTATTATTTATTATTATTTTATTTAGTTTTTATTAGTTTTAGTTTTTTTATTATTAGTTTTAGTTTTAATTTAGTTTTATTATTAGTTATTATTTAGTTTTTAGCTTAGTTATTATTAGTTTATTATTAGTTATTATATTTTACTTAGTTTAGCTTTTATTATTAGTTTTATTAATTTTGGTTTTTGGGTGTTTAATTTATTTAGTTTTATTATTATTATTATTATTATTATTATTATTATTATTATTATTATTATTATTATTATTATTAGATTATTATTTTAGTTATTTATTTAGTTATTTAGTTATTATTAATTTTATTATTATTAGTTAGTTATTATTAGTTTTATTAGTTAGTTTTTATTTAGTTTATTATTATTTATTAGTTAGTAGTTTAGTGTTTAGTTTAGTTTAGTTTTAGTTATTATTATTTTAGTTTATTATTTATTAGTTTATTTAGTTTTATGTTAGGTTTTATTATTATTTAGTGCTTTTTAAGTTAATATTAGTTTTTAGTTTAGTTTTTTTTATTATATTAGTTATTAGTTTATTATTTTAGTAAGTTTTATTAGTTTATTATTATTAGTTTTTTTATTATGTTTGTTAATTATTATTTGGTTTAGTTTATTTATTTAGGATTTCTTTATTATTTAGTTCATTATTATGATTATTAGTTTAGTTATTAGTTTTATTTAGTTTAGTTTATTATTAGTTTATTAGTTTAGTGTTAGTTGTTATTAGTTATTTAATTTTAGTTTATTAGTTTTTTAATTTTATTATTAGTTTAGGTATTATTATTTAGTTAGTTTATTATTATGATTAATTAGTTTATTAGTTTATCAGTTTAGTTTAGTTATTAGTTATTATTATTAGTTATTTATTAGTTATTTACTTAGTTTATTAGTTTTACTTAGTTTTAGTTATTGGGTTTAGTTTTATTATTAGTTATTTATTAGTTAGTTTAGTTAGTTTGTTTTAGTTATTATTATTAGTTAATTATTTATTAGTTTTAGTTAGTTAGTTTTATTAGTTTAATTTTGGTTATTAGTTTAGGTTTAGTTTTATTTTTTATTAGTTTTATTAGCTTAGTTTATTTTAGTTAGTTTATTTTTATTTTTATTTTATGTTTAATTTAGTTATTTTGTTTATTAGTTTTTAGTTAATTTTATTATTAGTATTAGTTTTTTTAGTCATTATTTAGTTTTAGTTAGATTTAGTAGTTTTATTTTTATTATTAGTTTATTACTTTAGTTTATTATTTATTTAGTTTTATTTAGTTAGTTTCATTTTTATTAGTTTTGTGGTTTAGGGTTTAGGGTTTAGGGTTTGGAGTTTAAGGTTTTAGGGTTTATGGTTTAGGGTTTAGGGTTAGTTTTAGGGTTTAGAATTTAGGGTTAGGGCTTTTTTTATTTTTTTTTATTTTTAAGGTTTAGGGTTTAGGGTTTGTATTTGCAGGGTTTAGGTTTTAGTTTTAGTTTAGGGTTTTGGTTTTTTTTGAGAACAAATTCATATTCAATATTTCTTCTTGTTAATTTCATCAGCCAAGTAACACCCCAAGTTCTCTAAGACATAAGAGACAACATAGATAAAAAATGAGCACACATAGAGCAAATAAAAAACCCTAAATAACTAGAACCATCTGTGCTGTAAAGATGCAATTTCTTAAGCAACAAATCGAATCGACCGTTCTTCAATTTCTTTAGTTCCCATTAGAATCATCCTGGCCTCTCGAGTAGTGGGATCCACCATCATATCCTCGATCTCTCCCTCCAGCACCACCACGCCTGTAACCCTCATCGGTCCTCCTGCCTCCATAACCACCACTGCTCCAACCACCACCTCCATATCCACCAGCACCTCCAGATCCCCCGCCACCACTATGATAATCATCGCCTCCTCCTTTGCCTCCACCACCAGATCTAGATTGAGCCCAGCCCCTGGTGATGTTCAAAAGGTCTCGCCATTCTTAGGGTTTAGCTTTAGGTTTAAGTATATTAAGTTTTAAGGTTTAGCTTTAATTTTTAATTTATTTAGTTACAAGTTTAGGTTTGGTTGTGGTGTAGGTTTGGAGTTTAGGGAGTGGTTTAGTGGGTTTAGTGGTCAGTGGTTTGGGGTGGTTTAAGGTTTGTTAGTTTTGTGGGGTTTGTGGAGGTTAGGGTTTAGGGTCAGGGTTTAGGGTTTAAAAAGTTTAGGGATCAGGGTTTAGGGTTTAGAGTTTAGGGTTTAGATCAGGTTTAGTGGCATAGGGGTGTGCAAGTTTTTTATTTAAGGTGTTACAAACCGACAGGTTTAGTAATTTTATTTTTATTTTTTATTTCTTTAATTTAGTTTATTTATTTTAAGTTTATTTATTTTAATTTAGGTTTTTATTTAGTTTATTTTTTAGGCTTTAGGTTTATGTTTAGGTTTATTTTTAGTGAGTTTTTAGGTTTCAATTTTATTTTATTTTTATGTTTAGGTTTAGGTTTTTTATTTTTTTTTAGGATTAGGTTTTAGGTCCATTTTAAGTTTATTTTAGGTTTTATTTTTTTTTTAGTTTAGGTTTACTTTAGTTGAGTTTTATTCTTGGGTTTTATTTTTATTTTAGTTTAGGTTAAGATTTTTATTTTATTTGTTTTGTTTAGTTTAGGTCTATTTTAGTTTATTTTATTTTATTTAGTTTAGATTTATGTCTCGTTATTTATCTTAAGTTTAGGTTTAGGTGTTATTTATCTTATTTATTTTAGATTATTTTATTTTATTTATTTTATTATTATTTTAGGTTTAATTTTTTTTAGTTTTGGGTTTTATTTCTTCATTTTTAGGTCTTTGAATTTTATTTAGTTTTTATTTTATTTTATTATAGGTTTATTTTATTTTTTACATAGTTTTTATTTTATTTAGATTTTTAACCTTGGGTTTATTTAATCTTCTTTAGTTTATGTTTTACTTATCTTTTAGTTTATTTTATTTAATTTTATTTTATTTTAGTTTAGGTAGGTCTAAGTTTTATTTTATTTTAATCTATTTAGGTCAGGCCTTTCATTTAGTTTAGCTCAGGTTTTAGGTTTTAGACAGTGGCCTGGGGTTTGGGATCAGGGTTCCCAAGATCTAATCCTGGCCCAGGATCCAGGGTCAGTCACTAGGGTAGGTCAGTTTAAAGTTTAGGGTTTATGCCTTGTCTGGGGCCTAGGCTGAGGGCCTGTAGAGCCTTGTGGCCCAGGGTTTAGGGCTCAGATATACATCTGAGGCCCAGGGTCAGGGCTAGGTCATAGGCCTAGGGCAGGCTGGGTCTAGGGTTTAGGGTTGGCCTCACAACCTGGGTTTAGGGTTTTTTTAAATCAAGCAAACCAAGTAGTTTATCCACTTTATTTAGTATCTTAGCTTTATTTTTTATTTTTATTTACTTTAGTTTATTTATTTTAGTTCAGTCTTTATCTTAGTTTATTTTTTAGGTTTATTTTATGTTTATTTTTTAGTTTAGTTTTATTTTTAGTTTATTTTTATGTTTAGTTTATTTTTTAGGTTTAGTTTTATGTTTACTTTTAGGTTTTATTTTTTATTTTAGGTTTAGTTTTATTTTTAGTTAATTTGATTTATCTTTGTTTAGTGATGTTTAGTTTATTTTAGGTTTAGGTTTAGGTTTATTTGTTTTAGTTTAGGTTTATATTATTATTTGAGGTTTATCTTTAGTATCAGATTTATTTTATTTTTATTTTAGGTTCATTTTAAGTTTATTTTTTAGGTTTAGGTTTTTATTTAGTTTTTATTTTATTTTATTTCTGTTTATTTTATTTATATTTTTTGTTTAGTTTTTTTTATTTAGGTTTATTTTATTTTATTTTAGTTTAGTTTAGGTTTTTATTTATTTTATTATTGTTTAGCTTTTAATTTTTATTTTATTATATTTTTAGGTTTAGGTTTAGGTTTAGGTTTAGATTTTACCTTAGGTTTTATTTTATTGTATTTTATTTTATTTTTTTAGTTTATTTTAGTTTGCATTATTTTTTTTAGGTTAGGGTTTATGGTGGTCATGGTTTATGGTTTTAGGGTAGGGTTTAGGGTTTAGGGTTTAGGGTTAAGGGTTTTTGGTTTAGGGTTTTAGGATTTAGGGTTTGGGGTTTAAGGTTTAAGGTTTTTAGGAATTGGGGTTTAGGATTTTTGGTATAGGTTTTAGGTTTACAGTTCAAGTTTTAGTTTAGGTTTAAGGTTTTTTGGTTTTTTTTTGTTAATAGAGAATAAATTCATATTCAACATTTCTTCTTTTCGAATTCATCAACCAAGTAACACACCAAGTTTTCTATGATACAAGCAACAATAAAGTTCAAAAATGAGCACACATATTAAAAATCTAAAACCCTAGGTAACTTGAGCCATCTCTATTGTAAAGACACGGTTCTATAAGTAGCATTTCAGATTGGACATTCTTCAATTTCTCCAGTTCCCATCAAAACCACCCTGGCCTCTCGAGTAGCGGGATCCACCATCATATCCCCGATCTCTCCCCTATCACCACGATGGTTGTAACCTCCGTCACTCCTCCCGCCATAAAAACCACCACTGCTTTGAACATCACCTCCATATTAACTAGCACGTCCATATCCCCCACCACCACAATGATAACCACCATCTCCGCTTTCACCTCTATCGCCTGATCTAGATTGATCCTGTCTACCACACCCCATCAATCAATGATAGGGTTTTGGTTTAGCTTTAAGTTTATTAGTTTGTGGCTTAGGATTATTTTATAATTTATGTTACTTACTTTTAAAGGTTTAGGCTGGTTTATGCTTTAGGGTTTGTGGGTTATTTTACATTTAGTTTTAGGTTTAATGTTTAAAGGTCTGGTTTTGTTTCATGGTCTTTGTACCTGGGGTTTAGTTTAAAAAAAAAAAAAAACAAGAGTTCTAAACCATTAAGTTTATTTTAATTCCACTTTAGTTTATTTAGGTTTATCTTTAGTTTATTTTTTAGCTTTTATTTTATTTATTTTATTTTATTTTAGTTTTATCTGAGGGCCCAGGATCTGAGCCATTCTTATTTTATAGTTTAGGTTTTATTTTTATTTTAAGTCAGTCTGGGTTTTATTATTTTTATTTTTTTAGGTTTTATTTTATGTTTATATTTTTTAGGTTTAGGTTTATATTTTATTTTATTTTTTTATCCAGGTTTAGGGTCAGTTTAGGTTTTATTTTATCTTTAGCTAGTTTTTTAGTTTAGGTTTAGGTTTATTTTATTTTGTTAATCATTTTATTTCTTGGTTTAGTTTGTTTTAGGATTTATTTTTCATTTATTTTAGGTTTATTTTTTAGGTTTAGGTTTTGTATAATTTATTTTATTTTATACATTTTTACATTATTTATTTTATTTAGTTTTCATTCCATGTTTATCATTTATCTAGGCCAAAAGTTTTATTTATTATATTTTACTTTTATTTTACTTTCTTAATTTATTTTATTTTAGGTTTAGGACCAGGTAGTTTTAGTTTTATTTGATTTTATTATATTTAGGTTTTATGTTTTATTTATTTTATTTCAGGTTTTATTTAGTTTAGGCTTTGGTGGGTCATGGTTTAGTGGCCTGGCCCATGTAAGCCCAGGGAAACAAAGGCCTTAACATTTAGGATTACCAACGCATATGGCCTAGGGCCTAAAGCCTAGTTTGTGGCCTTTAGGGTGGGGGCCTAGGGCTGCTGGTCACTTAGGGCCCAGGGTCACCTAGTTTTGTGGCCTTTTGTGGCTAGGTATTTCAGGCCTGGGCCTTGCCCAGGGCCTAGGGCCCAGATCTGTTTGTTCAGGGCCTAGCCCAGGGTATAGGCTCAGGGCCAGTCTTGTGGTCCAGCCTTTTTATGATCTTTTAAATTTTCTATTTTTAAAAAAAAGTGAACCAGTAAGTTATTTAGTTTATTTTATTTTTTTATTTCAATTTAGCTTTATTTGTATTTTATTTAGTTTAATTTATTTTAGGTTTATTTATTTTAGTTTAGGTTTTAGTTTAGTTTATTTTTTAGGTTTAGGTTTATTTAGCTTTTAGTTTATTTATTTTATTTTATTTTAGGTTTAAGTTTTATTTTATTTTAGGTCCAGTGTTTAGGTTTTAATATATGTTTAGGTTTTAGATTTTATTTTAGGTTTATTTTCAGGTTTTATTTTTTAGTTTAGGTTTAGGTTTATTTTTTGTTAATTTTATTTTATTTAGTTTAGGTTTAGGTTTTGGTTTTTTTATTTTAGGTTTAGGTTCAGGTTTTATTTATTTTAGGTTAGTTTATTTTAGCTTAGGTTTAAGTTTATTTTATTTTTATTTTAGGTTTAGGTTTTTGTAGTTTAGGGTTTAGGTTTTATTATTTATTTAGTTTTACGTTTTTATTTAGTTTTTTATTTTCTTTTATTTTAGGTTTGTTTTATTTTAATTTTTGGTTTAGTTATTATTTTATTTAGGTTTTTTATTTTTTTAGTTTAGTTTAGGTTTTTATTAATTTTATTTTATTTAAGTTTTTATTTTATTTTCTTTTAGGTAGTTTAGGTTTAGGGTTTAGTTTTAGTTTAGTTTTATTATATTTTTATTTTATTTTATTTTGATTTAGTACCATTTATTTATTTTATTTGAGGTTTTATTTAATTAAGGGTTTCAGCTTTTAGCAGGTTTTGGGGTTTAGCATTTCCGGGTTGTGGTTTAGGGTCCAGGGGTTTAGGGTTGAGAATTTAAAGTTTAGGGTTACTAAGATTTAGGGTCAGGTTTAGGGTTTAGGGTTTAGGGTTTAGTTTAGGTTTAGGGTTAGGTTTAGTTTAGGGTTTAGAGTTTTGGTTTTTTTTTCAAAAGATTTAACATCTCTTCTTCTGTATTTAGTCTATTTATTTATTTATTTCAATTTATTTATTTTTATTTTAATTTTATTTAATTTATTTTATTTTAGGTTCTATTTTAGTTTATTTTTTAGGTTTAGGTTTAGGTTTATTTTTTAGTGGAGTTTTATTTTTATTTTATTTTTTAAGTTTAGGTTTTATTTTTATTTTTAGGTTTAGGTTTAGGTTTTTATTTTAGGTTTTTTTTATGCTTTATTTTTTAGTTTAGGTTTAGCTTTATTTTCAGTTTATATTATTTTATTTAGTTTAGGGTTTAGGTATAGTTGATTTTAGGCTTAGGTTTAGATTTTATTTATTTTAGTTTAGTTTATTTTAGTTTAGGTTTAGGTTTATTTTATTTTGTTTATAGTATTTTTTTTAGGTTTAGTTTTTTTTTAGTTTAGGGTTTAGGTTTTATTTTTTATTTATTTTTAGGTCTTATTTTTAAGTTTATTTTTTAGGTTTAGGTTTTTATTTAATTTAATTTTATTTTATTTTAGGTTTATTTTATTTTTATTTTATGTTTAGTTTTCATTTTATTTTTATTTTTTATTCTAAGCTTTATTTTATCTTTTAGTTTAGTTTAGGTTTAGATTTATTTTATTTTAGTTAATTTTATTTTTTTTCAATCAGTTTTTTTTAATTTTATTTTTTTTTTTTATTAAACTGGGGTTTTAGGTTTTCATTTAGGTTTTGGGCCTCAGGGCCCAATGCCCAAGGTGGCTCAGGGCCCAGGCCCAGGGTGCAGGGTGAGCATAGGTCATTTAGGGGCCCAGGGGCCTATGTGTTTGGGCCCAGGGTTTAGCAAGGTTTGGGGTTTACCCAGGGCCTTTAGGGGGCCCTGAGCCTAGGGCCTGGGTCAGTCTTTTTCAGGCCTAGGGCCCAGTAGTAGAGGCTGCCTTTCACACTGGCCCAGTGGCCTAGGGCTCATTTAGTGGGGCCCAGGATAGCCTGTGTGGCCCAGGGCCAGGCCTGAGTAGCCCAGGGCCGGGGTCAGGTTTAGGGGCCCAGGAGTAGGGTTTTATGAATTTATCTTTAATTTATTATTATTATTTGAACCCAGCAGTTTAAGTTTATTTAGATATTTAGCTTCTTATCTTTATCTATTTAGGTTTATTTTTTTATCTAGTTTAGTTTATCTATTAGGCCCATTTATCTTAGTTTAGCCTTTATCTTATTCTATTTAGAACAGGTTTAGGCCTAAATTTATTCTTTAGCCTAGATTTTATCTTATCTTTGGTCTGGTTTATCTTTATTCATTAGGCCCAGGTTTATTTTATCTTTAGGATCAGTCTTTGTATTTTTGGTTTATTTTTTTAGCTCATTCTTGTATCTATTTATCTAGTTTACCAGGCCCAGTCACTTAGCCAGATTTTAGGCCTAGGGTCAAAGGCCCAGGGTCTTCAGTGGCTTTGGGCTAATGAGTGGCCCAGGGCCCAGGGCCCATGGTCAGTGGTCAGTTCAGGGCTTGGGCCAGCTCAGTACTTTAGGTTAGGGTCAGTATGTGGCTAGGGCCCAGGGGCTTAGGATCATGGCTTTAGGGTCAGGGTCAGTGGTTAATTTAGGGTAGGGCCTGTTTTGATTTAAGGCCCAGGATTTAAAGTTTAAGTTTAGGGTTTTTTTTTAAAAAAAACCTAGTTTATTTAGTTTATTTTTTATTTATTTATTTATTTTTATTTAGGTTTATTTTTAATTTTTATTTAGTTTATTTATTTATTTTATCTTGAGTTTATGTGTTTTATTTTAATCATTTTAGGCTCATTAGGTTTATGTTTATTTTTAGTTTAGTTTTATTTTTATTTAATTTTAGGTGTAGGTTTATTTTTATTGAGGTTTATGTTTGGTTTTTATTTTATTTTGTAGGTTTAGGTTTTAGGTTTTATTTTAGGTATTATTTTAGGTTTTAATTTTTAGTTTAGGTTTAGTTTATTTTTAGTTTATTTTATTTTATTTAGTTTGGGGTTTAGGTTTTATTTATTTTAGTTTTGGTTTATGTTTATTTTATTTTGTTTATTTTAGGTTTAGGGTTTTTTTTTTTAGTTTAAGGTCTAGGTTTTATTTTTGATTTATTTTTAGGTTTATTTTTTAGATTTAGATTTTTATTTAGTTTTTATTTTATTTAGGGTTTTGTGCCACCATCCTTCAAGATCTTTGGTGGTAGTGGGAACCCACGATAACACATTGCACACTTTAGGGTTGGCTGTTGCAACACCAGTGGCAGCAACGCACTCCTCTTCTACCGTTTCGTTAGAACTCTGTCAAGTGTTGCATTTGATTGGTACGCCAAATTGCCAAATGGATCTATGAAGACTTTTGCTAAGTTGGAGCACCTCTTTATCAAGAGGTTTGTTAGAGCTCAGGAGAGGGTGATTGTAGGCGACCTCATTGTAGAGAAACAGAAACTCAACGAGTCCGTTGTTGATTACATTCTCAGGTGGCACAACCTAAGCATGAAATGAGAACTACAACTATCTTAAGAACATGCCATTGAGATTCTTCTCATGAATATCCATGGCCAGGTGGCCTTCATGTTTAAGGGCTTTGCCAACAAAACATTCGAGAAATTAATCAATAAGGTGGCTAGCCTATAAGAGGAAGCCAAATAGTTACCCTTTCCCGACCAATCATCTAGGCCCAAGCCATAGATGGTGATTGAGAAGAAGCTAGGGATAGTTATGTCAAGGACAAGGGAAGCCTGAAGTTCAAGATGAGATTACGAGCCTAGCCTCCTTTGCCACCTCTTCTTCCCCATCACCTCACCATCATAATCGCCACGCAGACCACAATGATCATTTCCACCACCTCGCCCTACCTATCCGATTCATATCCATCGCCAAGTAGCTACTTTCCACCTACTCTTACCGATAGATTGGATAAGTCATATTCATTCAAGGGAGAGGTAGTTAGAAAAATCTTTAAGAATCTCTTAAAGAAACCTGACTTTTAGTTATTAGAGCCTAAGAGGCCGGAGGAAGTGGGCAAGAACGATGATCCTAGCTATTACCCCTACCATCGCATGTTAGGCCATGTCTTAGAGGATTGTATCACTTTTAAGGACTATCTTGAGCATAACTACAAGTTGAGAACCATAATTATCCCTAAGGAATACTTATTAGAATAACCATCTAGTTCTTTTAGAGTAATCCTTAAAGATACTTGCGATCCTCTTAAGACTAAAGAAGGTTAAGATATCTCCCTATCCCAAACCTCTAAGAAGATCATTTCTAAGATCAATAAGCTTTCCTTGCAAGTGCATGAAGTTGCTCAAACCTCCAACACCAAGGAAGGTTTGCTAGTTGCAAAGGTTAACTTGAGGAGGGTGACTGCCCAACAGCAACAGTAGGTCACCATACTTATTCGGGATAGTCCAGTAGCGTAGCCACCGTTTGAGTCCAATACTTCCTTCACCGCTACAGCTACCACCTCTTCTTCTAGCTCCTCTTCAACTAGCAAGAGCATTGTATCTATGGATAAAGGAACTAAATCCTTTACTCGACATACTTTACTTCATTTCTATCATGTACCTCCACCCAAAAAGAAATTAATGAAGAAAGCTGATTCTACTTATATATTGTCTACTTTTGATGCTCTTCATTTTATTCCTATTGAAAGCTCTCCAAGTCTAAATAAAAATAATAGCTCTAATAGTTCTGATTCTTTCCTTTCTGATTTAGAGCAAGACTATCCTTCTCTAAATTAATCAGGTTCAGCTCTTGAGATTGACTTAGAGTCAACTGACTCTGAGGATCCCATAGGAGAAGCTGTAGGTATGCCGCTAAGAAGGTATAACTTTCCACAAGTTCATCTTTCCAAGATGTCACTAAAGTCAATATACATAGTGACAAAGTTTTACCTCCTAGGGTAGCACCTTAGGATAAGGGTAAGCAAGTCATTGGTTCTAATGAGCAGAAAGCCCCTCTATAGAATGCTCCACCCATGGATATACTTGTGGAGGACCAAGCTAGAGTTGATTACAATGTCCTAGCACACCTTATAAAGTTTCCAGCTAAGTTAAGCATATACGATGCCCTTGTCTGGTCATTTTCAATCCTTGGACACTTGGTACTCTCCCAATCGTCCTCCTAGGCACTTGGGACACTGCCCAACCTGACCCAAGGCGTGGTTGGGTCAGCCATGATTCCTCTTTGGCATTGTAGCATTTAAAACCCATAAGACACCCATGATTCCTCTTTGGCAGCCACCTCTGCACCTTCAACCAATCAAGATGAGCCAACTCACCTCCTCCTCCTATACCCACTCTCAGAGGCATGACCACTAAAGCCAAACTTGTTCCCACCATCCGATCAAGATGAGTGGGGGTATACACCCCCTCATTTCTACTCAAACACACACAAAAATCATTTCTCATAATCCAAACTACTCAAGATGAACTACTAGAGCCATTCCCTAAGATCCTAAGCTCATTCCTTGATCGAAAAATGCCATTCTCATCCATCCTAAAATAGGACACTCCCATTTCCAACCAAACTTTACCATTTCTTCATCAAACTCAAATTAACTTGGCACGCATCTTCCCTAGGCCTTGTCAAGCAAGAACAAATCATCTCCTAAGCTTCATGAGCATTGGAGGTGGGACTTCGATGATAGTCGAGCTCTAAATCATCAGTTCATGTGTGGGAAAACCATAAGAGTAATTAATAAAGTCCTTTAATCTAATTAACTATTAATGATGAGCCATTTGTATTAGGCCTCTTTTAATTCCTAGGATCATTGCAAGTTATTTTCCTTGCATATCATTTTAGCCCATAACTATTTAGTTAATTACTTTAAGGTGACATAGGTAATGATAGTTAATTCATCTAATTAATGGTTCAACTTAATTAACTCATAAAATCAACTTAATTACATTTCGTTAAATTAAATCAAATCATTAATGTGGGAATGGGTTTAAAATAGAAAGCCATGATTTCACTTATCCTCTTTAAATCAAATTAAATCCAAAACTTAATTAATAAAGAAGCTTTGGTTTACTTTAAATAATCTTATTTGATTTGATTGTCCTTAAAAACTAGTTTGGATGAATGAATCACATGCTTATATTTGATTGTCCTCTTTCCAATCATGTTAAATTTGGTATGTCAATTGAAATCATGCATCCATCTTTTTAAATCACGAAAAATAAAATTAATTTCCTTTATGTAAGTTTGCATGTGTTAATTTAATTTATATGCGTGGCTAATATCACTATTAAATCCAAATGTATTTTTCAAAAGCTTATATTAAGGATTGTATTTTTCAAAACCCTAAACACAAACCCTAAACCCTAAACCCTAAACCTTACACCCCAAACCCTAAACCATAAACCCTAAAACCCTAAACCCTAAAACCTAAACCCTAAACCTTAAACCCTAAACCCTAAACTCTAAACCCTAAACCCTAAACCCTAAACCCTAAACCTTAAAAACCCTAAACCCTAAAGTCTAAACACTAAACCCTAAATCCTAAACCCTAAATCGTAACGCTAAACCCTAAACCCTAAACCCTAAACCCTAAACCCTAATCTCTAAACCCTAAAAAGCTAAAAACCTAAACTTAAACTAAATAAAAAAACCTAAACTTGAATAAAATAAAAAATAAAATAAAACTAAAACCTAAACTAAAACCTAAACCTAAACCTAAAAGTAAAATAAAATAAACTAAAAAAATAAACTAAAATAAAATAAATAAAAACATAATCTAAACTAAAAAAACTAAGAATAAAAAAACCTAAATAAGATAAAAACTAAACTTAAAATAAAAATAAAACCTTAAAAGAAAATCTAAACCCTATACTAAAAAAACTAAATTAAAAACAAAAAAATAAACTAAATAAACCTAAACTTGTCGATTTAATTAATTTATAAAAAAACCTAAACCCCTAAACCCTAAACCCTAAACCTACAACCCTAAACCCTAAACACTAAACACTAAAAGACCCTAAACCCTAAACCCTAAACCCTGAACCCTACTCCATAAACTAACCCTAAATTCTAAACCCTAAACTCTATACCTTAAACCATAAACCCTAACCCTAACCTAACCTAACCTAACCTAACCTAAAAAAACCTTAAACCCCATGATGCGCTCTGTCTCTGGTGATTCTCTAGCGATTTTGTGTTCTCGTGCTTTTTCCTGTGATTTTGGCTCATTTCGGGCTGCTCTGATCGTCGCTTATTTTTTGCTTTGTTGTGCCTTAACCCTCAGCTTCATCGCTTATATGACTCTCACTGGATCATTCAATGGAGGAGGCATCACTCTCTGCAAAATCGTGCTCATCCCTCTTGGATGCGTCGACTTTGCTCTCTGATCCTAAAGGTATTTTGGATCTGAATCCATCCGATATTGCGCCTGCTATCAAGTCCTTTAAGAATGCTCTTTCTGGTAAGATCCCTAGCTCTAATGCCTCGATTAACTTAGTTTCCACGTCATTCCGTGGAATGCCGGCTGTCATGTGCTCTGACCAAGATGTCGAGATATTAGCTAAGCCTTTTGAGTTCTCTTTGGTTGGTAAATTTTCTCTATGGCGCCCTACTCTAGATAATATCCATTCTTTCTTCCATAGCTTAAAGCTTTCGGGAGTCTTCACCATTGGGCTGATTGATCCTCGTCATATCCTTATTCAGTTATCCAATGATTTAGATTATTCTTGAGTCTTTGCTCGCCACTCTTATTTTGTGTATAATTGTCAAATGCGGCTCTTGAAATGGTCACCCCTTTTTGATGTCAAAGAGGAATCCCCTATTGTTCCTTTATGGCTTGCTTTTCCCGACATGAGAATTCACTATGTTACTCACCAAGTATTGTTTGCGATTGGGGCTCTATTTGGTAGACCCCTTCAAATTGATCAAGCCACTGCCGTTAGATCTCGGCCATCTGTTGCACGTATCTTGGTTGAGATTGACATTACCAAAAAATACCCTAAAGAAGTTTGGATTGGTTCAGAAAAATTTGGATATAATCAGAAAGTGGAATTTGAAAATTTCCCCATCTTTTGCACTCATTGTAAGATCCATGGTCAAGACCACTCTGAATGCTTTGTGTTACATCCTAACCTCAAAAAGAATTTATCACAGGATACTAATACCTCTCTTGGAACTGGGAAAACCAATAAGTTAGTTTATGTGCCTAAAGCTGCTCATAATGGAACTCATCCCCTACATCTACCCTTTATTACCCACTGATTTGTCCAATGAAAAACACTCTGAGCTTGGTAAAAATACTACTATTGAGGTGCGTGAAGAAACTAATGAGCATTTACCTAGCACTACTCCCACTTGTAATAATTTGGCCTCTCATGATAATCCTTTGCTTCACTTGAATCTTAATGACAATTTGAAAGGGGATCTTATATTGGATCAAAATAATGTTAATCCTTTGGTGTCAGATCAAAATCAAATTATGCATCATGGTATTGAGAATGATATTTGTACTTTGAATGGTGCAAGAACCTCTCCTTCTACTTCTCTACAGAGTGATACTCAAGCTATCCCCATTTCTCATTCTTACTCGATCAAGAAGGAGAAATCACCACTAATAAAACATTGACCTATTCTAGATACCAAAACCAATCCTCTCTCGATGGAGATACTTTAGATACTGATAGACCCTTCCAAACAGTTATTAAAAAAAATCTTCCAAAGCCAAAATGACTAATAATAACTTCACTAGAACCACACGTTCTTCTCTAACACCTCACATATAATTATGTCCTCCTCTCTTCTTTTTACGTTTCCTTTTTTCTTTTTCTTTTTGGTTTTCTTATGATTAATTTTCTTATCTGGAATATCTGGGGTTGTGGGACTCTCCCTATCTGCAACTGTGTTAGGAGCCTCTGTCGCACTCATAACATCAAATTACTTGTTATTATTGAGCCTTTCATTCACTCTTCCAAGATTGCCCATGTTGCTAGATCAATTGGATTTCAAAATTTCCTCTTCAATCTTAATAATAAAATATGGTGTTTTTGGAATAATTCCATCACCATTTCCATCATTGATAATCTCAAACAATTGGTAAATGTCAAAATCTCTTTAGGTGAGTTTTCGGCCTTTGGTTCCTTTATCTATGCTTCTTGTAATAGAGCGTAGGAACATACTTTGGAATCACTTAAGAACCTTCCTCCGGTTAATCTACTGGTTGGTTGGGGTGATTTCAACACTATCTAAAAGGAGGGGAGGATGTTCTCCTAACCTCCATTCCATGGAAGACTTCTCTAATATGATTCTAAATTACAATCTGATTGACATTGGTTTTTCTGGGTCTGACTACACGTAGCATAACTCTAGACTTTGGCAGCATCTTGACAGGACCCTTTTTAATTCTCTTTGGATCAATCAATGGCCTCTTTCCTCTATTGAGCATTTGAGCAGAACCTTGTCTGATCATGCTCCTCTTTTAATCTCTATCAAAGCTTCCCCCCTTAACTCTTCTACTCTCACCTTTAGATTCCAAAATATGTGGACCCAACATGGCGATTTCACTAATGTTGTTTTCACTAATTGGATGGCTCCACCACGACATAAAGGTATGGTTCATCTTTGGCTTAAGCTCAAAAGACTTAAACAAAATCTTAATTGGTGGAACAAGCATATTTTTAAAAATATTTTTACCAATCTTAAAGCTATGGAGCAAGTTGTTTGCTCTCTTGAAGAGGTTGTTCTTACGGATCCGAAGCTCGATGAGTCAACACCGCCAAAAGATAACTTGATTAATTACCAAAATATGGAGAAAACCTATTGGCATCAAAAAGTCACTAGCAAACATATTGCCAATGGCGATAGAAACACAAGGTACTTTCATGCTATTTGCAATAAACGAAAAGCATTAAACTCGATTAAGAAAATTAAGAACTCTAATGGTGACTGGATAACTGATAATAATGAAATTAAGGAATCTGTCAACATCACTTTCAAAATTTATTAAATTCTAATCCTTCGTTAGAAACCCCCTCCAACACACATCTTATCCCTTCTATGATTAACAATGAGGAAAACCATTTGCTCACTTTGTGTCCCTCGAAAGCGGAGATTAGCAGTATGCTCAATAGCATGAACACTGATTCTGTTGCTGGTCTTGATGGCTATACGACTCATTTTTTTTAGCATTGTTGGCCTTTTATTAAATCTTATCTTCTTGATGCTGTTATTAATTTTTTGATGGAAGCTCTATTCCCAGATATTTTTCATGTACTACTATTGTCCTTATTCCCAAAACTAATAACCCTGAATCTTGGGGTGATTTTAGACCTATTAGTCTTTGCACCTTTTCTACAAACTCATTGCTAAATTAATAGGATTAGCCCTCTGCTTCCTAAAATCATCTCCCCTAACCAAATTGGCTTTGTTAAAAATAGAGCCATATCTGATAATATTCTTCTCGCTGAAGAGCTGGTTAAGGACATTGATGTTCCTCCAGAGGAGGTAATATCCTCTTAAAATTGGACATCTCTAAAGCCTTTGACAACCTCTCATGGGATTTTCTTTTTCAAATCCTCCATTTATTTGGTTTCTCTGAGAATTTTATCCGGCTTATAAAAAGTTGTATCACTAATGTCTAGTTTTTTGTTATCATGAATGGTGAGTCCCTTGGTTTCTTTAATTCGAGTCATGGTTTGCGACAAGGTGACCCACTTTCTCCTTCTCTTTTTATTATTGCTGTAGAATACCTTTCAAGGAGCCTCAATGATCTTTTCACTAAAACTCCTAACATGTCATTTAAAACTCATGGTGGTTTCTTTCATCTTAGCTTTGCTGATGATTTTATAATCTTCTGCAATGCCTCTCTTCACCATGTTAAAACTATTAAGAATCTCTTAAATAATTTTGGCAAAGTTAGTGGTCTCTTTCTCAACGAAAGAAAATGTTGTTTTATCCCCTCTGCTAAGATTCCTAACAATAGACTTAATCAAATATCCAAAATTACTAATTTTAAGCAAAATCAACTTCCCATTAATTATCTCGGGGCTCCGCTCTTTAAAGGCCAGAAAGGATCTCATCTTTTTGATGACTTATTCAAAAAATATCTAATAAAATTTCAGTTTGGGAATTTAATTTACTCTCTTTCGGTGGTAGACTGACCTTGATTAAGAGCACTCTTAATTCCATGCCTTTATATCTCATCCAAACCATTGTGCAATTCATTTCTATCATCAATTGAGCGTCTCCTAAACAAATTCTTCTGGGGCTCCAATACCTCCTCTAAAAGAATGCACTGGACCTCTTGGTTTAAAAGTTGTGGCACTTTTGACGAAGGTGGTCTTGGTTACAAATCCATAAAAGAAGTTACCAATGCCTTTTCCTATAAACTTTGGTGGAATTTTAGGAGTAATCATAGTCTTTGGGCTAATTTCCTGACTGCTAAATATTGCCAAGGTAAGCACCCCCTCACTTGTCCTTTTAAATCGGGTGATTCTCCTATGTGGAAAAGACTTTGTTCTGTTAAATAGGATGCATAATCCTTAATTTCTTGGGGCATTAACTCTGGCACTTCTTTCTTTTGGCAAGATAACTGGAGTGGATGTGATTCCATTAATGACTTAATCTCCACTCATTCCACTATCGCTATTAAAGTAAACTCTTTCTAGCATAATAACAAGTGGAACAATAGTAAGCTTGCTGATTGTATCCCTTTTAATTTCTTGACTATGGTTTCTTCTATTCCTATCACTCCAAACAATCAAGATCATATTCTTTAAGCTCACATAATGGTGATTTCAACTTCAAAAATGTGTGGCTCCACATTAAAGATACTCATGTTTCCTCCTATGTGTTCTCCAAACTTTGGAATAACAATATCCCTACTTCTTATTTTGTTCTTACTTGGCATATTCTGAAGAATTTTATCCCTGTTGATTCCTTGTTATGGGGTAAAGGTTTTCAAATGTCAATGTTGTTTCCATATTGAGAATGTTAATCATGTTTTTGTCAATGGGGCCATTGCTCCAAAACTTTGGATTTGGTATGATGATCTTTTTAACACTATCAATTTCAATGGATCTCTTACTTTATATCAACTTCTTGAAGTCTATTTTGATAATATTATTACAGGTCACATTAAAGTCATCACTGCTATCACTCTTATCTGGTTCATATGGATGGATCAAAATGATGCAAAACATCGTGGGATCCTTATGAACCACGTGAGGATTATTGCTAGAACTAAAACAAAAAATTTGACTTGTTTAAAGCCAATCTTATTCACATACCCAAAGGCTATAAATTTGTGGCCAATAAACTGGGTTTTATTCTGCCTGACCAACCTTATTGTCCAAATGGCACGATTGTTTATTGGAAAAAACCTTTGAACACATTATTAAAATTAATACTGATGGCTCTATTTCCCATAATGGCTCTAGTTGTGGTGGCATTTTCAAGAATTATAAGGGTATAGTACTATGTGCTTTTGCTTATCCCCTTACTTCCTACACTGTCCCCTTTATTGAGCTTATGGCAATTCACAAAGCTCTTGAGATTTGCCTCCAAAATGGCTAGCTCAATATTTGGATTGAGATGGATGCTCTTCTACTGATTGATCTTTTGACTTCCACCAAAATGAGCAGGACTGAATTGTACTACCTCCTCAAGCAAACTAGAGCTCTTCTTTCCCAGCTTAATTTTAACATCACTCATGTCATGAAGGAAATGCCAGGCCGACTACCTTGCCAATCGATCGTGATGGTATCATTTTCTTTGATCAACTTACTTTACCCAAACACTTATGGAGTTAATCGAGATAATTGGGGTTTCCTTATCTTAGAACTTGCTAACCTTTTGATGTATACTTGGATAATTCTAGGTTTCCTATTTTCCTTACTCCCACTGATTTTCCTCTCTCTTTTGTTTCTACTTTGTTTCTCCTCTTTCGGCCCTGCCGCTAGTCTATTTTTTCTGATCTAGAAAGGTCTTATTTTTAGGACTTGTTTCCAGATTGTTGTCTTTATGACTTATGGCTATTTTATGATTCTCGATTTTCCTATAGTTGGTTTTATTATCAGCTGGGCTATTTTTGATCACCCATGCTATAGCTCTCTTCATCCTAGTTCTGTTTGTCATAGTCAGAATTCTCCTCTTTTATTTTTGGCCCATTTTTATGAACTCTCTACTCTTAATGGTTTTTCTTATGGTCAACTTGTTGGTATCCCCTTTCTTAGTTGTTGGCTGAATTGGACCCTTGAGGCTACTGGCTATCTTGCTATTTCTCGGACTTATGTCCCATGCTTAGAGTTTGGAGTTACTTAAAGGATTTTCATTCTTTAAAGATCCTGGATTATCCATCGATTTCTTGGTTCTTACTAATGCTTTTGGGTGGACTCTTGGCCGCCTTGTTATATTTGGTTTTCAATTGGATTATTACTCCATCTGCTATCTATGTTTGTTCGGTTTGCCCAAAGAACTCCCTTGAAGTTGTTGATTGGGTGGATTTTTCTTTGAACCCCCTTAATGGTTTATTATATGCCTATCATCTTAATTCATTATTTTACTTTATTTGTTGTTGCTTTCTCCATCTTCTTGCGCTTAAACTTGTTTTTATTGCAATATTTATCCTGGATGGGTGGCTTCATGGCAAGCAAACTGGTTCTTGTTGTCTTGGTTATTTCTTATCTTGGATTTTTGCTATCTTGGTTTTTCAGGACTCGTATGTTGGCTCAATCCCTGTTGGTTGTAGGATTTCTGGGTCCTATGCTCAGCAAGTTGTTTCTGACATTGCTGTTCTGAGGATTTTTGGTGTTTGCTGTCTGGATTGATGCATTCAAGATAGCTATTATTATGCTATATCTACTTAGTTATTAAATATGGCTTTGTCTACTCTAATTGAGTGGCTTTATTGCCAACTTGCTGTCCTTTCCTATCTTGGATGTTGTTGTCCTAATTGTTGCTGTCCTGGATGGTTTTTACCTTGGTTACCTGCTGTCTTATTTTTGCTGGATTCTAATGATGATACTCATTTGAATCCAATTTTTGATCTTTTTGCTAGTGGGTTCCATTGTGGCAATAACCTCTCTTGTAGCTTCAATGCCTGTCTTTGGGGTTCCGCTCATCACCGTTATGTTCTTCATTACCCTTGTTGTCTCTATTCCCCTCTCGATTCAATTAGGTTTGGCTCAGATGCACCGCTTATGCACATTGGGAGGTATTATGGCTGCTACCTTTTGTTGTCTTGCTATCTTGGTTATTTGTTAACTGATTATCGATGTCCTAATGGTGCATGGCGATGTAGCTCGATTGTATTCATTTGGTGACTTTTGGTTGGTTGCGCCCTTTTCTGTTTTTATGTCGCTTTGGATATTGATGGTTTCAACATGTTACCTTCTCTCAGATGCTCTTTCTAATTATGTTTTCGATTGTTTTGGTCATTGTTGTGGCTTTTGGATCTATGGTACTATGTTTTATCTACTAGGTTTCTAACCATTGTTGGGTCTTTCGACTTGTCCCTTCTGCCTTGGTATGTATTGTACTACCTTGGCTATTTTTTTGTCTTGGTTATCTGTTGTCTTGTTTTTCTAGATTCTAATGTGGATCCTAATTTGTATCCCTGTTTTGATCTATCCTCTGGTGGGTTCCAATGCTGCACTAACTATTTTGTTATTGGGGTTGTTTTTCTGATTGCCCTTGTTATTCTCTGGGTATTATTTATTTGATATGGGATCTACATTACCCTTGTTATTTCTATTCCAATTTTCGCTTTTGTGCCGCTTTCTCAATGCAATCTTTATTATCCCCATGTGTCTTGTTGGTATGATGTCGCCTATTATTTTTTCTCTTCGTATCTGTCATGTTTTTTCTGGATTCTACTGTGGATCCTATTTGGGGATCAATCTTAGAATGCAATCTCCATGCGGTCCCTTGCTATCTTGGCTTTGGATGTCTTGGTTGCTGCTGCCTAGGATATTTTTTGGTCTTGGTTATCTGCAGTCATGTTTTTTCTGGATTCTAATGTGGATCCTATTTGGACTCCTGCCCCATCTCTATCGTGGGCCGCTTACTTTGGAATACAATCTCTATTATTATTAGGGTGGTATCAACTATCGCCTTTTACTATCTTGCTGCCTTCATTTTTTGTTGACATAGATTCTATGGTCTTTAGTCCAGCTTGCTACTACTGGAGTTGCTATTCTAATTATCCTTATTGGGTATTTTCTTTGCTTTTTGGTTTTGCTGCCTTCCCTTACAATTATTTTTTGCCAACTATTGATTTGGATACTAATAAGGGGCTTGTTCCAATCTGCATTCTTTATTTTGATTGGGCTCATTTTCTGGACTTTACATCTACCTCAAGGCTGTACTTCTGGCCCGACAGATTCATTTATATATCATATAATTGGGATGGTGTAACTTATAGACTCATTGACTTGCTTATAGGATTTCAGCAGGCTACCTCTTATGCTGTTGTTTTCCTATGGATGGTTTCTATGCTGACCTATTTCATATATATAAGTATCCTCATGTCAGGGTGGCTATATGGAGGATCATTTTCCGGCATGGGATCACTCATTTATCTGCCCTTAACAATTTTCTCTTTATTTTCTTTATAGTTTTGTTTAGGTTTACAAGTAATAAAGCCCACAAGACTTTCAACAAGTTATCTTCTCAGTTTGTTGGCTATGATGTGAGGATTCCACTCTCTTTGGTTTGGTAGTAGCTCTTGTGATGTAACCCTTCATAAGTTTGATGCATATTTGCATCCGCCCCAACTGTGACTGCCTTCTATCTCAATTCCTTACTATCATTCTCGATTATGTTATTTTCATTCATCCTTTTATCTATATTATCTTAACTCTAATCTCTTTCTTATTGCTATTTTGTGTGATTCTCTCTTGTCCTATTTTGTGTGATTCTCTCTTGCAAGTTTGCTCCATATTGTCATGCATTCTCAAGTTCTTGAGCAATGGCTAACCTTTCTTTGGCTTATTATGTTTATCTACTTGTATCTTTTGATTGTTTTAAGGTCTTCTTTGCTTTTGGATGTACTTAGATAGGGATTTACTCCTTATGACAGCTCTTTGAGCAAGAGTTCTAGAGTTTATCCCTTTTAAGGACTTTGTAACCCACTTTTTGCACAATAAAATACCCCTACATGGGGCTTCCTTCAAAAAAAAAAAAACCCTAACCCTAACCTGAAACCCTAAACCCTAAACCCTAAGCCATAAAACCCAAAACCCTAAACCCAAACAAACCCTAAACCACAAAAACCCTTAAGCCTGAAGCATAAACTCTAAACTAACACTAAATCCTGAGCTAACCCTAAATCCTAAACCCTAAACCCTCAAAACCCTAAACCTAAACAAAAAACCTTGAACCCTAAAGCCTAAACCTTAACCCTAAACCCTAAATCTTAAAACCCTAAACCCCAACCCTAAACCCTAAAAGCATAAATTCTAAAGCCCTAAATCTTAAACCCTAAACTCTAAACCCTAAACCCAAACCCTAAACCCCAAACCCTAAACCTAAACCTAAATTAACTAATTAAACTGAAAAATAAACTTAAACCATAAAACCTAATAAATGTAAACCCTAAGAATGGGCAGAACCTTGACTACATGAACATCACCGTCAACTAGGCTCAATCTAGATCTAACGATAGTGGTGAAGGCAGAGGCTATGGTTATCGTAGTAGTGGTGGGGGATCTGGAGGTGGTGGTTTTGAGGTCCTCTGAGGTGGTTATAGGCGGAGGAGCGGCGAGGTTACAACCATGGTGGCGGTGGAGGGAGAGATCGGGGATATGATGGTGCATCTCATTACTCGAGAGGCTGGTGGTTATGTGAATTGTGTACCCAAGAACCATCATTTGTCGCTTATGGAACTGCCTTTACTATAAAGATTCTAGTTATCTAGGGTTGATTTGTTCTATGCATGTTCATTTTATCTATGTCATTGTTTGTGTCTTAGAAAACTTGGTGTGTTACTTGGTTGATGAAATTGAAAAGAAGAAATGTTGAATCAATTTATTCCCATAAAAGAACAAAACCCTAAACCTAACAAAACAACCCTAAACCTAAAGCCTAAACCCTAAATGATAAACCCTAAACCCTAAAAACCCCTAAACCCTAAACCTTAAAGCCTAAACCCCAAACCTTAAACCCTAAACCCTAATCCCTAAACCCGAAACCATAAACCCTAAACTCTAAACCCTAAACCCTAAGAAGTTACAAACTTAAACCTAAACTAAATGAAACCAAAGAATAAAATAAATAAATAAACCTAAACCAAAATAAAATAAAATTAAAACGTAAACTAAAAAATAAACCTAAACCTAAAAAGAAAATAAAATAGAAAATAAAAACTAAACTAAAATAAAATAAATAAAAACCTAAACTAAACTAAAAAATAAAAAACCTAAATAAAATAAAAATTAAACCTAAAATAAAAAATGGAATAAACCTAAAAGAAAAACAAAATAAACTTAAAATCAAAATAAAATAAACAAAAATAAAATAAAATAAAAACTAAATAAAAACTTAAGCCTAAAAAATTATCCTAAACATAAAACCTAAAAAAAAGAAAAAAAACATAAAACCTAAACTAAAAAAAAAACTATACCTAAAATGAAAAGAAATTAAACCTAAACATAAACTAAAATAAAATAAACTAAAATAAATAAAACTTAAACCTAAACCTAAAAAAACTAAATCTAAACCAAAGCCTAAACCCTAAATAAAATAAAATAAACTAAAATAAACCTAAGCTAAACTAAAAATAAACCTAAAATAAACCTAAATAAAAAACCTAAACCTAAACCTAAAAAAATAAAATAAAAACCTAAACCTAAACCAAAAAATAAAAAATAATACCTAAACCTAAAAAATAAAATAAAAATTAAACTAAACTAAAACATAAAGATAAACCTAAACCCAACTGAAAATAAACTAAAATAAAAAAACCTAAATTAAATAAACTTAAAATAAATAAACTAAACTAAATAAAAAATAAAAATAAACCAAAATAAAATTAAAAAAATAAAATAAACTAAAATAAATAAAAATTAACTAAATAAACCCTAAACCTACGAGTTTACTTAATTTAAAAAAATAAAAAATTAAAAAATTTAAAAATTTAAAAAAATCCCACTAAACCCTAAACCCTAAAACTAACCTTAAACCCTAAAGCATGAACCCTAAACCCTAAACCTTAAAACCCTAAATTTTAAATCCTAAATCGTAAACACTAATCTCTAAACCCTAAACCATGAAACATACAAACCTAAACCCTTAACCCTAGACCCCAAACCTTAAACACTAAACCCTAAACACTAAAAACCTAAAAACCTAAACCTAAACTAAATAAAACATAAAAATAAAAAAATAAAAAGCCTAAACCTAAATAAAATTAAAATATAAAATAAAATAAAAACCTAAACTAAAACTTAAACCTAAACCTAAACATAAAAATAAATTAAAATAAAAAATAAAACATAAATCAAAATAAATTAAATAGAAACCTAAACTAAACTAAAAAAATTAAATAAACCTAAAACTAAAACTTAAATAAAATAAAAGTAAACTTAAAATAAAATAAAATAAATGTAAATAAAATTAAAACTTAAGAAATAAACCTAAAATAAATAAAAAAATAAAACCTAAACCCTAAACTAAAACCTAAACCTAAAATAAATAATATAAAATAAACATGAACCTAAACTATAAACTAAATAAAACTAAACCTAAACCCTAAACTAAATATAATATAATAAAATAAAAATAAACCTAAACCTAAACTAAAAAAAGTTAAACTTAAAATTAAACATAAAATAAAAACCTAAAACCTAAACCTAAAAAACAAAATAAAAAAAACCAAACCTAAACCTAAAAAATAAATTATAAAATCAAACCTAAAAAAATTAAATAAAAATAAATCTAAACTAAAAAATAAGCATAAACATAAAGCTAAACCTAGAAAATAAACTAAAATAAGAAACCTAAAATAAATAAATAAACTAAAAATAAATAACTAAATTAAATAAAAATAAGAAACAAAAATAAAAAAAAATAAAATGAACTAAAATAAAGAAAAATAAACTAAATAAACTAAATAAACCTAAACCTACTCGTTTACTTAATTTTAAAAAAGAACCCTAAACCCCAAACCCTAAACTAATCCTAAACCTAAACCATAACCCTAAACTAACCTAAACCCTAAACCCTAATCCTACAAACCATACAAAACCCTACCCTAAACCCTAAAAAAATATTAAACCCTAAACTAATAAACCCTAAACCCTAACCCAAACAATAAACCCTAAACCCTAAATAATAAAACCCTAAACCCTAAACCTAAACCCTAAAGCCTACACCTTAAACCCTAAACCCTAAATCGTAAACCCTAAACCCTAAACCCTAAAACCTACAACCCTAAATCCTAAATCCTAAACACTAAACCCTAAATCTTAAAAACCAAAATTCCTAAACCTAAACTAAAAATATATATATAAATAAAAAAATAAAAAATCTTAAACTTAAATAAAATTAAAAAAATAAAATAAAATAAAAACCTAAACTAAAACCTAAACCTAAACCTAAATTTAAAAATAAAATCAAATAAAACTTAAAAGCTAAACTAAAATAAAATAAACCCAAAAATTAAAAAAAAGCTCTAAATAAAATGAAAGTTATACATGAAATAAAATAAAATAAAAACCAAATAAAAATGTAAACTTAAAAATAAAACCTAAAAATAAATAAAAAATAAAACCTAATCCCTAAACTAAAAAAAAACCTAAACTAAAATAAACTAAACTGAAATAAATAAAACCTAAACCTTAACCTAAAATAACTTAAACCTGAACCTAAATTGAATAAAATAAAATAAAATAAAATAAAATAAAATAAAAATAAACATAAACCTAAACTAAAAAATAAAACCTAAAAATAAACCTAAAATAAAAACTTAAAACATAAACCTAAAAAAATAAAATAAAACTCAAAACTTAAACCTAAAAATAAAAAGTAAAACCAAAACTAAAATATTAAAGCATAAACCAATAAACCTAAAAAAAATAAAAAAAAAACCTAAACAAAAATAAAAAATAAACCTAAAATAAATAAACTAAACTAAATAAAAAAAAACCTAAATAAAATAAATAAAATAAAATAAACTAAAATAAATAAAACAAATAAACCAAACAAACCTAAACCTAAAAAATTTATTTTAACTAAACATACACCCAAAAAAAAACACTAAAGTTTAAACCTAAATCTACTAAACCCTAAACTAAACCCTAAAACTATCCTAAACCCTAAACTAAACCCTAAACCTAAAACATAAACCCTAAACTAAACCCTAACCTAATCCAAATCCTAAACAGAAACCCTAACCTAAACCTAAACCTTAAACCCTAAATCACTAAAACCTAAAGCTCTAAACACTAAACCTAAACCTAAACCTAAACCAAACCTAACCTAATAAAACCTAAACTAAAACCCTAAACCTTAACTAAACTTAAAAACCTAAACTTTCTCCAACCCTAAAACCCTGCTACCTATAAACCTAAACCCAAACTCACTAAACCCTAAACCCTAAAGCTAAAACACTAAACCCTAAACCCTAAATCTAACCCTAAAATAAACCCTAAAATCCTAAACCCTAAAACACTAAACCATAAACCCTAAACCCTAAACCCTAAACCTTGAAAACATAAAAACATAAACCTAAACTAAATAAAACATAATAATAAAATAAATAAATAAAATCTAAACCTAAAAAAAATAAATAATAAAATAAAATAGAAACATAAACTAAAACCTAAACCTAAACCTAAAAATAAAATAAAATAAAATATAAAATAAAATAAATAAAAGCCTAATTTAAACTAAAAAATAAAATAAACCTAAGAATAAAAACCTAAATAAAATAAAAACTAAACTTAAAATATAAAATAAAATAAACCTAAAATAAAATTAAATAAAAATTAAATAAAAACCTAAACCTAAAAAGTAAATAAAAAATAAAACCTAATCACTAAACTAAAAAAACCAAAACCTAAACCTAAAATAAAACAAATAAAATAAATAAACCTAAACCAAAATAGAAATAAATAAATCCTAAGCCTATACCTAAAATAAACTAAACCTAAACCTAAACCTAAACTAAATAAAATAAAATAAACTAAAAATGAACCTAAACCTATACTAAAAAAATAAAACCTAAAAATAAGCTTAAAATAAAAACTTAAAACCTAAACTTTAAAAAAAATAAAATAAAAATCTAAACCTAAACCTAAAAATAAAAAATAAAACCCAAACCTAAAAAATTAAATAAAAAAAGTAGACTAAAAAATAAACCTAAAAAATAAATAAAAATATAAAATTTAAACTAAAATAAATAAACTAAACTAAATAAACTAAATAAACCTAAACCTACCAATTTACATAATTTATAAAAAAAACCTAAATCTTAAACCCTAACCCTAAATCCTAAACCCAAAGCCATAAACCCTAAAATGAACCCTAAATCCTAAACCCTAAACGTACAACACAAAACATACAACCATAAAACCTAAATCCTAAATCCCAAACCATAAACCCTAAACCATTAACCCTAAAATGAACCCTAAATACTGAACCTTAAACGTACAACCCTAAACCCTAAACAATAAGCTCCAAATGCTAAACCTTAAAAAACCCTAAAACACTAAACCATAAACCCTAAACCCTAAACCCTAAACCCTAAACCTTGAAAACATAAAAACATAAACCTAAACTAAATAAAACATAATAATAAAATAAATAAATAAAATCTAAACCAAAAAAATAAATAATAAAATAAAATAAAACATAAACTAAAACCTAAACCTAAACCTAAAATAAAATAAAATAAAATATAAAATAAAATAAATAAAAGCCTAATTTAAACTAAAAAAATAAAATAAACCTAAGAATAAAAACCTAAATAAAATAAAAACTAAACTTAAAATAAAAATAAAATAAACCTAAAATAAAATTAAATAAAAACCTAAACCTAAAAAGTAAATAAAAAATAAAACCTAATCACTAAACTAAAAAAAACCTAAACCTAAAATAAAACAAATAAAATAAATAAACCTAAACCAAAATAGAAATAAATAAATCCTAAGCCTATACCTAAAATAAACTAAACCTAAAGCTAAACCTAAACTAAATAAAATAAAATAAACTAAAAATGAACCTAAACCTATACTAAAAAAATAAAACCTAAAAATAAGCTTAAAATAAAACTTAAACCTAAACTTTAAAAAAAAATAAATAAAAGTCTAAACCTAAACCTAAAATAAAAAAATAAACCCAAACCTAAAAAATTAAATAAAAAAAGTAGACTAAAAAATAAACCTAAAAAATAAATAAAAATATAAAATTTAAACTAAAATAAATAAACTAAACTAAATAAAAATAAAAAATAAAACTTAATAAAAATATAAAAAATAAAAAATAAACTAAAATAAATAAACTAAATAAACTAAATAAACCTAAACCTACCAGTTTACATAATTTATAAAAAAAACCTAAATCTTAAACCCAAAGCCATAAACCCTAAAATGAACCCTAAATCCTAAACCCTAAACGTAAAACACAAAACATACAACCATAAAACCTAAATCCTAAATCCCAAACCATAAACCCTAAACCATTAACCCTAAAATGAACCCTAAATACTAAACCTTAAACGTACAACCCTAAACCCTAAACTATAAGCCCCAAATGCTAAACCTTAAAAAACCTTAAACCCTAAATCCTAAATTAATCTTAAACCCTTAACCCTAAACCCTAAATTTTAAACCCTAAACCCTACACTCTAAACCATAAACCCTAACCCTAACCCTAACCCTAAACTCTAAACCCTAAACCATAAACCCTAAATCCTAAAACCATAAACACAAAATCCTAAACTAACCCTAAACCCTAAAAACCCTAAACCCTAAATCCTAAACCATAAACCCTAAACTAGCCGTAAACCTTAAGCTAATCCTAAACCCTAAACCCTAAATCCTTAAAATCATAAATCGTAAAGCCTAGAAACTAAACACTAAACCCTAATCTGTAAACCATATCCTTAAACCATAAACCCTAAAACCCTAAACCCTAAACTCCAAATCATAAACCCTAAAAACTTAATAACCTAAACCTAAATAAAATAAAAAATAAAATAAAATAAAAACCTAATTTAAAAACTAACCTAAACCTAAAAATAAAATAAAAAATTAAACTAAACTAAAATAAATTAAATAAAAACCTAAACAAAACTAAAAAATAAAATAAACCTAAAAATAAAAAACCTAAATAAAATAATAACTAAATATAAAATACAAATAAAATATATTTATAAAAAAATAAAATAAGAATTAAATAACCTAAACCTAAAAAATAAACCTAAAAATAAAAATTAAATAAATAATAAAACCTAAACCCTAAACTAAAAAAAAACTTAAACCTAAAATAAAAAATAAAATAAACCTAAGCCTAAACTAAAATAAACTAAACTAAAATAAATAAAACCTAAAATAAACTAAACCTAAACTTAAACTAAATAAAATAAAATAGACCAAAAATAAACCTAAACCTAAACTAAAACATAAAAACTAAACTTAAAAAAATAAAATAAAATTATAAACTAAAACCTAAAATTAAAAATAAAACTCAACTAAAAAATAAACCTAAGCCTAAACCGAAATCTAAAAAATAAACTAAAATATAAAACCTAAGCTAAATTAAATAAACTTAAAATAAATAAACTAAACTAAATAAAAATAAAAATAAACCAAAATAAAAATAAAAAATAAAATAAACTAAAATAAATAAAAATTAACTAAATAAACCCTAAACCTACGAGTTTACTTAATTTAAAAAAATAAAAAATTTAAAAATTTAAAAATTTAAAAAAATCCCACTAAACCCTAAACCCTAAAACTAACCCTAAACCCTAAAGCATGAACCCTAAACCCTAAACCTTAAAACCCTAAATTTTAAATCCTAAATCATAAACACTAATCTCTAAACCCTAAACCATGAAACATACAAACCTAAACCCTTAACTGTAGACCCCAAACCTTAAACACTAAACCCTAAACACTAAAAACCTAAAAACCTAAACCTAAACTAAATAAAACATAAAAATAAAAAAAAAAATAAAAGCCTAAATAAAATTAAAATATAAAATAAAATAAAAAACCTAAACTAAAACTTAAACCTAAACCTAAACATAAAAATAAATTAAAATAAAAAATAAAACATAAATCAAAATAAATTAAATAGAAACCTAAACTAAACTAAAAAAATTAAATAAACCTAAAAACTAAAAAACTTAAATAAAATAAAAAGTAAACGTAAAATAAAAATAAAATAAATCTAATATAAAATAAAATAAAATAAATGTAAATAAAAATTAAAACTTAAGAAATAAACCTAAAAATAAATAAAAAATAAAACCTAAACCCTAAACTAAAAAAAACCTAAACCTAAAATAAATAATATAAAATAAACCTGAACCTAAACTAGAATAAACTAAACTAAAATAAATAAAACCTAAACCTAAACCTAAAATAAACTAAACCTAAACCCTAAACTAAAGATAATATAATAAAATAAAAATAAACCTAAACCTAAACTAAAAAAAGTTAAACTTAAAATTAAACATAAAATAAAAACCTAAAACCTAAACCTAAAAAAACAAAATAAAAAACCAAACCTAAACCTGAAAATAAATTATAAAATCAAAACCTAAAAAATTAAATAAAAATAAATCTAAACTAAAAAATAAGCATAAACATAAAGCTAAACCTAGAAAATAAACTAAAATAAGAAACCTAAAATAAATAAATAAACTAAAAATAAATAACTAAATTAAATAAAAATAAGAAACAAAAATAAAAAAATAAAATGAACTAAAATAAATAAAAATAAACTAAATAAACTAAATAAACCTAAACCTACTCATTTACTTAATTTTAAAAAAGAACCCTAAACCCCAAACCCTAAACCTGAATCCTAAACCCTAAACCATAACCCCTAAAACTAACCTTAAACCCTAAACCCTAATCCTACAACCATAAACACAAAACCCTATACCCTAAACCCTAAAAAATATTAAACCCTAAACTAACTAAACCCTAAACCCTAACCCAAACAATAAACCCTAAACCCTAAATAATAAAACCCTAAACCCTAAAACCTAAACCCTAAAGCCTACACCTTAAACCCTAAACCCTAAATCGTAAACCCTAAACCCTAAACCCTAAAACCTACAACCCTAAATCCTAAATCCTAAACACTAAACCCTAAATCCCAAACCTAAAACCCCAAACCCTAAACCTTAAAAACCAAAAATCCTAAACCTAAACTAAAAATATATATATAAATAAAAAAATAAAAAAGCTTAAACTTAAATAAAATTAAAAAAATAAAATAAAATAAAAACCTAAACTAAAACCTAAACCTAAACCTAAATTTAAAAATAAAATAAAATAAAACTTAAAAGCTAAACTAAAATAAAATAAACCCAAAAATTAAAAAAAAGCTCTAAATAAAATGAAAGTTATACATGAAATAAAATAAAATAAAAACCAAATAAAAATGTAAACTTAAAAATAAAACCTAAAAATAAAAAATAAAACCTAATCCCTAAACTAAAAAAAAACCTAAACTAAAATAAACTAAACTGAAATAAATAAAACCTAAACCTTAACCTAAAATAACTTAAACCTGAACCCTAAACTGAATAAAATAAAATAAAATAAAATAAAAATAAACATAAACCTAAACTAAAAAATAAAACCTAAAAATAAACCTAAAATAAAAACTTAAAACATAAACCTAAAAAAATAAAATAAAACTCAAAACTTAAACCTAAAAATAAAAAGTAAAACCAAAACTAAAAAATTAAATAGGCATAAACCTCAATCCAAATCTAAAAAATAAAGTACAATAAACAACTAAACAAAAATAGGAAAACCTAAAATAAATAAACTAAACTAAATAAAAAAAACCTAAATAAAAATAAAAAATAAAATAAACTAAAATAAATAAAAAATAAACTAAATAAACCAAACAAACCTAAACCTAACAGTTTACTTAATTTGTTTTTAAAGAAACACTACACCCAAAACACTAAAGCCTAAACCCTAAATCCTAATTCTTAAACCCTAAACTCTAAACCCTAAAACTATCCCTAAACCCTAAACCCTAAACCCTAAACCTTAAAAAACCATAAACCCTAAACCCTAAACCCTAACCCTAATCCTAAATCCTAAACAGTAAACCCTAACCTTTAACCCTAAACCCTAAACCTTAAACCCTAAACCCTCAAATAAACTCTAAAGCCTAAACACTAAACCCTAAACCCTAAACCCGAAAACCAAACCCTAACCCTAATGCTAAACCCTAAACCCAAAACCCTAAACCCTTAACCCTAAACCTTAAACCCTAAAACCTAAAGAGTAAACCTTAAACTTTAAACTAACCCTAAACTCACTAAACCCTAAACCCTAAAGCCAAAACACTAAACCCTAAACCCTAAATCCTAACCCTAAAAAATAAACCCTAAAATCCTAAACCCTAAAACACTAAACCATAAACCCTAAACCCTAAACCCTAAACCCTAAACCTTGAAAACATAAAAACATAAACCTAAACTAAATAAAACATAATAATAAAATAAATAAATAAAATCTAAACCAAAAAAATAAATAATAAAATAAAATAGAAACATAAACTAAAACCTAAACCTAAACCTAAAAATAAAATAAAATAAAATATAAAATAAAATAAATAAAAGCCTAATTTAAACTAAAAAATAAAATAAACCTAAGAATAAAAACCTAAATAAAATAAAAACTAAACTTAAAATAAAAAATAAAATAAACCTAAAATAAAATTAAATAAAAATTAAATAAAAACCTAAACCTAAAAAGTAAATAAAAAATAAAACCAAATCACTAAACTAAAAAAACCAAAACCTAAACCTAAAATAAAACAAATAAAATAAATAAACCTAAACCAAAATAGAAATAAATAAATCCTAAGCCTAAAATAAACTAAACCTAAAGCTAAACCTAAACTAAATAAAATAAAATAAACTAAAATGAACCTAAACCTATAATTAAAAAATAAACCTAAAATAAGCTTAAAATAAAACTTAAACCTAAACTTTAAAAAAAACAAAATAAAAGTCTAAACCTAAACCTAAAATAAAAATAAAACCCAAACCTAAAAAATTAAATAAAAAAAAGTAATAAAAAAAATAAACCTAAAAAATAAATAAAATATAAAATTTAAACTAAATAAATAAACTAAATAAAATAAAAAAATAAAACTTATAAATAAAATATAAAAATAAAAAATAAACTAAAATAAATAAACTAAATAAACTAAATAAACCTAAACCAATATAATTTATAAAAAACCTAAATCTTAAACCCTAACCCTAAATCTTAAACCCAAAGCCATAAACCCTAAAATGAACCCTAAATTAAACCCTAAACCATAACACAAAACATACAACCATAAACCTAAATAAATAAACTATAAACCCTAAACTTAACCTAAAATGAACTAAACCTTAAATAAAACCCTAAACCTAAGCTATGCTAAACCTTAAAACTAAACCTAACTAAAAAACCTTAACCTTAAACTAAATTTTAAACTAAACCCTACACTCTAAACTATAAACCCAATAACCTAACCTAAACTCTAAACCTAAACTATAAACCAAATAAAACTATAAACAAAATCCTAAACTAACAGCTAAACCTAAACCTAAAACTAAACCTAAATCCTAAACTATAAACCCTAAACTAGTGAACCTGTTAATCCTAAACCCTAAACCCTAAATCCTTAAAATCATAAATCAGAAGTAGAAACTAAACACTAAACCCTAATAAAACCATATCCTTAAACCATAAACCCTAAAACCCTAAACCCTAATCATAAAACCCTAAAACTTAATAACCTAAACCTAAATAAAATAAAAAATAAAATAAAATAAAAACCTAATTTAAAAACTAACCTAAACCTAAAAATAAAATAAAAAATTAAAATAAACTAAAATAAATTAAATAAAAACCTAAACAAAACTAAAAAATAAAATAAACCTAAAAAATAAAACCTAAATAAAATAATAATAACTAAATATAAAATACAAATAAAATATATTTATAAAAAAATAAAATAAGAATTAAATAACCTAAACCTAAAAAATAAACCTAAAAATTAAATCAAAATTTAAATAAATAATAAAACCTAAACCCTAAACTAAAAAAAAAACTTAAACCTAAAATAAAAATAAAATAAACCTAAGCCTAAACTAAAATAAACTAAACTAAAATAAATAAAACCTAAAATAAACTAAACCTAAACTTAAACTAAATAAAATAAAATAGACCAAAAATAAACCTAAACCTAAACTAAAATATAAAACCTAAACTTAAAAAAATAAAATAAAATCATAAACTAAAACCTAAAATTAAAATTAAAACTCAACTAAAAAATAAACCTAAGCCTAAACCTAAATCTAAAAAATAATCTAAAATATAAAACCTAAACTAAAATAAATAAACCTAAAATAAATAAATTAAACTAAATAAAATTAAAAAATAAAATAAACTCAAATAAATAAAAAAATAAACTAAATAAACCTAAACCTTTTAATTTGAAAAAATAATAAACCCTATAACCTAAGCCCTAAACCCTAAACCCTAAAACTAACCCTAAACCCTAAACCTTAAACCTACTACCCTAAACCTACAACCCTAAACCCTAAAAGCTTAAACACTAAACCCTAAATAATAAACCCTAAATAGTAAACCCTAAAAACTAAATTATAAGCCCTAAAATGCTAAACCCTAAACCCTATGCCCTAATCCCTAAACCCTAAAACCTACAACCCTAAACCCTATACCCCAAACAAAACTTAAACCTTAAATCCTAAACTAACCTTAAACCCTAAACCCTAAACTCTAAATTAACCATAAACCCTAAACCCTAAACCCTAAGAATGGGAAGAACCTGAACGACAGGAACATCACCTTCAACTAGGCTCAGTCTAGATCTGGTGGCGGAGGCAAAGGCAAAGGCGATGATTATCGCAATGATGGTGGGGGGATCTGGAGGTGTTGGTGGATATAGAGGTGGTGGTCAGATAAGTGGTGGTTATGGAGGTGAGAGGAGCGATGGATGTTACAATCGTGGTGGTAACGAAGGGAGAGATTAGGGATATGATGGCGGATCCCGCTACACCCTAAACCGTAGATCCTACACCGTAAACCCTAAACCTTAAAACTATCCCTAAACACTAAACCCTAAACCTACTACCCTAAACCTACAACCCTAAACCCTAAAAGCTTAACCACTAAACCCTAAATAATAATCCCTAAACAGTAAACCCTAAAACCCTAAAACCTAAATAATAAGCCCTAAAACCCTAAACCTTAAACCTTAAGCCCTAATCCATAAACCCTAAAACATACAACCCTAAACCCTATACCCCAAATAAAACTTAAACCCTAAACCCTAAACTAACCTCAAACCCTAAACCCTAAATTAACCCTAAACCCTAAACTAACCCTAAACCATAAACCCTAAGAATGGAAAGAACCTGAATGGTAGGAACATCTCCTTCAACTAGGCTCAGTCTAGATCCAGTGGTAGAGGCAAAGGTGAAGGCGATGATTATAGCAGTGGTGGTAGGGGATCTAGAGGTGTTGGTGGATATAGTGGTGGTGGTCGGATAAGTGGTGGTTATAGAGGTGAGAGGAGCCATGGATGTTACAACCGTGGTGGTCACGAAGGGAGAGATTGGGGATATGATGGAGGATCCCACTACTCGAGAGGCGGTAGTGGTTCTGATGGGAACTAGAGAAACTAAAGAACAACCGATATGATCGGCTGCTTATGGAACTGTGTCTTTACACTAGAGACGGATATACTTATCTAGGATTTTTGATTTGCTCTACAGGTGCTCATTTTTTATCTATGTTGTCGCTTGTGTCTTACAAAACATGGGGTGCTACTTGGTTGATGAAATTGAAAAGAGGAAATCTTGAATTTGAATTTGATCTTTATTAAAAAAACCTTAAACCATAAATCCTAACCCTAAACCCTAAACTAAAACTTAAACCTTAAACCCAAAACACAAAACCCCAAACCCTAAACCCTAAACCCTAAACCCTAAACCATAAACCTTGAACCCTAAAAAGCTAAAAACCTAAACCCAAACTAAATAAAACATAAAAATAAAATAAATTAAAAAACATAAACTAAAATAAAATTAAAAAAACATAAACTAAAGTCTAAACCTAAACAAAATCTAAAAATAAAATAAAATAAATAAAAACTAAACTAAAATAAAAGAGATAAAAACCTAAACTAAACTAAGAAAATAAAATAAAATAAAATTAAAACAAAATAAAAACCTAAACCTAAAAAATAAACCTAAAAATAAAACCTAAAAATAAATAAAAAATAAAACATAAAAAACTAAAAAAACCTAAACCTAAAATACAAATAAAATAAACTAAGTAAAATAAACCTAAACCAAAAATAAAATAAACTAAACTAAAATAAATAAAACCTAAACCTAAACCTAAGCTAAATAAAATAAAATAAACTAAAAATAAACCAAAACCTAAATTAAAAAAAAAATAAAACTTAAAAATAAACCTAAAACTTGAACCTAAAAAAATAAACTAAAAACCTAAACTTTAATCCCTAAGAATGGGCAGAACCTTGATGGAAGGAACATCACCGTTAACTAGGTTCAGTCTAGATTTGGAAATGGAGGCAAAGGTAGAGGCGGTAATTATTACAGTGGTGGTGGGGGATCTAGAGGTGATGGTGGATATGGAGGTGGTGGTTGGAGCAATAATGGTTATGGAGACGGGAGGAGAGACGAGGTAGCTTGTTGAGGTGGTGAGGGAGATCGTGGATATGATGGATCGCCACATAAGCAGTTCGATGAGAACTGGAGAAACTGAAGAATGACCAATCCAATCTACTGCTTATGGAACTGTCTTTATAGTAGAGACGACTCTACTTATCTAGGGTTTTTGATTTGCTCTATGAGTGCTCATTTTTTATCTATGTCATTGCTTATGTCTTAGAAAACTTTTGGTGCTACTCTGTTGACGAAATCGAAAAGAATAAATGTTGAATCTAAATTTATGCTCTATTAAAATAAACCTTATACCCTAAACCCTAAACCATAAACCCTAAATCATAAACTAAATCTTAAAATATAAACCTAAAACTTAAACCCTAGGCCCTAAACACTAAACCATTAAAACCCTAAACCCTAAACACTAAATCCTAAATTGTAAACCCTAAACCTTAATCCTTAAATCTTAAACCCTAAACCCTAATCCTTAAATCCTAAAACCCAAAACCCTAAACCTAAACCCTAAACCCTAAAACCACAAACCCTAAACCCTAAAACATACAACCCCAAACCCTAAACCCCAAACCATAAACCTTAAACCCTAAACCTAATCCCTAAACTAACCCTAAACTAACCCTATAACCTAAACCCTAAACCCTAAACTAACTATAAACCGTAACCCTAAACCCTAAGCCATAAACCTTGAATAAATATGCCATTAGGAGTAGATCTAAAGAATGACATAATCCTAACATAATTAGGGAAGCTAAAGAAAATGTTTTCAAGAGACTTTCCCTTGATTGTTAGAGATTTGAATACCCTAAACTCTAACCCTAAATCATATTATATTACCAGATATTATAGTATAATGTAACAACATTTATTTGAGCATATAGTGATGTGTTTCTGGATGTTATAAGATGTAAATGTAGTATATTATGGTAAATACTATATTAATATAAATCATAATAAAACCTAAACTTAAACTAAAAAATAAAACCTAAAAATAAATGTAAAATAAAAACTTAAAACCTAAACCTAAAAAACAAAATAAAAACCTAAACTTAAACATAAAAATAAAAAATAAAACCAAAACCTAAAAAAAATAAATAAACATAAATCTAAACTAAAAAATAAGCGTAAACATAAACCTAAACCTATAAAGTAAACTAAAATAAAAAAAACCTAAACAAAAAAATAAATAAATTGAAATAAAACTAAATTAAATAAAAAAAAACCTAAATATAAATAAAATAAATAAAATAAACTAAAATAAATAAAAAATAAACTAAATAAACCTAAACCTATCGATTTACTTAATTTTAAAAAAAAAACCCTAAACCCTAAACACTAAATCTTAAACCCTAAACCATAACCCCTAAAACTAATCTTAAACCCTAAACCCTAAACCCTAAACCCTATACCCTAAACCCTAAAAAACATTAAACCTTAAACACTAAACCCTAAACTAACCCAAAAGCCAAAACTCTAACCCTACCACTAAACCCTAAACCCTAAACCTTAAAACCCTAACCCTAAACCCTAAACACTAAACCCTAAATAATAAACCCTAAATAGTAAACCCTAAAACCCTAAAACCTAAATAATAAGCCCTAAAACCCTAAACCCTAAACCCTAAGACCTAATCCCTAAACCATAAAACATACAACCCTAAACCTATACCCAAAACTTAAACCTAAACCTAAACTAACTTAAACCTAAACTAAACCCTAAACCCTAAACTAAACCTAAAAACCCTAAACCATAAACCTAAGAATGGGAAGAACTGACAGAACATCACCTTCAACTAGGCTCCCTAGATCCCATGTAAGCAAAGGCGATGAAGATTATCATAGTGGTGGTGGGCGATCTAGAGGTGTTGGTGGATATAGAGGTGGTGGTCAGATATGTGGTGGTTATAGAGGTGAGAGGAGCCATGGATGTTACAAACGTGGTGGTCACGAAGGGAGAGATTGGAGATATGATGGCGGATCCCGCTACTGAGATGGTGGTTATAACTAGAAATCAAGAACAACCGAATTGGTCGCTTATGGAATGTTTTACAAATAGAGACTCTACTTATCTAGGGTTTTGATTTTCTATGCTCATTTTTATCTATGTTGTCACTTGTGTCTTACAAAACATGGGGTGCTACTTGGTTGATGAAATTGAAAAGAGGAAATGTTGAATTTGAATTTGATCTTTATTAAAAAAAACCTTAAACCATAAATCCTAACACTAAACCCTAAACTAAAACTTAAACCTTAAACCCAAAATAGAAAACCCCAAACCCTAAACCCTAAACCCTAAACTCTAAACCCTAAACCATAAACCTTAAACCCTAAAAAGCTAAAAACCTACACCTAAACTAAATAAAACATAAAATAAAATAAATAAAAAAACCTAAACTAAAATAAAATTAAAAAAACATAAACTAAAGTCTAAACCTAAACAAAATCTAAAAATAAAATAAAATAAATAAAAACTAAACTAAAATAAAAGAAATAAAAACCTAAACTAAATTAAGAAAATAAAATAAAATAAAATTAAAACAAAATAAAAACCTAAACTTAAAAAATAAACCTAAATATAAAACCTAAAAATAAATAAAAAATAAAACATAAACCCTAAACTAAAAAAAACCTAAACCTAAAATAAAAATAAAATAAACTAAGTAAAATAAACCTAAACCTAAAAAAAAAAAAAATTAAACTAAAATAAATAAAACCTAAACCTAAACCTAAACCTAAGCTAAATAAAATAAAATAAACTAAAAATAAACCAAAACCTAAATTAAAAAAATAAACCTAAAACTTGAACATAAAAAAATAAACTAAAAACCTAAACTTTAATCCCTAAGAATAAACCTTGATGGCGAACATCACCTAACTAAACCTAGATTTGGAAATGGAGGCAAAGGTAGAGGCGGTGATTATTGCAGTGGTGGTGGGGGATATGAAGGTGATGGTGGATATGGAGGTGGTGGTTGGAGCAATGGTGGTTATGGAGATGGGAGGAGAGACGGAGGTTACAGTTGTTGAGGTGGCAGAGGGAGAGATCAGGGATATGATGTCGATCGCCACACGAAAGGTGGGGTTGTATGAGAACCGAGAAAAAAGAATAATCCAATTTGCTGCTTATGGAATTGTCTTTACAGTAGAGACGACTCTACTTATCTAGGGTTTTTGATTTGTTCTATGGGTGCTCATTTTTTATCTATGTCATTGCTTATGCCTTAGAAAACTTTGGGTGCTACTCTGTTGACAAAATCAAAAAGAATAAATGTTGAATCTGAATTTGTTCTCTATTTAAATAAACCTTATACCCTAAACCCTAAACCATAAACCCTAAATCCTAAACTAAATCTAAAAATATAAACCTAAAACTTAAACAGCTAAACACTAAAACCATTAAAATCCTAAACTAAACACTAAATCCTAAATCAAACCCTAAACCTAATCTAAATCTTAAACCAAACCTAACTTAAATCAAAAAACCAAAACCCTAAACCTAAACCTAAAACCCTAAAACCATAAACCCTAAACCTAAAACATACAACCCCAAACCTAAACTAAAACCATAAACCTAAACCTAAACCTAATCCTAAACTAACCCTAAACCCTAAACCTAAATCCAACTATACCCTAAACCTAAACCCTAAACTAACTATAAACCCTAACCCTAAACCTAAGCCATAAACCTTGAATAAATATGTCATTAAAGTAGATCTAAAGAATTTCATAAAACATAATAAATAAAGAAAATGAATTCAAGAGACTTTCCCTTGATTGTTAGAGATTTGAATACCCTAAACCCTAACCCTAAATCATATTACATTACCATATATTATAGTATAATGTAGCAACATTTATTTGAGCATATAGTGATGTGTTTCTGGATGTTATAAGATGTTTTCAAATGTTGTAGCATAATATGGTATTGTGCTCTATTGTCTATATTAATATAAATCATAATTAAACCTAAACCTAAACTAAAAAATAAAACCTAAAAATAAACGTAAAATAAAAACTTAAAACCTAAACCTAAAAAATAAAATAAAAACCTAAACTTAAACATATAAAAATGAAAAAATAAAACCAAAACCTAAAAAAATTAAATAAAAATAAATCTAAAATAAAAAAATAAGCGTAAAGATAAACCTAAACCTATAAAGTAAACTAAAATAAAAAACCTAAACAAAAATAAATAAATTGAAATAAAAAAACTAAATTAAATAGAAAAACCTAAATATAAATAAAATAAATAAAATAAACTAAAATAAATAAAAAAATAAACAAAATAAACCTAAACCTATCGATTTACTTAATTTTAAAAAAACCCCTAAACCCTAAACCCTAAACCCTAAACCCTAAATCTTAAACCCTAAACTATAACCCCTAAAACTAATCTTAAACCCTAAACCCTAAACCCTATACCCTAAACCCTGAAGAACATTAAACCTTCAATAATAAACCCTAAACTAACCCTAAAGCCAAAACTCTAACCCTACCACTAAACCCTAAACCCTAAACCTTAAAACCATAACCCTAAACCCTAAACCCTAAACCCTAAAGCCTAAACCTTACACCCAAAACCCTAAATCTTAAAGCCTAAACCCTAAACCCTAAACCCTAAACCCCAAAGCCTAAACCCCAAACACTAAACCCTGAAACCAAAAAACCTAAACCTAAACAAAAAAATATATAAAAATAAAATAAATAAAAAAAGCCTAAACCTAAATAAAATAAAATAAATAAAATAAAACAAAAACCTAAACTAAAACTTAAACTTAAACCTAAACCTAAAAATAAAATCAAATTAAAAATTAAAACTAAACTAAAATAAAATAAACCTAAAAAAATAAAAAACCTAAATAAAATAAAAGAAATGTAAAATAAAAATAAAATAAACCTAAAATAAAATAAAATAAAAACTAAATAAAGACCTAAACCTTAAAAATAAACCTAAAACTAAAACCAAAAAATAAATAAAAAATAAAACCTAAACTTTAAACTAAAAAAAATACCTAAACCTAAAATGAAAAAAATACCTGACCTAAAGTAAATAAAATAAAATAAACTAAAAATAAACCTAAACTAGAAAATAAAACCTTAAAATAAACCTAAAATAAAAACATAAAACATAAACCTAAAAAAATAAAATAAAAACCTAAACCTAAACCTAAAAATAAAAAATAAAACCAAAACTAAAAACTTAGATAAAAAAATTAAATTATAAAATAAGCATAAACCTAAATCTAAACCTAAAAAATAAACTAAAATAGAAAACCTAAACAAAAATAAGTAAACCTAAAATAAATAAATTAAACTAAATAAAAATAAAAAATAAACCTAAATAAAAATAAAAACTAAAATAAACTAAATAAATTTAAACCTAGTGGTTTACCCAAAACACTAAACTCTAAACCCTGAATCCTAAATATTAAACCTTAAACTCTAAACCCTAAACTAAACTTTAAACCTTAAATCCTAAAATCCTAAAACCTAAACCTAAATCCTAAACCCTAAAACCATAAACCGTAAACCCTAAAACATACAACCCCAAACCCTAAATCCCAAAGCCTAAACCTTAAACCCTAAACCATAAACTAACCCTATACCATAAACTAACCCTAAACCCTAAAATAACCCTAAACCCTAACCCTAAACCCTAAACCCTAAACCTTGACTAAAGATGTCATTAGGAGTAGATCTAAAGAATGACCTAATCCTAACATTATTATAGAAGCTAAAGAAAATGTCTTCAAGAGACTTTCCCTTGACTATTAAAGATTTGAATACACTAAACCCTAAGCATAAATCATATTATATTACCATATATTATAGTATAATGTATCATAATATATTTGAGCATATAGTGATGTGTTTTTGGATGTTATAAGATGTTTTGAAATGTTGTAGTATATTATGGTATTGTGCCCAATAGTCTATATTAATAAAAATCATAATAATAATGATTTAATAAATCTGATGATGAAATTTGTTAAATTTGAAGTGGGAATTAGGTTGTAGTACCAAAGGTGTTCTACGCAACTTGTAGTTTAAAAAGTTAGATTTTATGTTCAAAAGAAATATTATATGTTGTAGCATAGTATAGCATCATATATCATAATATATTATTCTACACTTTTTAAATTCTTTTAGTATTGTACAATCATGTATTTGAGACTACACTAGCATTATTTATAAAAATGTTGATTTATACTTTAAAATGGTGGAATTTGGCCAAATTCATAATAGGTAGAGCATGACATCATAATATATGGTTTCAATTTAAAATATGTAAGTGATATGACTAAAATATATAGTGTTTTATTATTTAGACTAATTTTATGATTTTTTATCTTAAGTAATCCCTTGTGATGTGATATACAATATAAATTAATATAATATGTTCGTGTATTATAATATAGGATACCTTAATATAGTGTATTAGTTCACACTATAATATGTTTAGCATGATATTGTATAGTTAGTTTGAGCTTGCACCATCACAAATCATAAAATGTTGATTACAATGTTAAGATGATGTAATTTGAAGGAATACATTGTTAGGCTTTTGGTTGATGTATTAAAAGTGTGCATAAGAGAAGAAATAAGATTTGATTAGAATTCCATGTCAAGGACATAGAGGGAGATCCGCTAGGGGATCACACATGCATTGTACATGACATGTGAGGCATCTATGTCGAGGGCATAGAAAAAGAAAATTTGCTGGGGATAAGGTTTGAATTTGATTTGATTATATGATTTGCAGAAAGAAGATCTGTTGGGGATAAGAATCTATAATCCACTGGGGATTAAGATCAAATCAACTTTAATTTATTTTATTTTAATTGATGTCGAGGCATATCTATTTGAGATATGGGCTCAAGTCTGCTAGGGATCGGGTATATGAACCTTCCATTAGGGAAGCAGGTTCAGGCTATCTACTTGGGATTGGGATTTGAGTTTGATTTCATTGATTTGTTTGGGGATGTATCCACTAGGGATAAGGGTTTGGTTCAATTTTTTTGATTTAGACTCTACTAGGGGAGTTAGTTTAATTTGGTTCCACTAGGGAGGTTGGTTTTGAATTTGATTTATTTGCTTGACTTATTAATATATGATTTGGGGCTCCACTAGGGAGAAGGGTATGATTTAACTCCACTAAGGAAAATCAGATTGGGATTAATTTAATCTTAGTTAATGTATGGACCTTGTTAGTGTGCGATAGACCCACTAAGATAGGGCTATATTATCCTTGACCTAGCTCAGGTATACAAATCCAAAGGGATAGTCTACCAGCTACGGGGTAGAGCAAGCCAACCGAAGGGGTTGCCTTTCAGTGTGCAACGACTGTGCTAGGATGAATGTGTAGCACTTACATCTTTCAAAGAAAGGAACAATCGTTGGGGTGATCTGTTGGATGCATAAGAAATTGAACCTCACCTATGGTGACTACTGAGTGAATTCCACTAGGGACTTTTGTCAACTCAAAATTAGCCAAGATTAATTTCATTTAATTTCATGTGATTTAATATAGTTTATTTGGTTTAGTTTGATTTTGAATTGAGGGAATATCCATTGGGTATGTGAGCTCGGTCAAATTTGATAGAATTAATTTATGGACCATATCGATGTGTGATGGACCCACTAAGAAGGGGCTATATCAGACTTATCCTACTTCAGATTTAAAAATCTAAAAGGATAGTCTACTGGTCATGGGGTAGAGCTAGCCAACCTAAGTGGTTGCCTTTTAGTGTGCAACGGCTGTGCTAGGAAGAAGGTGTACCAGACTTATAGCTTCTAAAGAAGGGAACAACCGTTGGGATGACCTATTAGTAGCACAATAAATAGAACCTCACTTATGGGCGACTACTAAGTGAATGTCATTGGGGACTTATATCAACTCAAGAGAAGTCAGGTGATTCCTATAGGGAGTTTTGTTGACACTGCCCTAAAGATAGGATGATTGCTTGGGAACAAGTACAGCTAGGGGTGTCCTCTTAATACACAAGTGAATATATATAATATTTATATATTTGTGTAGACCCTGTTGGTGTGCAGGGGACCACACTAAAAGGGGCTATGTCATCCTTGACCTATCTCAGATTTACTAGACCAAGAGAGAATCTACACATCCACAGGATGGATTCTCCAACCACAGGGGAGATTACTAGGATGAAAGAACTATCCAATCTGATAGTAACCCAGGTAGTGTGTAAATGGGGTTGCAAAGGATGTGATCCAAATATAGTGCCCACAGGGGAGGTGCTTCTAGGGCGTTATCTTGATCCCTAGAAAAGAAAGCCTATAGGTGTATAGTGGCCAACTCAAAGAGAAAGCATGGAAGACTTACATCTGGCATGAGTGGTGTATCCTAAGGTTGAGAACCAACCAACCTAAGGTGTATATGTCAACATGAGTGGTGTATCCATCAGCATAGTGAGAACCAACCAGCCTAAGGTGTCGTTAGTGTGCAACGATCAATCTGCAAAGAAGGTGTGTAGGCTTTAAACTTTCCAACTGGAACTGATCATCGAAATAGTCTATCATTGGTGAGAAAGATGATTTCTAACCTAAAGTGACTACTATGTCGGGAGCCTTGAGGAACAATTTGACCCAAACTTGAAGCAGTTAGAAGGGAATGAGCTATTAGGGGACTTATCCTAGAAACCTCAAATATACTTGACTTAGTCAGTGCACAAAGGCTAATCCAAGTAGAAAGCATAGTAGACTCACATCCTCTTAAACGAAGAAAACATGAGGTAGCTTACCGGCCTCACAGTAAGGTCTACCAAAATAATAAGGCGCTCATCAGTGTGAAGTGGCCAAGTAAGGAAGGAAAGTGTAGTGGACTTACATCCTCCAAAGCAAGAAGACCACTAGGGTGACACACTAGCAGGGTAGCATGTTAGCCCAACCTAGAGTAGCTACTGAGTGAGTGCTGCTGGGAGTGTTATCCCAACTTAGAGTAGCCCTTGATAAAATATATGTGTTTGTTTTATATGTTTGTGTGTAGTTTATGTTTGTGTTGTGTCGATGAAGGATAGGACACTGCTCTGGTTCTTTTCACCTACCCTAAACACATTGTGGCAGATTAAAAAATAAGAATACTTTCAACATGGAAGATATTGAATTCAAAATGGAATTTTTATTGATGGTAATTATTTTCAAACATGATATATAATATTTTTTAAGTAGAGCCTATTGATTGGAAGCATTGGATGCTCTCTTTATGATTAATAATTTGATAAGATCCTCCTTGGTAGGCCTTCTCTATGGTAAAAGGGCCTTCCCAAGTGGTTTCAAACTTTCCTCCCATCTTATGACGGACAATAATCTGTCTTCTTAAAACTAAAATAAGCTCTCTTACTTGAAAAGCTCTAAGACAGAACAACTTGTTGTAATCTTGAATCATTTTAACTTTGTACAACTCGAGGTTTTGGCATGCTCGCAGGCGTCTCTCTTCCAAATCTTCGAGCTCTTATAACCATAACTTGGTGTTTCACTCTGTTATGATTTTTCTACCCATAACTATCCTTAGAGTTGGACTTCTAATAGTAGAATGGCTTCAAACCCATACACTAAGGAAAAAGGAGTAGACTGAGTTGGAGTTCTATGTGTGGTGCAGTAGGCCTACAAGGCTTCAACTAACTACTCATGCCACTATCGCTTGTTATGGTTGATTGTCTTCTTTAGCATTTGAATGAGAGTTTTGTTTAAAGCTTCTACTAAGTCATTTTTGCTTGGGTAGTTGATGGTAGAATATCTCCAATCTATGATATGTCTCTTGGCAAAGTTGTTGATCTTAGTGCTCTTAAATGCAGTACCATTATTAGATATAATTCATCGAGGCACTCTGAACTTATATACGATATGGTTCCTAAAAAATTAGAGCATATGCTAAATTGTGACCTCTTTGAGCAGAATCACCTTCACCCATTTGGAAAAATAGTTAGTAGTAGCTAAGATGTATCGATGACCCTCGAAAGATGGAGGATCAATCAAACCCACTATGTTGGTACCCCAACACTTGAATGGCCATGAGGCCAATGTAGGATGTAGAATGTTGGGTGGTCGGTGTTGGACCACAGTGTATTTGACATTGGTGGCATTGCCTAGCAGTATCTATGCAATCTTTGATCATCTACGACCAGTAGTATCCTTATTTCTTGATCTTAACTTTCATCTTTGAATTGAATTGGTTGGATCCATATAATCCTAAGTGTACTTTTGTCATAATCTTATAGGCTCCATGCTTATCTAAACAAAGTCACCATATATGATCGAAAGACCATTGGTATAAGACACCATCCATAAGAGCATAAGAAAGTGCTCTCTGCTTCATCTGATGGGCTTAAGACTTTTCTTGAGGTAGTTTTCCTTTATTTAGGTAATCCATGAATGGTTTCCTCCAATCTAACTCCTCATCCTTCTTGGCAGTGATAACCTCCCCTTCATGAGAGTACTTTTTGATGAGTTTTATATCAATAAAAGATAAAACTTGTTTATTTTGGACCTTTATTGATATAGACTCATCCTCTAGACATGCAAACTCATTGGCAAGCTTGGCTAAAGCATACGCTATGGTGTTCTCTTCTTGAGGAATCTTATAAATGGTAACCTCTAGGATTTGGTCCAATAACTCCATCGTGTTCTTATGGTAGTGATGGAGCTTGGGCTTTAAAACCTTATAGGACCCAATGATTTGGTTGATAACTAGCACATAATCCCTTAAGATGTTGATGTTTTAGATGCTTAGAGCAATGGCTAACTCCAGACCGACAATCAGAGCCTCATATTCAGCTTCATTGTTGGTGTAAGGATTAGACAAATGATATAAGAATCTCATACATTGCGGTCCAGAGTTAACAGAACTATTCTTACCCCTGCGTTTCTTAAAATAGTAGATTATGGTTCTTATCTTCTTTAAGAGGAAGCTGCACCATCAAAGTACATCTCTCAGTGGTGAATGCTTGTATCCCCTAAGTTCAAAATTTGTTCATTGGAGAGATCATCACTAAGCGGAGAGTCAGCAGGAAGTGGGTATGCTACTAAGAAATCTGCTAGCGCTTGTCCTTTCACTGCACAAAGGGGTATAAAGGTAATGTCAATTTGTGAGAGGATCATGGACCGTCATGCCAACCGTCTGAATAGTGTCAACCATGTCATGAGATAGTATAGTGGATTAATTCTAGAGATTAAATTCATCTTATGAAGAAGCATGTAGTGCTGTAGTTTTGGGATGCTAATATTAAAGCTAGGCAATGCTTCTCAATGGGTGGATAATTAGCCTCAGTAGGGACTAGATGATGGCTGAGGTAGTAGAGTCTGTTTAGCTTCCCTTCATCATTAGCTTGGGGAAATAAAGCACAAAGGAAGTTATCTAACACGAGTGTGCAAGTGAGTGGCTTTCTGGATAGCTGCTAGAAAGATCATGTGTAATGCTTGGAGTCTTCGAAGGCATGCTCACACTTATCATCCCACTTAAACTTGGCATCCTTTTGGAAAGAATTTAGAATGGCTAACATCTTTCCGATAGGTTGGATATAAAGCATCTTAGATACGCCAACCACCCTTGGAATGATCTGAGTTGAGTTAAACTTTTGGGGTGGCATTTCTAATATTGCCTTAATCTTCTCTGAATCGATTTCAATTCCCTGGTGGCAGACAACAAACCCAAGGAATTTCCCTGAAGCTAATATGAATGCACACTTCAGGGGGTTTATTTTGAGGTTAATTTATCTCAACTATTTGAAAATTACTCTCAAGTCAAAGAGATAGTCTTTTTTTTTTTTGTACTTTTGACCATGAGATCATTGATATAGCACTCGACTTGATGATAATGAGTTCATCAAAGATTCGAGTCATAGCTAGCTGGTATTAGCATAGGCATTTTTAAGGCTGATAGGCATGACCTTATAGCAATAGATTTATATCGGGATTCTAAAAGTAGTATTTCTTTCATCTTCATAGGACATCTTTATTTGATTATATCTAGATAAGCCATAAATGAAAGAGAAGAATACATGAGATGAGGCAATGTCCACCATCAGCTCTAGGATTGGTAGTGAAAATTCATCTTTTGGACATGCCTTATTTAAATCCCTAAAATTGATGCATATGTTAATTTGACTATTCTTTTTCTTAATTTGGATGATGTTGGCTAAACAGGTAGGGTATTTTTTCTTCCTAGATGAAGTTAGTATCAATCAATTTCATGACTTCATAAATGACCTATTATTTTATGTCTGATCGCATGCGTCTAGGAGCTTATTTGATAGGGTTAGCAGTAGGCTCTATTTTTATTTTATGGACTACTATGTTAGGAGCTAATCCAGGCATCTCTTCACAACTCCACGCAAAGAAATTCTTAAACTCAGTCAATAGCCTAACTAAGTCATTAGTTTTAATTTCATTCAACAAAGAACTCATGTATGTTAGGTGTGGATCTTCTTTAGTTCCTATGTTGATTTCCTTGAGCTCGTCGATGGTTGACTTGATCTTCAGTTTGTATCTTTGACTTCAAAATCAAGGATCATTTGAAGTTTTAAGCATAGCTCCCCATATGAGTTAATATGATTTGAAAAGAACCTATCAGATTCCAAATGATTGGTGATGACTAAGCATTAATCGTCATCATTGATTGGAACCACTATACCGAATCCTAGTTTCGATCTTGGTTGAAAACTTTTGCATTTGTTCTTTCATATTCTTTTGAAGTAATCTGACCTATACTTTGACCAAGTATGTGGGATTAACCCTTTCTTTGCTAAATTATGAACACAAGGCAAGTACTAATCAAAAAGTAATTCTAATGAATCTTTATATGAATTATCCCAAAAAGATGCTCCCAGAAAGAACCTCTAAGTCTTTGCACCTGTGAATGACTTAGGGGCTTCCTTAATTACCAAACCCTCAACTTTTTAAGAAGAAAGTATGGTTAGAGCTAAGGTTCTAAACTAATGCCTAACTATTTCATATATAAACTTGGATACAATTATCTTTGCTTTGGAGCCCGGTCTTAATCGCTATCTGGTTCAAGTGTCACCTCTAAGGGAGTCTACTACTAAGAAGAGCTGACTAGTGTGTTAATCATATAAGACTTAGCTTATGAACTAGATTCTAAGTCTATATGGATAGCAGGTGTGCTCCTAGTAGCTAGGATAGATCTTCTATTAGGTGGCCAATAAAGAGGTTTTCCACCCATAGGACTGCCTCTGACTTCCTTTGACTGGTGGAGGTCAGGTCGTCTTACCCATATGTTCGAATGGAGTAAGGAACTGTGGGTGGAATCTTATGTTAGGCTCCACTTCCTCCTCCAAATCTATTTCCACTCCCTTTTATTTTTAATTTTCATTTTCTCTTTTCTTTTCTTTTTCTTTTTCTCTTGATTTTTCTTTTTCCTTTTCTTTTATTTTTATTTTTAAACTTTGGCCAAGTTTATGAGAATAGACTTATTGATTTTAAGGGAGGTAGCAAGCTGCATCCTCATATATGAAGACCTCATGAACTAAATGGCTTGAGATCTCCTTTGACAAAGAAGACGATCCCACCTCTCGTGAACTTCATACATTGATGTAGACAAGATGGAACTATGTTGTTCTCATGTATCCATGGTCTCCTAAGTAAAGCATTCAAAGATGTATCTAAGTCTATAATGTCAAACTTAGCTTCGGTCTTCTAATCATATATCTCCAAGGGCAATACTATGGAGCCTAAGGCCTATTGACCTTACTTTTGGAGTGCAAATTCAATCTTCCCATCCTAGACTTAGGAGTCATCTAGACACTAAGACTTCCCTAGTCATAAGACACTTCTAACAATTAGGTAAACACTTAACCTAAGCCTAAAGACTTAGAAGGGTTAACCATAGGATTAGGTTATACTATAGGGATTGGGATAATCCATCTACCCTACAACCCAAATCCAATCCATGTTCACCTTCTCAAACTAAACCTCAAGTTCAATTCAAACATCAAATTCAAATTTGAATCCAAACCCAAATTCTAAAACCAAATGATTGACGCCCATGATCAAATCCAAACTTGAAACCCTTCCTAAGCCATATGACCTATCCCATGGACTTAGCCAAATCCTAATCCAATTCAATCCAAAATCAATTGATTTTCTCATAATCAATTTATATCTTCAATCGTCTTCCTAATATAAATGAAATCTACATTCAAATGATCAAACTAAATCAAAATAAATCAAATTATATCAGAACCCTTCCTAAGCGATATGACCTACCCATGGACTTAGCTAAATCTTAATCGAAATCAAGTAAAACTCAATTGATTTTCTCACAAATCTATCATATTTTCAATCATCTTCACAAATTTAAATGAAATATATATTTAAATCATCAAAACTAAATAAAAAAAATTAAAATCCAAACCTAAGCCACATGACTCAACTCCATGGACTTAGCCAAATTCCTTCATTCCAATACCCAAATTCAATTGATTTCTCATGAAGTAATCAAACGTTCAATCATATTCACAAATATAAATGAAATCTACAATCATCAAGCCAAACCAAAATCAACCCAAGTCAAACCCAACTTAACCCTTTTGACTTCAAATGTTTAAATGAACCAAAACTCATTTGAACCTAAGCCAATTGTAATTGAATTTATATATCAATTCCAAATCATATATAAACCCAACTAAATCAAACTCAACCCAAAATCAAGCCTACTAAACCAAATTGGTCCACTTGACCCAAAGTGGCCAATTTGACCTATTTGAGCTAAGTTTTAATCATACCCAAATTGGATTGAACCAACCCCATAAAAACCTCCCATCATAATTATTGATCACCCTAGGTTAATCAAGTATCACAAGTTGGGTCAAACCAAGTCAACCCCTTATCCCATATGAACCCGAACTAGCCAAAATGCAACCTAAGACAAATCCCTTGAAACTAATGATTCATACCAAATCGAAATCAATATTTGAATATGACTTGACCTTCAATTGAATCAAACCAAACCCAATTTATGCTCTTGACCCAAGTTGACCCAATTGACCTAAAAAACAAATTGGGTCAAATCAAAATATAAACCAAATTGATTGCAACCAATGGCTCAAGTTCATTCCAAATTGATTGTTGAACTTTACCAAAGCCATGATTGGACCCAATTGAACCTAATTGACTTACTTAGCCCAAATTGACCTAAAGGTTCAAGTTCACCTAAATCAAAACCAAATCCAAATTAATTGATACCAAAGCCTAAAATTATCTTCAATTGGTCAACTAAACCCAAACTAACACCCAACATAAGCCAATTTTGCCAATTTGGTCAAATTGGTTAACTTAATCCATTTGACCCAAATGAATTCAAATGAGCTAAAATCAAATCTAAGCTAAACTAAACCAAACCAATTGAACCAAAACATCCTAAATGATCATATGAACTTATCCCAACTCTTGGTTTGACCTAATTTGACCAATTGGTCAACTTGACCCAACCTAACCTAATTTTTCCTAAATGAGTCAAACTGAGCCAAACTTAACCAAATCAGCTCCAATTGACTTGAAATTTTGGCTAACCCACTTTTGGCTCATTTCAAATCTACCCAAATCAATCCAATGCTAAATGATCATTCTACTCTTCGATCAAGGGCATCACATGAGACAATTCACCCAAGTAAGAGGTCATTTCCATTTATTGGGAACTTAGTACTCTCCAAATGGTCCACTTAGGCACCTAGGACACTACCCAACCTATCCCAAGGGGTGGTTGGGTCAGCTATGACCCATGGGAGGTAAAATCACCTCACCCTCCCCATTAGAGCATTTAAAACCCATAGGACACCCATGATTCCTCCTTAGCATCCATCTCCACACCTTGAACCAACTAAGCTAAGCTAACTCACCTCCTCCCTACCACCCATGACTCCCTGAGATGGATGGACGATCGTTTGAAGCTAAATTAGATCCCACCGTCCATCAAGATGAGAGGGTATCTCCCCATTTTCACTCAAACACACACAAAAAGAATTCCTCAATTCCCTAGCTACCCAAGATGAGATGCTAGCGCCATTCTCTAAGCTCCCAAGCTCATTCCTCGATCGAAAAATGACATTCCCATCTGTCCTAAAATAGGACAGTCCCATTTATGACCTAACTTCCCTATTTCTCCATCAAACACAAATTAATTTTCCACGCACCTTCCCTAGGCCTTGTCGAGCAAGAATCAATCATCTGCCAAGCTTCCCTAGCACAAGAGGTGGGACTTCAATCAAACCGCAGCTCCAAATCATCAGTTCATGGCCGTCCAAGCGAACATCGAGGAATTGATCCAATTACTGCTCAACATGGCTTCATCTTTGCTAGATGAAGCTTCTTCAATTGTTTGAGCCACTAGTCTTGAGCTCCGGTGAGGTATGCTTCCAAAATTGATCCTTAGGAAAAAATTGGTTGGAGCATTTTGAAGAGAACTTCCTTCTCGTGTGATCTTGATTGTTGGATCCCCTCCGATTGATGTCATGAAGGTCTGAGATCATTTTGGATTTGATCCGAGCTTGGGTAAGCTTAAATCAAGTGAGCAATGGAGGACGGACTACATTCTCCCTCACCCGCATGACGTTAGATCATGCATCATCCATTCCATGTGACCAGAATGGATGGTCTTGATTAGATCCACTAGATTGATCTAATTTAATCCTATTAAGCTATGGGATTAATCATAACCATCAGATCTTAGATCAGACGATAAAGGAGAAAGTGCGTTCACAACTGCCACATAGGCACTGAGTCGGATAAGTTTTAAGTAGCTATCCCGCGATGCCACGTGGAAAGCACGCTGCATCAGTGCACCACATGGCACTAACAGGAATAGGCTTTAATCTGGCTTAATTAATCATTTTTCATGGCAAAAACTTCTAAAAATCATAGAGAAATAAAACAAATGCAAATAAATACTCATTTTAAAGGAATTTTAGAGGAGAATTAATTAATAATGATCTTAACTAATTTTGAACAGTAATTAAGATTTAATTAAAGTTTAATTACAAAATTAATTAGCTTAATTACTCCTTAATTACTTATGCATTTAATCCCAAATTTTATGGGATAATTTAATGGGATGACCTCTACCTCACATGATTTTCTTGGGATTTATTGCTCAATTAATTAGAAAAATGGACTAACTAAACCTTAACTACCCTTTTAAGTTAATTAATGATTAATTAATCCCATGAATATAAATAAATTAAGTTTATTAATCATTGTTCAATAGTAAGTAAACTAAGGAGTAGGGTTGGGGCCCCTTTCCATAAGTTCATTTCACCCTTTTTTTAAAATGAAATTAATTATGATTTAACTAATTAATTAAATCACTTAATAAAATGGAAATCATAATCACATCAGACCTTAATTAATTAAATCTTGGGGTCAACCTTTAGGTGTTTAATAATCTAAAGGAGTTTCCTGAAATTATAGTTAGTCCACATGTGTAGGAAAACCATAAGAGTAATTAAATAAGTCCTGTAATCTAATTAACTATTAATCATGGGCCAATTGCATTATGCCCCTATTATTTCCTAAAAACATTACAAGTTTATTCTTCATGCATAGCATATTGGCTCATAATTATTTAGTTAATTACTTTAAGGTGACATAGGTAAGAGTAATTAATTCATCTAATTAGGGGTTCAACTTAATTAACCCATAAAATCAACTTAATTACATTTCCTTAAATTAAATTAAATCACTAATGTGGGAATGGGTTTAAAATAGCAGTGATGATTTCTCTTCTCCTCTTTAAATTAAATCAAATCCAAAACTTAAATAATAAAGAAGCTTTGGTTTGCTTTAAATAATCTTATTTGAGTAGATTGTCCTTAAGAACTAGTTTGGTTGAATGAATCACATGCTTGTATTTAATTGTCCTCTTTCCAATCATGTTAAATTTGGTATGTCATTTGAATTCATACATCTATCTTTTCAAAATCAGTTAAAATAAAATGGATTTCCATTATGTAATCTTGCATGTGTTGATTTAATTTAATATATGCATGGCTATTATCCCTATTAAATCCAAATGTATTTTTCAAAAGCTTATAAATGAATAATAATATGTGTTATGATTCCAATTATAAATACATAAGAAATGCATATGCTTATATCTTAAGTGTATGAATGTTGAGTTCTCTTTCCTCTATTCATGTGTTGATTTATATAAGATTGAATGGTAATAGGTATATAGTCTAGAAATTGGGACATGAGGTTTAGCCCCAAAGAGGTCATTTGATTACCTCACTTTGGTTTGTTTAATGACATGTACCCATTTGATTTCATTCTTATGTATTTCAACATTAGAATTTGGACAGAGCTTTAATTCATATATGTAAATGATTCAATAAAAAATATAGATTCTTTGCATGGTTTTCATTCCCTCATTTATGTATACATCCATGTGTGTCCAAGAAAAGCAAGTATATAGTTTGGTCATCCCGAGAATACAACGCTTTAGTTAGCCCCAAGGAGGTCATTTGATTACCTCACTTCCTTAGTTTAACAATGACATGTACTTGCCTATATCTTTGTGCATATATATGTATATGTGATTAGTGAATGAAAATCCCATTTTACATTGAAATTGCATGCTTCATAATTGACTAAGTGGTTGAATTAATTAGCCACATGATTTGGAGCTTACTTCTTATGTTCATGTATACAAATTTACATATGTTTGAATGCAAATGGGTATATAATCTGGACATGCTGAGAATATGAGGCTTTAGCTAGCTCCAAGGAGGTTGTTTGATTACCTCACTTCCCTGGTTTGATAATGACACATGCTTATTTAATTCAATCTTATGTCTTTTTTGAATAAGAATTTTGATAAAGTTTAAAATTAATAAGTTTAAATAATTCAATCAATAAAAATATAAAATCTAAACATACACATACATTCATCATTTAAGTGTGCTAAAATATGTTGCATGTATAAATACACATAGGATTAAATCAATGCATGTTACATGTGAAGGAAAGGAATGATTTAATATATGTCATGTGGTAGTAATTCTATTAAATTAACCTTAAGATGTCTTTCATTTTGAATAGGATTATTTAAAGTGAACGTAAAATTAGGATTAATTAAATTGCTTAATAAACCATCACTAAAGTGAACTAAATCAAATTAATATACTTTAGAAAGTGATTTAAGATAGGTATGAAAGAGGGCAATCCTCTTTTCCTCTCTTTATGCTAGTAATCAAATGAAACAAAATTAAAACAAATTCTACTTCAATTGAAATCAAACTTTCATGTTAAATTGAATCCTTCTACACTTAGAAAATACAACACTAATACCACATAAGACTTAATAAACACAATAGAATTAAGTCACCACTTCTAGCTCTAAGTTAGGGGCGGTGTATCTGATGTATGTTTTGTTTTATGATGTCTTATTTTAGATTGGATGTTAGGGTGTATGCTTCGTAGACTGGATGATAGGCCAATATTAGCCTAATCATATTTTCTATAGGGGATTGTGCTTAAGGGAGGCTTAAGAATAAATATGAATGCTATTTTTGTAGGTTGCTTAAATCCATAAGAATAATCCAAGTTAGGATAGGTGGGCTTAGTTACCCATGTGTAGGGTGCTAATTCAAATTATAAATACAATTGCTTGAGATTAATAAATAAGCTTTGGTTTTCTTTAAATAATCTTATTTGATTTTATTATCATTAAGAACTAGTTTCGTTGAATGAATCGCTTGCTTATATTTGATTGTCTTCTTTCCAATCATGTTAGTTTAGTATGTCATTTGAATTCATGCATCCATATTTTCAAAATCAAGTAAACTAAAATGAATTTCTTTTATGTAAGCTTGCATGTGTTGATTTAATTTAATATATGTATGGCTATTATCACTATTAAATAACAATGTATTTTTTAAAAGCTTATAAATGAATAATAATATGTGTTATGATGCTAGTTATAAATACATAAGAAATGCATGTTTATAGCTTAAGTGCATGAATGTTGAGTTCTCTTTCCTCTATTCATGTGTTGATTTATATTAGATTGAATGGTAATTGGTATATAGTCTGAACATCCTAGGAACATGAGGCATTAGCTAGCCCCAAGGAGGTCATTTGATTACCTCACTTCCCTAGTTTAACAACGTCATGTACCTATTTGATTTCATTCTTATGTATTTCAACATTTGAATTTGGTTAGAGCATTAATTCATATATATAAATGATTCAATAAAAAATATAATCTTTGCATGGTTTTCTTTCCCTCGTTATGTATACATCCATGTGTGTCCAAGAAAAGCAAGTATATAGTATAGAAATCCTAGATAATACGAGTCTTTAGTTAGCCCCAAGGAGGTTAATTGATTAGCTCACTTCCCTAGTTTAACAATGACACGTTTGCCTATATCTTTGTACATGAATATGTATATGTGATTAGTGAATGAAAATCCCATTTTACATTAAAATTGCATGCATTCATAATTGACTAAGTGGTTGAATTAATTAGCCATACGATTTGGAGCTTACTTCTTAAGTTCATGTATATGAATTTACATATGTTTGAATGCAAATGGGTATATAGTCTGTACATCTAGAGAATATGAGGCTTTAACTATCTCCAAGGAGGTCATTTGATTATCTCACTTCCCTAGTTTAACAACGATACATGCCTATTTAATTTCATTCTTATGTCCTTTTTGTATAAGAATTTGGATAAAGTTTTAAATTAATATGTTTAAATAATTCAATCAAATAAAATATAAATTATAAACATAAACATGCATTCATCATTTAAGTGTGCTAAAATATGTTGCATGTATAGATACACTTAGGATTAAATCATATGCATGTTACATGGGATGGAAAGGAATAATTTAATATATGTCATGTGGTAGTAATTAAATTAAATTAAACTTAAGATGCCTTTCATTTTGAATAGGATTATTTAAAACAAACCTAAACTTAGGATTAATTAAATCATTTAATAAGCAATTCACTAACAAGAACTAAATTAATTTAATATACTTTAGAAAGTAATTTAACAAAAATTAAAAATCTCAAATCAATTAAACTACTTCAAGTGAAATCAACCTTTCATGTTAAATTGAATCCTTCTACACTTAGAAAATACAAAACTAATGCCTAACAAGACTTACCACAGAAGCCTTAATACACACATTAGAATTACATCACCACTTCTAGCTCTAAGTTAGGATGGTGTATATGTGATATATGATTTTTTTATGATGTATTATTCTAGATTGGATGTTAGGGTGTATGCTTCGTAGACTGGATGATAGGCCAATATTTTCCTAATCATGTTTTCTATAAGGGATTATGATTAAGGGATGCTTAAAAAAATGTGAATGCTCTTTTTGCAGGTTGCTTAAATCCTTAATCATAATCCAAGTTAGGATAGGTGGGCTTAGTTTCCCATCTGTAGGGTGCTAAGTCCAAAATATAAATACAACTGCTAGGGATTATATGTATATTTAGCTAACCTCTATTTTGCAGGTGTAATTAGATTTACTTTTCTCACATAAATGTAATTTTTGCAATAGGAATTAGGATTAGTGCTATAGAAGATTAGGATAAGCAATGTCCAGAAGGCATTGTGCTAGGGTGCCCTATGATGCCTTTAAAACAAGCACCATCCAAATCAAAGAAAGAATCAAATCAAAAATAGAGATATGATGAAAAAAGACACCCCATAGCATTTAATACAATTATAATTATTCTTTCATATTTTCCATGTTGTATAAGGGTAAAGCTCATCTACCCATCTTTTCTTTCTTCGGGTTGTACGGACGTACCTGACTGCATAGGCCTTTTATTCTTTTACGATAGTTTATATAATTGTTTGATGTTATGTTTACATTGTGCATTAGATGGCATGCTTTTCATAGTTTCTTAAATGATTGATGCTTTAATGTGTGGCTTGGATACGATTAGGCTCTTAGGATAAAAATAACTTTTCTACCCAACTAATCACTCATAACTATATTTTAAACAATTCATAACCTCATCATAATCACTAAGACATAAATAAGATAATTAAAAGATTTAACATCATGCATGCATATTCTTTCTCTCTTGAACATGATGGATCTCCATCCTTTCATAAAAAAAGAATGCTTGACCTATGAGGGCCTCCCTTGTGGTGGAGAACACCATTTCTAGCCTAATTGACCCATAACCTATTTCAGCATGTATTTAGGCATAAAAAAAATCTTAAAGACTCTCTCAGAATATTGTGTCTAAAATGAAATAAAATTTGAAAAAAAATTTCATCTATAGATTAAGTCATATGCTTATACTACTCATGCTCTAATCTCTCAGAGAGTGTGTTTAGGGCTCTAGTCTCTTTCAAATTAAATAACTACCCTAGCTATCTTGTAATTCATAAGGCCAGACTACATGGTTATATAATCATAGAGGAGTTAGGCGCCACTCATGTGGTTATAAGTCCAGAAGTCGGACAATTTATTCTCTCTTGTGGAGGTAAACACTTATGTCCACCTGTCGATTAGATTTATGTCATCTTGTTGCTCGTACTAAAGCTCCCTAGATTTAGGATCTGAGGTAGCTATTTCTTTCGAGCTATGAGGATAAATCCTCACCTCTTATGCATTTCCACAACATTGTGTTAGTGGATTATAATCCCTAGTAATCTAATTAAATTTTATCTCAAAACATATAAATCTCCTCAACTTCAAAATTATAAAGCCTAACCATAATATAAATTGGATTGATCACTAAGCTTCCTAATATCATGAGAATTTCCTACTTATTTCATTTGGATTCCAAAAATTAGTCTTCTCCTTGAACTTTCCCAATTGATTTTCCAAATACAAAAAAAATCCTTAGATAGTCTAACCTTGAAATCTTTGAAGATGATAATTGTCTACTTCAATCGAGAGTATTCTTAGGAAATTTCATTTACTAAGATGTAATTAACTATGGAGGCTTACCTCCATAGGGAACTTAAGAACTAGTTTAATATAAACCCTACTTTATTTATACATATAAAGTAGGGGAAAAATCTTAGGTACATTCGAAGACCCATCATGCTTTAGGAGTCCTTATTATGTGATTAGGTCCATTGTAGGGGGATGCCTCTATCTTTCGAGATAGTACATTATACCTTAATGTTGTACCTGATCACCGCAAAAAGTACCCTCTACTTATACATCCAAAAATAAACACAATAAGGCCCTCTTGCCTTGTTCATTGAATCCTCTCAACATCATCCTTTCGTTTTGGAGTTTGGAAATTTCTATCCTCAAGTAGGAAAGGGTTCTTAGACTCATAATGTTGACTAATACACCTAGGTCAACCAAAACTCTGGATAGCATGTATCTGCCAACATTCATTGTAATATAAAGAGGCACTTGTGCTCGGTCGTCCCTAAGAGTAAGTATTCATCGCTGAATGTAAATAAATAAAAACCTAAACCTATAAAATAAACCTAAAAATAAAACATAAAAATAAATAATAAATAAAACCTGCACCAAAAACTAAAAAAAAAACCTAAACCTAAACTGAAATTAAAATAAACAAAATAAAATAAACTTCAACCTAAATAAAAATAAAATAAATAAAACCTAAACCTAAACCTAAAATAAACTAAACCTAAACCCAAATCTAAAAATAAATAAAAAAACTAAAAATTAACCTAAACTTAAACAAAAAAATAAATCCTAAAAATAAACTTAAAATAAAAACCTAAAACATAAACCTAAAAAAATAAAATAAAAACCTAAACCTAAACCTAAAAATAAAAAATAAAACCTAAACCTAAAAAATAAAATAAAATTAAAACTAAACTAAAAAAATAAACCTAAACCTAAACTTTAACCTTAAAATAAACTAAAATAAAAAACCTAAACTAAAATAAATAAACTTAAAATAAATAAATAAAACTAAATAAAAATAAAAATAAACCTAAATAAAAATAAATAAATAAATAAATTAATTAATTAAATTAAATAAAAAATAAACTAATAAACTAAATAAACCAAAACCTACTTGTTTACTTAATTTTAAAAAAAAAAATTTAAAAAGAAATGAAACCCTAAAACACTAACCCTAAACTAATCTTAAACTAAACCCTGACCTAAACAAAACCTTGAACCCTAAACTCTAAACCCTATACCCTAAAACCCTAAACCCTAAACCCTAACCCTAAACCCTAAACCCGAAACTCAAAACCCTAAACCTAAACCTAAAATAATTAAATATATTAAAATATAAACTTAAACCTTAAAACCTAATAAACCTAAAAATAAACACTAAGAATGGGCAGAACCTTGACTACAGGAACATGACCGTCAACCAGGCTCAATCTAGATCTAGTAGTGGAGACGAAGGGGGAGGCAACACTTATCGCAATGGTGGTGCAGGATTTGGAGGTGCTTGTGGATATGGAGGTGGTGGTCAGAGTAGTGGTGGTTATGTAGGCCGGAGGAGCGACGAAGGTTACTGACAGTGGTGGTAGAGAGAGATAGGGATATGATGGTGGATCCCAACTCGAGGTCGGGGTGGTTGATGGTAATGGAGAAAGCGAAGAACGCAATCGGATCTACTTGTGGAACTATGTCTTTACAGTAGAGATGGTTCTAGTTATCTAGGTTTTTTGATTTGCTCTATGTGTGCTCATTTTTGATATATGTCATCACTTGTGCCTTAGAAAACTTGATGTGTTACTTGGTTGATGAAATTCAAAAGAAGAAATGTTGAATCTAAATTTGTCCTTTGTTAAAAAATAAATAAATAAAAAATCGAGAACACTAAACTATAAACTAAAAACTTGAACTAAACTTAAAACCTAAAACTAAACCCTAAACCCTAAACTAAAAACTAAACCCTGGGGTTTTACTTAATTTTTTTAAAAAAACCTAAACCCTAAACCAAACTCTAAATCCACAAACCTAAACACTAAAACTTACCCTAAACTTAACCCTAAACTGCTCAAACCTAAACCACAAAGAACCCACAATCCTAAACCAACCATAATCTAAACCAAACTTAAACACTAAACCATAAACTCTCTAAAACCCTAAAACCACAAAATAAACCCTAAACCACTCCTAAAAACCAAATAAAACCTAAACTCTAAACCTAACAATAAATAAAACCCTAAACCATAAACTAAACTAAACCTAAACTAAACCCTAAACTAAAATAAATCATAAATCATAACCACAAATAAAAATCATCTAAACTATATAATCTAAAATAAAAAAAAAAAACTTAAACTAATAAACCTAAACCTAAAAAATAAAAAAATAAAATAAAATAAAATAAAATAATTAAAAAACCTAATCTAAAAAAAAAAATAAAATAATAAAAAAAAACCTAAATAAAATAAAAAAAATAAAATAAATAAATAAATAAAATAAAATAAAATAAATAAAAAAAACCTAAACATAAAATAAACCTAAAATAAATAAAAATAAAACCTAAATCATAAACAAAAAAAAATAAAATAAAAAAAAAAAAAATAAACTAAACATATTATAATATAAACTAAACTATAATAAATAAAACCTAAACCTAAACTAAACTAAACTAAATGAGTAAAATAAATTAAAATAAACCTAAACCTAAAAAAATAAAACAAAAATAAACTAAAAGTTAAAAAAAACCTAAAAAAAAAACTAAAATCCTAAACCTAAACTAAATAAACATAAAAATAAAATAAATAAGGAAACACAAACAAAAATAAAATAAAAAATTAAAATAAAATATTAACATAAACTAAAACCTAAACCTAAACCTAAACCTAAACCTAAACTCATAACTATTATTTTTACACTTGATAAATTAGAAAAAATTATATAAAATACTTTCTTCTTTATTTAATATTGATAACTTGAAGTAATTCTTAAATAATAGACATAATATAATACTTTATTATTTATTTTTTAGGTTTAGGTTTTATTTTTTATTTTTATGTTTAGGATTAGGATTTTATTTTATTTTTTTAGGTTTAGGTTTTAGGTTTTTATTTTAGGTTAATTTATAGGTATTATTTTTTTTAGTTTCTTAAACCCTAAACCCAAAACCCTTAACCATAAACCCTAAACCCTAAAATAAATAAACTAAACTAAATAAAAAAAATAAAATAAATAAACTAAATAAACTAAACTCTTGGTTTACTTAATTTAAAAAGAAAAACCACAACCCTAAACCTAAACCAAAAACACAAACCATAAAATAACCTAAACCTTAAACCCTAAACCTCCCTAAACCCTAAACCCAAATATAAACCCTAAATAAAATATTAAAAATTAAAAAAAAGCTGAGCCCTAAACCCTATCAACCTCCCCCTGCCCTACCAGGCCTAACCTAAACCCTGAGCCCTATACTGACCCAACCCTAAACCCTAACCCACTGAGCAAATCCAACCCAAACCTACCACCCAGGCCCTGACCCCAACCACAACCACTCACTTAAACCACAGGCCTAAACCTACTAGATCTGATCCTACCACTGCCACCCTAACCCACTAAACTGAGCCCCAGGCCCTACCTAAACCTACCCAAACTTAAAACTTAAAGCATAAACTAAATGAATAAATTTAAAAATTAAAAGATAAAACTTAACTAAACCTAAAGCTAAACTAAAATAACAAATAAACTAAATAAAATAAATAAACAAAACCTATAAACTAAAATAAAACTTAAATAAAATAAAACCTAAACATAAAAAAGCTAAAATAAAATAAAATAAAAACTTAAACCTAAAAAATAAATCTAAAAATAAAACCTAAAAATAAATTAAAAATTAAACCTAAGCACTAAATTTTTTAAAAAAATGTAAACCTAAAATAAAGAAAATAAAATAAACCTAAACCTAAACTAAATACTAAATAAATAAAACCTAAACCTAAAACTAAATAAAATAAAATAAAGATAAACCTAAACCTTAAAATATAAAACCTAAAATAAAAAGTAAAACTTAAAACCTAAACCTAAAAAAATAAATTAAAAAACTACCTAAACCTAAAATTAAAATAAAACCAAAACCTAAACACAAAATAAATAAAAAAAACTAAACTAAAATAAAAAAGCATAAACCACATAAAAAAAAATAAACTAAATTGAAAAACCTACAAAATTAAATAAAAAACAAATAAAGACTAAATATAAATAAAATAACCTAAATAAAATAAAAAAATCAAATACTAAAATAAAAGAAAAAATAAATTAAAATAAACTAAATAAACCTAAAACTTACCAGTTACTTGTAAAATAAAAATAAACACCACAAACTCAAATCCTAAACCTAAACCTAACTAAACCTACCCAAATCCTACCACAACTAAACCTAAACTGAGCCTAAACTAAAACCACCCTAAACACACTGATCCAAATCCTACTGACCCCTAACCCTGAGCCACAGGCTCTAAACCTAAACAACTCCACTAAACCCCATAAACCCAAAAACTAAACTGAGCCACTACCACTGTGACCTACCACTAAATAACTAAACTTAAACTTTAAACCATGACCACAAATAAAATAAAATAAACCACAACCTAAACTAAATAAAACCTAAAAACTAAATAAGATCATAAATAAAATAATAAAACCTAAACTAAAACCTAAACTTAAAATAAAATAAAATAAAATAAGATATAAAATTAAATAAATAAAACCTAAACTAGATACATAAAATAAACTAGAATAAAAACCTAAATATAAAACTAAACATAAAATAAAATTAAAATAAACTAAAATAAAATAAAATAAAACCTAAACCTAAAACTAAAATAAAAAAATAAAACCCAATAAAAAAAAAAATAAACCTAAAAAAAACAAAATAAAATAAATAAAATAAAACTATAAAATAAACTAAACTAAAATAAATAAAACCTCAACCTAAACCTAAACTAAACCTAAAATAAATGAAATAAAATAAAATAAATAAACCTAAACTAAACTAAAAAATAAAACCTAAAATAAACATAAAATAAAACCTAAACCTAATCCTAAAATAAAATAAAACCTAAACATAAACCTAAAATAAAAATAAAACCTAAACTTAAAAATAAAATAAAATAAAACTCAACTAAAATAAAATCAAACCTAAACATAAACCTAAAATAAACTAATATAAAATCTAAAATAAAATAAATAAACCTAAATAAAATATAATAAAACCTAAACCCTCTTTAAAAAAACTAAAAAAAATAAAACAAAAACCTAAACCTAAAATAAACTAAACTAAATAAAACATAAACCTACTATAAACTAAACCTAAACCAAACTAAATAAAATAGATAAACTAGAGAAACCTAAAACTATAAAAATAAAACCAAAATAAACCTAAAATAAAACCTAAAACCTAAAAAAAATAAAGAAAAACCTAAACCTAAACCAAAAATAAAAATAAAAAAGACTAAAATGATAAATAAAATAAATTAAAAAAGAATACACATAAAAAAAAATAATAAAATAAAAACTTAAACTAAAATAAATAAACCTAAACAAATAAATAAATAAATAAAATAAACCCAAATAAAATAAAAATAAAATATAAATAAACTAAACTCTTGGTTTGCTTGGATTAGAAAAACTCAAACCACAAATACTGAGCCTAAACCTAAACCATAAACCTACAACTAAACTAGAAAACACCCTACCTTAAACCCTAAATAACCAGCCCAAAACCTAAATGCTAAGTCCTGAGCCACAAACCTGATAAATCTGAAACCCTAAACTCTAACCCTGACCTAAACCATAAAAAACTAAACCCTAAAAAACCCTAAACCTAAAACTAAACCACAAACAAAAACCTAAAAATAAAACCTAAAATAAAATAAAACTTAAACCTAAATAAAATCATAAAATAAAATAAAATGAAAATCTCAACTAAAACCATAACCTAAACCTAAAAATAAAATAAAATAAAAAGCAAAAATAAAATAAAATAAAATAAATAAAAACCTAAATTATGCTAAAAAATAAAATAAACCTAACAATAAAAAACCTAGATATAATTAAAACTAAACATAAAATAAACATAAAAAATTAAAATAAAATAAAATAAAAACCTAATAATAAAAAAAATAAAACCTCAACCCCAAACTAAAAAAAACTAAACCTAATATGAAAATAAAATAAACAAAATAAAATAAACCTAAACCTAAACTAAAATAAACTAAACCTAAACCTAAACCTAAACCTAAACCTAAACTAAACTAAATGAAACAAGATAAACTAAAAATAAAGTAAAATCTAAACTAAAAAATAAAACCTAAAAATAAACATAAAATAAAAACCTAAAACCTAAACCTAAAAAAATAAAATAAAAACCTAAATCTGAACCTAAAAATAAAAAATAAAATCTAAACCTAAAATGTCAAATAAAAATTAAACTCAACTAAAAGATAAATTTAAACCTAAACTTAAACCTAAAAAATAAACTAATATAGAAAACCTAAAATAAAATAAATAAACCTAAAATAAAATAAAATAAAAACCTAAACCCTAAACTTTAAAAAAAACTTAAACCAAAAATAAATAAATAAAACCTAAACCTAAACTAAAATAAATAAAACCTAAACCTAAACCTAAAATAAACTAAACCTAAACTAGAAACCAAAATAAAATAAACTAAGAAAACCTAAACTATAAAATAAAAAAAAATAATCCTAAAATAAACCTAAACTAAACCTAAAAAATAAAATAAAACCTAAACTAAACATAAAAAATAAAAAAAATAAAAATAAATAAAATTGAAAATAAAACTAAATTAAAATAAGCATTAACCATAATAAACTAAAATAAAACTTAAACTAAAATAACTAAAATAAACTAAATTAAATGAGATAAAAAATTAAATAAAAATAAAATAAAATAAACTAAATAAACTAAACCTCTTGGTTTTGTTAAACCAAATCCAAACCCAAATCCTACCCTCATCAACCCTACCCTGACCATAAACTCTCTCCATCCACTGGGCCTACCTATTCTCCATGACTCCACTCTGCTACACAAACTACTGGGCCAAACACACCACTATCCACTCCTCCTAACCCTGAACTGAGCCTAACCTCCACAGGCTCTTAACTGAGCCACTAATCATCCAAACTGAGCTAAAAGGCCAACCACTTCCCTCCAAAAATGACCTAACCTGAGCTGCCCTGCTAAAACCTAAACTTAGCCTGAGCCAGGCCACCCAAACTAAACACTCCTAAACCTGAGCCCTAACCAACCCTAACCCTAAACCCTAACCCACTGATCTGAGGTTAAACTATTAACTTGATCCTAAATTAAATAAACCTAAAAATAAAAATAAATAAATAAACTAAACTAAATAAAATAAAATATAAAATAAACATACTAAACTTAAACCTGGTTTAAAATAAAATAAAAGTATTAAAATAATAAATAAAACATAAACTAAATAAATAAACTGGAATAAAAACCTAAAATAAAATAATAACTAAACTTAACTTAAAAATAAAATAAACCTAAAATCAAATAAAATCAAAACTAAATAAAAACCTAAACCAAAAATATAAACCTAAAAATAAATAAAAAATAAAACATAAACCATAAACTAAAAAGAAAACCTAAACATAAAATAAAAATAAACTAAACAAATTTAAAATAAACCTAAACCAAAACTAAAATAGACTAAACTTAAATAAATAAAACCTAAATGTAAAATAAACTAAACCTAAACCTAAATTAAATAAAATAAAATAAGCTAAAAATAAACCAAAACCAAAACTAAAAAATAAAACCTAAAACTAAACATAAAAAAAATCCTAAAACCTAAAACTAAAAAAATAAAATAAAACCCTAAACCTAAACATATAAGTAAAAAATAAAACCTAAACCTAAAAAATAATATGAAAGTAAAATCAACTAAAAAATAAAGTTAAACCTAAGCCTAAACCTAAAAAAATAAACTAAAATAAAAAAACCTAAACTAAAATAAATAAACTAAACCAAATAGAAATAAAAAATAAACCTAATTAAAAATTAAAAATAAACTTAGTATACTAGATAAACCTAAACTTGCGGGTTTACTTAAATAAAATAAAAACTAAACGTAAAATAAAAAAAATCTAAAATAAAATAAAATAAATGCTAAATAAAAACCTAAACCTGAAAAATAAACATTAAAAACCCTAAAAATAAATAAAAATAAAACCTAAACCCTAAACTAAAAAAAATCCTAAACATAAAATAAACAAAATAAAATAAACCTTAACCTAAACAAAAATAAACTAAACTAATTAAATAAAACCTAAACCTTAACATAAAAAATACCAAACCTAAACCCTAAATTAAATAAATAAAATAAAATAAAAATAAACCTAAACCTAAACTAAAAAATAAAACCTAAAAATAAACCTAGAAAAAAAATAAAACCTAAACCTAAAAAAAAAACATAAACCTAAACCAAAAAATAAAAATAAAACCTAAACCAAAAATAAATAAATAAAAATAAAATTAAACAAAAAATAAACATAAACCTAAACCTAAACCTAAAAAAAAACTAAAATAAAAAACCTTAATTAAAAATAAATAAACCTGAATTAAATAAAATAAACTAAATAAAAATAAAAAATAAACCTAAATAAAAATTTAAGTAAACTAAAATAAATAAAATAAAAATAAACTAAATAAACTAAACATTAGTTTACTTAATTAAAATCAAAACTAAAACCAAAATAACCCCAAAAACCCACCAAAAACTAAACCTAAAATAAAAAAAAAAATCCACAACCAAATCCCTAGACCTTAAAATAACCAAACTCAAACCCTACCAAACCTAAACCCTAAATAGACCTTAAATCCTAAACCTAAAACCCTAAACCCAACCCCAAACCCAAAACCACCCAAACCCTAAAACACAATACCACAAACTAAAAACCTAAAATTTAAACTAAACAAAATAAAACCTAAAATAAAATAAATAAAAAACCAAAACCTCAATAAATTAAATAAAATAAATCAAAAACCTAAACTAACTAAACTAAACCTAAATAAAATAAAATAAAAAAAATAAAACTAAACTAAAATAAAGTAGATAAAACCTAAAGTAAATTAAAAAAATATAATAAACCTAAAAATAAAAACCCAAATGTAAAATAAAAATAAAATAAACATAAAATAAAATTAAACAAAAACTAAATAAAACCTAAACTTAAAAAATAAACTTAAAATAAAACCTAAAAATAAATAAAAAATAAAATATAAACCTTAAAATAAAAAAAAACTTAAACCTAAAATAAACAAAATAAAATAAACCTAAACCTAAACTAAAATAAATAAAACTAAAATAAATAAAACCTAAACCTAAACATAAAATAAAGTAAACGTAAACCCTAAGCAAAATAAATAAAATAGACTAAAAAAAAGCCTAAACCTAAACTAAAAAATAAAATCTAGAAATAAACCTAAAATAAAAATGTAAAGCCTAAACCTAAAAAAATAAAATAAAAACCAAAACCTTAAAAAATAAAAAATAAAGCCTAAACTAAAGATAAAATAGAAATAAAATTAAACTAAAATAAACATAAACATAAACTTAAACCTAAACCTAAAAAATAAATTAAAATAAAAAAACCTAAACTAAAATAAATAAACCAAAATAAATAAACTAAAATAAAAAATAAAAAAAATACTAAATAAATAAAATAAAATAAACTAAAATAAATAAATAATAAACTAAGATAAATAAAAACAAACTAAATAAACTTAAACCTACCGATTTACTTAATTTTAAACCCTAAAAGCCCTAAACCCTAAACCCTAAACCCAAAGCCATAAACTAACCCTAAACCCTATCCCTAAACCCCATACTAAAACCAAAAACTAAAACTAAATGTAAACATAAATAAAACTAAGCCAAACCTAAAACCTTAAACCCAAACCAAACCACAAACTAACTAGTAAAATAAATAAAAATAAAATAAACTAAACTAAATAAAAAAAAATAAAAAATAAATCTAAATAAAATAAAATAAAATCAACTAAAGAAAGAAATAAAAAATAATAGCTAAACTTATTGGTTTAATTAATTTAAAAAACTGAAAAACTAAAAGCCTACTTAAACCATAAAACTAAACTCAAAACCTAAACCACTCCTAAAACCTAACTATAAAGAAACCCTAGGCTCAAAAATAAATCCACAAACTCCTAAACCCCTAAACCTAAAACCCTAAACTAAACTACCTAAACACAACCCTAAACCCAAACCTGACCCTAAACCCTAGCCAATAAACCCTAAAGTCTAAACCATAAACCCTAAACCATAAACCCAAAACCCTAATCTCTAACCCTAAACCATAAACCCTAAAAGCATAAACCCTAAAACTTTAAACTTTTAACCGTAACCTTAAACATAAACCCTAAATTTCAAACCCTAAACCTAAACCTAAAGTTTCTAAATAAATTAAAAAATAAAACCACAAAATGAACTAAACATAAACCTAAACCCTGAATGGGTTGGATGTGAACATCACCATCAACCAAGCTCAGTCTAGATCAATTAGTGTCGGTGAAGGTGGAGGTGACAGTTACTACAGTGGTGGTGGGAGATCTGGAGGTGTTGGTGGATATAGAGGTGGTGATCGGAGCATTGGTGGTCAAGGAGGCTAGAGAAGTGACGGAGGTTACAACCATGGTGGTGGCAGAGGAAGAGATCGAGGATATGATGGTGATCACTGAGAGGCTTAGGTGGTTACGGGAAAGCGAAGAATGGCTGATCTAATCTACTATTTATGGAACTGTGTCTTTATAGTAGAGACAGTTCTAGTTATCTAGGATATTATATTTGCTCTATGTGCGCTCATTTTTTATCTATGTTGTCGCTTGTGTCTTTTAAAACTTGGTGTGTTACTTCATTAATGAAATCGAAAAGAAGAAATGTTAAATTTTAATTTATTCTGTGTTAAAAAAAACCAAAAACCCTAAACCCTAAACTAAAACCTAAACCCTAAACCTAAAACCTAAACCCTAAACCACAAAATGGATACTAAACCATAAAACCTAAACCCTAAACCCAAATCCAAAACCCAAACCACAACCTAAAACTCCACCTAAATTAAATCTAAATAAAACCACAAATCCTAAACCCTAAACCCTAAAATCCTAAACCATAAATCCTAAAAATTAAACCCTAAACTGTAAACCCTAAACCCTAAACCCCAAACCCTAGACCCTAAACTCTAAACTAACCCTAAAAAGATAAAAACCTAAACCTAAACTAAATAGAACCTAAAAATAAAATAAAAAAACCTAAACCAAAATAAAATAAAAACATAAACTAAAACCTAAACCTAAAGCTAAACCTAAAAAGAAAATAAAATAAAAAATATAAACCCAAACTAAAAAATAAACTAAACTTAAACGTAAACCTAAACTAAATAAAATAAAATAAACTAAAATTAAACTTAAACCTAAATTAAAAAATAAAACCAAAAAATAAACCCAAAAAAAAACCTAAAACCTAAACCTAAAAAAATAAAATAAAAACATAAATGTAAACCTAAAAATAAAAAATAATACCTAAACCTAAAAAATAAAATAAAAATAAAACTAAACTAAAAAATAAACCTAAACCTAAATTGAAACTTGAAAAATAAACTCAAATTAAAAACCTAAACTAAAATAAGTAAACCTAAAATAAATAAACTATACTAAATAAAAATTAAAATAAACCTAAATAAAAAAATAAAATAAACTAAAATAACTAACAAATAAACTAAATAAACTTAAACCTTCAAGTTTACTTTATTTGAAATAAAAATTAAATAGAATAAAATAAAATAATAATAAAATAAACCTTAGCCCTAAACCCTAAACCCTAAAATTAACCCTAAACTAAAAGCCCTAAACCCTGAACCTACAACTTAAACCCTAAAACAATATTCTTAAAACCTTAAACCCTAAACCCTAAACCTAAACCCTGAAGCCTAAAACCCTAAACCCTAAACCCTAAAACTTACAACCCTAAACCCAAACCCCTGAGCCCAAAACCTTAAACCCCAAATCCTAAACCCTAAACCCTAAACCATAGAAACCTAAAAACCTAAACCTAAACTAAATAAAACTTAAAAATAAATAAATAAAAAAACATAAACCTAAATTTAAAAAATAATAAAAATAAATAAAAATCTAAACTAAAACTTAAACCTAAACCTAAACCTAAATCTAAACCTAAACCTAAACCTAAACCAAAAAATAAAGTAAAATAAATAATAAAAAATTAAAAATAAAATAAATAAAACCTTAAACTAAACTACAAAATAAAATAATCCTAAAAATAAAATACCTAAATAAAATAAAAAACTAAAGGTGAAATAAAAATAAAGTAAACCTAAAAATAAAATAAACTAAAAACTAAATAAAAACATAAACCTAAAAATAAAACTTAAGAAAAAAAATCTAAAAATAAATTAAATAAAACCAAACCCTTAAAAAAACTTAATCCTAAAATAAACAAAATAAAATAAACCTAAACCTAAACTAAAAAAACTAAACTAAAATAAATAAAACTTAAACATAAACCAAAAATAAACTTAACCTAAACCCTAAATAAATAAAATAAAATAAAAGAAAAATAAAAATAAAACAAAACCTAAACTAAAAAATAAAACAAAATCTAAACTAAAAAAATAAAACCTAAAAATAAACCTAAAATAAAAACCTAAAACCTAAACCTAAACAAATAAATTAAATATCTAAACTTAAACCTAAAAATAAAAAAATAAAATCTAAACCTAAAAAATAAAATAAAAATAAAACTATACTAAAAAGTAAACAAAAACCTAAACCTAAACCTAAAAAGTAAACTAAAATAAAAAAAACCAAAATTAAAATAAATAAACCTAAAATAATTATATTAAACTAAATAAAAATTAAAAATAAACCTAAATAAAAATAAAAAATAAAATAAACCAAAATTAATAAAAAATAAACTAAATTAACTAAATAAACTTAAACCTACTAGTCTACTTAATTTAAAAAAAAAACTTAAACCCTAAATCCTAAATCCTAAACTCTAAACCCTAAGCTCTAAAACTAACCATAAACCCTAAACCCTAAATTGTAAACCCTAAAAAACCTTAAACCCTAAACCTTAAATAAAAAATAATAATAAAAATAATAAAAACCTTAACCTTAAATGCTAAACCCTAAACCTATAACCCTAAACCCTAAACCCTAAACCCTAAACCTAAACCTAAACCTGGACCTAAAACCAAAACCTAAACCCTAAACCTAAACCTAAACCTAAACTAAATAAATTAAAACCTAAACCTAAACCTAAATTAAAAATAAATAAATAAAATATATAAACCTGAACTAAGTAAAAAAAAGGAAAAATAAATAAATAAATAAAATAAACTAAACTAAATAGACCTAAACCTAAACCTAAACCTAAATTAAACTAAACTAAACTAAACTAAATGTAAACCTAAACCTAAACTTAAACCTAAACCTAAACTAAATAAACTAAAATAAACTAAACTTAACAAACCTAACCTAAACTAAAATAAAATAAACTAAACCTAAAAATAAACTAAATAAACTAAACAAATAAAAACAAAACTTAATAAATAAATCTAAACTAAAAATAAACTAAATAAATAAACTAAACTAAACTAAAGTAAAGTAAAATAAAATAAACCTAACCTAAACCTGAAACATAAATTAAATAAACCAAAACCTAGATAAATAAAATAAACTAAACCTAAACTAAACTAAATAAATAAACCTAAACTAAAAAATAAAACAAAAACCTAAATAAAAACCTAAACCTAAATAATTCTAATAAACCTAAACTAAAATAAACCTAAACTAAAACTAAGTAAAATTAAATAAAATAAACTAAAATAAATAAACCTAATCCTAAATAAAATAAACCTAAATTAAATAAAACTAAACCTAAACTAAAAATAAACCTAAATTAAATAAAAATAATCTAAATAAAACCTAAACCTAAATAAACCTAAGCTAAATAAACCAAAACTAAACAAACCTAAACCAATACCTAAACCTAAACTAAATAAATAAATAAAATAAACATAAACCTAACTAAACTAAACTAAACTAAAGTAAAAATATAAAATAAAACTAAATTAAATAAATAAACTAAATAAAACCTAAACTAAATAAACTAAACTAAATAAACCAAAACCTAAACAAAATAAATAAAATAAAATAAACTAAACTAAATAATCCTAAACCTAAACTAAATAAATAAACTAAATAAAATAAACTAAAATGAACCTAAACTAAATTAACCTAAAACCTAAACAAAAACCTAAACCTAAACCAAACTAAACTAAACTAAAATAAATAAAATAAACCTAAACCCAAACTAAATAAAATAAATAAAATAATCCTAAACTAAACTAAACTAAACTAACTAAAACCAAAAATAAACCTAAACCTAAACTTAAAACATAAACTTAAATAAACCTAAACCTAAATCCAAATAATCTAAAACCTAAACCTAAATAAATAAAAAAACTAAACTAAAATAAACATAAACCTAAACCTAAAATAAATAAATAAACCTAAAGCTAAACCTAAACCTAAACCTAAAATAAACCTAAACCTATACCTAAACTAAATAAACCTAAACGTATAAAATAAACCTAAGCCTAAACCTAAACTAAAACTAAGTAAACTTAAACCTAAAAAAAACTAAGTAAACTAAGCAAAATAAAAATAAACCTAAACCTAAATAAACCTAAAATAAACCTAAACCTAAACTTAAACTTAAACCTAAATATATATACTAAAATAAATAAACTAAACTAAATAAACTAAAATAAATAAACCTAAACCTAAACTTAAACATAAACCTAAATAAACTTAAACTAAATAAACATAAACCTAATAAACTAAATAAACCTTAACTAAACATGCTAAACTAAACTAGAAAATAAAATCTAAACCTAAACCTAAATAAACCTAAAAACCTAAACTAAACTAAACTAAAATAAACCTAAACTAATCCTAAACCTAAACCTATAATAAATAAACTAAACTAAACTAAACTAAATAAATAAGCTTAAACTAAACTTAACCTAAACTAAAATAAACCTAAACCTAAACCTAACCTAAACTAAACTAAACTAAATAAAACCTAAACCTAAACCTAAACTAAATAAAGTAAAATACACCTAAGCCTAAACCTAAACCTAAATCTAAACTAAATAAATAAAACCAAAACCTAAACCTAAATAAAATAAACTTAAACTAAACTAACAAAAAAAACATAAACCTAAACCTAAAATAAACCTACACCTAAACTAAACTAAAAATAAACCTAAACTAAAAAAATAAACCTAAACCTAAACTAAACTAAAATAAAACCTAAACTTAAACTAAACTAAACTAAACTAAAAAATAAAATAAATAAACTTAAACTAAAATAAATTTGAACCTAAACCTTAATAAACTAAACTAAATAAATAAACTTAAATTAAATTAAACTAAACTAAACTAAATAAACCTAAACTTAAAATAAACTTAATAAACTAAATAAAAAAACCTAAACCTAAATCTAATCCTAAACCTAAAATAAATAAATAAAAAATAACTAAATAAAAGAAAAATAAAATAACCTTAACCTAAACCTAAACCTAAACTTAAATAAACCTAAACCTAAAATAAAGCTAAATAAACTAAACTAAAAATAAACCTAAACCTAAACTAAAATAAAATAAAAAATAAATAAACCTAAAACTAAACATAAACCAAAACCTAAATAAACTAAATAAATAAAAACCTTAACCTAAACTAAACTAAATAAACTAAAACAAAAATAAAATAAACTAAATAAAATAAACCAAAAATAAACATAAAACTTGAACGTAAACCTAAACCTAAACCTAAACTAAATAAACTAAAACCTAAACTAAATAAATAAACCTAAACCTAAACCTAAACTAAAACCTAAACAAAATAAATAAACCTAAACCTAAAACCTTAACCTAAACCTAAATCTAAACCTATAACCTAAAATAAAGCCTAAAAAATAAACTAAATAAAATAAATAAATAAAATAACCTAAACCTAAACTAAACTAAATAATAAACTAAACTAAATAAACTAAAAAAAAAATAAACCTTAAATAAACCTAAACCTAAACTTAAACCCTAAACTGAACTAAATAAACTAAAAATAAAATAAATAAGCCTAAACTAAATAAAATAAAAATAAATCTAAACCTAAACCTAAACCTAAACCTAAACTTAAACTAAATAAATAGATAAATGAACTAAACTAAATAAAAATAAACCTAAACCTAAACTAAATAAACCTAAACAAATCCTAAATAAATAAGCCTAAAATATAAAATAATCAAAATAAACTAAACTAAATAAACAAAATTAAATAATAAAACCTAAACTAAACCTAAATCGAAATATAAAAATATACCTAAACCCTAAATAAATAAAAAATAAACTAAATAAATAAATAAACAAACTAAATAAACCTAAACTAAACTAAATAAATAAAAATAAACTGTAACTAAACTAAATAAATTAAACTAAAAACCTAAACTAAAATAAACTATATAAAACCTAAACCTACATAAATAAAATAATCTAAACTAAATAAATAAACCAAATCAAAATAAAATAAACTAAACTAAAATAAACATAATCCTAAACCTAAACTAAAACTAAATAAACCTAAACCTAAAAATAAACTAAACCTAAACCTAAATAAAACCTAAACCTAAAATAAAATAAATCCAAAACTAAATAAATAAACTAAATAAACCTACAACAATAACAACAATAACAACAAGCCCTTATCTCACTATGTGGGGTCGGCTACATGAATCCTTTGTCTCCATTGTGTCCTATTATGTGTCAAATTCTCATTTAACTCAAGTATAGAAAGTTCATTTTTTATACATCTTAACCAAGTCTTTTTAGGTCTACCTCTACCTTTCTTAACATAAGGAAAATCTAATGCATCTACTCTCCTAACCGGGACATCAAATGGCTGATGCTTTATGTGGCCAAACCATCTAAGGCAACTCTCTCTAATCTTATTTGCCATTGGAGCTACTCCAACTTTTTCCCGAACATACTCATTGCGCATTTTATATCTAAGAGTAAAGCCACTCATCCACCTGAGCATCCTTATCTCTGTAACACTTAACTTAGTCTTAGGCTTCTTTTTTATTGGCCAACATTATGCACTATAAGTCATTGCAAGTCTTACCACCATCTTATAAAATTTTCCTGCAAGTTTAAGTGGAACTTTTCTATCACACAACAAGCCAGATGCATTCCTCCACTTCAACCACCTAACTTGAATTCTACTGATAACATCTCCAACTATTTCACCATCATTTTGAACAATAGAGCCTAATATCTGAATCACTTACTCTTATTAATGACTTGTTCAGCTAATGTCAGAACACTACCACTAGAACTTCTACAACTAAAATTTCACTCCATATATTCAACTTTAGATCTACTAAAACAAAAACCTTTAAACTCTAATGTTGACCTCCATAATTCAAGTTTCTCTTGGACTCCCTCTCTAGTCTTATCAACAAGAAGAATGTCATCAACAAAAAGCATACACCAAGGTACATCTTTCTGTAAATGCCTAGTAAGAACATCCATAACTAAAGAAAAAAAAGATAAGGCCTTAAAGCTGATCCTTGATGTAATCCAACTGAAATAGGAAAATATTTTTTCAATCCTCCTTGTGTTTGGACACAAGTAATGCCTCTAGTATACATATCCTTAATGACTTGAATATAACTAATATTAACTCCTTTCTATTCTAGAACTCTCCAAAGAACATCTCTTGAAACTTTATCATAACCTTTCTCTAAATCAATAAATATCATATGTAGATCCTCCTTACTTTCTTATACTTCTCCATCAATCCTCTTACCAAATGTATAACATCCATAGTAGATCTACCTGGCATGAAACCAAACTAATTGTGAGAAATTTTTATATCACATCGTAACCTATGCTCAATTACTCTTTCCCATAATTTTAATGTATGACACATTAATTTAATTCCTCTATAATTTGCACACTCTTGTGCATCACCTTTATTCTTAAATATAGGAACCAATAAACTCTTTCTCCACTAATCTGACATCTTTTTAGTCTTTAAAATAACATTAAAAATATTTGTAAGCCAAGAAATTCCTTGATCTCCTAAACATTTTCACCCTTCTATTGGAATATCATCGTCCCATCTTTTCCACATTTCATTTTCTTTAAAGCTTCTAACTTATTTACTAATAATGATGATAAAATAAAATTCTCTATTTCTGTTTAAGATATTAAGGTTGCTAAAATCAATCATACTTTCAGATCCTTCATTGAAATGTTTATTAAAATACCTCATCCACCTATTTCCAATATCCTTTTCTAAGAAAAGTAGTTTATTATTTTCATCCTTAATACACCTCACTTGAAATAGGTCTTTACTTCTCCTATCTCTTTGGTTGGCTAACTTATACATACATCTTTCACCTTCTTTAGTATCTAATCTATTATATAAATCACTAAAAGCTAAATATTTTGCATCAAATAAAATAAATAAACCTAAATAAAATAAACTAAACAAAATAAATAAAGATAAAATAAAATAAAATAAGAACCTAAACCTCAACCTAAACCTAAACCTAAACTAAAAATAAAAATAAAAATAAACTAAAATAAATAAAATAATAAACTATAATAAAATTACATAAAAAATAAATTAAATAAAAAAACCTGAATAAATAAACTAAATAAATAAATAAAAATAAACCTAAACTAGACCTAAATGAAATAAACCTAAACCTAAACCCAAAATAAAATAAAACTAAATAAACTAAACTAAATAAAACCTAAACCTGAACCTAAATAAACTAAATAAATAAACCTAAACCTAAACCTAAATAAATAAATAAACTAAATAAATAAACCTAAACCTAAATCTAATCCTAAACTAAACTAGATAAACAAAAAACTAAATAATTAAATAAAAGTAAACCTAAACCTAAACATAAACTAAATAAAACTAAAAACTAAATAAACCAAAAAAATAAAAATAAGCTAAACTATACGAAAATAAATATACCTAAACCAAAATAAAAAAATAAACCTAAGAAATAAATTTAAATAACCTAAATAAATAAACTAAGTAAACTAAACTAATAATATGAAAATAAAAACTAAAATAAAAATAAATAAACCTAAACATAAAAATAAGAAACATAAATAAATCTAAACCTAAACCTAAACTAAAATAAACTAAAAACATAATCCTAAACCAAAATAAACTAAACTATAAATAAAAATAAACCTAAACCTAAACCTAAATAAAACCTAAACCTAAACCTAAATAAAACCTAAACTCTAAACCTAAACTAAACTAAATAAACCTAAACCTAAACTACTTAAACTAAAAACTAAATAAAATAAAGTAAACTAAACTAAAAAAACTAAAAATAAACAAACTAAATAAAAATTAAATAAAAGCTAAACCTAAAAACCTAAACCTAAATAAACCTAAACGAAGCTAAAATAAAACCTACACTAAACTAAAATAAAAAATAAACTAAAATAAACCAAAATAAAAAAATAAAACCTAAACCTAAACCTAAAGTAAAAAAATAAATAAACTAAGTAAATAAGTAATAAAATAACCCTAAACCTAAACTAAACTAAAAATGAAAACCTAAAAAATAAATAAAACCTAAACTAAAATAAAACTAAAAAATAAACTAAAGTAAGAAATAAATAAAACTAAACCTAAACTAAATAAAAAAATAAAAATAAATGTTAACCTAATTTTAAATAAAAATTTAAAAAAACACCTCAAACCATAAACCCTAAAACCCTAAACCTTGAACACTAAACCCTAAACCCTAAACCCTAAACCGTAAAACCCTATACCCTAAACCCTAAACCGTAAAACCCTAAACCCTAAAACCTACAACCCTAAACCCCAAACCCTAAACCCCAAACCCTAAATAAAAAAAAAATGAAAAAAATACCCCTAACCCAAAATGCTAAACTCTAAACCATAAACCCTAAACCCACAACCCTAAACCCTAAACCCTAAATCCTAAACCCAAATCCTAAACCTAAACCTAAAACTTAAACCTAGACCCTAAACCTAAACCTAAACTAAACTAAATAAAATAAAACCTAAACCTAAACTAAAAATAATAAATAAAATAAATAAACCTAAACCAATTAAAATAAAATAAAAATAAAAATACAAATAAAAAATAAACTAAATAAACCTAAACCTAAACCTAAACTTAAACTAAACTAAACTAAACCTAAACCTAAACCTAAACTTAAACTAAATAAAAAAATAAAAAATAAATTTAAACCTAAACCTAATTTTTTTAAAAAAAAAACCTAAAATCCTAAACCCTAAACTTTAAACCCTAAACCATAAACCCTAAATAGTATAACCTTAAAGCCTAAACCCTAAACCATAACCCTAAACCATAAACCCTAAACCCCAAACCCTAAACCCCAAACCCAAAACCCTGAAAACTTAAAAGCCTAAACCCAAACTAAATAAAATTTAAAAATAAAATAAATAAATAAACCTAAAACTAAATAAAATATAATAAAAATAATAAAATAGAAACCTAAACTAAAACCTAACCCTAGACCTAGACCTAAATAAAAATAAAATAAATAAAAACCTAAACTAAACTAAAATATAAAAATCTTAGATAAAATAAAACCAAAATGTAAAATAAAAGTAAAATAAACCTAAAATAAAATATAATAAAATAAAAATTGAATAAAAACCTAAACCTAAAAAATAAACCTAAAAATAAATAAAAAATAATACCTAAACCCTCAACTAAAAAAAACCTAAACTTAAAATAAACAAAATAAAATAAACCTAAACTAAAATAAATAAAACCTTAACCTAAACCTAAAATAAACTAAGCCTAAACACTAAACTAAATAAAAGAAAATAAACTAAAAATAAACCTAAACCTAAACTAAAAAATAAAACCTAGAAATAAACCTAAAATAAAAACCTAAAACCTAAACCTAAAAAAATAAAATAAAAACCTAAACCTAAACCTAAAAAATAAACCAAACTAAAAAAAATGTAAACTAAAATAAATAAACCTAAAATAAATAAACTAAACTAAATTAAAAAAATTTAAATAAAAATAAAAAATAAAATAAACTAAGATAAATAAAAAATAAACTAAATAAACTTAAACCTAGCAATTTACTTAATTTAAAAAAAACCCTAAACCCTAAATCCTAAATCCTAAATCCTAAACCCTATATCCTAAACCTTAAACCCTAAACCCTAAACCCTATACCTAATCCTAAACCCTAAACCCTTAACCCTAAACCCTAAACCCTAAACCTAAACCCCAACCCCAGCCCTAAACCCTAAAGAGCCTAAACCCTAAACCCTAAATCCTAAACTAACCTTAAACCTTAAGCAAATCCAAGATCCTAAACCCTAAAACCTAAAAACCCTAAACCCAAAGCCTAAACCCTAAACCTTAAACCCTAAAACCCTAAACCCTAAACCCTAAACCCTAAACGGTCAACCCTAAAAACATAAAAGCTTAAACCCAAACTAAATAAAACCTAAAAATAAAATAAATAAAAAACTTAAACCTAAATAAAATAAAATTTAAATAAAAATCAAACCTAAACTAAAATCTAAACCTAAACCTAAACCTAAACCTAAAATTAAAAATAAAATATAATAAAAAATAAAAACAAAAACAAAAATAAAATAAATAAAAACTTAAACTACACTAAAAAAATAAAATAAACCTAAAACTTAGAAACCTACACAAAATAAAAACTAAACTTAAAATAAAAATAAAATAAACCTAAAGTAGAATAAAATAAAAACTAAATAAAAACTAAAACCTAAAAAATAAAAATAAAACAATAACCTAAAAAAAATCTATACCCTAAATTAAAAAAAAAAGATAAACCTCAAATAAACAAAATAAAATTAAATTAAAACTAAACTAATTTAAACTAAACTAAAAAAATATAACCTAAACCTAAACCTAAAATAAACTAAACCAAAACCATCAACAAAATATAAAAAAAAAACTAAAAATAAACCTAAACCTAAACTAAAAAATAAAACCTAAAAATTAAACTAAAATAGAAACCTAAAACCTAAACCTAATCTTAAAAATAAAACATAAAACCTATACCTATAAATTAAAATAGAAATCTAAACTAAAAAAATAAACAAAACCTAAACCTAAAATAAATAATAAACTAAAATAAAAAACCTAAACTAAAATAAATAAACCTAAAATAAATAAACTAAACTAAATAGAAATAAAAAATAAACCAAAAAAATAAACTAAAGTAAATAAAAAATAAATTAAATAAACCTCAACCTATTGGTTTACTTACTTTTTTAAAAAAAAAAACAAAATGCTAAACCCTAACTCCTAAACCCTAAATCCTAAACCCTAAACCCTAAACTCGACACCGCCAAGGCTTCTCCTCATGATTCTCATTTTGTGTTCCCATGCTTTTTCGCGATTTTGGTGATTGGTTGTTCGATCGTGATCGCTGATTTTTTGCTTGGTTGTGCAGTATCCCTCGGCTTCGTTGCTTATGTGACTCTCACTGGATCATACAATGACAGAGGCTTCGCTCTCTGCGAAACTGCGCTCGTCCCTCCTGGATGCGTCGACTTTGCTCTCTGATCCTAAAGGTGTTTTTGATCCAAATCCATCCGGTAATGCGCCTGCTATCAAGTCCTTTAAGGTTGCTCTTTCTGGTAAGATCCCAAGCTCTAATGCCTCGGTTAACTTAGTTTCCATGACATTCCGTGGAATGCTGGCTGTCATGTGCTCTAATCAGGATGTGGAGATCTTAGCTAAGCCTTTTGAGTTCGCTTTGGTTGGTAAATTTTCTCTACGGCATCCTACTCTAGATAATATCCGTTCTTTCTTCTATAGCTTAAAGCTTTCAGGAGTCTTCACTATTGGGCTGATTGATCCTCATCATATCCTTATTCAATTATCCAATGATTTAGATTATTCTCGGGTCTTTGCTCGCCGCTCCTATTTTGTGTATAATTGTCAAATGCGGCTCTTGAAATGGTCACCCCTTTTTGATGTCAAAGAGGAATCCCCTATTGTTCCTTTATGGCTTGCTTTCCCTGACATGAGAATTCACTATGTTACTCACCAAGTTTTATTTGTGGTTGGGGCTCTATTTGGTAGACCCCTTCAAATTTATCAAGCCACTGCCACTAGATCTCGACTATCTGTTGCACGTATCTTGGTTGAGATTGACATTACAAAAAAATACCCTAAAGAAGTTTGGATTGGTTCAAAAAAATTTGGATATAATCAGAAAGTGGAATTTGAAAATTTCCCCATCTTTTGCACTCATTGTAAGATCCATGGCCATGACCATACTGAATGCTTTGTGTTACATCCTAACCTTAAAAAGAACATACCACAGGATACTAATACCTCTCTTGGATCTGGGAAAACCAATAAGTTAGTTTATGTGCCTAAAGCTACTCATAATGGAACTCATCCCACTACAACTACCCCTTTATTACCCCCTGATGTGTCAAATGAAATACACTCTGAGCTTGGCAAAAATACTACTATTGAGGTATGTGAAGAAACTAATGAGCATTTACCTAGCACTACTCCCACTTGTAATAATTTGGCCTCTCATGACAATCCATTGATTCACTTGAATCTTAATGACAATATGAATGGGGATCTTATATTGGATCAAAATAATGTTAATCCTTTGGTGTCAGATCAAAATCAACTTATGCACCATGGTATTGAGAATGATATTTATACTTTGAATGGTGCAAGAACCTCTCCTTCTACTTCTCTACAAAGTGATACTCAAGCTATTCCCATTTCTCATTCTTACTCTGATACTGAAGAAGGAGAAATCACCATTAATAAAATATTGTCTGATATTGCTCCTATTCTGGATACCCAAAACCAATCCCTCTCTGATGGAGATACTTTAGATAATGATAGACCCTTCCAAACAGTTATTAAAAAAAATCTTCCAAAGCCAAAATGACTAATAATAACTTCACGAGAACCACACGTTCTTCCCTAACACCTCACAAATAATTCTGTCCTCCTCTCTTTTTTTTACATTTCCTTTTTCCTTTTTCTTCTTGGTTTCCTTATGATTAATTTTCTTATCTGGAATATCCGGGGTTGTGGGACTCTCCGTCCCAAGAACCATGTTAGAGCCTCGCACTCATAAAATCAAATTACTTGTTATTATTGAGCCTTTCATTCACTCTTCCAAGATTGCCCATGTTGCTAGATCAATTGGATTTTAAAATTTCCTCTTTAACCTTAATAATAAAATATGGTGTTTTTGGAATAATTCCATCACCATTTCCATCATTGATGATCTCAACAATTGGTAAATGTCAAAATCTCTTTAGGTGAGTTTTCCTTTGGTTCCTTTATCTATGCTTCTTGTAATAGAGGAACATACTTTGGAATCACTTAAGAACCTTCACCTCCTCAGTTAACCTTCCCTGGTTGGTTGGGGGCAATTTCAACACTATCATTGCTTCTTCGGAAAGGAGTGGAGGATGTTCTCTTAACCTCCATTCCATGGAAGACTTCTCTAATATGATCCTTGATTGCAATCTGATTGACATTAGTTTTTCAGGGTCTGATTACACATGGCAAAACTCTAGACTTTGGCAGCGTCTTGACAGGACCCTCTTTAATTCTCCTTGGATCAATCAATGGCCTCTTACTTCTGTTGAGCATTTGAGCAGAACTTTGTGTGATCATGCTCCTCTTTTGTTCTCTATCAAAACTCCCCCTCTTAACCCTTCTACTCCCTCACCTTTTAGATTCCAAAATATGTGGACCCAACATGGTGACTTCACTAATGTTGTTTTCACTAATTGGATGGCTCCTGTTCACCCCGATAATTTTGTTAAAAGCATGATTCGGTTTTGGCTTAAGCTCAAGAGGCTTAAACAAAATCTCAATTGGTGGAACAAGCATATTTTTAAAAATCTTTTTACCAATCTTAAAGCTATGGAACAAGTGGTTTGTTCTCTTGAAGAGGCTTTAACCGATCCCAAGAAGCTTGATGAGCATTGCCAAAGATAGTTTGATTAATTACCAAAATATGGAGGAAACCTATTAGCGTCAAAAAGCCGCTAGCAAACATATTGCTGATGGCGATAAAAACACTAGGTATTTCCATGCTATTTGCAATAAACGAAAAGCTTTAAACTTGATTAAGAAAATTAAGAACTCTAATGATGGCTGGATAACTGATAATAATGAAATTAAGGAATCTATCATACATCACTTTCAAAATTTATTAAATTCTAATCCTTCGTTAGACATGCCCTCCAACACCCATCTTATCCCTTCTTTGATTAGCAATGAGGATAACCATTTGCTCACTATGCGTCCCTCAGAAGCGGAGATTAGTAGTACAGTCAATAGCATGAACACTGATTCTGTTGCTGGCCCTGATGGTTTTATGACTCATTTCTTTCAGCATTGTTGGCCTTTTATTAAATCTGATCTTGTTAATGCGCATGATTTCTTTGATGGCAGCTCTATTCCTAGATATTTTTCAAGTACTTCTATTGTCCTTATTCCCAAAACCATCAATCCTGAATCTTGGGGCAATTTTAGACCTATTAGTCTTTGTACCTTTTTCCAAAAACTCATTGTTAAATTAATTAATAATAGATTAGCCCGCCCATAAAATCATCTCCCTAACCAAATTGGTTTTAAAAATAGAGCCATATCTGATAATATTCTACTCGCTCAAGAGCTAGTTCATGACATTGATGTCTCTTCCAGAGGAGGTAATATGCTTTTCAAACTGGACATCTCTAAAGCCTTTGATAACCTCTCGTGGTATTTCCTCTTTCAAATCTTACATTTATTTGGTTTCTCTGATAATTTTATCCGGCTTATAAAAAGTTGTATCACCGATGTCTAGTTTTCTATTAGCTTAAATGGTGAATCCCTTGGTTTCTTTACTTCGAGCCATGGTTTGCGTCAAGGTGACCCTCTTTCTCCTTCTCTTTTTATCATTGCTGTTGAATATCTTTCGAGGAGCCTCAATGATCTTTTTATTAAAAAACCTAACATGGCTTTTAAATCTCATGGTTGTTTCCCTGTTTCTCATCTTAGCTTTGCTGATTATTTTATAATCTTCTGCAATGCCTCTCTTCAACATGTTAAAACTATTAAGAATCTCTTAAATGATTTTGGCAAAGTTAGTGGTCTCTTCCTTAATGAAAGAAAATGTTGTTTTATTCCTTCAGCTAAGATTCCTACCTGTAGACTTAATCAAATCTCTAGAATTACTTATTTTAAGCAAAGTCAATTTCCCATTACTTATCTCGGGGCTCCGCTTTTTAGAGGCCAGAAAAGATCTCATCTTTTTTATGACCTTATTCAAAAAATTTCTAATAAAATCTCAATTTGGGAATTTCATTTACTATCTTTTGGTGGTAGGCTAACTTTGATTAAGAGCACTCTTAATTCTATGCCTTTATATCTCATCCAAACCATTGTGCCGACCATTTCTAGCATCAACATAATTGAACATCTCTAAAAGTTGTGGACCTCTTCTAAAAAAATGCACTGGACCTCTTGGTTTAAAAGTTGTGGCACTTTTGACGAAGGTGGTCTTGGTTGTAAATCCATAGAAGAAGCTATCAACGCCTTTTCCTATAAACTCTGGTGGAATTTTAGGAGTAATCATAGTCTTTGGGCTAATTTCATGACTGCTAAATATTGCCAGGGTAAGCACCCCCTCATTTATCCCTTTAAGCCGGGTGACTCTCCTATGTGGAAAAGACTTTGTTTTGTCAAATGGGATGCAAAATCCTTAATTTTTTGGGGCATTAACTCTGGCGACTCTTTCTTTTGGCAAGATAACTGGAGTGGATGTGGATCCATAGATGATTTACTCTCCACTCATTCCACTGCTGCTATTAGAGTAAACTCTTTCTGGCATAACAATAAGTGGAACAATAGTAAGCTTGCTGATTTTATCCCTTTTACTTTCTTGAATATGGTTTCTACTATTCCTATCACTCCTCGCAATCAAGATTAGATTCTCTTTAAGCTCTCTCATAATGGTGACTTCAACCTCAAAAATTTGTGGCTCCACATTAAAGATACCCATGATTCCTCCTATGTATTCTCCAAACTTTGGAATAACACTATCCCTACTTCTTATTCTATTCTTACTTGGCATATTCTGAAAAATTTTATCCTTGTTGATTCCTTGTTGTGGGGTAAAGGGTTTTATTTACCCTCTAAATGTCAATGTTGTTTCCATATTGAGAATGTTAATCATGTTTTTGTTAATGGGGTCATTGCTTCTAAACTTTGGATTTGGTATGATGATCTTTTTAACACTATCAATTTCAATGGCTCTCTTACTTTATATCAAATTCTTGAAATCTATTTTGATAATACTATTAAAGGTCACATTAAAGTTATCATTGCTCTCACTCTAATCTGGTTCATATGGATGGACCGTAATGATGCTAAACACCGTGGGATCCTTATGAACCACATGAGAATTATTGCTAGAAATAAAAACAAAATTCATGACTTGTTTAAAGCCAATCTCATTCACAATTCAAATGTAAATTTGTGGGCATTAACTCGGATCAACCTTACTGTTGAAATGATAAGATTGTCTTTTGGAAAAAACCAATTGACCATATTATTAAAATTAATACTGATGGCTCTATCTCTCATCATGGCTCTGGTTGAGGTGGCATTTTCAGGAACTCTAAGGGTCTAGTACTATATGCTTTTGCTTATCCCCTTACTTCCTGCACTGTCCCATTTTCTGAGCTTATGGCAGTCTTTAAAGCTATTGAGATTTGCATCCAAAATGGCTGGCTCAATATTTGGATTGAGGTGGATGCTGTTCTGCTGATTGACCTTTTGACTTTCACTAAGATGAGTAGCACTGAATTGTATTACCTCCTCAAGCAAACTAGAGCTCTTCTTTCCCAATTGATATTTAACATCACTCATGTTTGCCATGAAAGAAATGCTTGTGCTGACTACCTTACCAATCTGGGTGCTAGATCCGATGGTATCATCTTCTTTGATCAACTCACCTTACCCAAACACTTGCGTGGGCTGTTTAACTTGGACAATTATGGGTTTTCTTTTCTCAGAACTTAATCTTCCCATTCATCTTCTATTTGTATGCTTCTTTATTTTTTTAGCTTTCTGTTCATTTTTGTGCCTTTTGTGGATGCTTCACATGGATACTACTTGTTGTCTTGATCATTGTGCCATGATTTGGTGTTTTAATAGCTTCTCCTTCATTTGGAGGCTCACTGCTTTTGGCATTTATACTGATAAAGGGCTGCTACTGAGCTATGTGCATGCTGATACTCTGCATTGGAATTATGTTGAGCTATGTGTCAGCTGCTATTGGTTTTATAACACCAATCCTATTTGGGATTTTAATCTCATTGCTGGCTGCATTCCTAATCCTAGGGGGCTTAAACATTGCTGGATGGAGATATTTATTTTGATGGGTTTAGCTACTGCCATTAATTTCTGCAACTTGCTATTTCTCAAAGATATTACTGCTTGGAGCATCTTAGTTATCTATGTTGTTTCTATGCATTGTAGTATTGTTCACTATACTGGTTGCAATATTTATTCTGATGATTTACTGTTAATTTATTGGATTTTAACGATAATGTATGGTTTTGACATGTCGCTTGTCTCCCTATTAGATCTTGTCGATATTCTCAAGAGGATTTTGGCCTTTTCGTTTCTTTATCTTCTTGTTGTATACTTGGAATTTTGGAATCCATTTTCGGATTCAGCAGGGTCCCTATGGTGGGATCTTGTTGTGGGGGGCTTTTTTCCTTTCTTCCACCTACCATGGTTGTTTTTTGCAGGTTTTCTTTCAAGCTGCTGCTGACCTCCTTACCCCTAATGGAAGCTTTATTATTGTGCAGAACTTTGATATTACTTCTTGGTTATCTTTTTATGTTTCTTTTACTTGCACTGTTTATTTTTTGACCTGGTTGGAGTTTCTTCAAATTGTTTCTGGCTGTTTTATTCAGGAGATCCTTTTTGTGCAAGATGATTCTGAGATTGGGTCTTTGGTCAAGCACTATTACTGCTCTTGTCTGAAGATTATTTATTTTTTGCTGGCTATCTTCTCTTGCTCCCTGCAGGAATGGGTTTTCATGTTGGCCTCTCTTTTTGGTTTTTATTGTGTTTACCCTCTTTTCTTTGTTTTCCTTTCTGTCCTTGCTGATATCCTCTGGGATATTGTTGGTATTTCCTATAGTTGTTTTCCCTCTCTATGCTATGATGGGATCATGCAAATCTTGAAGAGCATTCTTCCTTTCTGCATGAAATTAATCAATGGATTATCTTATATGCATAATTGGGTTATTGGCCAACCTATTGGTTATTACTGGCAGAATTGGATTAATGTGACTAAGCAACCCGCTTTCTGCTTTTGCTCAATGTCTCTTACTGGATTGGCTTGTGGTGGGGAGCTGTTCATTACCTAGCCCTTTTTGTGATATCTCATGTCTACTCTAATATCTCTTTGCAGGATTGGAATTGTGTTATTCCTTTCAATGCTAGTCGTTGGCTTTTTGGGTCCTCTTTATAAATTGCTGTCTTTGTGATTTATGGTTGTTTTTTGATTCTTGATTTCCCAACTGTTTATGTTATTATCAGTTGGACTATTTTTGATCACACATGCTGTTGCTTTTTACATCTGGGTTCTGTTTTCCATAGTCAGAATACTTCTTTTTTATTTCGGGATCCATTTTATGTACTGTCTATTCTTAATGGCTTTTCCTATGGTCAACTTGTTGATACCTTCTTTCTTAGTTGTTGGCTGATATGGACCCTTGAGGCTACTGTCAATCTTGTTGTTTCTGGTCTTGTTTCTCATGCTTAGCAGGTCTAGAGTTACTTAATGGATTTTCATTCTGCCTTTGTTGAGGTTGTGGGTATTTCTGTTTACTCTGCTGTGAATTACTTGAACTCATACATTCTTTACTTTATATCATTTTTCTTAAAATTTGCTTTTCCTAATGGGTGTAATAACTGTAACAATGTCCCCATTGTTGGTTTTTGGAATTTTGAGTACCTTACTGAGCTTGTTTTCTTTGTTTTTCTTTCTTGCTGTTGTTTTCCCTCTCTATGCTATGATAGGAACATGCAAATCTTAAAGACCATTCTTCTGTTCTGCTTGAAATTAATCAATGGTTTATCTTATATGCATAATTGGGTTATTGGCCAACCTACTGGTTATTACTATCATTATCATTGGTAATTGATTAATGCACCAAGCATCGCTATTGCACTGAATGTCTCTTACTGGATTGGCTTGTGGTGGGGAGCTGTACATTATCTATCCTTCTCTATCTTTATATATGCTTTTGGGTGGACTCTTGACCAGCTTGTTGGTATTTACTTCCTTGGTTATTGGCTGAACTGGATTAATACTCTACATGCTATCCCTGGGGTTTTGGTTTATTTTGTTCAACAAGTCTCTATTGAAGTTGTTGATTGCTTGGTGGTTTTTGCTTTGAACCCCCTTATTGGTTTTTTATATGCATATCATCTGAATTCATTGGTTTACCTTATCTGTTGTTGTTTTCTCCATCTTATTTCAGTTAAACTTATAACTATTGCACTGTTTATCCTGGATGGATGGCTTCATGGCAAGCTAGCTGGTTTTTATTGTCTTGGTTGCTTCTTATCTTGGAGATTTGCTGTCTTGGTTTTTCAGGACTCCTATGTTGGCTCCATCTTTGTTGGTTGTAGGACTTCCCTATGTTCACAAGTCGCTTCGACATATTCTATGGTTTTGGTGATTCTGCTTGATGCCTCCCTGTTACCTATTTTTATGTTCTATCTATTTGGTTATTAACTATTGCAATGTCCACTCTTATTGAGAGGTTTTATGGCCAACTTGCTATCCCTTCCTGTCTTGGATGTTGCTATTTTGGTTGGTTTTTTCCTTGGCTATCCGCTGTCTTATGTTTTCTGGATTCTAATGTTGATATTCATTTGAATCCACTTGTTGATTTTTCTTCTGGTGGGTTCCAATGTTGCATTAGCTATTTTGCTGTTGGGGTTGGCTTTTTGAACGCCCGTGCTATTTATGTTTAGGCTGTTGTTCATCTCCAGATTGTTGTGATCTACATTACCTGTTATTGCCTCTATTCCCATCCCGGTTCGGTTAGGTTTGTACAGTCGTATGCACTGTGTAATCTTAATGGGTGGTATTACGACATTTTGCCGCTTTTTTGTTTGCTCTCTTGGTTGTTTGTTGATCCGATTATCGATTTTGGAATGTTGCTATTGGAGCTGTAACCCTAACTGTCTTTACTTGGTGATATTATTGGTAGGTTGCAGTCTATTTCCTGTTTTGGGCTATACTGTCTTCCATTATAATTGCTTTTTTCCAAATTACCGATATCGATATTAATAAGGGGGTTGTTTCCTGGCCTGAAAGATTCATATATATATCATATGTTTAGGATGGTGTTAATTATAGGCTCATTGACTTGATTAGCAGGATTTCAACAAGTTGTCTCCTCTGCTGTTTTCTTGTGGAGGGATTATATGCTAGCCTTTTTCCTTTCTTGGATTTGCCTTTTCATGAGGTTCTGGCAAAGATGGCTCATTCTCTTATGTTTATGTATTCCCATGTCAGGGTGATTATATTGATGATACTTTTCTTGAATGGGACACCTTATCCTTCAGCTCTTTGCAATTTTCTCTCTATATTAGATATGGTTTGTTTAGGTTTGCAGGTAATAAAGCTCATAAGACTATCAACAACTGGGTGTTATCTCCTCATAGGTTTGTTGGCTATGATGGCTGTGATGATCTCACTCCCTTTTGGTTTGGTAGTAGCTCTTGTGATGTAACCCTTCTGCTGAAGTTTGGATGCTCATATTTGCACCCCAACTTGGTTTGAGCCTTCTATATCACAATTCCTTACTATCTTTCTCAGATTATGTTGTTTTCATTTATCCTTTTTTCTGTATTACCTTAATTGTTCTAATCTCTTTCCTATTATAATTTTACAGGTGATTCTCTCTTGTCCTCTTGCAAGTTTGCTTCATATTATCATGCATTCTCACATCCTCCAGAGCATTGGCCCTAATCTTTCATTGGCTTATTATGTTAATCAACTTGTATCTTTTGATTGCTTTAATGTCTTCTTTTTCTTTTGGATGTACTTAGATAGGGGATTTACTCCTTAGGCTTATTGTAGCTCTTTGAGCAGTAGTTCTGGAGTTTATTCCCTTTAAGGACCTTGTAATCCTCATTTTGTGGCAATAAAATACCCCTTCATGGGGCTTCCCTAAAAAAAACCCTAAACCCTAAACCCTAAAATTGACCTTAAACCCTAAACCCTAATCCCAAAACCTTAAACCCTAAACCCTAACCCTAAATCTTAAACCCTAAACCCTAAACCCTAAAAAACTAAAATCCTTAACCCTAAACCCTAAACTCTAACCTTAAACCTTAAACCATAAAATCCTAAACCCTAAACCTTAAACACCTAAAAACCTAAACCTAAACTAAATAAGCCTTAAAAATAAAATAAATAAATAAACCAAAACCTAAATAAAATAAAGAAAATAAAAACCTAAACTAAAACCTAAACCTAAACCTAAAAATAAAATAGAATAAAAAATAAAAATAAATTAAAATAAAATAAATAAAAACATAAACTAAACTTAAAAATAAAATAAACCTAACAATAAAAAAACTAAATAAAATAAAAACTTAATGTAAAATAAAAATAAAATAAACCTAAAATAAATTAAATTAAACTAAAATAAAAACTAAACAAAAACCTAAACTTAAAAAATAAACCTAAAAATAAAACTTAAAATAAATAAATAATAAAACCTAAACCCTAAACTAAAAAAAAAATTAAACCTAAAATCAAAATAAAATAAAATAAACCTAAACTTTAACTACAACAACAACAACAAGCCTTTATCCCACTAAGTGGGGTCGGCTACATGAATCCTTCATATCCATTATGTCCTATTATGTGTCAAATTCTCATTTAATTCATGTATTCTTAGGTCATTTTTTATAAATCTTAACCAAGTTATTTTAGGTCTACCTCTACTTTTTTTAACATAAGGCAAATCTAATGCATCTACGATCGACGAGACCATCTAATCTTTATCTGCCAATCTGCTACTAACTTTTTCTTGAACATGCTCATTTTGCATTTTGTCTCTAAGTGTAAAGCCACTAATCAACCTGAGCATCCTCAAGTCTATAACACTTAACTTAGTCTTATGCTTCTCTTTTATTGGCCAACATTCTGCACCATAAGTCAATGCAAGTCTTACCACCATCATATAAAATTTTTCCTTAAGTTTAAGTGGAACTTTTCTATCACATAATAGGATGCATTCCTCCCACTTCAACCATCCAACTTGAATTCTACTAATAACATCTCCATCTATTTCACCATCATTTTAAATAATAGAACCTAAATATCTGAATCGCTCACTCTTATTAATGACTTGTTCACCTAATGTCACAACACTAGCACTAGAGCTTCTACAACTAAAATTACACTCCATATATTCAGTTTTAGATCTACTTAAATGAAAACCTTTAGACTCTAATGTTGACCTCCATAATTCAAGTTTCTCTTGGACTCACTCTCTAGTCTTATCAACAAGAAGAATGTCATCAGCAAAAAGCATACACCAAGGTACATCTTCTTATAAATGCCTAGTAAGAACATCCATAACTAAAGTAACTTGTGAGGGCATTGCCCTCACCATAGTCAGCAAGACGAAGGTGATCGGGCAGAAGCCGGTCAACAAGATAGACTTACCTTCAGATTTGGATTTCTCCTCACTGAAGAGGAAAGTTGTGGTAGTACCACAGACTTCAGCTATTACAGTTCTAGCAGTATCGACAGTACTGATTCTAGTTGTTGTTCATCCCAGAGTTGCCCATGTTGCCCTAGTGTGTGCTAGTACCCTACCATCTGCACCCTCCAAGGGTAAGGCTCCTCTAGTTTCAGGGCTTGCCTCCCTCACATTTGAGTATGGGTCTAGCTCGTACTCCTCTCATCTTACCCATACCTAGCCTAGGAATAAGAACCATATGATCAAACGGTTCCACATTCGAATAGCTAGGGAGCTAGAGGCAGCAGTTCGATCAGCCATGGATGAGTCTCCCATCATCACTTCACCACTGGTAATAGAAAACCAATTTCATCCTCTTTGGGATTAGGCATAGAGGATGCCAGGAGGATTCGTTCATTATCTCCTCTAATAGTGCACTAGCAACCGGCAGTTTTTAGGAGTAAGAGGTCGTATGCTGGCCTCCGATCTATTTTACACTAGGTAGGCAGAGCAGACAGACTCTCAGAGTGTGGGATGCAGTTTGACCTTTGATCTATTATCCTTAGTATCATAGGGAGGCATATTCATCAGGAGAGGGCCCGTGAGGCCCATTCATCACACATTACTAGCAGAGAGGGATGGAGGTTTAGATGTCAGTCAGCTGATTCTGCTTTGGTTGATTTTCTATCTCAGCATGCTACCCGCATCGACCATACTGATAGCATTCTTCTCACCAGGACCAGCCACCATAGGAGGGTAGTTCCAGTGCATAAAGAGTCAGTGGTGTCTCCACCCCACTGCTCTACCCCAATATAGGTTACATCATCTCCTATTCCATCTGAGGCCATGAAGGTTGCATCCAGGGAAAAATATACCCCGTTGGTGATCTGGCTATGACCAAGAGATCCTACTCCTCTTGCACCACCCATTATGGTAGGGTTGAGCTCTCTTGCTTGACTTTCTGCCCTAGTGGTGGTGCAGAATGACTGGCAACCTCAGAGCATCATGGTCATTCCTTCACCAACTCAGCCCATACAATCGGATGCAGAGATGATGATAGTTATCACAAATATTCTAGATGACAGTTCAATTGTAGTAGTGATAGATGATCATCCTAAGATTATTACCCCTATTATAGCCAATAGTAGTCAAGAGTATCATTCTTCTTGTGAGTAAAGTCTACATAGGATTGACTCCCCAGGGATAGGTGAAGTCTGGTGCCTCCCGCATGATATCACACGGTCGCCTAAATTATTTGTACCCGGAGTTAGATCATTCTCTTAGATGAGATAGATATTTTATGGAGAAGAAGGAGATCTTAGGGTATGCCTGGCCTGATGAAGAGAGAGTTAGCTTCAATCCCAATGAAGATGACTTGATGGGAGATTCAGCTAGAGTATGCATGGTCGATACTAGAGGATCTCTACTTAGGGAGCAACAGGCCATGGAAGGTGATGAGGTTGATCAAGAGGACACCGTAGATATAGCCAAACACCTCTGACTTTAGTTAAGATAGAAGGATGAGAAGATTTATTGGATGGCACATCAGTTACAAGACTTGTTAATAGCAATGTCAGTGCTTCAGAAATAAGCCCCTCTAGTTCATCCTATTACAGTCGATGTCAGTCAGCCTGAGCTAGTGCATGTCTTAGACCCAGTTAAGACTCTACCCCCCATTTAGCAAGGTAGCACCAGCCTATATAGGAAGGTAGTGGTTAGTACCTTCATACAAGAAAAAGATTCAAAATCCATGGTTGAGCAGCAAGTGAAGGAAGCTTTGGCTCAAGCCCGAGGAGGATCATCGGTTCTAAAGGGTAGACCCTACCCAGAGGAATTTGATGCTATCCAGTATACCAAGAGTTTCATGCCTCCTTCCTTCAAAAGCTTCAATGGTAGTGGGAACCCTATGCAGCATATAGCTCACTTTAGGGCTAGTTGTTGCAATACAGGTGGCACTGATGCTTTACTCTTTAGACTCTTTGTCAGTAACCTAATGGGTATTCTTTTCATTGGTATGCTGAACTGCCCAGTGGTTTAGTAAAGACATTTGATGAGTTAGAGCAACTCTTCATCAAGAAATTTACTACTGCTCAGCAAAGGGTTACTATAGGTGATCTCGTTATAGGACAACAGCACTCCGGTGATTCACTTACTGATTATATTCTCTGATGGTGCAACTTGAGTATGTAGTGTGAACCGCAGCTATCTGAATAGGATGCCATTGAGATTCTCTTGAAGAATATTCATGGCCCGGTCACCTTCATGCTTAAGGGCTTCACTATCAAGACATTTGAGAAGCTAATCAACAAGGTGGATAGTCTACAAGGAGAGGCTAAATCATTTCCTTTTCCAGATCAGTTGCCCAAGAAGAAATCCCAAAAGCTCTATGAGAAGAAACCATGAGCAGTAGCAGCGGTTGACAAGGGGAAGTATCTAGCTAGAAATCAGTCTGAGAGACCACGACCTCAGCAGCCTCCAACTCCTTTTCCACCACCTAGGCAACCCTACCGGCCTCCACTGCAACCTCCATGGCCAGCACAACCACCACCTCAGCCATACCATCAGTAGTAGCAATAGGCATATCTGCCACCAAGTAGTTATGGTCCACCAACTCTTTTAGATAAGTTAAATAAACTTGATCAATTTAAGAGGGAAGTAATTATAAAAATATTTAAGAATCTCTTAAAGAAACCTAATTTTTAGCTACCCGAGTCTAGGAGACTGGAGGAAGTAGGCAAAAGTCATGATCCAAACTTTTGCCCTTACCACCATATGCAAGGCAATGTTTTGGAGGATTGCTTCACATTCAAGGATTGGCTTGAACATAGTTTCAAGATCGATGCTATAGTTATACTAAAGGAATACCTTGTGGAACAACCTTCTAGTTATTTTAGGGTAATCTTTAGAGATACAAGTGATCCTACCAAAACCAAAGAAGGTTGGGACATTTCTTTGTCTAAAACCTCTAAGAAAATAATCTAAGATCAAGCTTTCCTTGTGTGCTGAGTCAACTTAAACCTCCAACACCAAGGAAGGTTTGCAAGTTGCCAGTGCCAACTCTAAGAAGGTGAGAGCTCAGCAGTAGGAGCAACAGCAACATGTGTCAGCCTGGGATAGCCCTTTAGCACAGCCACCAATCGTGTCCAGCCTCCAGCCTTTAGTTGCAACTTTCACACCTGCCACTTCTTCCATTTCAGCTAGCTCTTCTATTTCTTTTACTAGTAGAACTCTTGCATAAGAAGATAAGGGCATCAAATCCCTTACTTGACTCACTCTACTTGACTTGTACTTTGTACCTCCAAATAATTTTAAGAAATTGAGGAATAAAGCTAGTTTCAATTATATCTATGTCTCTTTTGATGAGTTGTCTTCTTCTATTCCTAACGATAACTCTTAAAGTCTAATTAATTATAATAATTCTGATCTTCCTCTTTCTAATTCAGAGTTGAATCTTCCAACTCTGAATACTATGGGTTCACCTCTTAAGATAGATTTGGAATCATCCGATTCTGAGAGTCCCATAAGAGAAGTTGTAGGTGAACCTGAAGTGCAGATAGAACCTTCTACCACCTTGCCTCAAGAGATTACCAAAGTCAACCACCATAGTGGCAAGGTTCTACCTCCTAGGGCAACACCACTAGATAGAGGGAAATAAGTCATTAGTACTGAAGATTCAGAAGCCCTTCCATAGGATACTCCACCCTTCGATATGCTGGTGAAAGACCAGCCAAATGTGGACTACAATATCCTTTCTCATCTAAGAAAGTTATCATCTAAGCTAAACATATACGATGCCCTTATCCTATCCAAAGAGATGAGGGAATCACTAATCAAGGCTCTCCTTGATCCTAAAATATGCTTAGCTTAGCTGACTCCTATAGGTGAGGAAGCACACTATGCAAAAGAAGCTCAAGGGATCACCTTCATAGATGAAGACCTTCTACTGGTGGACTTGGAGTACAACCGTCCCCTATACATCACAGTCGACATGGACTGGTTTGAACTCACCAGGGTTCTCATGGATTCAGGTGCATCGATGAACCTTATGAGTCTAAATACCCTTGCCTATTTGAAGATCGACATCTCTACACTCCGAGGAGATAGGATCATGTTGAGAGGATTCAATGATCAAGGTGAGCGAGCTTTAGGATCTATAGTGTTACCATTGGAATCGGTGATTAGAAGACTGAAGCCAAGATATAAATCATTGATTTGATAACTTCATTCACTTCTTTGCTTGGATGCATTAGAACAAGATCATTCCATCCTCCCTTCATCAGTGCATCAAGTTCAGAAAAGATGGAATTGAGTACCGTGTCAACGGGGATGAAAAGCCATTTTTAGTTAGAGAGATTAAAATCTATGAGGATGCAACCTACTATCATGCTCAAAATGCCCTTTCTCATGAACTTGGATAAAATTCAAACTCAAATATAAAAGCAAAATAAAATGAAGCAAAAGAAAAAATAAAAGAAAATGAAAAGAAAAATAAAAGTCTAAGTGAGCAAGAAAAGGGAATTGAAGAAGAAGTGGACCCACATATCACATTCCACCCATAATTCATTCCATCATATGGACATGTGGGTAGGATGGCTCAACCTCTACCAGGTAGAGGTAGAGGAAAAAATAGAGGCAGTTCCAGAGGTGGGAGACCCCCTAGTTGGCTTCAGCCAATAGAGGTCGTGTTTCAGTTCATAGGAGTACTACTACTATTCATATACACTTGGAATCTAGCTCAGAGGATGAGTCTAATGTGATTAGTATACTAGCCAATCCCTCTCAACGGGTTCCATTGGAGGTGACTTTTGATCCAGCCAGAAATGAAGACCAGGCCTCCAAGCAAAGCAGAGTATTCGAATCTGGTTTATGTGAAACTATTAGGCACAAGTTCGGAACCTCAGCTCTAACCTCAGTTACATCTTAGAATGTTGATGGTTTAGTAGTTAAGGAAGTCCCTAAGTCTTCCAGTGACATGAAGCGGAAGAGGTTCTTTTTGGGTTCATGATCCTCAAGTCCAGAGCTTGATGTAAGACTTGAGGAAGATACTTATAAAGAATTAGCATAATTACCTTTTGACTTGTACTCACCTTGTGTTCAAAATTTTATACAGAAAGGTTTAGTTCCTCACACATGGTCCAAGCACAGGTCATAATACTTTGAAAAGCTATGGAACAACATAGGCAGGAAAGCACTATCCAAGTAGGACTAGGATTTGGTACAGTGGGTCCTGTCAATGACAAAGATTATTGCCTCGTTATTACCAACCATTTGGAGTCTGATAGTTTCTTCTCACAAATCCCCAACTCTTATGAGAATGTGTGTTTAGAAACTTTAGATGATCTAGATGATCTTCAAGTTAAAGAGGCACCGCCAGAATTTGAAGAAGAGATTTATTCAATAATCGACAAGCTTAAAGAAATCATGCTCGGGAAAGAAGAAAATCTTTGCCCAACATACATCAGTTTGTTGTTGAATGAAGAAGAAACCAATGACTTAGTTATGCTATTGACCGAGTTTAAAGATAGCTTCACATGGAGTTATGAAAAAATGGTCGGATTATCTCCTAACATAGCAGTCCACAAACTAGCAATAGACCCTAATGTTACCCCTATTAAGAAAGCTCCTAGACGCATATGATTAGAAATTGAACAACAGGTCATTTCTGAAGTCAAGAAACTGATCGATGCTGGTTTCATTAGGGAAAAAATATCCTACCTGGTTAGCCAGTGTCATCCAAGTTAAGAAGAAGAATGACCAAATTCGCATATGAGTCGATTTTAGGGACTTAAACAAGGCATGTCCTAAGGATGAGTTTCCTTTTCCTATACCAAAGTTAACGGTGGACATTTCCTCATCTCATTCAGTCTTTTCTTCCATAGATGGATCATCTGGCTATAACCAAATCAAGATGTCTCTTAAAGATGAGAGAAACACTGCTTTCCGAACCTCGATCAGAATCTTTTATTATAGGGTTATGCCTTTCAGCCTTAAAAATGCTGGTGCTACATACCAACGGGCCATGACTTCGATCTTCAATGAACTCATCCATCATCAGGTTGAGTATTATGTTGATGATCTAGTAGTCAAGATCAAAGAAAAGGAAGACCACATCTTTAACTTGAGAGTAGTTTTCGAACGGTTAAGAAAATATAACCTCAAAATGAATCTCTTGAAGTGTACATTCAGAGTCGATTCAGGGAAATTCCTTGGGTTTGTTGTCTGACATCGGGAAATAGAAATAGATCCTGAAAAGATTAAAGTTATCTTAGAAATTCCACCTCCTAAAATTTTAACTCAACACAAGTCCTTTCAAGGACGGCTGGTAGATCTAAGACGCTTTATCTCAAACCTATCATGGAGATGCAAACCAATCTTAGCACTTGTCAAAAAGGATGCCAAGTTCAAGTGAGATGATAAGTGCTAGCACACATTCAAAGACATCAAAGAGTACTTGGTGAAGCTGCCAGTTCTAGCAGCCCCTATCCCAGGCAAGCCACTGACCCTTTATATTACTGCATTGGATGACTTTCTTGGTGCTCTATTGGCCTAAGCCAATGACGAGGGGAAGGAAAGTGTTCTCTACTACCTTAGTCATTGTCTAATCCCTGCTGAAGTAAACTATTCACCTATTGAGAAATATTGAACAGCTTTGATCTTTGCATCTCAGAAGCTACGACACTATATGCTTTCTCATAAGGTGAACTTGATCTCTCGAACTAATCCACTACAATACCTCATGACATAGCCAATGCTTTCTAGACATTTTGCTCATTGGTCCATGATACTCTCACAATTTTATATAACATTTGTACCCCTCCGTGAGGTGAAAGGTTAGGCACTAGGGGATTTCTTAGTAGCACACCCACTTCCTACTGATTCTCCGTTTAGTGACGATCTTTTCGATGAATAAATTATGAACTTAGGGGAGGCCAGTAACCGTCGATGGGAGATGAATTTTGATGGTGCTGCTTCTTTTTTTCAAGGTGAAGCACCATGATTTATTCTCCCAAGAAAGGCAGGGGTAGGAATAGTTCAACAAACTTCAAACTACAATGTGATGAGATTCTCATACTATCTTTCCAACCCTGCACCAATAATGAAGCTGAATATGAGGCTTTGATTGTCATTTTGGAGTTACCCATCACTATCAGTGTCAAGAGCATCAACATCTTTGGGGATTCTCAGTTGGTCATCAACTAGATTGCTAGGTCTTACCAGGTCCTCAAATCTAAGCTTCATCATTACTATGAGTATACCATGAAGCTGTTGACCCAAATCCTAAAGTCAAAATCTACAAGGTTTCCCGATTAGAGAACACAATAACAGATGCCTTGGCAAAACTTGCCAATGAATTGGCATGCCCGGAAGATGAGTCCATTTCAATAAGGGTCCAAAATAGACAAGTCCTATCCCTTATTGATTCTGAACTCGTTGAGAGACTTTCACTTAAAGGGGAGGCTATCATTGCCAAAATGGACAAGGAGCTGGATTGGAGGCAACCATTCATTGACTATTTAAACATTGGCAAACTATTTCAAAAAAAGTCACAAGTCCATCTGGTGAAACAGAGAGCTCTCTTCTATGCTCTTGTTGATGGCACCCTGTACCGCCGATCCTTTGACCAAATATGGTTACGTTATTTGGACAAACATGAAGCCCATGGCATTGTAATCGAGGTACACTCAGGTCTATACAGAGCCCATCAATCTGGTCCGAAGATGAAGATGAAGATCAAAAGACTTGGATATTACTGGCCATCTATGATCACACATTGCATGGACTTAGCTAGATGCCATCATTTGGCGGCTTCTTGAGTGTTCATCTTATAATTCTGATCGATCCTCCTTCCTCTAAGGGGCATCGATTCATCTTAGCTGCTACTGACTACTTTTCCAAGTGGGCGAAAGCCATCCCACTAAGAGAGGTCACAACTCACCATGTGCTTCAGGTTTTCAGGAAATTGTATATAGGTTCGGGGTGCCTCGATGAATTATATCTGATAATGGTATTGTATTCAAAAGCATGAAGATCAATAGTTTTACCAGAATACATGGCATAGTTTGGAGATACTCTACCATCTACTACCTATATCTAATGGTTTAACAGAAGCATTCAACAAAACTCTCATCCAGATACTAAAGAAGTCTCTTGATGAGAACAAACGACAGTAGAACGAACTATTGGTTGAAGCTTTATGGGCCTACCACACCACATTCTGAACTCCAAATCAGTCTATCCCATTTTCCTTAGTGTATGGGTTTGAAGACATTCTTCCTTTAGAAGTTCAACTCCCATCACTAAGGATAGCACTGGGTAATAAGATCACTATAGAGCAGAATGCAAAGTTGCGGTTAGAAGAGCTTGAAGGTATGGAGGAGAGTCATTACGAGCGTGCCAGAACCTTGAGTTGTACAAGGCCAAGATGATTCAAACTCATAATAAGCTGGTCCGCCCCAGGTCTTTGTGAGTAGGAGATTAATGGGCTCTATCTAATGAAATAATACCTATGAAACAAAACTTATTTAAAAACATATCATTAATAAAAAGAACAAAATCTGATTCCATTCATCAAATCTTCTCTTCTTTCAAAGTATTGTTTACGGGTCTTGCGAATCTGTCGTGACGTGTTTAAGGTAGGTGTAAGAGTCCCCCGGTGGCATCCTATCCCTCTTTCACAACACAAACACAATCTCTCGATTCTTTTAAAATAGGTATAAGATAAACTGAGAGGCATTCTATTTTGATTAACATAAATTAATTAGGTGTGAGAGAACCCAAGTGACATCCTTTCTTGGTGGGAATTCTTGTTGCCATCTGTGACATCATTTCAAAATTCCTTAGTGTGTTTTAATGTAGGTGTAAGAGTCCCCCAGAGGTGTCCTATTCCTTTTAACACATGCACAAAATAAACATAAATCTTTTGTCTCGAGCTACTTGATGTGGGAGCAAACCCTCTGTGGAACTCACTCATTAGCTGCTCTAGGTTGAATCTACATGCTACCTCGCAAGTATGTCACTCTAGTGGTCATTTATTAGAGGATATGAGTCCCTGAGCTTTCTTCCTAACTTGATCATTGCAAAACCTAAGAGCACCTTGTTAGAATGGTATTCTTCACTGCCCAACCAGTAAGCTACCCCATGTTAACTTCATTTAAGAAGATTTGAGTCCCCGTGCTTTCTTCTTGAACTAGCCATCATGCTCTAACTAGGTCGAGTATAATTTGAGGTTTAGGATAAGTCCCCCAGAGGCTCCTTTCCTCTTGATTACTTTTGAGTTGTCGTCTAGGCATTCATCACAGAAAAGTACAATACAGGAAGAAACCTAGAAAAACAGGTTGATTCAACACCCAAAATAAATCAAACTAATTTAAATTTATGAAAAAGGCTAAAGCAGATGGGTACCACTATACACCCCGGAAGAAAGAGTAAATGGATAGTCAAGCTCTGCACTAATCATCTAGGCATTCATCACAGAAAAGTACAATACAAGAAGAAACCTAGAAAAACAGGTTGATTCAACACCCAAAATAAATCAAACTAATTTAAATTTATGAAAAAGGCTAAAGCAGATGGGTACCACTATACACCCCGGAAGAAAGAGTAAATGGATAGTCCCCCTTTGGCATTCACTCAGTAGTCGCCCAAGGTCGGATAACACCTATCGAGCGGAAGACAAACTATCCCAACAATCATTTTTGCTATAAGAGGATGTGAGTCCCCGAGCTTTCTTCCTAGGATGATTGTTTCAAACCTACAGGCACCTTTGGTTGGTTGATGTTCGCTATGCTGATAGTGACTTAACCAGTGAGTACACCACTATTGGCAGATATGAGTCCCCGTGCTTTCTCCTTGAGTTGGACACTGAATACCTATTGGATATATGACTAGACATGTCATTTTCTCCAAGGTGTTGGATTAAGCCTTTGCTAGCCCCATCCCATGCAGGCACTCTATTTGGATCAAGTCCTTTGCGACCCCATTTAGACACTACTCAGGTTACTTTTGGATTAGATAGTTCTCCTTTCCTAGTAGCCAGCCCTGTGGTTGGAGAATTTGTTTAGTGGATGCATAGATTTTCCCTTGGTTCAATAAATATGATATAGTTCTAGGCTGATATAAGCTCCTTCTTAGTTTGATCGCTCACAAACTAACAGGGTCCATGATAGAACAAACTAAAATAAAAAAAATTAATTCATTTGTTGATTAGGAATTTAAGCACCCAAAGGTCCCTTTCTATCAAGAAGGCATCCTATTTTTAGGGTAGTGTCAGCAAAACTCCCTATAGGAATTGCCTGACTACCTGAGTTGAGATAAATCCCTGGGATGGTACTTACTCTGTAGTCTCCCTTAGGTTAGGTTCAATCTATTTATCTATAAATAGGTTGCCCCGGCAATCATCCACTTTCAAAGATGTAAGGCTATGATGCATTCTTTCTAACATGATTGTCGCAAACTGACAGGCAGCCTTAGGTCGGGTTTGATTTGTTGCCCAAAGCAACCGATCACCCTAGTGATCTTTTCTAGTGGAAGATGTGAGTCCCCAAGCTTTCAACCCTTGAATTGATCATTGCAAACCAAAAGGCACTCCTTTGGTTGGATAGTTCTCCTATCGGCCGAGAAGCTACTCCCATTGGTTCAATAAATCTGAGATAGGTTAAGGCTTCTATAAGCTCCTTCTCAGTGTAATCTATCACAAATTGATGGAATCCATCAAAATAAATAAATGAATAATGAAATTAATCTTGACTATTCTTGACATGATTTAAGCCCCCTAGTACCATTCACTCAATAGTCAGCCCTAGGTCAGGTTTGATTTGTTGCCCAAAGCAACTGATCACCTCAATGGTTCCTTAATTCTAGAAGATATAAGTCCCCTTGCTTTCTTCTTAAGACTTGACCATTGTGTACCAAAAGACATTTCCCCTTGGTTGGGTAATCCTACCTTATGGTTGGTAGACTACTCCCTTTGAATTGATAAATCTGAGTTAGGTCTAAGCTTCCATGGCCCCTACTCAGTGTAGTCCATCGTAAACCTATGGGATCCATCATAATCAAAATAAACAAATCTAAAAGTAAAATCAATCTTGACTATCTTTGAGCTGATCTAAGTACCCTAGTGGCATTCACTCAATAGTCAGCCCTAGGTCAGGTTCAATCTGTTGTCTTGCCAATAGATTACCCCAGAAAATGGTCCTTACTTGGAGGATATAAGTCTACTAAACTTTCTTCCTAGTATAGTTGCTGCATACCGGAAGGAATCCCTTGGTTGGTTAGTCCTACTATGTGATTAGTAGACTACCCCTTTAGATTGGTAAATCTGAGTTAGGTTTTAGCCTCCGTGGCTCCTACTTAGTGCAATCTATTGCAAACCAAAAGGTTTCATCCTAAATATTCAAACTTAACAAAATTTAATACAAATTCAACCCACTTCCTCAGTGAGATTCAAATCAAATTTTTTTCTCCTCAGTGAGATTCAAATCAAACCAAACGTTTCATGCCCTTGTGGATGACTTGAGCTTGCTTCCCTAGTGGAAGGAAGGTTCACACTCTATCCCTTAGTGGATTCTTCCATCTCTCTTATGTCTTGTACATAAGTAGATCCACATTGCACTAAGCTATGGATTCTTTCTATTCCTTGGGTTAAGAATAGATTGTTTTTGTTAATGTTTGTGATCTCTCGATATTGTTGATCATTTTGGTGAACACCAATACGTGTGGTGTTCTCGTCAATCACACCATTCCTATTCGGTGCCCTTTGTTGACCTCATTTTTAGAATGAGATCTCAACCCCTCCATCTTAGACATAGGACTCTTTTTAGACTTTAAGATTTCCTTAGTCTTAAGACACATCTAGAGATTAGGTGGATACTCCAACCTACCCCTAGAAACTTAGAAGAGTTAGCCATATGAATAGGTCATGCCTTAAGGGTGTTAGGAAAACTTCTTTACCCTTAGGTTAAATGTTTCCTCACCTTCCTTCCTCCAAGTCAAACTCCAAATCAATCTTAATTGATTTTCTCCAAACTCAAATCAATTCCATGATTGAACTCCATGATTGAAATCTATGATTGAAACCCATGATCAAAATCCATAAAAAATTCTTAAATCCAAGTTTTGCTTAAGTCCTTAATTTTCCCTTAAGGACTTAACCAAAATCATGATTCAGACCTATTCAAACCTTTGAGATTTTCTCATACCATATTTATATTCTCATTTATATGCACATATATAAATGAAATATAAATTCAAACCCATCAAACCAAATTCAAAATTCAAGATCAATTCATGAAATTTTCCTTAAATCCTTTAAATTCCCTTTAGTGGATTTAACCTAAATCTTGATCAAACCTATTCAAACTCACGAGATTTTCTCAAAACTTATTTATATTCACATTTATATTCATATATATAAATGAAATATAAAAATCAATCAACCAAATCAAATCCAAAAATTAAATTCCAACTTAAAACTCCCTTAAATCCTTTAAATTCCCTTTAATGGATTTAACCTAAATCATGATCAAACCTATTCAAACTCATGGGGATTTTTCAAAACTTATTTGTATTCTCATATATAAATGAAATATAAACACCACAAGACCCTCTCTCCTTGTACATTGAATCCTCTCAACATCATCCTTTCTTTTTAGAGTTTGGAAATGTTGATCCTTAAGTAGGCAAGGGTTCTTAGACCATAATATTGATTGATACACCTGGGTCAACCAGAACTCTAGATAGCTTGTATCTGCCAACATCCATTGTAATATAAAGAGGTGGTTGTGCTCGGTCATCCCTAGGAGTAAGTCTTCATCATTGAATGTAACTCCTAAGATGTCCTTCTAGTGGCATGCCTCCTCTTTACTAGCAGTCAACTGAGCTAAGCATATCTCTAGATCAAGTAAGACCTTAATTAGAGATCTCCTCACCTCTTTAGATAAGACAAGGGCATAGTATATGCCTAACTTAGTTAGAAACTTTGTAAGGTGAGCAAGGACATTGTAATCAACTCTAGATTGGTCATCCCTAAGCATATTCATGGGTGGAGTATCATATGAAGGGGCTATCTGCTCACTCAAACCAATGACTTGCTTAACTTTATCCTAAGGTGCTACCCTAGGAGGTAGAACTTTGCAACTATGTAGGTTGACTACAGTGACTTCTTGGAATGATGAGGTTATGGAAAGTTCTACCTTCTTGGGCATACCTACACTTCTCTATGGGATTCTCGAGTTAGTTAACTCCAAGTCAATCTCAAGAGGTGAACTGATTGATTTTGAGAAGGATAGTCACTCACGAGAAAGGAAGATCAGAACTAGAGCTATTATTTTTATTTAGACTGAGAGCTTTCAATAGGAATAAAATCAAGAGCATCAGTAGACAATATATAAGTAGAATCAGCTTTCTTCATTAATTTCTTTTTGGGTGGAAGTACATGATAGAAATCAAGTAAAGTAAGTGGATTAAGGGATTTAGTGCTCTTATCCACAGATACAATGCTTTTCTTTGGTAGAGGAGCTAGCGAGAAGAGGTGGTTCTTTGATGGTGGAGAGTCTTGGACTTGGATGGTGGCTGTGCTACTGGACTATCCTAGGCAAGTATGGTGAGCTACTACTGTTGGTGGGCTATTATCCACCCCAAGTTGTCCTTTGTAACTAGCAAACCTTCCTTAGTGTTGGAGGTTTGAGCTACTTTAGGCACCTGCAAGGAATGCTTCTTGATCTCACAAAAGATCTTCTTAGAGGTTTGGGGTAGGGAGATATCCTAACATTCTTTAGACTTAAGAGGATCACAAGTATCCCCAAGGATTACTCTAACAAAACTGGATGGTTGTTCTAATTAATATTCCTTAGGGATAATTATGGCTCTCAACTTATAGTTACTCTCAAGCTAGTCCTTAAAAGTGATACAATCCTCTAAGACATGGCCTAACATACAGTGGTAGGGGCAATAGCTAAGATCATCGCTCTTGCCCAGTTCCTCTGGCATCTTAGGCTCTGGTAACTAAAAATCAAGTTTCTTTAAGAGATTCTTAAAGATTTTGTTTACTACCACCTTCGTGAATGAATATTTCTTATTCAATCTATCGACAAGAGTAGGTGGAAAGTAGCTACATGGCGATGGATATGAATACCACTACTAGGTAGGCTACTGAGGTGGTGGAAATGGTCATCGTGGTGGCTGCGGTGGCCAATATGATGCCGAGGTGGTGGAAGAGGAGGTGGCAAGGAGGATCTTTGAGCTAGTCTCTCATCTTGAACTCACGGCTAGCTCCTTCCCTCGTCCCAGAACAACTATCCCTAGCTTCTTCGCACACCTTCTGCAGCTTGGGCCTAGATGATTAGTCGGGAAAGGGCAACTATTTGGCTTCTTCTTGTTGGCTAGCTTCCTTGTTGATTAATTTATTGAATATTTTGATGGTAAATCCCTTAAGAATGAAGGCGACCAGGCCATGGATATTTTTGAGAAGAATCTCAATGCCATGCTGTTCGGACAAATGTGGTTCCATTTCATGCACAGGTTGTGCCACCTGAGAATGTGATAAAGGACTCATTGAGTTTCTATTTCTTTACAATGAGGTCACCTATAATGACTCTATGCTGACCTGCAACAAACCTCTTAATGAAGAGGTGCTCCAACTCAGCAAAAGTCTTCATCAAACCATTGGGTTGTGTGGTGTACCAATCAAATGCAACACCTGGCAGACTTCTAACGAAAAGGCGAAAGAGGATTGTGTTGCTGCCATTGGTGTGTTGCAACAACTGGCTCTAATGTGTGCAATGTGTTGTCATGGGTTCCCACTGCCATCAAAGATCTTGAAGGATGGCAGCACAAAATCCTAAATAAAATAAAAACTAAATAAAAATCTAAACCTAAAAAATAAACATAAACATAAATAAAACATAAAACCTAAACCCTAAACTATAAAAAAAACTAAGCCTAAAATAAACTTAAAACTAAATTAAAATAAACTAAACTAAAATAAATAACACCTAAACCAATACCTAAAATAAACTAAACCTAAACCCTAAACTAAATAAAATAAAATAAGCTAAAAATAAACCTAGGCCTAAACTATAAAAAACATAAAAATAAACCTAAAACCTAAACGTAAAAAAATAAAATAAAAACCTAAACATAAACATAAAACTAAAAAATAAAACCTAAACTTAAAAAATAAAATTAAAAAAAAAACTAAACTAAAAAATAAACAAAAACCTAAACCTAAAAAATAAACTAAAATAAAATAACCTAAACTAAAATAATTAAAACTAAAATAAAAAAAACCTAAACTAAATAAATAAAACTAAAATAAATAAACTAAATTAAATAAAAATAATAAATCAACCTAAATAAAATTTAAAATAAAATAAACTAAAATAAATAAAAAAATAAACTAAATAAACTAAATAAACCTAAATAAAAATTAAAATTAAAATGAACTAAAATAAATAATAAATAAACTAAATAAACTAATTAAATCTCAACCTATTGGTTTACTTAATTTTTTTAAAAAATAAACCCTTAACCCTAAACAATAAATCCTAAACCCTAAACCATAAAGTAGCTAAAGCTTCAATCCTAAACCTACCATACCCTGACCCACAAATACCTAAACCCCAAAAGGCACAAAACCCTACTAAAACCCAAACCATAAACCCTAAAGCAAACCTGACACTAAACTGTTCTTAAACTTAAACCCCAAAACACTATAAACTGAGCCCACCTGATGCACCACAACATCTTGACCATAAACCAGTTGATCTCCTATATTGACCATACCCTGGGTTAACCTGGGCCACACTAAACTGGATCTAAACTAAACCACTAAAACTAAAGCCCAGGCCCCAGGCCTAAAACCAGGCCACCACCCTGAGCCACCATCTAAACCTTAAAACTAAAACTAAACCTGACTAAATAAAACCTAAACTATATAATAAGACAAACTTAAAACATAAACTAAACCTAAAATAAAATAAATTAAAAGATAAATAAAACTTAAAGTGCAAAATATTAATATAAACCTAAGAATAATAAACCTAAATAAAATTAAAACTAAATGTAAAATAAAAATAAAATAAACCAAAAATCATATAAAATTAAAACTAAATAAAAACCTAAACCTAATTATAAATTAATAATAAAACCCAAACCCTAAACTAAAAATAAAAACTAAACCTAAAATGAAAATAAAATAAACAAAATAAAATAAACCTAAATCTAAACTAAAATAAATAGACTAAAATAAAGAAAACCTAAAATAAACTAAACCTAAATTAAATTAAATAAAATAAACTAAAAATAAACCTAAACATAAATTCAAATATTAAAGCTAAAAATAAAAATAAAATAAAAACCTAAAACGTAAACCTAAAAAATTAAAATAAAGACTTAAAATTGAAACCTAAAAAATAAAATAAAAATAAAACTAAACTAAAAAATAATCCTTTACCAAAACCTAAATGAAAACAAAAACTAAAATAAAAAACCTAAACTAAAATAAATAAACCTAAACTAATTAAACTAAATTAAATAAAAATTAAAATAATAATAAATCAAAATAAAAAATAAAATAAACTAAAATAAAAAAATAAACTAAATAAACCTAAACTGGGTTTGCTTAATTTAAAACAACAAATAAATATAAATAAATAAATAAAACCCTAACCTAAATCCACCTAAACCCTAAACCACAAACACCCCACCACTAAACCTACCCTAAACCCTAAACCCTAAACCCTGGGCCACCTGCTACCCTAAATCCTAACCCAAACCCCACCCTGACCACCCTAAACCACAGCTGACCCCAGTAACCCCACACACTAAACCACTTATACCCATACATACAAAATAAAATAAAATAAATAAATTTAAAACCTAAATAAAATAAAATAAAATGAACCTAAACTAAACCTAAACCTAAAATATGATAAAATAAAACTAAACTAAAATTAATAAATAAAAAAATAAATTAAATAAACTTAAAAATAAAAAAAAAATATAAATAAATATAAACTAAATGTAAAATAAAATAAAATAAACTTAAAATAAAATAAAATAAAATAACAATAAAAACCTAAATATAAAATAAACTTGAAAATAAATAAAAAAAAATAAACAAAAAAAAACATAAAACAAATAAACAAAATAAAATAAACCTAAAAATAAAATAAAATAAAAATAAATAAAGCTAAACCTAAACTATGATAAAACCTAAAATAAAACCTAAAAACAAAAAAATAAAATAAAGACCTAAACCTAAACAAAATAAAAATAAAACTTAAACCTAAAAAAAACTATAAAAGGCATAAACCTAAACCTAAACTTTAAAATAAACTAAAATAAAACCTAAACTAAAATAAATAAACCTAAAATAAATAAACTAAACTAAATAAAAATATAAAATAAACCTAAATATAAAAATAAACTAAAATAAATAAAAAATAAACTAAATAAACCTAAACTTGCCTATTTACTTAATTAAAAATAAAATCCTCAAAATGCAAACCCAAAACCCTAAATCGTAAATCCTAAACCCTAATCCATAAAACTAACCCTAAACTCTAAACCCTAAACCTACAATTGTACCCTAGACCATAAACCCTAAACCCTAAAAAACCCTAAACCTTAAACCACAAGCTGGCCTAAACACTAAAACCTTGAACCCAAAGAATAAACCTTAAACCTACCACAACCTAAAAACCCAACCCCACTAAACCATAAACCCTAATCCCTAATCCTTAATCCCTAAAATCCTAAACTAAATAAAACCTTAAATTTAAAAAAATAAAGAAACCTAAACCTAAATAAATTAAGAAAATAAAATAAAATAAAAATCTAAATGAAACCCTAATCCAAAACCTAAAATTAAAATAAAATAAACTAAAATAAAATAAATAATACCCCAAACTAAACTAACAAAATAAGATAAAGTTAAGAATAAAAATAAAATAAAATAAAACAAAAACTAAATGTAAAATAAAACTAAAATAAACCTAAAATGAACCTAAAATAAGATAAAATAAAAAAATAAATTAAAAACATAAGCCTAAAAAATAAACTTAAAAATAAAACCTAAAAATAAAAAAAAAGAAATCTTAAACCATGAACTAAGAAAAAAACCTAAACCTAAACTAAAATATACTAAACCAAATAAATAAAACCTAAACCTAAACCTAAACTAAATAAAATTAAATAAACTAAAAAGTAATCTTAAACGTAAACTAAAAAATAAAACCTAAAAATAAACCTAAAATAAAAACCTAATACCTAAACCTATGAAAATAAAATCAAAACCCAAACTAAACCTAAAAAAAAAAGTAAAACCTAAACAAAAAAATAAAATAAAAATAAACTTAACTAAAAATAAACTAAACTTAAACTAAACCTAAAAAAAATAAACTAAAATAAAAAACCTAAACTAAAATAAATAAATCTAAAATGAATAAACTAAACTAAAAACCTAATTAAAAATAAACATAAATAAAAAATTAAAATTAAAATAAATTAAAATAAATAAGGAGTAAACTAAATAAAATAAATAAACATAAACCTACTGTTTGCTTAATTCTTTAAAAAAATAAAAAAAATAAAACCTAAAAACTAAACACTAAATCCCAAACCTAAACCTAAAAATAAACTAAAATAATCAAAACTTATGGTTTAGCTAATTTAAAATAAACCTAAACTAAAACCATTATTACAAACCAAAAAACCTAAAAAAATAAAACTCTAAAAATAAAAATAATAATAATAAAATAAATTATAATAAATAAATAAATACCCCAAACCCTAAACCCTAAATCCTAAATCCTAATAACCTTTAATCCTAAAGCATAAACCTTAAATCCTAAACCCTAATCATAAATGATCTTTCCACTAAAGACCACCCATCATACCACAAAAAAAAAAAACTTAAAGATAAAATAAAATAAAACTCAGTAAAATAAACTTAAACCTAAACCTAAAAATAAAAATAAACTAAAATAAATAAACCAAAATAAACAAAATAAACTAAATAAAATAAAAATAAACCTAAACAAATAAATAAATAAAATAAACCCTGACTAAACTAAAATGACCTACCCTGGGTTGTATTTAAAATACTGACTAACGACTTAAGGCAAAACTAACCCTAAACTGACATGACATAGGCCTAAACAAAAAACCATAAACCCCTAACTCTGGGACCACTGAGCCCTAGCCAAAAAGGCTGGATCCAAAGGCTAAACACACCCCTCTAACTCCTACTGAGCCACCACAAAAGACTAAGACCTACCACACCTCTACTGAGCCCTACCAAATCCTAAAATCGCTGACCAAACTAAATAGACTTAAAAAAAAAAGCTAAATAAATAAAATAAAATAAAAATATAAAAACCTATTAAAACCTAAATCTAGGCCTAAAATATGCTAAAATGAAAAACCAAAAATAAAGAATAACCCTTAAACTAAAATAACATAAACCTAACAATAAAAAACCTTTATAAAATAAAAACTAAATGTAAAATCAAAATAAATTAAACCTAAATTAAAATAAAATAAAATCTAAATAAAAATGTAAACCTAAAAAATAAACCTAGAAATAAATAAAAAGTTAAACTTAAACCCTAAACTAAAAAAACCTAAACCTATAGTAAAAATAAAATAAACCTAAACCTAAACTAAAATTTATAAAACCTAAACCTAAACCTAAAATAAATTAAACCTAAACCTAAACCTAAATTAAATAAAATAAAATAAACTAAAAATAAACCTAAATCTAAACTAAAAAATATAACCTAAAAATAAACCTAAAACCTAAACCTAAAAAAAATTAAAATAAAAACATAAAGATAAATCTAAAATAGAAAATAAAATCTAAACCTAAAAAATAAAATAAAATTAAAACTCAACTAAAAAATAAACATAATCATAAACCTAAACCTAAACCTGAAAAATAAACTAAAATAGAAAACCCTAACCAAAAGTAAATAAACATAAAATAAATAAACTAAACAAAATAGAATTAAAAAAAATAAACTATACAAAATAGTTAAATAAACTAAATAAACCTAAACCTAATCGTTTACTTAATTTTTATCTTTTTTTAAAATACCCTAAACCCTAAACCTAGCCAACACTAAACCTAAACCTATAATCATAAAGCTAAACCTCTAATGCTAACCACTAAAATGTACCCTATAACCACCTATGACCCTAAATACCCTAAACCCTACCCTCTAACTCTGACCACTGACCCTACAAAATCCTACCCCACACTAAAATAAACTTAAACTATTGGTTTGCTTAAAAAACCCACACTCTCCTAAAATAAATCATGGGACCCAACCCTACCTCAGATCTAATCCTGAGCCCTCACCCTAAATTAACTGGACCCTAACCTGACTGGGCTTGCACCCTAATCCACTAAATCTTGAGCCACTACCACACTCTAGGCCCTGACCCTACTGGGTCCACAACCTATACACCATAAACCATAAACCATACCAAAAAACCTAAACCTTAAAAACAACTTAAAAATATATTTAATAAAACTTAAATAAATAATAGAAATAAAATAAATAAAACCTAAACCTAAACCTAAAATAAAATGAAATATAAAATAAAATAACTAAAATAAAATAAACAAAATGAAACTAAACTAAAATAAAATATCTATAAAAAATAATATAAAAATAAACATAAAATAAAATAAAGAAACCTAAAATAAAATAAAATAAAATTAATTAAAAACCTAAACCTAAAATAAACCCTCATTAAATAAAATAAAAACTAAACTTAAAAAAATAAATTAAAATAAAATAAATAAAATAAATAAAAAAATAAACTAAAATAAAATAAACTAAAATAAACCTAAACCTAAATAAAATAAACTAAACTAAACCAATAAATAAAATAAACTAAAATCTAAACCTAAGATAAAAAAAAAACTTAAAATATACCTTGATAAAACCTAACCTAAAATTCAAATAAAATGTAAACCTAAACCTAAAATAAAATATAAAATATAAACCAAAATAAAATAAGAATAAAACTCAACTAAAAATAAACCTAAATAAAAAAAATAAACTAAAATAAAAACCTAAACTAAATTAAATAAACTTAAAATAAACTAAACTAAATAAAAAAATAAAATAAACATAAATAAAATAAAATAAACTAAATAAACCTAAACTATGGTTTGCTTATTTTTTTTAAACTTAAATCCTAAACCCTAAACCCTAAACCCTAAACCTTAAACCCTAATCCCTAAAAAACCTTAAACCCTAAACCCTAAAAGAATAAACCTTAAAATGCTAAATCCTAAATCATATCTAAACCCTAAACGAGCCACTAAACCACAAACCACAAACCCCAAACCTTGTCGAACCTAAAAGTAACTAAATAAAATTAAAAAATAAGCCTAAACCTAAAGCTTAAAGCCACTAAAATTATCATGATAGAACATAATCAGCGGCTCGATGCATCTAGCGATAAAGGTGGGTGCACTTGTGTAGTGGTGGTGGGGAAACTGAAGGTGCTAGTGGATATGGAGGTGGTGCTTAGAGTAGTGGTGGTTATGGAGGTTGTAAGAGCGATGGAGGTTACAACTATGGTGGTGGCGGAGGGAGAGATTGGGGATATGATGGTAGATCCCGCTACTCGAGAGGTCTGGGTGGTTTTGATGGGAACTGGAGAAAATGATGAACGACCAATACGATCTAATGCTTATGGAACTATCTTTATAGTAACGACAGTTCTAGTTATCTAGGATCTTTGATTTGCTCTATGCGTGCTCATTTTTGATCTATGTCATCGCATGTGTCTTAGAGAACTTAGTGAGTTGCTTGGTTGATGAAATTGAAAAGATGAAATGTTGAATCTGAATTTGTTCTCTGCTTAAAAAAAATAAAAAACCCTAAATCCTAAACTAATACTTGAACCCTAGACTTAAAACTTAAACCCTACACCCTAAACCCTAAACCTTAAAACCCTAAACTCTAAACCCTAAACCCTAAAACCCTAAACCCTAAACCCTAAATCCAAAAACCTAAACCCTAAACCCTAAACCCTAAACCTTAAACCTTAAACCCTAAACCCTGAACCCTAAACCCTGCACCCAAAACATTAAACCTAAACCCTCAACTAGCCTTAATCCCTAAACCTTAAACCCTAAAAAGCTAAAAACCTAAACCTAAACTATCTAAAACCAAAAAATAAAATAAATAAAATAACCTAAACCAAAATAAAATAAAAATAAAATAAAATAAAAACCTAAACTAAAACCTAGACCTAAACATAAAACTAAACCTAAACCTAAAAATAAACTAAAATAAAAGTTAAAAACTAAAATAAAATAAAATAAATTTAAACCTAAACTAAAGTAAAAAACTAAAAACCAAAATAAATAAAAGCTAAACCTAAAATAAAAATAAAATAAAATGAAAATAAAACTAAATAAAAACATAAACCTAAAAATAAATAAAAAATAAAACTTAAACCCAAAACTTAAAATATACTAAACCTAAACTTAAACTAAAATCGTAAATAAAATAAAATAAACTAAAAATAAACCTAAACCTAAATTAATAAAATAAAACCTAAAAATAAACCTAAACTAGAATCCTAAAACCTAAACCTAAAAAATAAAATAAAAACCTAAACCTAAACCTAAAAATAAAAAATAAAACCAAAACCTAAAAAAAAATACAAAATAAAACCAAACTAAAAAAAACCTAAATCTAAACCTAAACCTAGAAAATAAACTAAAATAAAAAACCTAAACTAAATTAAATAAACCTAAAATAATTAAACTAAACTAAGTAAAAATAAAAAATAAAATAAATTAAAATAAATAAATAAATATACTAAATACCTAAACCCTAAAAAAACCACAAATAGTACAACCCTATACCCTAAAACCTGCAACCCTAAACCCTAAACCATAAACCCCAAACCATAAACCCTAAACCCTAAACCAAAAAACCTCAAACCTAAACCTAAAAATAAAATAAATAAAAAAACTTAAACCTAAATATAATAAAAAAATAAAATAAAATAAAAACTTAAACTAATAGTTAAACCTAAACGAAAACCTAAATCTAAATCTAATAGTAAAAACAAAATAAAATAAATAATAAAAATGATTGTAAAATAAAATAAATAAAACTTAAAGTAAACTAAAAAATAAAATAAATCAAAAAATAAAATACTTAAATAAAATAAAAACTAAATGTAAATTAAAAATCAAATAAACCTAAAATAAAATAAAATATAAAACTAAATAAAAATCTAAACCTAAAAATGAATAAAAAACCTAAACCTAAACTAAACCTAAACCTAAACTAAAATAAACTAAATTAAAATAAATAAATCCTAAACATAAACCTAAAATAAATTAAACCTAAACCCTAAACTAAATAAAATAAAATAAACTAAAAATAAACCTAAACGTAAACTAAAAAAAACCTAAAATAAAAACATAAAACTTAAAACTCAAACTTAAAAAAATAAAATTAAACCTAAACCTAAACCTAAAAATAAAAAATAAAACCTAGACCTAAACAATAAAATAAAAACAAATCTAAACTAAAAAATAAACATAAACCTAAACCTAAACTTAAAAAATAAACTAAAATAAAAAAGCTAAACTAAAATAAGGAAACTAAACTAAATAAAAATAAAAAATAAACCAAAATAAAAATAAATTAAAATAAATAAGAAATAAACTAAATAAACTAAATAAACCTAAACCTACTAGTTTACTTAATTTTAAAAAAAAAAACCCTAAACCCTAAAACTAATCCTAAACCCTAAACCTTAAACACTAACCCTAAAATCATAAACCCTAAAGGCTTAAACCCTAAACCCTAAATTCTAAACATGAAAAACCTAAACACCTAAACTTAAACTAAATAAAATCTAGTAATTAGATAAATAAAAATACCTAAACCTAAACATGATAGGAAAATAAAATAAAATAAAAGCATAAACCAAAAAAAATAAAAATAAAGTAAAATATAATAAATAAAACCCTAAACTAAACTAAAAAAATAAAGTAAACCTAAGAATAAAAAACCTAAATAAAAAATTAAATAAAAATAAAACTCATCTAAAAAATAAACTTAAACTTAAGAAATAAACTAAAAGAAAAAACCTAAACTAAAATAAATAAACCTAAAATAAATAAACTAAACAAAATAAAAAAAACTTAATAAAATAAAAAATGAAATAAACTTAAATAAATAAAAGTATCTAAATAAACCTAAACCTACAAGTTTACTTAATTTAATAAAAAAAAACCCACTAAACCCTAAATCCAAAACTCCAAACCATAAACCCTAAACTCTAAAACTAATCCTAAACCTACAACCCTAAACCCTAAATCATAAACCATAAACACTAAACCCTAAACCCTAAAACCTTAAACCCTGAACCCTAAAACCTAAACACTAAAACCCAAAAATCCTAAACCTAAACCCTAAAAGCATAAACCCTAAAACCCTAATCCTTAAACACTAAACCCTAACCCTAAACTCAAAACCCTAAACCTAATCCTAAATTAACTAAATAAATTTAAAAAATAAACCTAAAAAATTTAAACCTAAACCTAAACCCCATGAATGGGCAAAACCTTGATGGCAAGAACATCATCGCCAACCAGGCTCAGTCTAGATCTGGTGGTTGAGGCAAAGGCAGTGGCAGTGCTTATCTCAATGGTGGTGGGGGATCTGGAGGTGCTGGTGGATATGGAGGTGGTGGTCAGAGCAGTGGTGGCTAAGGAGGCGGGAGGAGCAACCAAGGTTACAGTCGTGGTGGTGGCGGAAGGAAAGATCGAGATATGATGGTGGATGTGTTCTCTGTTAAAAAAAACCTTAAATCCTAAACTAAAACTAAAACCCAAAACCTAAACCCTAAACCCTAAATCACAAACCCTTAACTCTAAACTAACCCTAAACCCTAAACTCTAAACCCTAAAAAGCTAAAAACCTAAACCTAAACCTAAACTAAATAAAATGTAAAAAAAACATAAACCAAAATAAAATAAAACAAATACAAACATAAACTAAAACCTAAACCTAAACCAAAAAATAAAAAATAAAAAATAAAAACTAAACTAAACTAAAATAAATAAATATCTAAACTAAAATAAAAGATAAAAAACCTAACTAAATAAAAACTAAACATAAAATGAAAATAAAATAAACCTAAAATAAAATAAAATAAAAACTAAATAAAACCTTAAACCTAAAAAATTAACCTAAAAATAAATAAAAAATAAAAACTAAACCCTTAACTTAAAAAAAAATAAACCAAAAATAAATATGAAATAAACAAAATAAATTAAAGCTAAACCTAAAATAAAAAAACCTAAACCTAAAATAAACTAAAATTAAACCTAAACCTATACGAAATAAAATAAAATAAACTAAAAATAAACCTAAACCTAAACTAAAAATAAAACATAAAAATAAACATAAAATAAGAGCCTAAAACCTAAACCTAAATAATTAAAATAAAAACCTAAACCAAAATAAAACAATAAAAAATAAAACCTAAACCTAAAAAATGAAATAAAATAAAACACAACTAAAAAATAAACCTAAACTGAAAAAATAAATTAAAATGAAAAAGCTAAATAAAAATAAATAAACCTAAAATTAATAAACTAAACTAAATAAAAATAAAAAATAAACCTAAAGAAAAATTAAAAATAAAATAAACTAATATATATAAAAATTAATGAAATAAACTAAATAAATCTAAACCTACCTATTTACTTAATTTTTTTAAAAAAAACACTAAACTCTAAACCCTAAATCTTAAACCCTCAACCTTAAACCCTAAAACTAACCCTAAACCCTAAACTCTAAACCAACACTAAAACCACACAAACTCACAAAACCTGAGCCACTAGTACTTATATACCCCGAACACTGAGCCATGAAGCTAAACCTACTAATCCTACTTCTGGCCCCTAAAATAAGAAAGCCACACAAACTTAGAGCATTCTAGCCAAAACTGGGTAAACCTGGCTGATGGAAACCTTAATGATGAAATGCTTTAAACCTAAATATAATAAAAAAATTAAAAAATAAAAACCTAAACCTAAAAATAAAATAAAATAATAATAAAAATAAATTAAAAAAATAAATAAAAATCTAAACTAAATTAAAAAATAAAGTAAAATTACGAATAAAAATCCTAAATAAAATAGAAGCTAAATGTAAAATAAAAATAAAATAAACCAAAAATAAAATAAAATAAAAATGAAATAAAAACCTAAACCTAAAAAAATTAACCGAAAAATAAATTTTAAAAAAACTTAAACCCTAAAATAAAAAAAATGTAAACCTAAAATAAAAAATAAAATAAACAAAATAAAATAAACTTAAAGCAAAACTTAAATAAACCAAACTAAAATAAATAAAACCTAAACCTAAACCTAAAATAAAAATAAAATAAGAAAAATAAAATAAACCTAAACCTAAACAAAAATAAACTAAACTACAATAAATAAAACCTAAACCCTAAACCTGAAACCCCAATCCCTAAACCCTAAACCCTGAAAAGCAAAAACCCTAAACTTAAACTAAATAAAACCTAAAAATAAAATAAATAAATAAATAAACCTAAACCAAAATAAAATAAAATAAAATAAAATAAAAACATAAACTAAAACCTAGACCTAAACCTAATCCAAAAAAATAATAATAATAATAAATACAAAGTAAAAAACTAAAATAAAATAAAACATATAAAAAACATAAACTAAACTAAAAAAATAAAAAAACCTAAATAAAATAAAAATTAAACCAAAATAAAAATAAAATTAAGCTAAAATAAAATAAAATAAAAACTAAAAAAACTAAACCTAAAAATAAACCTAAAAATAAAACTTAAAAATAAATAAAAATATAAAACCTAAATGATAAACTAAAAAAAACACTAAATGTAAAATAAAAATAAAATAAACAGAATAAATTCATTCTAAACTAAAATAAATAAAACCTAAACCTAAACATAAAATAAACTAAACCTAATCATAAACCGAAACTAAATAAAAAAATAAACTAAAAATAAACCTAAACATAAACTATAAAATAAAACCTAGAAAAACCTAAACCTAAAAAATAAAACCTAAAACCTAAATAAAAAAAAAAAAAAAAAAACCTAAAACCTAAACCTAAATAATAAAATAAAAACATAAACCTAAACCCAAAAATAAGAAATAAAACCTTAACTTAGAAAATTAAATAAAAATAAAAATCAACTAAAATAAAAGCTCTAATCTAAAATAAATAAACCTAAAATAAATAAACTGAACTAAATAAAAATAAAAAATAAACTTAAATAAAAATAATAAATAAATAAAATAAAATAAACTAAAATAAATAGAAAAAACTAAATAAACCTAAACCTACTGGTTTACTTAATTTAAAAAAACCTAAACCCTAAACCCTAAACCTAAACCTTAAATACTAAAATCTAAACCCTAAATCTAAACTCTAGGCTTTGGCAGCGTCTTGATAGGGCCCTCTTTAATTCTCTTTGGATCAATCAATGGTCTTCTACCACTGTTGAGCATTTGAGCGAACTTTGTCCATGCTCCTCTCTTGATTTCCTTTAATCCACCCCAAACCCGCTACTCCTCCTTTCAGATTTCAAAACATGTGGACCCAACATAGTGACTTCACTAATGTCACTAATTGGATGGCCCTTGTTTTCCTAATTTTAAAGGTATGACTTCTATGGCTTAAGCTCAAAAGACTTAAACAAAATCTTAATTGGTGGAACAAACACATTTTAAAAAATCTTTTCACAAATCTTAAAGCTATGGAACAAGAGGTTTGTTCTCTTGAAGATCTCTCTCCGATCCTAGTAAACTTAAGGAGTTGAACATTGCCAAGAATAACTTGCTTAATTATCAAAACATGGAAGAAACCTATTGGTGTCAAAAAGCCGCAAGCAAACATATTGCTAAAGGTGACAGAAACACTAGGTACTTTCATGCCATTTGTAATAAATGGAAAACCTTAAACTCGATTAAGAAAATTAAGAACTCTAATGGTGAATGGATAACTGATAACAATGATATTAAGGATTCTGTCATTCATCATTTCCAAACTTTATTAAATTCTAAGCTGGGATACTTTATCAAACACCCATCTTATTCCTTCTATGATTAACGGTGAGGATAATCATTTACTCACTATGTGTCCTTAGAGGAGATTAGTAATACTCTTAAGAATATGAACGACTCGTTCTTTGCCGATGGCTATCTCGACCACTTCTTTCAATTGTTGGCCATTTATTAAAACGATTTAATCTTTGTTATTGATTTCTTTGATGGCAATCCCATTCCCAAATACTTTTCAAGCACTTCTATTATCCCTATTCCCAAAACTAACAACCCTGAATCTTGGGGCGGTTTTAGACCGATTAGTCTTTGCACCTTTTTTTAAAAACTCATTGCAAAATTAATCAATAATAAACAGCCCTTTGCTTCCTAAAATCATCTCCCTAATCAAACATTAAACAGAATATCGATAATATTCTTCTCAAGAAATGGTTCATGACATTGATATCAATTCTAGAGGCAACATCTTATTCAACTGGACATCTAAAGCCTTTGATAATCTCTCATGGGACTTTCTCTTTCAAATCTTGAATTTGTTTGGTTTTTCGATAGTTTTATCCGATTATAAAAGATGTATCACGAATGTCGGTTTTATCATGAATGGTGAGTCCATAGGTTTCTTTCCTTCTAGCCATGGTTTGAGGCAAGGTGACCCACTATCACCTTCTCTTTTATCATCGCTATTGAATACTCAAGGAGCCATGATCTTTTTGCTAATAAGCCTAATATGTCTTTTAAAACTCATGGAGGTTTCCTATTTCTCATCTTAGCTTTCGATGATTTCATTATCTTCAATGCTCCATTCAACATGTTAAAACCATCAAGAACCTTCAAAATGATTTTGGTAAAGTTAGTGGTCTTTTTCTTAATGAAGGAAAATGCTATTTTATTCCTTCAACTACGATTCCTCCTAATAGACTTAACCAAATATCCAGAATTACTAATTTTAAGCAAAATCAACTCCCTCTTAATTACCTTGGAGCTCCGCTTTTCAAAGGCTATAAAAGATCACACCTTTTTGATGATCTAATTAAAAAATTTCTAACAAAATTTTTGGTTTGGGAATTTCATTTACTCTCTCTTTCGGTGGTAGGCTTACCTTGATCAAGAGCACTCTAAATTCCATGCCCATATACCTTCTTCAAACCATTGTGCCTACCAACTCTACCATAAACAGAATTGAACGTCTCTTAAACAAATTCTTCTAGGGAACCAATACATCCTCTAAAAGAATGCCGTCATCTGGTCTAATAGTTGTACTCTTGAAGAGGGAGGTCCAGGATGTAAATCCATCAAAGAAGTTATCCATGCCTTCTCCTACAAACTTTGGTGGAACTTTAGGAGCAAAAATAGTCTTTGGGCAAATTTCATGACTTCTAAATATTGCCGGTAAACATCCTCTCATTTGTCCTTTAAATCGTGATTCTCCGTGTGGAGAAGACTTTGTTCTCAAATGGGATGCAATCCTTAATTTTTTGGGGCATAAACTCGTAATTCTTTTTTTGGCAAGACAACCTGGAGTGGTTCGCTCCATTGATGACTTACTCTACACTCACTCCACCTCCGCTATTAGAGTTAATTCATTCGCAAAATCCAAATGGAACACTAGTAAGATTACTGATTCTATTCCTTCCACTTTCTTAAATATGATTACTAGTATTCCTACCACTCCTAACAATCATGATCAGATTATCTTTAAGTTATCTCATAATGGAGATTTCAACCTTAAAAATTTGTGGATTCACATTAAAGACAATCAGGATTCTTCTATTGTGTTCTCCAAAATTTGGAATAGCAATATCCCATCTTCTTACTCTATTCTTACTTGGCGTATCCTAAAAAACTTTATTCCTGTTGACTCTTTATTGTGGGGTAAAGGGTTTTATTTACCCTCTAAATGTCAATGTTGTTCCCATATTGAGAATGTTAACCATGTTTTTGTTAATGGGACTATTGCCTCTAAAATTTGGATTTGGTATGACAATCTATTCAACACTATCAATTTTAATTGTTCTTTTACTTTATATCAACTTCTTGAAGTTTACTTTGTTGTCAATTAAAGGTCATATTAAAATCATAATCTCCATTACTCTTATTTGGTTCATATGGATGGACCGAAATGAAGCATCGTGGGATTCATATGAATCACATGAGGATTATTACTAGAACTAAAACAAAATTTGTGACTTATTTAAAGCCAATTTAATCCATCACAAGCATTTTAAAGAAATCATGTGCTAATAAACTGGCCTCAACCTTCGGACCAGTCTTACTATCGAAATGATAGAATGGTTTTTTGGAAAAACCTCTTGATCATATTATTAAAATTAATACGATGGCTGTCTCATAATGGCTCAGTTGTGGAGGCATTTTTTGATTCTAAGGGTATTGTTCTATGTGCATTTGCTTATCCCCTTATTTCTAGCGTTCCTTATCTTGAGCTTATGGTACAAAGCTCTAGAAATTTGTCTTCAAAATGATGGCTCAATATTTGGATAGAGGTGGACGCTTCTGATTGACCTTTTGACTTCTACCAATATGAGCAACGCTTATTTGTACTACCTCCTCAAGCAAACTAGGGCTCTTCTCTCTCACCTGAATTTTACCATCACTCATGTTTGGCGTGAAGGTAACGCCTGCGCTGATTACCTTGCAAATCTGGGTGCGAGATTAAACAGTATCATCTTCTTTGATCAATTTACATTACCCAAATACTTGCGTGGTCTGGTTAGCTTGGACAACTCTGGGCTTCCTTACCTCAGAATCTAATTCTCCTCTTTGCCTTTTTTTTGGTTTTGTTTCCTTGTGTTCTTTATGGATACTCTAATAGATATCATTCTTTGTCTTGTGTTGGTTAGTTTTTTCTGGTTTGGTAGCCTTCCCAATGTCCCTGTTGTTCTATCTTGGCATTGTTGAGTACACTTCTGTATTATTTAACTTTTGCTCACTAAATTTGTGCGAACCTAAATCGGTTTCTCTTGTCTCATTGATCTCCTTCGATTACGGTGGATGCATTGATTGATGGGTTTTGATCAACCTCCTATTAGGTTTGCTCATCGATTATCGATACTTTGGGTTCTTTTTGATGGGTTTTGTCCTTTCCTGGCCGCTTTGGATTTCTTTTTGGGTTTTTCAGCATGTTCTTATTATGGTGGAGATGACTAGTTCTATAGACCCTTTGAATCCTTCCTTTTGCTATTCTCAACCTAATACCCATCGCTGGGTTTTTGCTGGGATTCTTAACACTGTTTATTTACTTTGAATGGATGGAATTATGATCAACCTGTTGGTAATTCTTGTATTTTATTTTTGGTGGATTACTACTTTGCATCGATGTCGAGTTTTGGGCTCTTTGGTATCAACTATCAACTATAATGATGTTGCTTGATGAACTTTGCTTTAGTTTTATTTGCTATTTATTTTACTCTTTCTTTCTTTAGACTTCCTCTGCTACTTACATGATTGGTGTTTGGGCTGTTGTTATTATGGCTGCTTAGACCTGCTCAAATGCCTTCTCTTTTGATTATCCAGTTTGGTTTGTCTTCACCGTGATAAGTGTTGGCCTTTCCCTTTCTGATTGGGATTTTGTGTGCCTCTATGTTAAATGGTTTGGAATTAATTAAATTTTGGTTTTGAAGGTTTCTTTGCCATGGTTGTTTCTTGATTTGGTTAATTATTTTCCATGGGTTTAGGTGCTCTGACCTTTTAGATTCCATTTCCAATTTTTTCTTTCGCCTTTTCTTTGTATTGCTGTATTGTCTTGCTTCGTCTTGGACTTTCTTGACTTCAAATTATTGATTGCTAATGAAGTCTCTCCCACTTACCATTGTTACATTAACTTTCGATTGTCCGCTTGGATTAGTTTGTGGTGGGGTCTTTGTCATTGCAGAGTTTGCTCATTTTTCTTTTTGCTTTTCTTTGCACCGGGTTTACTTCTTGTTGCCATTTCCTTTGCAAACTTGGATTATGGTGTATCTTGCTAAACTATTATAATTTGATTGCTCAAAGCCTTGTCTTGGAATGGATTGGGTTTAATTTTGGAGGCGTATCATATTCTGATCATTATTTATATTGTAATCCCTCTATTGGGTTTGTCTTTGTTACCTTCTTGGATTGGAGTGACATTTCTATATGAGAACTATAGTCGATGTTTTTTCTTTGTTTTAAGGTTTTGGATGTTTGTGGATTTGGTTTATCGATTAGTTATCTACGGATTCTTGTCTTAACTCTTTGGTATCCCTTTTAGTCTTTGCTAGTATTGTTGATCACGTACTGTCAATCTACTTGATCTTAACCTATGGTTTGTATACTCTCAATGATTGTTATTATGGCAAGCTTGGGATATTTCAAATTGTGGGCTGAATTGGGATATTCTTCTTCTTTGTTATGAATGTTCCTTATGTGGTAGCTTTTGATTTTCAGATGATTTGTCTTTGTTGGGGCTGACATTATCCATATCTCTTAATATCTTCTTTGTACTTTTATATAATTTGTGGTAGCTTGGGACTTTGAATTTACCTTTCATTGACCGTTTTCTTAATCGATTACATGAGGTTACTTTGTTTGGCTTGGTTCCGTGGATGCTTCATATGATTATGGGTTTTAAGGCGTATGCATCCAGTTATCTTTTATATGTTTGTTTTGGCCATTGGTGTGCAGGCGTGCTATTGTCAATTATGGTATTATGTTCTCCCTTGTTGTTTTGGCCATGGTACGTGGCTTTGTTTATCAAATTCTTGCCGGTTGTCTTTTACTCTTGGCTATTCTTTGCCTTGTTTTCTGGATTCTCATATGAATCATATTTGGACACCGTTTTTATCTTATTTTATTTTATGGATGCTTCTTTATTTCTTTGGCTTTCGAATGCTCGTCTTTGTTTATCTTCTTTCTCGATCCTTCTTTTCTACCGGTTGATTTGATGTGCGTCTTGAGATGTTTTTTGAAAAATGGTATTATGGCGATTTAGTCCCTTCTATCTTGTTGTTGTTGCCTTTTCTTTGTCTTGTTCCACGGGTGATTGTTGATGGATTATCGAATGATGGCCTTGAATCTTTGCTATTGGGCTGCTTTCTCTCTATCTTTTACAGGTACCAATATTGGTTGGTTGCAGTCCATTCCCTGTGTTGAGCTATGCGTTGTCTTCCCTTACTATTGTCTTTCTAGGACATCAACTAGATTATTTCACAGGTTGTTTTACTGCGAAAGTTTCATTTACATATCATGTGATTGGGATGCTTTTAATTATAGGCTCATTGACTTATTGATTTCAACAAGTTGTCTCCTCTGTACTAATTTCTTTGTTGGATATGGCTATTCATGAGATTCTGGCTAAGATGGCTCATTCTCTTATGTTAATGTATTCTCAAGTCAAGATAACTATATTGATGATAATTTTCTTGAATGAGACTCTTTATCCTTGACTCTTAGCAATTACCTATATATTTTAGATATGATTTTGCTTAGGTTTTGCGGTAATAAAGCTCACAAGAATATCAACAAGCTGATGCTACCTTCTCAGTTTGTTGGCTATGATGGTGATGATCTCACTCCCTATTGGTTGGTAGTAGCTCATGTGATGTAACCCTTCAAGTTTGGATGCTCATACTTGCATCTGCCCCAATAGGATGTGATTGAGCCTGAGCCTTCTCTATCACAATTCCTTACTTTCATACTCATAGTAAATTGTTTTCTTCAAACTTTTTGTCTGTATTACCTTAACTGTTCTAATCTTCCTCTTATTATAACATTGCAGGTGATTCTCTCTCCTTTTGCAGGTCTGCTCCAAATTATCATGCATTCCCACATCCTCCAGAGCATTGGCTTTATTCTTACTTTAGCTTATTATGTTAATCATCTTGTATCTTTTGATTGTTTTTATGCTTTCTTTTACTCTTGGATGTACTTAGATAGGGGATTTACTCCTTAGATTGTAGCTCTTTGAGCGGAGTTAGGTTTATCCACTTTTAAGGACCTTGTAACCCTCTTTTTGTGGCAATAAAATACCCCTACATGGGGCTTCCCTAAAAAAAAAAAAAAAAAAAATCTAAACCCTAAATCCTATACCCTAAAATTAACCCAAAACCTTAAACCCTAAACCCAAAAACCTTGCACAAATCCAAACCTAAACCTAAACTAAAAACCCAAAACCAAACCTAAATGCTAAATCCAAAATAAAACTAAACCTAAACTCTAAACCCAAAAAAATAAAAATCTAACCTAAATAAAACCTAATAATAAGATAAATAAAAATACCTAAACCTAAATATAATAAAAAAATAAAATAAAATTAAAACCTAAACCTATAAAGAAAACAAAATAAAAAATAAAATAAAAACAAAATAAAATAAATAAAAAGGTAAACTAAAAAAAGTAAACTTAAAAATAAAAAATCTAAATAAAATAAAAACTAATTGAAAAACAAAAATAAAATAAAATAAAAACTAAATAAAAACCTAAACCTAAAAAATAAACCTAAAACTAAACTATATAAATAAACTATAAAACTAAATAAATAAAATAAACAAAAATAAACCTAAAACTGTATAAAATAAAACCAAAAATAAACCTAAAACTTAAACCCAAAAATAAAATAAAATAATGAAATATAATAAAACTAACTCTAAAATATAATAAAATAAAACTCACTAAAAAAATAAACTAACATGAATAAACTAAAATAAAAACTAAACTAAAATAAAATAAAAAAAAAATAAACTAAAATAAAAAATAAAATAAACTCAAATAAATAAAATAAAATAATAAAATAAATCTAAACCTCTTGGTTTATTTTTTAAAAAAAAAATCCACAAATCCACAAAAGAAAAAAACCAAAACTACTAAACTGACCACAAACCTAAACCCAACCACAAACTCTAAACCTAAACCACAAACCATCAAACCTAACCTAAACCCTAAACCCTAACCCTCTGTACCCAAATCAAATCCTAAACCTAAATCTAAATCACCTTAAACCCTAAATCCTAACCATAAATCCACAACCCAACCCCACCCAACCTAAACCAAAACCTAAATTAGCCAAATTTTAAACCCTAAACTAACCCTAAACCCAAGAATGTGGGAGCCTTGGCGACGAGAACATCACCTAGGCTCTAGATCCTGATGGGCGAGAGGAGGTGGCAGTTATCTTTATGGAGGTGGGGGATCTGGAGGTGCTGGTGGATATGAAGGTGGTGGTCGGAGCAGTGGTGGTTATGGAGGTGGGAGGAGCGACGGAGGTTACAACCGAGGTGGCGAGGAGAGATCGAGATATGATGGTAGATCTCATCGAGAGAGGGGTGGTTATGGGGCGAAGAAATTGAAGAACGGTCGATTTAATCTGCTGCTTATGGAACTGTGTCTTTATAGTAGAGATAGTTCTATTTATCTATGGATTTTGATTTTCTCTATGGCTACTCATTTTTTATCTATGTCATTGCTTGTGTCTTAGAAAACTTGGGGTGCTACTTGGTTGATGAAATAAAAAAGAAGAAATGTTGAATATGAATTTATTTTTTGTTAAAAAAATCATAAACCCAAAACTAAAACTTAAACCCTAAACCTAAACTCTAAACCCTAAACACTAAACCTTAAACCCCAAACCCTAAACCCTAAACCCTAATCCCTAAAAAGCAAAAAACCTAAACTAAATAAAACCAAAAAATAAAATAAATAAAAAATCTAAACCAAAATAAAAAAATAAAATAAAATAAAATAAAAACATAAACTAAAACCTAAACCTAAACCAAAAAAGAAACTAAAATAAAAATAAAAACTAAATTGAAATAAAATGAATAAAAACCTAAACTAAATTATAAAACAAAAAGCTCAAATAAAATAAAAACTAAACCTAAAATAAAATTAAAACTAAATAAAATCCTTAAACAAAAAAAAATAATAAATAAAAAATAAAACTAAACTAAAAAAAAACTAAACCTAAAATAGAAATAAAATAAATAAAATAAAAGTAAACCTAAACTAAAATAAACAAAACTAAAATAAATAAAACCTAAACCTAAACCTAAAATATAAACCAAACCTAAAAAACTAAAAATAAAAAAAATAAAACAGAAAATAAACCTAAAATAAAACCAAAACAAACTTAAAATAATAAAATAAAAACCTAAACCTAAACCTAAACCTAAAATAAAATATAAAACCTAATCCAAAAAATGAAAAAAAACTCATTAAAAATAAACTAAACTAAAAAATAAACTAAACTAAAAAACCTAAACTAAAATAAATTAACCTAAAATAAATAAACTAAACAATAAAATAAAAAATAAACCTAAATAAAAATATAATAAAATAAACTCAAATAAAAATAAATTATATAAACCTAAACTCTTGGTTTACTTAATTAAAACTCTCTTAAATCTAAACCTAAATCCTAAACTATAACCCATGCCATGCCACAAACCCACAACCCTAAAATCTAAACCTTAAACTCTAAACCCTAAACCCTAAACTAAACCCTAAACCAAACCCTAAATCCTAAACCTAAAACCACTAAACAAAAAAACCACAAACCCTAAACCCTAAACTCTAAACCCTAAACCCTAAACCCTAAAACCTACAACCCTAAACTTTAAACCCCAAATAGTATACCCTAAACCCTAAACACTAAAGTAACCCTAAACCCTAAACCCTAAACCATAAGAATGGGAGAACCTTGATAGTAGGAGCATCACTGTCAACTAGGTTATTGTACCTTATAAGATGCTTTAAAATGTTTTAGTATATTATGGTATTATGCCTTATAGTTTATATTAATATAAATTATAAAAATATTGATATAATAAATCAGATGATGAAATTTGTTAAATTTGAAGTGGAAATTAGGTTGCAGTACTAAAGGTGTGCTATGCCACTTGTAGTCTAAAATGTAAGATTTTATCTTTAAAATAAATATTATTTGTTGTAGCATAGTATAGCATCATATATCATAATATATTGTTCTACACGTTTTAAATTCTTTTAGTTTTTCATAATCATGCAATCGAGCCTACACTAGAATTATTTATAAAAATGTTGATTTAGATTATAAAATGGTGGAATTTTGACAAATTCATAATAGTTAGAGCATGGAATCATAATATATTATCTCAATTTATAATATGTAAGTGATACGGCTCAAATATATAGTTTTTTATAATTTAGACTAATTTTATGATTTTTTATCTTAAGCAATCCCTTGTGATGTGATATGCAATATAATATAATAAAATATGTTATATTGTATTATAATATAGGATGCCATAACATAGTGTAGCATCATGCATTATAACATACTATTATGTATTACTACTTATTGCTTAGCATATTTTAGTTTATTAAAGTATGATGTAGTAGAGTTTGTACATGTATAATTCATAAAAATACTGATTTATACACTTAGATGATAGGATTTGGCCAAACTTAAGGTAAGCTTGGGGAACATCAGGTGACATAGTGTAGCATCATGCATTATAACATACTATTATGCATTACTACTTATTGTTTAGCATATTTTAGTTTATTATAGTATGAGGTAGTAGAGTTTGTACAGGTATAATTCATAAAAATACTAATTTATACACTGAGATGATGGGATTTGGCCAAACTTAAGGTAAGCTTTAGGGAACATCATTAGGCTATGCTATGGTGTGTCATTTAATCAAAAGAATGGAATTTTGCATCCAAAATAAATGTTCATTTTTCAAACAAATTTTATAAAACTTTTGCTTAAAGTGATTCACTTTAAGGTGTAATGTAAGATAATATATTATATGAAAGCATATTAAATTATAATGTACATAACAATATAACTTCACATATATGAATGTGGTGGCATGTTACTAAATGTTATTGTACATTTTAGTATGTTTTACATTTTCATAATATATTGGGTCAAAACTCAAAAAAATGTTAATTTGAATGTATGGAAGAATTTGGCCAAATACATGGAACACACCAAGAAGCAACACCAAAATTATGCTATTTTACACCATTTCAAACAAAAAAAAATAACAATTTTATGTCCAAAATGAACATTATTCATATTTTGAGAAAATTTTGTTATTTGTTCCTTTTAAGTGATTATAATTAGGTGTAGTGTTAGACAATATATTATATTATAAGATATGAGATTATAATATCATATATTATAATATTATATAGTGTGTTAATTCACACTATAATATGTTTAGCATGATGTTGTATAGTTAGTTTGAGCTTGCACCATCACAAATCATAAAATGTTGATTACAATATTAAGATGATGTAATTTGAATGAATACATTGTTAGGATTTTGGTTGAAGTATTAAAGGTGTGCATAAGAGAAAATAAGATTTGATGAGAATTACATGTCAAGGACATGGAGGGAGATCTAGGGGATCACATGCATTGGACATGACATGTGAGGGTCATTGAGGGCATAGAAGAAGAAAATCTGATAGGGATAAGGTTTGAATTTGATTTTATTATATGATTTATGGAAAGAAGATCTGCTGGGGATAAGAATCTATAATCCTCCAAGGCTTAGGATCAAATTGACTTTAATTTTTTTTTATTTTAATCGAAGTGGAGGAATATCTGCTAGAGATATGGGCTTGAGTCTCCGGGGGATCGGGTATATGAACCTTCCACTAGGGAAGTAGGTCTGGGCTATCCACTGGGGATTTGGATTTGAGTTTGATTTCATAGATTTATTTGGAGATGTATCCATTAGGGATAAGAGTTTGGTTGGATTTATTTGATTTAGACTCTACTGGGGGAGTTGGTTTACTTTGGCTTCACTAGGGAGGTTGGTTTTAAATTTGATTTGTTTGTTTGAGTTGTTTATATATAATTTGGGGCTCCATTAGGAAAAATTATATGATTTAACTCCACAGGGGAAAATCAGATTGGGTTTAATTTGATCTGAGTTCATGTATAGACCCAGTCAGTGTACGATAGACCCACTGAGAAGGAGCTATATCAGCCTTGACCTACCATAGGTTTACAAATCCAAAGGGATAGTCTATTGGCTATAAGATAGAGCTAGCCAACTTAAGGGGTTGCCTTTTAGTGTGCAATAGCTATGCTAGTAAGAAGGCATAGTAGACTTACATCTTCTAAAATGATGAAGAACTGTTGGGGTGATCTGTTGGATGCACAACAAATCGAACCTGACCTAGGGCAACTATAGAGTGAATGCTGCTGGGAACTTATGTTAACTCAAAAGTAGTCAAAATTAAATTTATCTTATTTTATGTTATTTGATATGGTTTGTTTGGTTTAGTTTGATTTGAAATTGAGGGCATATCCGCTGAAGATGTGAGCTTGGTCAAATTTGATAGATTTAATTTTTTGGCCATGTCGATGTGCGATGGACCCATTGAGAAGGGAATATATCGAACTTACACTATCTTAGCTTTACAAATCCAAAGGGATAGTCTATTGGCCCTAGGGCAAAGCTATCCAACATAAGGGGTTGCCTTTCAGAGAGCAACAGCTATGCTAAGAAGAAGGCATAGCAGACTTATATTTTCTAAAGTAGGGAACAACCACTGGGGTGACCTGTTGGTAGCATAATAAATCGAACCTAACTTAGGGCTGACTATTGAGTGGATGTCATTGGGAACTTATATCAACTCTAGAGTAGTTAGACGATTCCTATAGGTAGCTTTGCGTCTAAAGATAGGATACATGCTTTGGGAAAAGGATGCTATGTGGCTCCTCTAATCCACAATTGAATGTATATTTTATTTATCTATTTTTTGGACTCCGTTGGTGTGCAAGGGACTACACTGAGAAGAGGCTATGTTGACCTTGACTTGTCTCAGATTTACTGGACCAAGGGATAATCTACACATCCACAAGACTGATTCTCCAACCATAGGGGTGGGTACTATGAAAGGAGAACTGTCCAATCTGATAGTAACCCTGATAGTGTCTAAATGGGGTCACAAAGGACATGATCCAAATATAGTGCCCACATGGGAGGTGCTGCTAGGGGCATTATCCTGAGCCTTCGAAAAGAAATATTACAAGTGTATGGTGGCCAACTCAAAGAGAAACTATAGCAAACTTACATCTTCCATGAGTGGGGTATCCTATGGTGCGAGAACCAATCAACCTAAGGTGTATCCAATAGCATAGTGAAAACCAACAAAGCTAAGGTGCCTGTCGGTGTGCAATGATCAATTTGAAAACAAAGCATGTAGCATTACACCTTTCCAAGCTAAACTAATCATCGAGATAGTCTATCGTCGGTGGGATAGATGCTATCTGACTTAGAGCGACTAATAATGTGGCAGCCCCGAGGAAGGAGTTGACCCAAACATGAAGCAATTAGGAGGGAAGGAGCCATTAGGGTACTTATTCTAAACCTTAAATATACTCAACCCGTCAATGCATGAAGGCTAATCCAAAAAGAAAGTGTAGCAAACTCACATCCTCTTAAATAAAGCCAACATGAGGTAGCTTACCAGCCACACAGTAAGGCCTACCAAACTAACAAGGCGCTCATTGGTGTGCGTGGCGTAAGGAAGGAAGTGTAGCGAGTTACATCCTCCAAGTAAGAAGACCACTGGGTGACACTAGTAGGGCAGCATGTCGGCGACCTGAGCACTAAGTGAGTGTCAAGTTATCTCAACTCAGTAACAGATAAAAGATATGTGTTTATTTTATATGTTTTATCTAGTTTGTGTTTTTTATGTCGATGAAGGATATGATCTGTCAAGTTCATTACACCTACCTAAACACATCGGTGGATTATGAAACAAGAATACTTTCAACATGGAAGAGATCAAATTTGAAATGGAATTTTTATTATTGATAGTTATTTTGAAACATGATTTATAATATCTCTTTAAGTAGAGCCCATTGATTAGAAGAATTGGGCACTCTCCTTTATGATTAATAAGCCGATAAGATCCTCTTTGGTAGGCCTTCTCTATGGCAAAAGGGCCTTCCCATGTGGGTTCAAACTTGCCCTAAACACATCGTGGTGGATTCGCAAACAAAAATACTTTCAACATGGAAGAGATCAAATTTGAAATGGAATTTTTATTATTGATAATTATTTTGAAACATGATTTATAATATCTCTTTAAGTAGAGCCCATTGATTAGAAGAATTGGGCACTCTCCTTTATGATTAATGTGATAAGATCCTCCTTGGTAGGCCTTCTCATGGCAAAGGGCCTTGTGGGTTTTGAACTTGCCTCCCATCTTACGATGGGAAATAATTAGTCTCCTTAGAATTAAAATAAGCTCCCCTACTTGAAAAGCCCTAGGATGTAACAACTTGTTATGAGTTTGAATCATTTTAACTTTGCACAACTCAAGGTTTTGGCATGCCCGTAAGTGCCTCTCCTCTCAACTTTTGAGCTCTTCAATCGCAACTTGGCTTTCTGCTCTATAGTGATCTTGCTACACACAACTATCCTTAGTGATGTGAGTTGGACTTCTAATGGAAGAACAGCTTCAGACCCATATACTAAGGAGAAAGGAGTATATTGAGTTTGAGTTCTATATGTGGTGTGGTAGGCCAACAAGACTTCAACTAGCTTTGCTCATTATTATCTGTGTCAGTGTCTTCTTTAGTATTTAGATGAGAGTTTTATTGATGGCTTCTACTAAGCTATTTTCCCTTGGGTAGTTGATGGTTGAATATCTCTAGTCTATGGTGTGTCTCTAGGCAAAGTTGTTGATCTCAGTGCTCTTGAATGCAGTACCATTATTAGATATAATTCTTGTGGCACTCCGAACATATATACGATATGGTTCCTAAAAAATTGGAGCACATGCTGAGCTATGACTTTTTTGAGTGAAATCACCTTCGTCTATTTGGAAAAGTAGTCAGTAATAACTAAGATGAACCTATGACCCTTAGAAGAAGGAGGATCAATCAGACCCACTATGTTGATACCCCAACACTTGAATGGCCATGAGGCTAATGTAAGATGTAGAATATTAGGTGGTTGGTGTAGGACTACACCATGTATTTGACATTTGTGACATCACTAGTCATATCCATCCAATCTTTGATCATCGACAGCCAGTAGTATCCTAATCTCTTAATCTTAGCTTTCATCTTTGGACCAGATTGGTTGGCTCCACATAATCCTGAGTGTACCTCGGTCATGATCTTATGGGCTTTATGCTTGTCTAAATAACGTAACCACATTTGATCGAAAGACCCGTACTGACACATCCACAAAGTGTAGGAAGAAATGCTGCTTCATCTGATGGGCTTGAGACTTCTCTTGAGGTAGTTTGCCTTTATTTATGTAATCCATGAATGGTTTCCTACAATCTAACTCTTCATCTTTCTTAGCAATGGAAACCTCAAGTACATTTTGATGAGTTCAATATTAATAAAGAATAAGACTTGTCTATTTTGCACCTTTATTGATATGGACTCATACTCAGGACATGCCAACTTCTTGGCAAGCTTGGGTAAAGCATATGCTATGATGTTCTCTCCTCGAGGAATCCTATAAATGGTAACCTCTGGGATTTGGGCTAATAACTCCATGGCATACTTATGGTAGTGATGGAGTTTCAGCTTTATAACCTTAAAGGACCTAGCGATTTGGTTGATAACCAGCTGAGAATCCCTAAAGATGTTGAAGTTCTAGTTGCTTGCCTAACTCAGGCCCGACAATTAGAGCCTCATATTTGGCTTTATTGTTGGCAGATTGACATGATTTGAGAATCTCATCACATCACGGTATGGAGTTAAGAGAACTGTTCCTACCCCTGCCTTTCTTGGAATAGTAGATTATGGTTCTTTTCCTCTTTGAGAGGAAGCTGCACCATCAAAGTACATCTCCCAATGGTGAATGCTAGTATCCCCAAAGTTCATGATTTGTTCATCAGGGAGATCACCACTAAGTGGAAAGTTAGCAGTATGTGGGTGTGTTGCTTGGAAATCCACTAGCACTTGTCCTTTTACTGCACGGAGGGGTACGAATGTAATGTCAAACCAGAGTGATAATGGACCATCGCCAATCGTCCTAATAGCCATGTCATGAGATACCATAGTGGATTGATCCAAGAGATTAAGTTCACTTTATGAGAAAGCATGTAGTGTTGTAGCTTTGGGATGCAAAGATTAAAGCTAGGCAATACTTCTTAATGGGTGGATAATTAGTAGAGATTAGACGCGATTAAGGTAGTGGAGTGTGTTTTCCTTTCCTTCATCATTAACTTGGGCCAACAAAGCACCAAGGGAGTCATCTAATGCAGCAGTGTAAAGTCTGAGCTGCTTGAGATAGGCGCTAGAATCGCAATCATCAAGTAATGCTTGATTTCTTTAAAAGCATGCTCACACTTATCATTCCAGTTGAACTTGGCATCCTTTTTGATAAGTGCTGAGAATGGCTGACATCTTCCCGATAAGTATGATATAAAGCATCTTAGATATGCCAACCGCCCTTGGAACGATTTGAGTTGAGTTAATCTTTTACGGGGTGGCATTTCTAATATCGCTTGGATCTTCTCAGGATGATTTCAATTCCCTAATGTTAGATAACAAACCCAAGGAATTTCCCTAAAGTCACTCTGAATGCACACTTCTGGGAGTTCATTTTGAGGTTAAATTATCTTAACTATTCAAAAACTACTCTCAAGTCAAAAAGATGGTCTTCTTTTTCTCTACTTTTGACCATGAGACCATTGAGATAGCACTTGACTTAATGATGAATGAGTTTGTCGAAGATTAGAGTCATAGCCCATTGGTATGTAGCACTAACATTTTTAGGGCTAAAAGGCATGACCTTATAGAAAAAGATTCTGATCGGGGTTCTAAAAGTAGTGTTTCTTTCATCTTCAAGGGCCATCTTTATTTGGTTATATCTAGATGAGCCATCCATGAAAGAGAAGACTACATGAAATGAGGCAATATCCACCATCAGCTCTAGGATTGGTAGTGAAAATTTGTCTTTTGGACATGCCTTAATTAAATTACTAAAATCAACACATATGTGAATTTGGCCATTCTTTTTCTTAACTGGGATGACGCTGGCTAACCAAGTAGGGTATTTTTCTTCCCGAATGAAGACAACATAGATTAGTTTCTTTACTTTATAAATGAACTATTATTTTATGTCTAATCGCATGTGTCTAGGAGCTTACTTGATAGGGTTAGTAGTAGGCTCTATTGCTTGTTTATGGACCGCTACATCAGGAGCCAATACTAGCATCTCTTCATAACTCCATGCAAAGCAGCCCTTAAACTCATTCAATAAAGAACTGATTTATTTCGGTCGTGGATCTTCTTCAGTTCCTAAGTTGATTCCCTTGAGCTCGTTGATGGTTAACTTGATCACTTCTTCGAACTCTGGCGGTGCATCTTTGACTTCAAAATCATCTAGATCATATAAAGTTTCTAATCATACCTCCTCATATGAGTTAATGTGATTTGAAAAGAACCTATAAAACTCCAAATGATTGGTGATGCCAAGAATCATCATCAATAGACAAGATCAAACCTAGTCCTAGTCTTGATTGAGAGGTTTTATATTTATTCTTCCATATTCTTTCAAAGTAGTCAGACTTTTGCTTTCACTAAGTATGTGGGATAAACCCATTCTTTGCTAAATTATGAACACAAGGCAAGTACCAATCAAAAGATAATTCTATAAAATCTTTATATGAACCATCCTCAAGTTCTACGACAACTTCTTGACTCGAGGATGATCCTCCCAGATAGAACCTTTGAGACTTCACAACTATGGATAACTTAGGGGCTTTCTTAACTACAAAACCCTCAGTTTTTTAAGAGGAAAGTGGGGTTAGAGCTAAGGTTCCCAACTGATGCCTAACTATTTCACTTATAGACTTGGATACACTTATGCTTTGCTTTGGAGCTCGGTCTTCATCTCTATCTCTCTCAAGTGTCACCTCTAAGGGAATCTACTATTGAGAAGACCTGGTTGGTGTGCTAACCATATAATACTCATCCAACAAACTAGATTTTAAGTCTATATGGATAATAGGTGTACTCTTTTATTGTTGGGACATATCTTCTATTGGGTGGCCAATAATGAGGTTGTGCACCCCGACATCGCCCTCCTCCCCCTCACTGATGGAGGTCAGGTCATCCTACCCATATGTTCGAATGGAGTAATGAACTGTGGGTAGATTCTAATGTCAGGCTCCACTTCCTCCTCCAAGTCTATTTTTGCTCACTTTTATTTTCTTTTTCTTTTTCCCTTTTCTTTTCTTTTCATTTTTATTTTCTCTTTCTTTTTTTTATTTTTCTACATTTTAACATTGGCCAAGTTTACGAGAATAGACTTGTTAATTTTGAGGGAGGTAGTAAGTCACATTCTCATATATGCCGACCTTGTGAACTGTAAATGGCTTGAGATCTCCTTTTACATAGTAAATGATTCCACCTCTCACAAACTTCATATACTGATGTAGAGAGGATGGAACTATCTTGTTCACATGCATCCATTATATCCCAAGCAAAGCGTTGAAATATGTAACTAAGTCTATAATGTGAAACTTGGCTTCATTCTATTAATCATCTATGTCCAAGGGCAACACTATGAAGCCTAAGGCCTGTTGACCTGACTTTCAGAGTGCGAATTCAATCTTCCCATCTTAGAATTAGGAGTCTTCTAGACACTAAGACTTCCCTAGTCATAAGACAATTCTAACAATTAGGTAAACACTTAACCTAAGCCTAAAAACTTAGAAGGGTCAACCATGATTAGTTATGCCTTGTGGGAATAGGATAATCCACCTACCCTACAACCCAAATCCAATCCATGTTCACCTTCTCAAAGCAAACCTCAAGTTCAATTTAAACATCAAATTCAAATCCAAATCCAAACCCAAACCTAAATTCTAAAACCAAATGATTGAAGCCGATGATCAAATCTAATCTTGAAACCCTTCCTAAGCCATATGACCTATCTCATTAACTTAGCCAAATTTTAATCCAAATCAATCCAAAATCAGTTGATTTTCTCATAATAAATTTATATCTTCAATCATTTTTCTAAATATAAATCAAATCTACATTCAAATGATCAAAACTAAATCAAACTAAATCAAATTAAATTAAAACCCTTCCTAAGCCATATGACCTATCTCATGGACTTAGCCACATCTTAATCCAAATCAAGTCAAACTCAATTGTTTTTTTCTCACAAATTAATCATATTTTTAATCATCTTCACAAATTTAAATGAAATATACATTTAGATCATCAAAACTAAATCAAACTAAATCAAAATACAAACCTAAGCCACATGACCAAACTCTATGGACTTAGCCAAATTCCTTTATTCCAAAATCTAGATTCAATTGATTTTCTCATGAATCAATCATACCTTTAATCATATTCACATATATAAATGAAATCTGCAATCATCAGGCCAAAGAAAAATCAACACAAGCCAAACCTAACTTAACCCTTTTTACTTCAAATATTCAAATGAACAGTAACCCATTTGACCCAAGCTAATTGTAACTAAATTTATATATCAATCCTAAATCCATATATAAAGCCAACTAAATCCAATTGGTCTACTTGACCCAAAGTGTCCAATTTGACCTATTTGAGCCAAGTTTTAATTCTATCAAAATTGTATTGAACCAAGCCCATCAAAACCTCCCATCATGATTGTTGATCACCCTAGGTTGATTAATTGTCACAAATTGGGTCAAACCAAGTCAACTTGGTCATTTGACAAAGTCAACCCCGTTACCCATATGAACCCAAACTAGTCAAATTGTAACCTAAGCCAAATCCCTTGAAACTAATGATCCATACCAAATAAAATTCAATATTTGAATATGACTTGACCTTCAATTAAGTCAAACAAAACCTAATTGGCCCTCTTGACCCAAGTTGACCCAAATTGACCTAAAACACCAAATTGAGTCAAATCAAAATATAAACCAAATTGATTGCAACCAATAACTCAAGTACATTTTAAATTGATTATTGAACTTGACTAAAACCTTGATTGGACATAATTGAACCCAATTGACCTACTTAGCCCAAATTGACCTAAAGGTTTAAGTTGGCCTAAATAAAAATCAAATCCAAATTAATTGAAACTAGAGTCTATAATCATCTTCAATTGGTCAACGTAACCTAAACCAACTCCCAACCCAAGTCAATCTGACCAATTTGGTCAAATTAGTCAACTTAACCCATTTCACCCAAATGAATTCAAATGAGCTAAAATCAAATCTAAGCCAAACTAAACCAAACCAATTGAACCAAAACATCCTTAATGAACATATGAACTTGACCCAACCTAACCCAATTTGACTTAAATGACTCAAATTGAGCCAAAACTAACCAAATCAACTCCAATTAACTTGAAATTTGGGCTAACCCACTTTTGGCTAATTTCAAATCTACCCAAATAAAATTCAATGCTAAAGATCATTCTACCCTTGGGTCAAGGGCATCACATGAGACAAATCACCCATGGAAGTGGTCATTTCCATTCCTTGGCCACTTGATACTCCCCCAATGGTCCACCTAGGCACCTAGGACACTACCCAACATGACTCAAGGGATGGTTGGGTTGGCCATGACCCATGGGAGGTGAAATCACCTCACCCTCACCATTAGAGCATTTGAAACCCATAGAACACCCATGATTCCTCATTGGCAGCCACCTCCACACCTTCAACCAACCAAGTCGAGCCAACTCACCTCCTCCCTGCCACCCATGACTCCCTGAGATGGTCAAAAGGTCACTGAGAGCCAAACCCAATCCCACTGTCCGATCAAGATGAAGGGGGTATACACCCTCTCATTTCCACTCAAATACACATAAAATTCATTCCTCAGAGCCCTAGCTACCCAAGACAACCCACTAGAGCCATTGTTTAAGCTCCCAAGCTCATTCCTCGATCAAAAAATGCCATTTTCGTTCATCTTGAAATAGGACACTTCCATTTTTGACCTAACTTCCCCATTTGTCCATCAAACTTAAATTAACTTTGCACACTCCTTCCCTAGGCATCGTTGAGCAAGAACGAATCATCTCTCAAGATTCATGAGCACCGGAGGTGGGACTTCGATTAATGCTGAGCTCCAAATCATTGGTTCGTGGCCTTCCAAGCAAACGTCAAGGGATTGATCCAATTGCTTCTCAACAGGGCTTCTTTTGCACTAGATGAAGCTTCCTCAATCGTTGAGCTACGTGTGAGCGGGTGGTATCCTGATCCTTAGGTAAAAATGGGTTGGAGCTTTTGACGAAAACTTACATCTCATGTGATCTTGATCATTGGATCCCCTCCGATCGATGTCGTGAAGGTGTGGGATCCTTTTGGACTTGATCCGAGCTCGAGTAAGCTTGGATCAAGTGAGCAATGGAGGATGGACTCCATTCTCCCTCACTTGCATGATGTAAGATCACGCACCATTTATTCTGTGTGATCGAAATGAACGATCATGATTAGATCCACTAGAACGATCTAATTTAATCAAATTAAGCTATGGGATTAATCATAGTCGTTCGATCTTAGATCAGACACCGGACGAGAAAGTCCGTCCGCCACTGCCACGTAGGCACCGAGTTAGATAAGTTTTAAGTAGCCAATCCAGCAGCACTATGTGGAAAGTGCACCGCATCAGCGCGCCACATGACACCAATAAGATTAGGCTTTAATTAGGCTTAATTAATCATTTTTAATGGCTGAAAATCATAAAACATCATAGAGAAATCAAAATAAAGCAAATAAATACTCATTTTAAAGGTATTTCAGAGGACAATTAATTAAAAATGATCTTAACTAATTTTGAGTAGTAATTAAGATTTAATTACAAAATGTATTAGCTTAATTACTCCTTAATTACTAGAGCAATTAATCCTAAATTTTATGAGTTAATTTAATGGGATGACCTCTGACTCCTATGATTTTCTTGAGATTTATTGCTCACTTAATTAGGAAAATTGACTAATTAAACCTTAACTACTCTTTTAAGTTAATTAATGATTAATTAATCCCATGAATAGTAATAAATTGGTTAATTAAATTTATTAATCATTGTTCAACAGTAAGTGAACTAAGGAATAGGGTTGGGACCCTTTCCCTAAGTTCATTTCACCCTTTTTTAAAAATGAAATTAATTATGATTTAACTAATTAATTAAATCACTTAATCAAATTGAAATCATGATCACATGAGACCTTAATTAATTAAATCATGGGATAGATCCTTAGGAGTTTAACAACGTAAAAGAGTTTAATGAAATTATGGTTAGTCCACATGTGTGGGAAATTGTAAGAATAATTAATTAAGTCCTTTAATCTAATTAACTATTAATCATGACCCAATTCCATTAGGCCCCTTTTATTTCCTAGGATCGTTACAAGTTTATTTTCCATGCATGTCATGTTGGCTCTTAATTATTTAGTTAATTACTTTAAAGTGACATAGGTAAGGGTAATTAATTCATCTAATTAAGGGTTTAACTTAACTAATCCATAAACTCAACTTAATTACATTTCCTTAAATTAAATCAAATCACTAATGTGGGAATGGGTTAAAAACAACAAGTGATGATTTCTCTTCTCCTCTTTAAATCAAATCAAATCCAAAACTTAATTAATAAAAATAGATTTGGTTTTCTTTAAATAATCTTATTGATTTAATTATCCTTAAGAACTAGTTTGGTTAAATGAATCACATGCTTATATTTGATTGTCCTCTTTGCAATCATGTTAAATTTGGTATGTCATTTGAATACATGCATCCATCATCTCAAAATAAAGTAAAATAAAATGGATTTCTTTTATGTAAACTTGCATGTGTTGATTTAATTTAATATATGCATGGCTATTATCACTTTTAAATCCAAATGTATTTTTCTTATAAATGAATAATAATATGTGTTATGATCCTAGTTATAAATACATAAGAAATGCATGTGCTTATAGCTCAAGTGTATGAATTTTGAATTCTCATTCCCCTATTCATGTGTTTATTTATATAAGAATAAATGGTAAGGGGTATATAGTCTAGAAATCTTGGGAACACGAGCTTTAGCTAGCCCCAAGGAGATCATTTGATTACCTCAGTTCCCTACTTTGTTACTTGGTTGATGAAATCAAAAAGAAGAAATGTTGAATCTAAATTTGTTCTCTATTAAAAAAAATACCATAAACTCTAAACCATAAATTAAAATATAAACTTTAAACCTAAAACCTAAACCCTAAATCCTAAACCATAAACCCTAAAATCCCTAAACCCTAATCCTAAAAGTTAAACCCTAAACCCTAAACCCTAAACCCTAAACTCTAAAATTCTAAACCCTAAACCCTATGCCAAAAAAATAAAAACCATAAACCCTAAACCTGAAACCCCAAACCCTAAACCCTAAACCCTAAACCATAAACCTAAACCTAAACTAAATAAAACCTAAAAATAAAATAAATAAAAAACCTAAACAAAAATTAAATAAAATATAATAAGAACATTAACTAAAACCTAAACCTAAAAGGAAAATAAAATAATTAAAAAAAACTAAACAAAAATAAAATAAATAAAAACCTAAACTAAACTAAAAAATAAAAATATAAATACATAAAAACTAAACCTAAAATAAAATAAATAAAGATTAAATTAAAACCTAAACGTAAAAAATAAACTAAAAAATTTTTAACTTTAAACTAAATACAAAATAAAACCTATACCCTAAACTTTTAAAAAAACCCTAAACCTAAAATAAAAGTAAAATAAACATAACCCTAAGCTAAAATAAACTAAACTAAAATAAATAAAACCTAAATCTGAACTTAAAATAAACTAAACCTCAACCTAACCTAAACTAAATAAAAAAATTAATTAAAAGTAATCTTAAACCTAAAGTAAAAAATAAAATCTAAAAATAAACCAAAAATAAAAATGTAAAAGCTAAACATAAAAAAATTAAATAAAAATTTAAACCTATACCTAAAAATAAAAAATAAAACCTAAAACCTAAACCTAAAAAATAAGTTAAAAAATTAAACTAACCTAAAAAAAATAAACCAAAACCTAAACCTAAACCTAAAAAATAAACTAAAACTTTAAAATTAAAATAAAATAAATAAACCTAAAATAAATAAACTAAACTAAATAGAAATAAAAATATACCTAAATATAAAAAAATAAAATAAACTAAACTAAAAAAATAAACTAAATAAACCTAAACCCTACGAGTTTACTTAATTTAAAAAGAAATAAAAATAATAAAATAATAAAAAAACAAAAAAACTTTAACCCTACCACCCTAAACTCACACCACAATAACCCTCCCACTCTACCCTGACCTCCCTCCTAGGCTCTAAACCACTAAACCCTAAACCTAAACCATACCCTGGGCCAGGACCACACCCAGGCCACCTCACAGGCCCTAAAACACTGACCCTACTACCCCAGCCAAGCCCTAACTCTAAACTAAAACACTAACCCTGAGCCTTAGGCTTTACTTCCCCCAGGCCACTGACTACTGACCCTGGGCCAAATCCTGGGCCTTAAAAAAATCCTGCACTGGGCCCTAAACCAAGATCCTAAACCCTAAATGGGTGATCCTAAACCCTAAAAAAATAAAACCTAAACATAATCTAAAATCATAAATAAAATAAATAAAACATAAACCTAAAGAAAATAAAATGTAAAATAAACATAAGTTAAAACCTAATCCAAACCTATATAAATAAAATAATAAACTAAAATAAACCTAAAACCAAAACTAAAATAAATGAAAGAATAAAAAAATAAATAAAATAAAAACTATACATAAAATAAACCTAAAATAAAATAAAATAAAAACTTAATAAAAACCTAAACTTATAAACTAAACCTAAAAATAAAACCTAAAAATAAAAAAAAGATAAAACTTAAACCCTATTCTAAAAAAAAAAACTAAACCTAAAATAAAAAAAATTAATAATAAAATAAACCAAAACCTAAACTAAAATAAACTAAATAAAATAAACCTAAACCTAAACTCTAAACTAAAACCTAGGCTAAACCTAAAACTTAAACCTTAAACCCAACACTAAACCATAAAACCCTAAACCCTAAAGACTACACCCTAAAGCATATAACCCTAAACCTAAACTCTACTCTAAAACCCTAAATCCAAAAAAAACCCTAAACTAACCCTAAACCCTAAACCCTAAACCTGAAACCCTAAATGCTAAGAAGTTTAAAACGTAAAAATAAATAAATAAATAAATCTAAACGACAGTAAAAAAATAAAAATAAAAATAAAAACATAAACTAAAACCTAAAACTAAACCTAAATCTAAAATGAAAATAAATTGAAAAATAAAACTAAACCAAAATAAAATAAATAAAAACCTAAACAAAGCTAAAACATAAAAAGCCTAAATAAAATAAAACATAAATCTAAAATAAAAATAAAATAAACCTAAAATAAAATAAAAACTAAATAAAACATAAACCAAAATAATAAACCTAAAATAAATAAAAGAAACCTAAACCACTAAAAACATCTAAAATAAAATTAAAATAAACCTAAACCTAAACTAAAATAAAATAAACTAAAATGAATAAAACCTAAACATAAAATAAACTAAACCTAAACCTAAAGGACTAAATAAAATAAAATAAACTAAAAAAAAATAATAAACTAATAAATAAACCTAATAAAAAAATAAATTACCAAAACTTAAAATAAAATAAAATAAAATAAAATATAAACCTAAACCTAAAATAAAATTAAAACTAAACCCAAAATAAACTAAAATAAAAAAAACTAAAATAACTAAACCTAAAATAAATATACTAAACTAAATAAAATAAAATAAACCTAAATAAAAATAAAATAAACTAAATAAAACCTACGGGTTTACTTGCTTTTAAAAAAATTTATAAAATTAAAAACCCTAACCCCAAACCATAAACCCAATAACTTCCATAACTTACCCCTAAACCCTAAACCCTAAACCCAAAACCCTAAACCTTACCATACCCAAACCCTAAATGCTAAACCCCAAATCCTAAACCCTAAATCCTAAACCCTAAACCCTAAAACGACCTAAAGCTAAACTAAATAAAGTCTATAAAATAACAAAAAAAAACTAAATAAAATTAAAAATAAAATAATAAAGTAAAATAAAAGAAAACCTAAACTAAACCTAAACCTAAACTAAACATAAAAATAAAATAAAATAAATAAAAACTAAACTCAAATAAAATAAACAAAACCTAAACTAAACTAAAAATAAAATAAACCTAAAAAATATAAAACCTAAATAAAATAAAAACTAAACATGAAATAAAAATAAAATAAACCTAAAATAAAATAAAATAAAAACTAAATAAAAAACATAAACCTATAAAATAAACCTAAAAATAAAATTAAAAAATAAAACATAAACCCTAAAATAAAAGAAAAAACCTAAACCTAAAATAAGCAAAATAAAATAAACCTAAACCTAAACTAAACTAAACTAACCTAAAATAAATAAAACCTAAACCTAAACCTAAAATAAACTAAACCAAAACCCCGAACTATATAAAAACAATAAACTAAAAATAATCCTATACCTAAACTAAAAAATAAAACATAAAAATAAACCTAATATGAAAACATAAAACTTAATACTAAAAGAATAAAATAAAAACCTAAAAATAAAAATAAAACCTAAACCTAAAAAATAAAATAAAAATAAAACTAAAAATAAATAAATAAACATAAACCTTGACCTAAACCTAAAAATAAACTAAAATAATAAACCTAAACTAAATTGAATAACCTAAAATAAATCAACTAAACTAAATAAAAATAAAAAGTAAACCTAAATAAAAAGAAAAAATAAAATAAACAAAAATAAATAAAAAATAAACTAAATAAGCCTAAACTAACTGGTTAACTTAATTTGAAAGAAAAACCTAAACCCTAAATCCTAAATGCTAAATGCTAAACCCTAAAGCCTAAACCTACAACCCTAAACCCGAAACCCTAAACCCTAAACCCTAAACCCTAAAACCCTAAACTTTAAATCTTAAAGTGAACTGAACCTAAGGCCAACTCTAAAAACAAACCTGGGACAGCAAACCCTCTAAACCTGACCCTAAAGGCCAAACCCCAAAAATCGTGAGCTAAATCTGAACACTCCCTGAGCCACTGAGCCCTGAGCCCTAAAACTACCAAACCCTACTGTCCTAAAAAACAACCCTGACCCTAAACCCTAAACTAAACTACCTTAAACCTAAACCATACCCAACAAACCTAAACATTAACCCTAAACCCTAAACCCTAAACGTTAAACTTTAAATAAATAAAAAATAAACTTAATTTACTAAAGAAACCTAAACCTACTAGTTTATTTTATTTTAAAAAAATAAACCTTAAACCCTAAACCTACAACAATAAACCAACAACTTCGCATAGTAATAATTAGAATGAAAATAAGCTTGAGAACAAAATTCCTATTTGTATTTTTGTCAAGCTTAGCAACATCATTATCTTTTCTAATAAACTGGATCAAATCCTTTTCAAGCTCTCTTATAATGGTGATTTCATTCTTAAAGGGGTTTGGAATTTAATTAGAAATAAACAGAACACCTCTAATGTTTCATTAAACTTTGGAACAATATAATTCCTATTTCTTATTTAGTTTTAGCTTGGAGAATTTTTAATAAGTTCATCCCGGTTGATTCCTTGCTCTAGTTTAAAGGGTTTTACTTACCTTTTAACTACTATTATTGCTTTCATATTGAAGATGTTAATCATATTTTTGTTAATGGTGCTATTACTTCCAAACTTTGGATATGGTATGATGATTTATTTAACACTAACTATTTTCATGGCTCTCTTTCATTATATCAACTTCTTGAAGTTTGTTTCCTTAAAACTATGAAAGGTCATATCAAAGTTTTAATTGCTATTAGCTTTATTTGGTTCATTTGGATGGATAGAAATGATGTTAAATATTGTGTCATCCCTATGTACCATATAATGATCCTTGTTAGAACAAAAGAAAAAACTAATGCTATGTTTAATGCAAATTTAATTAGCAATTTTCACTTTAGAGGTTATAAATTTGTGGCTAAAAAATTGGGTTTCACTTTACATGATGATCCTTCCTACAAGAGTATTAGGATTATACATTGGATTAAGCCTAAGATAAATTCTATTATGATCAATACTGATGGTTCTGTTTCCCCAAACAAATATGGCTATGGTGGAATTCTTAGGGATTCTAAAGGCACTGTCATTTGTTCCTTTTCCTACCCCCTCAAAGCTTGTTCTATTATTTATGCTAAAATCATGGATGTTAGCAAAGCTATTGATATTTGTTTAAGTAAAGGCCTCTTTAATATTTAGATTGAAGTTGATGCTCTTCTTTTACTTGATATGCTCAATAATAATAAAATGGGAAATGTTGACTTATTTTATCTTCTTAATCACACTAAAAAGCTTCTTTCTCAAGTTTGCTACAAAATTTCTCACATTCTTTGTGATGGTAATGCTTATTCTAATTTCCTGGATAATTTGGGAGGGGAATTAAATGATCACACTTTATTTGATAACTATAGCTTACCTAAGTGCCTGTGTGGTTTGGTCAATCTGGATAACACTGGACGACCTTACCTCATATTTTAACCTTCTGCTCTTTTGTTGATCTTTTGTTATGGTGGTTTTATTCAGTCTAATTTTTGTTGTTATTTTTGTGCTCCCCTCACTAGAAAGTGGTCTTTGCTAAGTTTATTTCTATACTTGTACCCCCTTCCTCTTTACCCATTGTATACTTGCCTGACCTTTTTTTGGGTCATTGCAATGCAATTTTTAATTAGTTTCCCTATCCTCTGAGCCTGGTGGTCTTTATTTTGTAGCTCATGATTCACTTGTTGGGTTGTGGCTGTGCCGGATTTTGGCCTAACCCTTTTATCAATGAATGTTGGGTTTGCCTCAAGTTTTGGCTAGCTGGGGTCTTTTTTGAATTGGATTTATAGATGTTATGGTTGGTTCTGCTGGTTGTTGCTATTTGTTTCTTTCATCTGTCAGGAAGTTTTGGGTGGTTATTTTTTATGGCTATTATTGGCCTCTTATGGCTTGTCTTAGTTTTGGATTTTTTTCGATTGGTCTTATTCTCCTTTCCTAATTTAGCTTAGAGGTTTCTGCTGGTTGGTTTCATCTGCCTTGTGAATTGGAGTTAGCAGTTCTATGGTTGTTGTCTCCCCATTTTCTCCTTTGTAGTGACTATTTGCTCTTTAGGATTTGGAAGGGGTTTTGTTTTCCTCTGGTCATGTTCCTTTCTTTATAGTTTTGCTACTTGTGGTTGGGTGGTCTTCCTTAGCCATTTATAGTTTGGCTAGGTGACTACCATTTTTTTTCTTTTTAATTTTGGAGATTTCTAGGTGGGATGTGGATTTTTCTACTGTTATTCTTTTCCCTTATTTTGGGCTCTATATTGGCTCTGTCTGTTGGTTGGTTTTGTTTGCTGACTGGGTTGGTTGGATATTTTGGGTGACTGGGTTTGTTGGCTAGGTGGATGTGTTGGCTGTGTTTGATGGTTGGTTTAGGTGCTTTTGGTTGAGTTCCTTTGGTTGGGTTTCTGGTACGCTTCTGGGTTGGTTATCCCCTCTTAGGTGCAGATATTTTTCCTTTGTTCTTGCTTCCTGATTTGGCTATTGGTTTTCCTGCTGCTCATCCTATTGGCTATTGGCCTGGGTGGTTCTAATGGTTATTTTGTTGGTGGAGGATATAATCTTTTATCATTTTTTTTGGTTTTATTTTATGACTTATTGTTGAGGGTTGGCTGCTTGATGGGTTTTTTGTGGCTATTGTCTTGCCTTGGATGCTTGTGCCATGGCTTGGTGTGTTGGGCTTTATGTTGGCTGTTAGTATTGACTCCCATTAGTTTAGTTGGTTCTCTTTATTTCTTAATAATTGCCTCTTGGTTGGTGATGGTGGATTTTCTTTCCTTTTGCTTGCCTTGGTGGTGGTTTTGATGGTAATTTATAGATGTCCTCTTGGTCTCTCTATGCTATGGCTTTCCTCTCTCTGGTGCTGCTTATCTTCTACTATTTTGCTATTTGGGTGGAGGTTTTGCCCTAAGATTTGGATTGCTAGTGCTCTAAAAATAGTTGTGGGTTGTTCTCAACCACTGAGCCTAATGTAACTTCTGGGATGCCGGCTTGATGTATTTGGTCTATTGTTGGTTTTGGTTGGTGGGTTAGCTGTAGACTGGCTGCTAGCTGGCTATTTTTCTCTATTTTTTTTGTGCACGAACTGGATCACAATGGATTATTTTGCTTTGGATGGTTGCTTATAGCAGGTATGCTGGCTATGATGGCCTTGATGTTTCCCCATATCATCTCTCTGGTTGGTAGCATGCATATGATTGTAACCCTTGTCATGAAGTTTAGATACTCATATGTATTGTTGCCCCTTGAGATGATCTTAACTAAGCCCGACCCTTCTCTTTCTTAGCTCTTTCTAAATTGTTTACTTTATCATTTTTCCATGAGCTATGACCATTGCCTTTGTAGTGTTTTGTAAATTTCTTTTGCAGGTTGGAACTTTACAAATGGAATGATCTTTACTCAACCAACTCAAGTACTATTGATGTGGATCTTGCTTATCTTCCCTTCTCAAAGGGATCATGAGTTGCGGCTGACTAGTTCTTTTACTATTTTCTTAAGTTTTATTAGTCTTTTTTGTGTCTTTTCTCATTCTCCTTTATTTTCTCTTTTCATTATACTTAGATGGGAGTTTAGCTCTTTAGGTTTCTTATAGCTCTATGAGCAGTAGAAATTTGAGCTTTACCCCTTTTAAGGACATTGTATCCTTTATTTTTATGGTAATAAAATTCCAACTTTCCCTAAAAAAAACCTAAACCCTATGAATGGGTAGATCCTTGATGGCAGAAACATCACCATCAACTAGGCTTAGTCTAGATCTTGCAGTGGAGGTGAAGGCAGACGAGGCGATTATTGCAGTGGTGGTGGGGCATCTGGAGGTGCTAATTGACATGGAGGTGGTGGTCAAAGCAATGGTGGTTATGAAGGCGTGAGGAGTGATGAAGGTTACCGCCGTGGTGGTGGTGGAGGGAGAGAATCGGGATATGGTGGTGGATCTCGCTACTTGAGGAGGGTGGTTATGGGAACTAGAAGCTAAGAACGGTCGTCGATCTCTGCTTATGGGCTGTCTTTCTTGTAGAGACAGTTTTAATTATCTAGGGTTTTTTATTTACTCTATGCTTGCTCATTTTTTATCTATGTTATCGCTTGTGTCTTAGAAAACTTCATGTGTTACTTGGTTGATCAAATCGAAAAGAAGAAATGTTGAATATGAATTTGGTTGTTTAATAGCCTAAGTTCAATTAAGCCTTCAATATATCCCAAGAAAATTAGGGGAGGCAGAAGTCATCCCCCAAAACATACCCAAGAAATTTGGGATTAATCAGAAGCTTAATTAAAATATAATTAGTAAAATCAAGTTTCCAAGAAAATTCGTAATCAGAGAAAATCATAATTCAAAACCCACTGAAATTAATTTTAAAATATTTTAAGTTGAATTATCTTTCCATAGGATTTTATTTCATAATTTTCTAAATTTTCTAGAGGGAGTTATGAATTTTAGAAGATCCCTAGGTTAATTAGAATTAATTAAAACATTTTTAACTAATCCTATAGTTCAGGGCAAGATGCGTGGCGGTGGCAGTCAGCGCACTTTACATGCATTGCATCAAGGGATTTACTTAAATGTTAAATCCAAAATGGCGGCTAGCGAAGGATGCAGTTTGATCTCTGTCGTCTGATCAAAGATCAGACGGCTAGAGATCTCCCCGTAGTTTTAAAATGGATAACAGATATCTAAATGTGGGAAATTTTCTTGGCTGTCCATCCAAAACATGCAGATGGATGGCTGAGATCTCCCAAGTTCTTCCCCTTGATCAATAGAGACGGTCCATGATCAAGGGGAAGATCCGATCTCGATCGAGCTCGTATTCAAACCAAACTCAACCCACACCATCTAATGCTAAAGAGCAGCACATCCAACAGTCAAAAATCCATGGGATTACAATTTCTTTCACAAAGCTCCACACCACATTGAGTTTAATGGTCAAAAAATCCCATACCTCCCCAAAGGTGATCATCAACACTCGATTCCCTTGGAGAAGCTTTGACTGGTTGAGACGAAGCTATGTTGAGAGTATGAGCACTTGAGGTTGAGTGGATTGGTATATGGACCACCTCCTCCTTAGCTAGATTGTGGCTTTGATCCAATTCAACTCTTCCTTACTGTGGGAACTCCAAAGGAAGCTTGGGTGCACTCGACTTAGCTCTTTGATGAAGTATGCAAGAGCAATTGGATGGAAGCTGAGTGAAGAGGAAGTTGGCTCTTCAATAGACCTCCCCTATTTTCAAACTCTAAAAATTGAGAAATGGAGTTTTCAAATCCTCTTTAAGAAAATTGGGAATACTCTTTGAGGCTTGCTCTGAGTTCCTTAGCTTCTATCGACAGAGGGGAAGTTAGAATTGAAATGAATTAGGGGGAGTATATCTCCCCCTCGAAGGATCAGATGACCATCCACCCTCATGCCATTTTGATCCAATTGATCATAGTGGGGAGTTTTTTTTGGTTATTTTGAGTGTGCACATGGTTGATTTGAGCCAAGGAGTGGATTGCCAACCTCCCATGTGCTTGAATTTGAGTGGGAGAGGGAGTTTGAATTTAGAATTTTGACTCATGGGGTCGGGTTTGGTCTAGGGACCAATTAGGCTGACCCAAACCCATTGGGTTGGGTGCACCACTCTTCACTAGGTCCCCTTGAGCTTTTAGGAGAGCCTCAAGTGAATGTGAAGAGGGTATGACCAAATTACCCATGGATTAAGCCAAAATTTGTTCCATGTCCTAGGGGTAGGATGGTTATTTTGCTAATATTTCACTTTGGATATGTTGGGTATGTGGAGAAATTCGGTTTGGCCAAGTTTCATGAGATTTGGAATTCATTTGATAGGGTTTGGCTCATGTTGACCCATTTAGGTCAAAATGGGTCAACTTGGGTTAAGTTGGCCAATTGGTCAAATTAGGTCAAACCAAGGGTTGGGTTAAGGTTATATGACCATTTGAAATATTTTGGTGGCTTTGGTTTGATTCAATTTAGTATAGTTTTGAATTTGGCTCATATGACTTCATTTAGGTCAAATGGGTCAAGTTGACATATTTGACCCATTTGGCCTATTTGAGGTAGGTCAAGGGTAGGTTTAGGTTAGGTTAGTCATATGGAGTGGATTGGTATCTTTGTTTCCAATCAATTTTGGTTAAGTTCAAATTTGGTTCAACATGACCCCTTTAGGTCAACTTTAGTCTAAGGTCAATTGGGCTAGGTTAGGTCTAGTTAGCCAATTGAGGCTTTAGTCAAGTTCAAAAAGTGATATGGAATGAACTTGACCCATTGGTTTTGATCAATTTTTCTTAGATCAAGTTTTGACACATTTTGACCCTTTTAGGTCAAAATGGGTCAACTTGGGCCAAGTGGCCAATTGGGCTAGATTAGGCTCAAGCATTGGCTTGGTAAAGTTCAAATATAGGTCATGAGTGAACTTAGATCAATAGTTTAACCAATTTGGCCTATGGTAGAATTTGGCTATGTTAGGTTTCATTTTGGGCTAAGTGTTGTATTGGTCAACCCTAAGGTTTAACTTAGTTTGACCCAATTTGATTGATTGATCATCGCATGATGATTGTTGATCATGATGAGAGGTAAATATGAGTTGGGTTCAATCCTATTTGGTTAGGATTAAAATTTGGCTCATAAGAGTATTTTAGGTCACATTAGGTCAAGTGAGCCTAAGTGGGCCAAATGGCTTGGTCAAAGCTTGATTTGAGCTTGATTGATCTTGTATATGGTCTTATGATTGAAATATAAATCCATTTACAAGTGATTTGAAGTCAAATGGGTTTTGATCCAATTGACAATTTCATATTCAAAGGAAGAATATGAAAGGGTTTTGGTTTGATTTTTGACTTAGGTTTTGATTGACTGATTGGAGTTTGGATTTATATATGAGTTCATGATTGTAGGGTTGATTGAATCATGAGAGAAAATCAAGAGTTTGGCTTGACTTGAAATTGATTTGGCTAAGTTCAAGATTTTGAATTGAAAGGCTTAGATTGGATTTTGAGTTGATTTGAGTTTGATTTTTGGATTAGGTTTTGATTGTTTGAATTTATGTTTCATTTATATATGTGAATATAAATGAGAATATAAATTGATCATGAGAAAATTTCTAGGATTTGAAGTGGTTTAATCATGATTTAGGCTAAGTCCATCATGGAGGATTTAAGGTACTTAAGAAAATTTTGGAGTTTAGAGTTTGTATTTTTAAATTTGGTTTGATTTATTTATATTTATATTTCATTTATATATGTAAATATAAAAGAGAATATAAAAGAATTATGCAAAATTTCCATGACTTTGAGATGGTTTGATCAAGGTTTAGGCTAAGTTCATTAATGGAAAATTATGGACCTAAGGAAATTTTAAATTGAGAATTTAGTTTGAGGGTTTGATTTGATTGATTTAAATTTATATTTCATTTATATATGTTAATATAAATGAGAAAATAAATGAGTTTTGAGAAAATCTCATGAGTTTGAATTGATTTGATCAAAGTTTAGGCTAAGTCCATTAATGGAAAATTAAGGGACTTAAGAAAATTTCATGAATTGATTTGGAATTTTGCATTTAGTTTGATTGATTTAAATTTATATTTCATTTATATATGTGAATATAAATGAGAATATAAATGAATTATGAGAAAATCTCAAATATTTGATTGGTTTTGATCATGATTTTGGTTAAGTCCTTATGGGAAGATTAAGGACTTTTGCAAAATTTGGACATAGGAATTTTTGATGATCATGGGTTTCAATCATAGATTTCAATCATGGATTTGATTTGAGTTTGGAGGAAATCAAATAGAATTGATTTGGAGTTTGACTTGATAAAAGGAAAGTGAGGAATGGTTTAAGTTAAGGGTAGGAAATTTTCCTAACACCCTTAAGGCATGACCTATTCCTATGGCTAACTCTTCTAAGTCTCTAGGGTTAGGTTGAGTGTCCACCTAATCACTAGATGTGTCTAAGACTAAGGAAATCTTAAGGTCAAAGTGGAGTCCTATGTCTAAGATGGAGGTGTTGAGAGCTCATCCAAAAAATGAGGTCAACAAAGGGCACTCAATAGGTGTGGTGTGATTGACAAGGAACACCGCACGTATTGGTGTTGACTGAAATGATCAACAACACCGAGAGATCACAAGCACTAATTGAAATAATCTATCCTTAACCCAAGGAAAAGAAAGAATCCAGATCTTAGTGCAATGTGGCTCTACTTATGTCCAAGACATAAGAGAGAGGGAAGAATCCACTAAGGGATAGTGTGAATCTTCCAATAGGGAAGCAGGTTCAAATCATCCACAAAGGGATGAAAGGTTTGATTAGATTTGAATCTCACTAAGGAGAAAAACATTTGATTTGTTTTTCTGGGGAAGAGGGTTGAATTTTCTTTGAATTTTTGTTAGGTTTAGATTTTTAGATGAACACTGTTGGTTTACAATAGACTGCACTAAGTAGATTCCATGGAGGCTAAGACCTAACACAGATTTATCAATCCAAAGGGGTAGTTTACTAAACACATAATAGGACTAGCCAACCAAAGGGATGCCTTTCGGTATGCAATAGCTGTACTAGGAACAAAGTTTAGTAGACTTACATCTTCAAAAGTAGAGGCCAGTTGCTAAGGTAATCTATTGGCAGGACAACAGATCGAACCCGACCTAAGGTTGACTATTGAGTGAATGCCACTAGGGGACTTAAAACAGCTCAAAGATAGTCAAATTGATTTCAATTTTAGATTTATTTGTTTTGATTATGATGGATCCCATGGGTTTGCGATGAACTACATTGAGTAGGGGCCATGGAAGCCTAGACCTAACTCAAATTTATCAATTCAAAGGGAGTAGTCTACCAACCACAAAGTAGAACTTTCCAATAAAGGGGAAATCCATTTTGGTATACAATGGCCAAGTCTTAAGAAGAAAGCATGGGGACTCACATCTTCTAGAAACGAGAAACCATTGGGGTAATTGGTTTCTTTGGGCAACAAATCAAACCCGACCTAGGGCTGACTATTGAGTGAATGCCATTGGGGGACTTAAATCAGCTCAAAAATAGTCAAAATCTATTTTTGATTTTAATTTTGCTTGTGGATTTCATTGGTATGCGATGGATCATAATGAGAAAGAGCTTATAGAAGCCAAGAACTATCTCAGATAAAACAAAGGGACTAGCTTCCCGGTCGATGGGAGAACTATCCAACCACAAGAGTGCCTTTTGGTTTTCAATGATCAATTGAAGGGAAGAAAGCTCGAGGACTCACATCTTCCACTAAAAAATATTACAGGGGTGATTGGTTACTTTAGACAACAAATCAAACCTAACCTAAGGCTACTCGTCGGTTTGCGACAATCATGCTAGAAAGAATGCATCATAGTCTTACATCTTCCAAAGCTGAATGAATGTCGGCGTAACCTGCTTGTAAAAAAATAGATTGAACCCAACCTAAGGGTGACTACAAAGTGAGTACCGACCCGGGGATTTATCTCAACTCAGGTTGTCAGGAAATTCCTATAGGAACTTCTGCTGACACTACCCTAAAGATAGGATGCGTGCTTGGGAGAAGGGGCCCTTTGGGGGCTTGAATTCCTAATCCACAAGAAAATTAATTTTATTTTTTTAGTTTATTTATTTTATCATGGACCCTGTTAGTTTACGTGGGATCAAACTGAGAAAGAGCCTATATCAGCCTAGACCTATCTCAGATTTACTGAACCAAGAAAAAATTTGTGCATCCGCTGAATAAAATTTTCAACCATAGGGGTGGCTACTAAGAAAGGGGAACTATAGAAACCAAAAGTAACCCAGGTTGTATCTAAATGGGTTCGCAAAGGACATGATTCAAATAGAGTGCCTGTAAGGGATGGGGCCTATAAGGGCTTAATCTAATACCCTGGAGAAGATGACATGGCTAGTCATATATTCAATAAGTATTCAGTGTCCAACTCAAGGAGAAAGCGTGGGGACACATATCTGCCAAGAGTGGTGTACTCACTAGGTGAGTCACTGTTAGCATAGCAAACATCAACCAATCTAAGGTGCCCGTTGGTTTGCAATAATTAGCCTAGACAGAAAGCTCAGGGACTCACCTCACATGGTGGACTACGGGATAGTATCTTGATTTGGCAGTGCTATCCTACTCAGGGTGACTACTTAGTGAAAGCCACTGTGGGACTTGTATCAACTCAAACGTAGTCAAGAGGAAAGGAGACTATTGGGGACTTATCCTAAACATCAAATATATGTGACCTAGTTAGAGCATGATGGCTAGTTCAAGAAGAAAACACAGGGACTGACATCTTCTTAAACGAAGTTAATCATGAGGTAGCTTACTGGATAGGCAGTGAAGAAACCATACTAATAAGGTACTTGTTGGTTTACAGTGATCAAGTTAGGAATAAAGCACGGGGACTCTCATCCTCCAAAAAAAGGACCACTGGGGTGACATACTAGCGAGGTAGCATGTAGACTCGACCTAGATAAGCTAACGAGTGAGTGCCATAGGGGGCTTGCTCCCATATCACAATAGCTCGAGATAAAAGATTTGTGTTTATTGTGTGCATGTGTTAAATGGAATAAGATACCTCTGGGGACTCTTAGACCTACCTTAAACACACTAGGGGTTTGGGTGAAATGATGCCACGGATGGCAAAAAGGATTTCCACTAAGAAAAAATGCTGCTTGGGTACTCTCACACCTAACTTAGTTGTGTTAATCGAAATAGGATGCCTCTCTGGTTCTCTTACACCTATTCTAATAGCATTGAAAGATTATGTTTGTGTTGTGAAAAGGGATATGATTCCACTAGGGGACTCTTACACCTAGATAAGACAAGCAAACACCCACTTCGAAAAGAAGAGAAGATTTGATGAATGGAATCGGATTTTTTTTGTTCTTTTTATTAATGATTGTCTTCAAATATGATTTGTTTCATGGGTAATATTTCTTTAGATAGAGCCCATTAATTGGAAGCATCGGGTGTTCCCCTTTACAATTAATAAATTGATAAGATCCTCCTTGGTAGGCCTTCTCTACGGCATAGGGGACTTCCCAAGTGGGTTCAAACTTGCCTCCCATCTTTCGACGGGAAATAATTAGTCTCCTTAGGACTAACACAAGTTCTCTTACTTGGAAAGACCTAGGACTGACTAGCTTGTTATGAGCTTGAATCATTTTGGCCTTATACAACTCGAGGTTCTCGCATGCTCGTAGGTGACTCTCCTCCAAACCATTGAGCTCTTATAATCACAACTTTGCATTCTACTCTATAATGATCTTGTTACCCGATGTTATCCTTAGTGATGGGAGTTGAACTTCTAAAGTAAGAATGGCTTCAGACCCATACACTAAAGAAAATATGGTAGACTGAGTTGGGGTCCGGTATATGGTGCGGTAGGCCCACAAGGCTTCAACTAACTACTCATTCCACTATCATTTGTTGTCATCAAGAGTCTTCTTCAGTATCTAGATGAGAGTTTTATTGAATGATTTTGCTAAGACATTAGCTCTAGGGTAGTAGATGGTGGAGTATCTCTAATTTATATCATGTCTTCTAGCAAAGCTGTTGATCTTCGTGCTTTTAAATGCAATACCATTATCGAATATAATTTGTCAAGGCACCCCAAACCTATATATGATATGGTTCCTAAAAAATTGAAGCACATGGTAAGCTATGACCTCTTTGAGTGGGATGGATTCTACCCACTTGGAAATGTAGTAAGTGACAGCTAAGATGAATCGATGCCCCTTAGAAGAAGGAGGATCGATTGGACCCATAATGTCGGCACCCCAATACTCAAATGGCCATGAGGCCAAAGTAGGGTGTAGAATGTTGAGTGGCTGGTGGAGGACCACACCGTGCTACATTCATGCAATCAGTGATCATCGAAGGCCAATAGTACCCAATTCTCTTAATCTTTGTATTTATCTTTGGACCGAATTGATGAGCTCCGTATAGACCAGAATATACTTAGGTTATAATGCCACAGGCTTTGTGTGTTGTCTAAATAATGTAACCACATTTGGTCAATGGACCATAGGTACAGGGTGTCATCAACAAGAGCATAGGAGAGATCTCGCTATTTTACTTGATGGGCTTATGACTTTTCTTGAGCTAGTTTGCTGGTGTTCAAGTAATCTATGAATGGTTGCCTCCAATCCAGCTCCTTGCCCATTTTGGCAATAGCAACCTCTCCTTCAAGAGAAAGTCTCTCGATGAGTTCAACATTAATAAGGGATAGGATTTGTCTATTTTGGACCCTTATTTAAATGGACTCATCTTTAGGACATTCCAACTCTTTAGCAAGTTTGGCTAAAGCATCTCTTACTATGTTCTCTACTTGGGGAACATTATAGATGGTGACTTCAGGAATCTGGGCCAACAGCTTCATGGTATACTCGTAGTAATGAGAAAGCTTGGGTTTGATGACCTGGTAAGACCCGACAATCTGGTTGATGACCAATTGAAAATTCTTAAAGATGTTGATGCTCTTGACACTGATAGTGATGGCTAACTCGGACACAATCAAAGTCTCACTCGTTATTGGTGTAGGGGTTGGAAAGATAGTATGAGAATCTCATCACATCATAGTTTAGAGTTAGAAGAACTATTCCTACCCCTACCTTTCCTAGGAGAATAGATTGTGGTGCTTCACCTTTATGAAAAGAAGTTGCACCATCAAATACATCTCTAGTTAGTAGTTACTGGCCTCCCCTAAGTTCAAGATTTGTTCATCGAGGAGTTCATCGCTAAGTGGAGAATCAATAGGAAGTGGATGTGCTGCTAAGAAATCCACTAGTGCTTATCCTTTTACTACACGGAGGGATACAAATGTGATATCAAATTGTGAGAGAATCATGGACCAACAAGTCAAATGTCTGGATAGTGTTGGCCGTGTCATGAGATACTGCAGTGGATTTATTTGAGAGATCAAGTTCACCTTATGAGAAAGCATGTAATATTGTAGTTTCTAAGATGCAAAGATCAAAGCTAGATAATGCTTCTTAATACTTGGATAGTTTGCTTTAGCAGGGATCTGATGACAGTAGAGGTAGTAGAGTGCACTCTCCTTCCCTTCATCATTGGCTTGGGCCAGAGTCAGAGAGTTGTCCAATCATGGTGTCTGACTTGCGGGATAGGCTAGGGGTGCGACTTCACCAAGTACTCTTTGATGTCATCAAAAGCATGTTGGCACTTGTCATCCCACTTGAACTTGGCATCCTTTTTCATAAGTGCTAGGATTGGCTTGCATCTCCCTGATAGGTTTGAGATAAAGCATCTTAGATATACCAATCGTCCTTGAAAGGATTTGAGTTAAGTTAAACTCTTAGGAGGTGGAATTTTTGAGATAGCTTTAATCTTTTCATGGTCTATTTCTATTCTCTGGTGTCAAACAACAAATCCAAGGAATTTCCCTGAAGTGACTCTGAATGCATACTTCAGGGGATTCATTTTTAGGTTATATTATCTTAACCATTCAAAAACTACTCTCAAGTCAAAGAGGTGGTGTTCCTTTTCTCTACACTTGACTACTAGATCATCAACGTAGCACTCAACCTAATGGTGGATGAGTTCATTGAAGATCTAAGTCATGGCCTATTGGTTTGTAGCACTAGCATTTTTAAGGTTGAAAGGCATGACCCTATAATAGAAGATTTTGATCGGGGTTCGAAAAGTAGTATTTCTTTCATCTTCAGGAGACATCTTGATTTGGTTATAGCCAGATGAACCATCCATGAAAGAGAAGACTACATGAGATGAAGCCATGTCCACCATTAATTTTGGTATAGAAAGAGGAAACTTATCCTTAGGACATGCCTTGTTTAAGTCCATAAAATCAATGCAAATACAAATTTGGTCATTCTTCTTCTTAATTGGGATGACACTAGCTAACCAGATAGGATATTTTTTCTTCTCTAATAAAACCAGCATCGATCAATTTCTTAACTTCAGAAATGACCTGTTGTTCAATTTCTAATCGTATGCGTCTAGGACCTTGCTTAATAAGGGTAACGTTAGGGTCTATTACTAGCTTGTGGATTACTACATAATGTCGGGCATTTCTTTTTCATAACCCATGAAGTAGTCTTTAAACTCCAATAGCCTAACTAAGTCATTAGTTTCTTCTTCATTCAGAATGAACCGATGTATGTCAGTATTTTCTCGTCCCGATGTTGATTTCTTTAAGCCTATCATGGAATGAATCTCCTCTTCAAATTCTGGTCATGCCTCTTTGACTTGGAGATCATCTGGATCATCAGAGGTTTCTAAACACACATTCTCATAAGAGTTAGGGATGTGTGAGAAGAACCTATCAGACTCCAAATGGTTGGTAACAACTTGGCAATAATCATCATCATCGATCGGAACCATTGTATCGAATCCTAGTCTTGCTCTTGATTGTGCTTCCCTACCTATATTGTTCCATAGCTTTTCGAAGTATTTTGACTTGTTCTTGGACTATGTGTGAGGAACTAAACCTTTCTATATAAGATTTTGAACACAAGGTGTAAAAGTAAAAAGATAATTCCATTAAATCTTTAAAAGTATCTTTCTCAAGCTCTACATCAACTTCAAGGCTTGAGGATGATGATCCCAAAAAGAACTTCTTCTGCTTCATGTCATTGGAAGACTTAGGGACTTCCTTAACTACTAAACCTTCAACTTTCTGAGATGTAAGTGAGGTAAGAGCTAAGGTTCCCAACTACTGCCTAATGATTTCACATAAAATAGATTTGAATACTTTTCTTTGCTTGGAGGCCTGGTCTTCGTCCTTATCTAGAGCAAAAGTCACCTCCAATGGAACCCATTGAGAGGGGTTGGATGGTATACTAATCACATTGGACTCACCATCCGAGCTGGATTTCAAGTCTATGTGAATAGTAGGGGTACTCCTATGAACTAACACCTCTATTGGTCAAGGCCAACTGTGGGGTCTCCCACCTGAACCTCTATTTCTGCCTCTACCTAGTGGAGGTTGAGCCATCCTACCCACATGTCCATATGATGGAATGAACTGTGGGTGGAATGTGATGTGCGGATCTACTTCTTCCTCAATTCCCCTTTCTTGCTCACTTGGACTTTTATTTTTCTTTTTATTTTCTTTTATCTTTTCTTTTGTTTCATTTTCATTTTCTTTTGTTTTTGCATTTGAATTTTGTCCAAGTTCATGAGAAAGGGAATTTTGAGGAAGATAGTAGGTCGCATCCTCATAAATCTCAACTTCTCTAACTGAAAATGGTTTTTCATCTCTGTTGACACGATATTCAATTCCATCTTTTCTGAACTTGATGCATTGATGAAGGGAGGATGGAACGATCTTCTTCTGATGTATCCAAGGCCTACCAAGCAAAATAGTGAATGAAGTATTCAAATCAATGATGTAGAACTTGGCTTCAGTCTTCTAGTCACCTATCTCCAAAGGTAACACTATAGAACCTAAAGCCCGCTCACCTTGATCATTGAATCCTCTCAACATCATCCTCTCTCCTCAGAGTGTAGAGATGTCAATCTTCAAATAGGCAAAGGTCTTTAGACTCATAATGTTCATCGATGCACCAATCCATGAGAACCCCGTGATGAATCCCCATGTCAATCGTGATGTAGGGATTTGTGCCAAGTCAAGAAGGTCTTCATGAAGGTGATCTCAGCTTCTTTCCATAATGTGCTTCCTCACCTATAGCGGTCAGCTGAGCTAAGCATATTTCAAGATCAAGGAGAACTCTGATTAGTGATTCTCACATTTCTTTGTATACGATAATGGCATGATATATTCTTAGCTTAGATGATAACTTTCCTAGATGAGAAAGGATGTTGTTGTCCACTTCGGCTGGTCTTCCACAAGCATATCTAAAGGTGGAGCATCCTGTGGATGGGATTCTCAATCTTGATCAATGACTTCTTTATCTTAATCAATAGATAACCTGCCAAGGAGGTTGACTTAATATCTTGAGGCAAGGTGGTGGAAGGTTCTATACATGAGCTCAAAGTTCTATGGGACTCTAATGGATGATTCCAAGTCTATCTCAATAGAGGATGGGATTCCAAGTCTAAAGGTGGAGCATCCTGTGGATGGGATTCTCAATCTTCAGTACCAATGACTTATTTCCCTTTATCTTAAGGTGCTGCAATAGGAGGTAGAACCTTGCCACTACGGAGGTTGACTTCAATAATATCTTGAGGCAAGGTGGTGGAAGGTTCTACCTACACTTCAGGCTCACCTATAGCTTCTCCTATGGGACTCTCAGAATCAGATGATTCCAAGTCTATCTCAATAGAGGAACCTATAGTATTCAAAGTTTGAAAGTCCAACTCTGAATCAGAAAGAGGAATATTAGAATTATTATAGTTATTTAGACTTGAAGAGTTATCATTAGCAATAGAAGAAGACAACCCATCAGAAGTGACACAAATGTAATTCAAACAAGCTTTATTCTTCAATTTCTTGGAATTATTTGGATGTACAAAGTATAAGTCAAGTACAGTGAGTGGAATAAGGGATTTTATGCCCTTATCTGCTAATACAAGAGTTCTACTAGTAGATGAAATAGAAGAGCTAGCTTAAATGGAAGAAGTCACCAGTGTGGAAGCTACAACTGAAGGCTAAAGGCAAGATGCGGTCGGTGGATATTCTGAAGGGCTATCCTGGACTGACACATGTTGTTGCTACTATTGCTACTGCCAAGCTCCCACTTTCCTAGAGTTGGCACTGGCAACTTGCAAACCTTCCTTGATGTTGGAGGTTTGAGCTGACTTAGGCACCTGCAAAGAAACCTTCTTGATCTTCTGAATTATTTTCTTAGATGTTTTAGACAAAGAAATGTCCCAACCTTCTTTGGTTTTGGTAGGATCATAGGTATCTTTAAGGATTACCCTAATGGAACGGAAGGTTGTTCCACAAGGTATACCTTTGGGATAACTACATCACTGGTTTTGAAACTATGTTTAGGCAAGTCCTTGAATGTGAAGCAATCCTCCAAAATGTGGTCTAGCATACGATGGTAAGGGCAAAAGTTTGGATCATGACTTTTTCCTACTTCCTCCAGTCTCCTAGGCTTGGGTAGCCGAAAACCAAGTTTCTTTAAGAGGTCCTTAAAGATTTTCTTGATTACCTCTTAAATGAGTAAGGTTTGTTTAACTTATCTAAAAGAGTAGGTCACCATAGTGACGCATGGGTATGCATGCCGATGTTGTCAGGGGGCGAGGTGTGGCTATGCCATGTGGAGGCGTGGTGGAGGTCGAGGGCTGCCTCGGTGGTGGCAAAGGAGGTGGAGGTCCGAGGTCATGGTCTCTGACCGACCTCTAGGCGCTCATGTCAATCCCGCTACTACACTTAGCTTCTTCTCATAGACCTTCTATGATTTTTGCTTAGGCAACTGATCTTGAAAAGGCAACTGTTTGGCCCCTCTTTGTAGACTACCCACCTTGTTGATTAGCTTCTCAAATTTCTTGATAGTGAAGCCCTTAAGCATGAAGGAGGCTGGGCCATGGATATTCTTCAAGATAATTTCAATGGAATGTTGTTCAGACAGCTGCAATTCACACTTCATACTCAGGTTATCCATCGAAGAATATAATCAATAAGGGACTCACCGGGATACTGTTGTGCTACAACGAGATCACCTGCAGTAACCCTTTGTTGAGCTCCAGCAAATCTCTTGATGAAAAGTTGCTCTAACTTAGCAAATTTTTTTACTGAATCATTCGGTAGTTCAACATACCAATCAAAAGCAATACCCACTAGGCTACTAACAAAAAGGTAGAAAAGTAGAGCATCGCTACAACTTGCGTTGCAACAATTAGCCTTGAAATGTGTTATGTGTTGCCTCGAGTTTCCACTGCCATCAAAGCTTTTGAAGGAAGGAATCATGAAACCCTTGGGATATTGGATAGCATTGAATTCCTCTGGGTAGGGTCTACCCTTTGGAAATGATGATCCTTCCCAGGCTTGAGCCAAAGCTTACTTCACCTATTGCTCAATCATGGATTTTATATCTTTTTCTTGTATGGAGATACTTTCCACTACCTTCCTATACTAGCTAGTGCTACCTTGCTCAACGAGAGGTAGAGTCTTGGTTGGGTCCAAGACATGCACTAACTCAGCCGACCGATGTAATTATAGATGAACTAAATGGGTATGCTTCTGAAGCACTAACACTGCTGCTAACAAGTCCTGTAACTATTGTGCCATCTTCTTAATTTGCTCATCCTTCTGCCTCAACTAATGTCGGAGGTGCTGGAATGATTCTACAGTGTTTCCTTGATCAACCTCATCACCTTCCATGGCTTGTTGTTCTCTAAGAAGATATCCTCTAGTGTCAACCATGTAGACTCCAGCTGAGTCTCCTTTCAAGTCATCTTCATTGTGATCGAAGCTGACTCTCTCTTCATCGGACAAGGCGTACCCCAAGATCTCTTTATTCTCCATGAAATAATGTGCAACTATCTCATCTAAGGAATTATCCAAATCAGCAGGTACAAACAATTTAGGGTGACTAGTGTGATCACTATCATGCACTGAGAGGCACCAGACCTCACCTATCACTAGAGAGTCAATGCTGTGTGGACTACACTCACTGAATGAATGATACTCCTACTACTACTCGCTAAAAGAGGTATAACAATCCTAGGATGTTCCACTACCACTGGTGTAGCTGGACTGTCATCTGGAATATCTATAATAACTATCACCATTTTCACATCCAACTGTATGGGTAGAGTTGGTGAAGGGATGACCACGTTGCTTTGAGGTCGCCACTCCTTTCACATCACCACTAGGGTAGAAGGTCGAGTAGGAGAGCTCGGCCCTACCATAATGGGTGGTGTAAAAGGGGTAGGATCCCTTGGCCATAGCCAGATCACCAACGGGGTGTGCTTTTCCCTGGATACGGCCTTTGTGGTCTTAGATGGAATGGGAGATGATGTAACCTGCACTGAGAATGGCGGATGAGGGGTAGAGTAGTGGGGTGGAGACACCATCGACTCTCTATGCATAAGAACTTCTCTCCTGTGGTGGCTAGTCCTAATGAGAAGAATACTATCAGTATGGTCGACGTGGGTAGCATGCCAAGCTAGAAAATTAATCAAAGTAGAAGTGGCTGACTGATGGCTGAACCTCCATCGTTCCCTACTAGTAACATGTGTTGTATGGGCCTCACAGGCCCTCTCTTGGAGAATTTATCTTTGCACACTGTGGGGGATAATAGATCGAAAATCAAACTAAGTGTCGAACTCTAAGCATCTGTATGCTCCGCCTACTTGGTGTAAAATACATTGGAGGCTGGCGTACGACCTCCTACTCCTAGAAAATGCTGGATGAAAGTACACCACTAGAAGAGGTGATGAACAGATCCTCCTGACATCCTCTCTGTCTGATCTAGAGAGAGGATGGAACTGGTTTTCTGTAACCAATGGTGAATTAATAATGGGATAGTAATCCATGGCTGATCAAGCTACTGCCTCTAGCTCCCTAGCTATCCGAGTGTGGTACCACTTAGTCATGCGGTTCTTATTCCTACGTTGTGTACGGGTAGGATGGGAGGAGTGCTAGACCCATACTCAAATGTAGGGGAGGGAAACCCTGAGACCAAGGGAGCCTTACCCTTATAGGGTATAAATGGTAGGGTACTAGCCCGCTCTGGGGCAACATGAGCAACTCTGAAAAAAACTACAACTAGAGCTGGTACTATCGGTACTGATAGCCCTATAATAATTGAAGTTTGTGGTACTGCCATAGCTTTCCTCTTCAGCAAAAAGACATTAGAATCAGAGAGTAAGCCAATCCTGATGACCGGCTTCTGCCCAGTCACCTTGGTCCTGCTAACTGTGGTGAGGGGAGTGACCTCACAAGTGATCCTGGCTCCCTCAAATCCCATACCAAAGTGAATCAGGAGAGTATGGTCTAGACGGGGGAAGTCATCATGATCTAAATCTAGATCTGTATCCTGGGGAAAGGTGAAAACAAACTTCTGAGAACCAGCCATTTTAATAACTATAATAGACTAAAACTGAACCATATTGCACTAACTATAAAGATCTGCAATGAGAAATGAACTTGTATCAGATTTCTATCTCCATAGATTTTTGAATTTTGAATTTAAAAATTTGAACCCACATCCAACAACTTGAAAGTATTAAGTGGGGTTCAAATGGATTTGAGAAGATTGATTGAAAGCGGAATTTGAATATGAATCCAACACCAATAAATTTATGTACGTTGAAATATCGATTAAAATTTTTTTATGAGGATGCTTCCATAAGTTCATGTTTGTCTTGAATTTGAATTTTGATTTAAGGACCCTTTCCTTTAACAAATTTAGGTATGTTAAAGTAAGGGTCAAGTTGATTTTGTTTTTGTTTGATTATTTTGGAATTTTACTTGCTTAGCAAATTTAAGTATGCTAAGTGAAGTGTTTGAGAAAGTGATTGTGAATTTTGTTTTAGTTTTGGAAAACTTAGAATTCTCACTTAACAAATTTAGGTATGTTAAGTGAAGAATCCAAGTGTGTTTTGTTTAATTTTTGAAAATAGGTTACTTAGCAAATTTAGGTATGCTAAGGAAATCCTAAGTGTTTCAGTTTTGTTCTGATGTTTTGATTTTTAAAAAGGGTAAGATCCTTACCAAATTTGGTATGCTAAGGGAATCCTAAGTGTTTCATTTTTTTTATGTGATTGAAAGTGAAGACTTACCTTTAGCAAATTTGGTATGCTAAAGATGAAGTCCCACTTAATTTTGTGAAATGGAAATTTTACTTAGCAAATTTGAGTATGCTAAATGAAATTCCAAAGGATGTGTTCACAATTTTTGATTTGTTTTAGTTTTGAAAATGGAAACTTCACCTTAGCAAATTTGGTATGTTAAAGGAAGAAGTTCCAAAGGTGTTTGAGAACTTTGGTTTTGACTTTGGAAACTTCACTTAGCAAAATTGAATATGTTAGGTGAAGTTTCAAAATATGTTTTGAAAAATGTTTGATTTTGGATTTGGAAACTTCACTTAGCAAATTTGAGTATGCTAAATGAAGTTTCAAATGTGTTTGAAAATTTTTTTTGGATTTTGAATTTGGAGACTTCACTTAATAAATTTGGGTATGTTAAATGAAGTTCCAAAAATGTGTTTTAGAAAATTTTTGGATTTTAGATTTGGAGATTTCGCTTGACACATTTGGGTATGTTAAATGAAGTTCCAAAAATGTGTTTTAGAAAATTTTTGGATTTTGGATTTGGAGATTTCACTTAACAAATTTGGGTATGTTAAATAAAATTCTAAAATGTGTTTTACAAAATTTTTGGATTTTGGATTTGGAGATGTCACTTTAACAAATTTGGGTATGTTAAATGAAATTCCAAATGTGTTTAGAATTTTGAAAGTATGATTGTAGATTTTTGATTTTGGATTTCGAGACTCACTTAACAAATTTGGGTATGTTAAATGAAGTTCCAAAATGTGTTTAGAAAATTTTTGGATTTTGGATTTGGAGATTTCACTTAATAAATTTTGGTGTGTTAAATGAAATTCCAAATGTGCTTAGAATTTTGAAAGTATGTTTGTTGATTTTTGATTTTGGATTTAGGATGCCACGCAGATCCACAGATGTACTTATTCAGGTGACCAAGTACGTCATCAAGGAATAGTGTACTATCTCGAAAGACAAAAGTCACTACCCTTTAATGGACCTAATCACCTTAATAAAAACTCTTAAGGATGATGGGTCTACATATGTACCAGAGATTTTTTCCTTACTTTACATAAAAAAGTAAAGTAGGGTTTATTTTAAACTAGGTTGTTTCAAGCCCCATAGTTAATTACATCCTAAGGAAGAGGATTCCTTAAGAAAACTCTCGATTAAGGTAAATGATAGCTGTCTTTGAAGATTTCAATAGGAAGGACTATCAATTGATTGATTTATTTTTGAAAGGTCAAATGAGATTGATCAAAAGAGGGAGTTATTATCGAAGCTAAAATGGGAGATAAGTAGGAGAGATACCCACCATGCTAGGAAACCAAGCGAGTATCTCAAACTATCCTACGATTGGTTTTTACATTTTTCAAATTGATTTAGTTTATTTGAGTTGCATTTTTCATTAGAAATTTAGGACTTAAGATTCCTTAACACAATATTAAAAAAAATGCCTAAGAGGTGAGGAATTATGCTTATCGCCCACAAAGGTGAGAAGTAGCCTCATAACCTAAATCTAGGGAGCTTCGGCTAGGGTCGGAAGCACAACCTAAATCTAAGGAAAAAAATAAGTAATTGGTTTGCCTCCACAAGAGAGGACAAACCGCCCGATATCTTGGACTTACAACTGCCTGGGGGTGGTTGCCAACTAACTCCTCCTACAATTTTAAATACATGTAGGCAAGTCTTTATGCTTATGCAAGATAGTTAGGCTATTATTTATTTAGAAATAGACTAAGTCCTTAAACTCACTCCCTAAAGAGACTAGATCATGTAAAGAGCATGCTTCAAATGACCTAAATCTAATGCAATTCAAATTTTATTTTATTTTTATTTTGGACAATTATTTTGACTCGAGCTAATAGGAGTCATATGACTAATGCATGAGAAAGATAGTTATTGACCAAAATCTGTGAGAAGGGAGGAGGTGAGTTTCCACCATGGCTCTCAAAGATCAAGCAAAATTTTCTTGGCAAAGGTGGAAGCCCTCCAATCAAGAGTGAAATAAGATGCATTTGTGCATAATATTATAAAATAAATGCTCATCCATCTAAGGGGTTGTTAATTCTTTTATCTTAATTTTAAACCTAAGCTTTAGGTGAGGTTATGAATATCTTTAATTTTTTTTTGAGTTGTTAAGTTAGGTAAAAGATTTATTTTTCCCTAAAGAGCCTTATCCACATCTAGGGCATACATAAAGCTAGGAAGAAACTAGGAAAAGCATGCCACATAATGCACAAGCTAAATAAATCAGCAACCAATTTATAAAGCTAATCATAAAAAGAAAAAAGGTCGTTGTGGTCGGGCACCAAAAATATCAAATGTGGGTAGCTGAGCTCTACCCTTATTCAGCCCAGATTACAAATGAATTAAATTACAATTAAGCAAGGAATTCATTATTTTGGGGATCTTCAAGCTTTATTTCTTCTTTCTTCTTCTTTTCTTCTTTTCTTCTTTGGTTTCTTCTTTTGGATGGTTGGAAGGTAGATGCTCCAAGGCTTCACATGGTACATAAGATAAGATCTTATGACCAATGGTCATCCTAATACACATAATAAGCATTCCAAAATCCAAATTATGCAAATTTACATGTAAAAAAAAAGAATGTAAATCTAATTAACACCTGCAAAATAAAGGTTAACTAAAACAAATCAAACAAATCTGAAGCATGTATATTGGACTCATCACCCCACACATGGGTGACTAAGTCCACCTGACCTATTGTATTATGCTTAGGTGTATAAGCACCTGCAAACAAAAGCATTTATAGTTAGACTAAGAATATCCTACCATTCATTCTATGAGCATACACCCTAATATCCAGTCTAAAATATATATCATAAAATAAAATAAACATGAAACCTTTCACCGACCTAACCTAAGGCTAGAAATGGTGACTTAGGCTAATGTGTGTGCTTTGAAGGTTTGTGTGGTATGCTTAGCTATAACTTTAGGTTCAAATTTTCTAAGTGTGATGAACATGTTCAACTTAGAGGAGGGCTTCATTTAAGTTGTTTAATTATTTTGGGTTGATTTTATTTCATGTTTTGATTTGGTTTAAATGGATCCTACAATTAATTACTAAGTTATGAAGAAAGGGAAGGAGAAGAGAACTTCTCTTTCCATCCCTAACCAAAGTAATTTCTAAAGTGGGTTCACATTTTAGTTTTGTTTAGGTGAATGTTTTGATTAAATATTTTAATTAATCCTAAGTTTAGATAAACTCTAAACAAACCTATTCAAAAAGAAAGGCATTCTAAGATTAAATAAAATGAATCAAAATTTTCATAACACACATTACTTTCTTTCTTTTCCAACATATATAACATGCATATGGATGGACCCTAAGCATATCTATACATACAAATGAGAGTATTTAACATACTTTATGATGCATGGTAAGTAATTCATTTAAATAAATTTAGGTGTTTGCTATGCATGATTTTCATTAGTAGAAAACTGTTTCCTTATTAAAATTTTCACATACACACATGAAAATAAGAAAGTTTTAAGTGAGTGGTTACAACTGAGGTGTAAGGTATAAGACCTACTCTACTTAAAGCCTAAACCGTGGTTGTTACTAATATACCACTTAAATACAAACATATGGAGGAGATTAAGAAGAGATTTTATTAACTGAACTTAGCCTACTAAACACCCAAGCATCTACCCAAAGTAGATTAATTAAGTTCTAGATCTTTTCAAAATTTTTAAAAATTAATTAAGGGGATAATTAATGAATTAACCCTTAATTAAGAGGAGATTAAGAAGTGAAAAAGAGGGTTTAGGGAATAGCTTAAGGGAAATGCCCCAAAAATATTCCATAAACCTCAAACTTACTGGAACTGACCTTAATCAACCATAATCATGGATTAAAATCACTAATTACATCTTAATTATCCTTAATTACATAAGGAGGGTAATGAAGAAATCTATATGCAATTCTTCTAATCAAACCTTCAATAAATCATAAGAAAATTAGTGGAGGCAGAATTCATCCCCTAAAACATACCCAAGAAATTTGGGATTAATCAGACCCTTAATTAAAAAGTAATTTGCAAAATAAATGTTCCATGAAAGCCCAAAATTAGAGAAAATCATAATTCAAAACCCATTGAAATTAATTTTAAAATATTCTAGACTGAATTATCTTTCCATAAGATTTTATTTCATAATTTTTTGAATTTTCTAGAGGGAGTTATGAATTTCTAGAAGATCCTTAGGTTAATTAGAATTAATTAAAACATTTTAAACTAATCATATAGCTAACGGAGCGACGTGTTGCGGTGATGGTTAGTGCGCTTTACACGCATGGTGCCATGAGAGATTTACTTAAACATCAAATCCAAAATGGCAGCTAGTGGCGGATGCAGTTTGATCTCTGCCGTCTGATCAAATATTGGACAGCCAGAGATTTCCCCGCAGTTTTAAAGTAGATAAATGATATCAAAAAGTGGGGAATTATCTTAGCCATCAATCCAAAATTTGTGGATGGATGGCTAAGATCTCCCAAGTTCTTCCCCTTGATCAATAGAGTCTGTCCATGATCAAGGGGAAGATCTAAGCTCGATCGAGCTCGAAATTCAAACACCATCTAAAGCTAAAGAATGGCACATCCAACAGTCAAAAATCCATGAGATTAAAATTTCATTCAAAAAGCTCCACACCACATTTAGTTTAATGGTGAAAAAATCCCATACCTCATCGGAGGTGATCACCGGCACTCAATTCCATTGGAGAAGCTTCATTTGGTTGAGATGAAGTTGTGTTGAGAGTATGAGCACTTGAGGTTGAGTGGATTGGTATATAGACCACCTCCTCCTTAGCTAGCTTGCGGCCTTGATCCAATTCAACTCTTCCTTGGTGTGGGAACTCCCAAGGAAGCTTGAGTGCACTTGACTTAGCTCCTTGATGAAGTATGCAAGAGCAGTTGGATGGAAATTGAGTGAAGAGGAAGTTGGCTCTTCAATAGACCTCCCCTATTTTCAAACTCTAAAAATTGAGAATTGGAGTTTTCAAATCCTCTCTAAGAAGCTTGGGAATACTCTTTAAGGCATGCTCTGAGTTCCTTAGCTTCAATCAATAGAGGGGAAGTTAGAATTGAAATGAATTAGGGGGAGTATATCTTCCCCTTGTAGGATTAGACGATCATCCACCCTCTTACCATTTTGATCCAATTGATCATATTGGGGAGTTTGTATTGGCTATTTTGAGTGTGCACAAGGTCAATTTGAGCTAAGGAGTGGATTGTCAACCTCTGTGCTTGAATTTGAGTGGGAGAGGGAGTTTGAATTTCGAATTTTGACCCATGGGGTCGGGTTTGGTCTAAGGACCAATTTGGCTTACCTAAACCCGTTGGGTTTGGTGCACCACTCTTCATTAGGTCCCCTTGAGTTTTAGGAGAGCCTCAAGTGAATGTGAAGTGGGTATGACCGAATTACCCATGGATTAAGCCAAAATTTATTCTATGGCCTAGGGGTAGGAAGGTCATTTTGCTAATTCTTTACTTTGGATATGTTGGGTATTTGGAGAAATTAGGTTTGGCCAAGTTTCATGAAATTTGGAATTCATTTGATAAGGTTTGGCTCATGTTGACCCATTTAGGTCAAAATGGGTCAAGTTGACCAATTGGTCAAATTGGGTCAAACCACAGGTTGGGTCAAGTTCATATGACCATTTGAAATGTTTTGGTGGCTTTGGTTTGATTCAATTTGGTATAATTTTAAATTTGGCTCATATGACTTCATTTTGGTCAAATAGGTGAAGTTGACCTATTTGACCCATCTGGCCTCTTTGAGCTAGGTCAAGTGTAGGTTTAGGTTAGGTTAGTCATATGGATTGGATTGGTATCTTTGTTTCTAATCAATTTTGGTTAAGTTCAAATTTGACTCAACATGACCTTTTTAAGTCAAGTTGGGTCTAAGGTCAATTAACCTAGGTTGTGTCTAGTTGGCCAATTGAGGCTTTGGTTAAGTTCAAAAATTGATTTGGAATGAACTTGACCCATTGGTTTGGATCAATTTGGCTTAGATCAAGTTTTAACACATTTTGACCTTTAGGTCAAAATGGGTCAACTTTGGTCAAGTGGCCAATTGGGATAGGGCTGGCTCAACTGTTGGCTTGGTCAAGTTCACATAGGTCACGAGTGAACTTAGATCAATGGTTTAAATCAATTTGGCTTATGGTGGAATTTGGCTATGTTAGATTTTATTTTGGGCTAAGTATTGACTTGGCCAACCCCTAGGTTTGACTTGGTTTGACCTAATTTGATTGATTGATCATCCCATGATGATTGTTGATCATGATGAGAGGTAAATATGAGTTTGGTTCAATCCAATTTGGTTAGGATTAAAATTTGGTTCATAAGGGTACTTTAGGTCACTTTGGGTCAAGTGAGCCTAAGTGGGTCAAATGGCTTGGTCAAAGCTTGATTTAAGCTTGATTGATCTTGTATATGGACTTATGATTGAAATATAAATATCCATTTACAAGTGATTTGAAATCAAATGGGTTTTGATCCATTTGACAATTTCATATTCAAAGGAAGAATATGAAAGGGTTTTCAGTTTAAATTTTGACTTAGGTTTTGATTGAGTTATTGAAGTTTGGATTTATATGAGTTCATGATTGTAGGGTTGATTGAATCATGAGAGAAAATCAAGAGTTTCGCTTGATTTGAAATTGATTTGTCCAAGTTCAAGATTTTGACTTGAAAGGCTTAGATTGGATTTTGAGTTGATTTGAGTTTGCTTTTGGAATAGGTTTTGATTGTTTGAATTTACATTTCATTTATATATGTGAATATAAATGAGAACATAAATTGATCATGAGAAAATTTCAATTATTTGATCTGGTTTAATCATGATTTAGGCTAAGTCCATTAAGAAGGATTTAAGAGACTTAGGAACCTTTTGGAGTTTAGAGTTTGAATTTTTGAATTTGGTTTTGACTGTTTTATATTTATATTTCATTTATATATGTGAATATAAATGAGAATATAAAATAATTATGAGAAAATCCCATGAATTTGAGATGGTTTGATCAAGGTTTAGGCTAAGTCCAATAATGGAAAATTAAAGACTTAAGGTAATTTTTAATTGAGAATTTAATTTGATGGTTTGATTTGATTGATTTAAATTTAAATTTCATTTATATATGTGAATATAAATGATAATATAAATGAGTTTTGAGATAATATCATGAGTTTGAATTGATTTGATCAAGGTTTAGGCTAAGTCCATTAATGGAAAATTATGGGACTTAAGAAAATTTCATGAATTAATTTGGAATTTTGAGTTTAGTTTGATTGATTTGAATTTATATTTCATTTATATATGTGAATATAAATGAGAATATAAATGAATTGTTAGAAAATCTCAAAAATTCGATTGGTTTTGAGCATGATTTTGGTTAAGTCCTTAAGGGAAGATTAAGGACTTGGGCAAAATTTGGACTTGAAATTTTTTGATGAATTTTGATCATGGGTTTCAATCATAGATTTCAATCATAGATTTGATTTAAGTTTGGAGGAAATAAAATATAATTGATTTGTAGTTTGAATTGAAAGAAGGAAAGTGAGGAATGGTTTAAGCTAAGGGTAGGAAGTTTTCCTAACACCCTTAAGGCATGGCCTATTCCTATGGCTAACTCTTCTAAGTCTCTAGGATTAAGTTGAGTGTCCACCTAATCACAAGATGTGTCTTAAGACTATGGAACTCTTAAGGTCTAAGAGGAGTCCTATGTCTAAGATGGAGGGGTTGAGAGCTCATCCTAAAAATGATGTCAGGTTGTTTGTTTGTTGATTGCTTGTTTGCAGTGGCTGCTTTTTTGCCTTGAGTGGGTTTTGGTATTATTTTGGCTAAGGATTTGGACTACTTTTGGTTTCTCTGGCACCCTTTATTTCCTGTGTTTTTCCTCTTGGTTTGGTAGGGTGGGCTTGGATGTCTTCCCCACTGCTCTTGGTGATAATTTTCTAGTGTTTTCTGGATGCCCCTTTGGTCCCCTCATGGGTTCTTTTTCCTCTCTCTGGTTATGCTATTTTCCTATGGCTGTCTTTCTGTTTCTGATGGAGGTATTGCCACTGCATTTTTATTTCTTGCCTCTGTTGTCTAGGTTAGATTGGTGGCTACTATTAGTGTTGTCCATGTTCTCTAACCTGGTTTGGAATTTGGTTTCTTGGTGCTTGTATGCCAATTTGGTTTTGGTAGTTTGGTTGTCTAGCGACACTAGTGGGTTTGGTCCCTATCCATGGTGGCTTTGCTTTTTAGGTGAAATCTTGGCAGCTGCTCTTTCATGTCTACTGTGGTGGTTTTGTTGATGCTATTTTCTTTCGGGCTTGGTGGCCTTTAGTTGGCTAGGTGATTTGTGGGCCAGCTGTTTCTATTGCTTAGGCTACAAGTACTAGAGAATTGTTGACTTTCACTCTTTGGCAGATTAACTTCATCGAGGTAAGTGGGCTATGATGGCTAGGATGATTTCCCTATTATCTTTTGGCTAGTACATATGTGATTGTAACTCTTCTTTTGAAGTCTGGATGCTCATATTTATGGTTGCCCATTAAGATGAAGGTGACTGAGCCTGAGCCTTATTTGAAATTTTCTCTTATATTTCTCTTTATTATGTGCTTAAGCTTGATTTTCTCTAGCTATGCTAATTACGTCTTCTAGTGGATTGCAGGATTCTTTTACAGGTTCTTTGTATGTTTTGAATCGTGGATGTGGATTGTGCAACTCTCGAAAGACTTCTGTTTGAAGTAGTGGGCTTTGGTTGATCCTCCTGTTTCCTATGTTATTGCTTTGTTTTGTTTTTTTGGTCTTTTATTTCTTTTGTTTAGGTTTTATTTCCCTATTTTTGTTGTAATAGATAGGAGATTTTTCTCTTTAGGCTGAATGTTGCTCTTTGAGCAGTAGTGAAGAGAATTAACCCCTTTTAAGGACCTTGCACTCCTTTCTTTGTGGCAAAAAAAATTCTCCTCTCTGTGGGTTTTTTAAAAAAAACCCTAAACCCTAAACTAACCCTAAACCCTAAACCGTAGACCCTAAACCCCAAAAAACTAAAAACCTAAACCTAAACTAAATAAAACCTAAAAAAAATAAATTAAAAACCTAAACCAAAACAAAATAAAAACTTAAACTAAAACTTAAACCTAAAAAAGCAAATAAAATAAAAAATAAAAACTAAACTAAAATAAACATAAAACAAATTAAAATAAAAATTAAATAAAAACTTAAACTTAAAAAATAAAACTAAAAAATAAAACCTAAAAAGAAATAAACAATAAAACCTAAACCCTAAACTAAAAAAGAAAACCTAAACCTAAAAAAATAAAATAAACCTAAACATAAACTAAAATAAACTAAACTAAATTAAATAAAACTAAACCTAAACATAAAACAAACTAAACTTTAACCTAAACCTAAACTAAATAAAATAAAATAAACTAAAAATAAACCTAAACTAAAAAATAAAACCTAAAAATAAACCTAAAATAAAAACCTAAAACCTAAACCTAAAAATATATAATTTAAACCTAAACCAAAACATTAAAATAGAAAATAAAACCAAAACATAAAAAATAAAATAAAAATAAAACTAAACTAAGAAATAATCCTAAACCTAAACCTAAACCTAAAAAAATAAAATAAAATATAAAGCCTACACTAAAAAAAATAAACACAAAATAAATAAACTAAACAAAATAAAAATATAAAATAAACCTAAATAAAACTATAAAGTTATCAAAATAAACTAAATAAACATAAACCTACCAGTTTACTTAATTTTTTTAAAAAATCTTAAACCCTAAACGCTAAATCCTAAATCGTAAATCCTAAACCCTAAACCCAAAATACTAAACCCTAAACCCTAAAACCTGCAACCCTAAAACCTGAACCCTAAACCCTCAAAACCTAAACTTAAACAAAATAAAACCTAAAAATAAAATAAATGAAAAAACCTAAACCAAAATTAAATAAAAACATAAACTAAAACCTAAACCTAAACCTAAACCTTAGAAGAAAATAAAATAAAAAATAAATACTAAACTAAAATAAAATTAATAAAAACTTAAACTAAGCTAAAAAAAATAAAAACACTAAATAAAATAAAAATCTAAACATAAAATAAAAAATAAACCTTAAATAAAAATAAAATAAAAGCTAAATAAAAATCTAAATAAAAATGAATATAAAAATAAATCAAAATAGAAATAAAAAATAAAATAAACTAAAATAAATAAAAAATAAACTAAATAAACCTAAGCCTACCAGTTTGCATAATTTTAAAAAAAACCTAACCCTAAACCCTAAAACCTACAACCCTAAACCCTAAACCCTAAAAACCTAAACCCTAAACCCTAAACTCTAAACCTTAAAGCTTAAAAGCCAAAACCTAAAAACAAAAAAATTAAAAAAACCTAAACCTAAGTAAAAATTAAAAAACCAAAACTAAAACCTAAACCTAAACATAAAATAAAATAATATAAAAATTAAAAATTAAACCAAAATATAATAACTAAAAACCTAAACTAAACTATAAAATAAAATAAAACAAAAATGAAGAAACCTAAATAAAATAAAATCTCAATGTAAAATAAAAATAAAAGAAGCCTAAAATAAAATAAAATAAAAACTAAATTAAAACCTAAACCCAAAAAATAAACCTAGAAATAAAACCTAAACATAAATAAAAAATAAAACCTAAACCATACACCATAAGAAAACCTAAACATAAAATAAATAAAATAAAATAAAAAATAAACTAAACTAAAATAAATAAAACCTAAACCTTAACCTAAACCTTAAACTAAGTAAAGTAAAATAAACTAAAAATAAACCTAATCCTAAAATAAAAAATAAAACATAAAAATAAACCTAAAATAAAAAACCTAAAACATAAACATAAAAAAAGAAAATAAAAACCTAAACCTAAAAATAAAAAAATAAAACCTAAACTTAAAAAAATAAAATAAAAATAAAATTAAACTAAAAAAATAAAAATAAACCTAAAAAATAAACTAAAATAAAAAACATAAAGTAAAATAAATAAACTAAACTAAATAATATTAAAAATAAACAAAACTAAAAAATAAATAAAAAAACTAAAATAAATAAAAAATAAACTAAATAAACCTAAATAAACTGGTTTCCTTAATTTAAAAGAAAAACCCTAAACCCTAAGCCTACAACCCTAAACGCTAAACTCTAAACACTTAACCCTAAACCTTAAAACCCTAAATCATAAACCTTAAACCTTAAACCCTAAAAACCTAAAAACCTAAAAACCTAAACCTTAACTAAATAAAACCTTGGAACAAAATAGATAAAAAAACCTAAACCTAAATACAATAAAATAAATAAAAGAAAATAAAAACCTATACTAAAACCTAAAACAAAACCAAAACCTAAACCTAAACCTGAACTTAAACCTAAAAATAAAATAATATAAAAATTAAAAATGAAACTAAAATAAAATAAATAAGAATCTAAATTAAACTAAAAAATAAAATAAACTTAAAAATTAAAACCCTAAATAGAATAAAAACTATTTGTAAAATAAAACTAAAATCAACCTAAAATAAAAGAAAATAAAAAATAAATAAAAATCTAAACCTAAAAAATAAATCTATAAACTAATCCTTAAAATAAATAATAAATAAAACCTAAACCGTAAACTAAGAAAAAAAAACTTAAACCTAAAATAAACAAAATAAAATAAACCTGAACCTAAACTAAAATAAACTAAACTAAACTAAATAAAACCTAAACCTAATCCTAAAATAAACTAAAAATAAACCTAAACCTAATTTAAAAAAATAAAACCTAAAAAAAAACCTAAAATAAAAACCTAAACGCTAATGCCTAAACCTTAACCGTAAACCCTAAACTTTAAAATCCTAAATCCTAAAACCTTAAACTCTAAACCCTAAATCTTAAACCCTAAACCCTAAAAACCTATAAACCTAACCTAAACTTTATGAAACCTAAAAATAAATAAATAAAAAACATAAACAAAAGCTAAACTAAATCAAAAAACAAATAAAATAAAAAAATAAAATAAAAACTAAAATTAAATAAATAAAAACTTAAACTAAACTAAAAATAAAATAAACCAAAGAATAAAGAAAACTAAATGTAAAATAAAGAGAAAATAAACCTGAAATAAAATAAAATAAAAACTAACTAAAAACCAAAACTTAAAAAATAAACCTAAAAATAAACCCTAAAAATAAATAAAAAATAAAACCTAAACCATAAACTAAAAAAAAACTTAAACCTAAAATAAAAAAAATAAACAAAATAAAATAAACTGAAACCTAAACTAAAATAAAATAAACTAAAATAATTAAACCTATACTTAAACCTAAACCCTAAATAAAATAAAATGAACTAAAAATAAACCTAAACCTAAACTAAAAATTAAAACCTAAAAATAAATTGAAACTAAAATCTAAAACCTAAACCTAAAAAAAAATAAAATAAAAGACTAAACCTAAAATATGAAATAGACATAATAAAAAATAAAATAAAATAAAACTAAACTAAAAATAAACCTAACCTAAACCAAAAAAATAAACTTAAATAAAAAAATAAACTAAAATAAATAAACTTAAAATAAATAAACTAAACTAAATAAAAATAAAAAATAAACTTAAATAAAAATAAAAAATAAACTAAACTAAAATAAATAAATAAAAAGTAAACTAAATACACTAAATAAACTAAACCGAAAAAATTAACTAACTTAACCCTAAACCCTAAACCTTAAACCCTAAACCTACAACCCAAAACCCTAAACCCTAACCGTAAACTCTATGCCCTAAAAGCATAAACCCTGAAACCCTAAACCCTAAACCCTAAAACTTAAAACCGAAACCCTAAAAACCCTAAACCCTAAAGCCTAAATACTAAACCTTAAACCCTAAAACTAAACCCTAACCTTAAACCCTAAACCCTAAAACCCTAAACCCTAAAACCTTAAACCCTAAAGCCTTAACCCTAAACCCTAAACCCTAAACTTTGAAAACCTAAAATCCTTAGCCAAACTTAATAAAACCTAAAAAATAATAATAAATAAACCTAAACCTAAATAAAAAAATAAAATAAAAACCTAAGCTCAAACCTAAACCTAAAACTAAAAATAAAATAAAATAAAAAATTATAAATGCTAAAATAAAATAAATAAAAACCTAAACTAAACTAAAAAATAAAATAAACCTAAGAAAAAAATACCTAAATAAAATAAAAATTAAACGTAAAATAAAAAAATAAACTTAAAAATAAAATAAAATAAAAACACAATAAAAACCAAAACATAAAGATAAAATAAAACCTAAACACTAAACAAAAAAAAAACCTAAACCTAAAATAAAAAATAAAATAAACAAAGTAAAATAAACATAAACAGAAATTGAAATAAACTATACTAAAATAAAATATAACTTAAACCTAAACCTAAACCTAAACTAAATAAAATAAAATAAACTAAAAATAAACTTAAACCTAAACTAAAAAATAAAACCAAAAAATAAACTTAAAATAAAAACCTAAAACATAAACCTGAAAAAATAAAATAGAAACCTAAACCTAAAAATAAAAAATAAAACCTAAACCTAAAAAATAAAATAAAAATAAAACCCAACTAAAAAATAAACCTATACCTATACCTAAACCATAAAAATAAACTAAAATTAAAAATCAAAACAAAAAAAATAAACCTAATATAAATAAACTAAACTAAATAAAAATAAAAAATAAAAATAAAAACTAAAGTGAACTAAAATAAAAAAATAAACTAAATATACTAAATAAACCTAAACCCTAAACTTTAAAAAAAACCTTAAACCCAAAATCCTAAACCCTAAAACCTAAAACCTAAACCCTAAACCATAATTCTAAACCCTAAACCCTAAATCCTAAAACCTAAACCCTAAAGCCTAAAACCTAAACCCGAAACCCTAAACCATATACTCTATACCCTAAACCATAAATGCTACAAACCTAAATCCTAAACCCTAAACCCTAAACCCCAAACCCTAAACCTTAAAACCTAAAACCTAGAAACCTAAAATACTAAACCTAAACTATATAAATCATAAAATAAAATAAATAAAAAAACTTAAACCTAACTAAAATAAATTAAAATAAAATAAAATAAAATAAAAACCTAAACTAAAACCTAAACCTAAACCTAAACCATAACTTAAAAATATAATTAAATAAAAAATAAAAAACTAAACTAAATTAAAATAAATAAAAACCTAAACTAAACTAAAAATATATATAAACCTAAAAATGAAGAACTTAAATAAAATAAAACCTAATCATAAAATAAAAATATATTAAACGTAAAATAAAAACTAAATAAAAACCTAAACCCTAAAAAAAAACTAAAAAATCAATAAAAAATAAAATATAAACCCTAATATAAATAAAAAACTTAAACCTAAAATAAATAAAATAAAATAAACCTAAACGGAAACTAAAATTAACTAAACTAAAATAAATAAAACCTAAACCTAAACCTAAAAGAAACTAAAACTAACACTTAAACTAAATAAAATAAACCTAAAAAAAAAACTTAAAATCTAAATCTAAAAAAACCTAGACCTAAACCTAAATATAAAAAATAAAACCTAAACATAAAAAATAAAATAAAAATAAAACTAAACTATAAAATAAATATAAACCTAAACCTATGCCTAAAAAATAAACTAAAATAAAAAACCTAAACTAAAAAAATATGACTAAACTAAATAAAAATAAAAATAAACCTAATTAAAAATAATAAAATAAACTAAATGAACATAAACCTACGAGTTTGCTTAATTAAGAAAACCCTAAACTCTAAAACTAACCCTAAGTTATAAACCATACACCTACAACCCTAAACCATAAAACCTAAAGCCTAAAGCCTAAAGCCTAAGCCCTAGACCCTAAACAAACCTTAAACCCTAAACCCAATTCCCTAACCCTAATCATAATCCCTAAACCCTAGACCCTAAACCCTAAAACCTTAAACTTTAAGCCCTAAACAAACTCTAAACCCTAAACCCTAAAAACCCTAACCCTAATCCCTAAACCCTAAAGCCCTAAATCCCAAAACCCGTAACCCTAAACTGCTAACCTTAAACCCTAAACCCTAAACCATAAACCCTAAAAACCCTAAACCCCAAAGCTTAAAAACTAAACCCAAAACCCAAAACCTTAAACCCTAACCCTAAACTCTAAACTTTGAAACCCTAAACCCTAAACCCTAAAAACCTAAAAACCTAAATGTATACTTAATAAAATCAAAAAATAAAATAAATCAATAAACCTACACCTAAATAAAATAAAATATAAAATAAAATAAAAACCTAAACTAAAACCTAAACCTAAAAATAAAATAAAATAAAATATCAAATATAAAAAAATTCAAATTAAATTAATAGAAACCTAAATTAAACTAAAAAAACAAAATAAACTTAACAAAACCTAAATAAAATAAAACTAAACATAAAAAAAAAGTAAAATAAACCTAAAATAAAATATAATAAAACTAAATAAAACCTTAACCTAAAAAAAATAACCCTAAAATAAAACCCAAAAAATAAACAAAAAATAAAACCTAAACCCTAAACTAAAAAAAAAAACTAAACCTAAAATAAAAATAAAATAAATAAAATAAAATAAACCTAAACCTAAACTAAAATAAATAAAACTTAAACATAAACCTAAAACTAAACCTAAACCTAAAATAAAAATAAAATAAACCTAAACCTAAACTAAAATAAATTAAACCTAAACTTAAGCCTAAACTAAATAAAATAAAATAGACTAAAAATAAACTTAAACCTAAACTAAAAAATAAATCCTAAAATATACCAAAATAAAAATCTAAAACCTAACCCTAGAAAAATAAAATAAAATACTAAATATAAACCTAAAAATAAAAAATAAAACCTAAACCTAAAAAATAAACCTAAACATAAACCTAAATGTAAAAAATAAACTAAAATAAAAAACCTAAACTAAAATAAATAAACTAAAATGATAATAAATCTAAATAGAAATAAAAATATAAAAAACAAAAATAAATAAATAAAATAAACATAAGTCTACTAGTTTACTTAATTAATAAAAAATAAAAATAATAAATAAATAAGTAAAACCTTAAACCCTAAACCATAAACCCTAAACCATGAAACCCTAAACCCTAAAGTCTAAACCCTAACCCTAACCCTAAACCCTAAAATCCTAAACCCTAAACCCTCAACTCTAAACCCTAAAAACCTAAAAACCTAAACTTAAACTTAATAAAACAAAAAAATAAAAAATATAAAAAACTTAAACCTAAAAACATTAAAAAAAATTAAACTAAAACCTAAACCTTAACCTAAAAATAAAATAAAATAAAATAAATAGGAACAAAAATAAATTAAGAAAAAACTTGAAGTAAACTAAAAATAAAATAAACCTAGGAATAAAATACCTAAATAAAATAAAAACTAAATGTAAAATAAATAAATAATAAACTTAAAATAAAATAAAATAAAAAACTAAATCAAAACCAAAATAAAAAAATAACCCTAAAAATAAATAAAAAATAAAACTTAAACCCTAACCTAAAAAAAACCTAAACCTAAAATCAAAATAAAATAAAAAGGTAAAACAAACCTAAACCTAAACAAAAATAAATAAAACCTAAACCTAAACCTGCTAAAATAAAAGTAAAATAAACCTAAACTAACTAAAATAAACTAAACTAAAAAATAAATAAACCTAAACCTAAACCAAAAGTAAACCAAAACCTAAACCTAAGCTAAAACCTAAACCCTAAACCTACAACCCAAAACTTAACCTACCCTAAACTAAACCCTAAACTAAACTAAACCTAAACCTAAACCCTAAACTAAACAACCTAAACCTAAACCATAAACCAAAAGCTAATGTCTAAAATAAACCTAAACTAATCATAAACCTAACTAAACCTAAGCCCTAAACTTTAATAAAACTAAATTGTAAAGCCTAAACACTAAACCCTAAACCCTAAACCCTAAACTTTAACCCTGAACACTAAACCCTAAAATCCTAAACCTTAAAACACTAAATGCTAAACCCTAAATCCTAAACCTTGAAAACCTAAAAACCTAAACCTAAATTAAATAAACCCTAAAATAAAATAAAAAAAACATAAATAAAATAATAAAATGAAATAAAACCTAAACTAAAACCTAAACCTAAACCAAAAATAAAAAAATTAAAAAAGCTAAAATGAAATAAATAAAAAACTAAACTAAACTAAAAAACTAAAATGAAACTAAGAATAAAAAACCTAAATAATATAAAAAATAAAAGTAAAATAAAAATAAATAAACCAAAAATAAATTAAAATAAAAACTAAATAAAAGCCTAAGCCTAAAAAATAAACATAAAAATAATACCTGGAAATAAATAAAAAATAAAACCTAAACCCTAAATAAAAAAACCCTAAACCAAAAATAAAAATAAAATAAAGAAAATAAAATATACTTAAACCAAAGCAAAAATAAACTAAACTAAACTAAATAAAAATAAAAAAACCTAAATAAAAATATAAAATATAATAAACTAAAATAAATAATAAATAAACTAAATAAACCTAAACGTATGAGTTTACTTAATTTTAAAAAAATCCTAAACCCTAAACACTAAATCCTAAACCCTAAACCTTAAACCCTAAACCCTAAACCCTAAACCCTAAAACCTAAACCCTAAACCCTAAACCCTAAAGCCTAAACCCTAACCCTAAACCTTAAACCTTAAAACCCTAAACCCTAAACTCTAAACTTGAAAAACCTAAAACCCTAAACCTAAACTTAATAAAAAAAACTTAAACCTAAAAAAATTAAAAAAATAAAATAAAATAAAAACCTAAACTTAAACCTAAACCTTAACCTAAAAATAAAAAAATAAATAAATTAAATTAAAACTTGAACTAAACCAAAAATAAAATAAAAACTAAATGTAAAATAAAAATATAATAAACCTAAAATACAATAAAATAAAAACAAAATAAAACATAAACCCTAACCTAAAAAAAAAACCTTAACCTAAAATCAAAATAAAATAAAACAAACCTAAGCCTAAACTAAAATAAACTTAACTAAAATAAATGAAACCTAAAACTAAACCTAAACTTAAAATGAAAATAAAATAAACCTACAGCTGAACTAAAATAAACTAAACTAAAATAAATAAAACCTAAACCTAAACCTAAACCTAAAATAAAGTAAACCTAAACCTAAACATAAACTCTAAAACCTACAATTCAAAACCCTTAACCTACAACCCTAAACCGTAAACCCTAAACCTTAAACTCTAAACCCTAAACCCTAAACCCTAAAACCCTAAACTCTAATCTCAAAATTAACCCTAAACCCTAAACCTAAAAAAGCCTAAACCCTAAACCCAAAACTAATCATAAACCCTAAGCTAACCTTAAACCCTAATCCCAAATCCTTAAACTTTAATAAAACTAAACCGTAAAGCCTAAACACTAAAACCTAAACCCTAAACCTTAAGGCTAAACAATAAATCTTAAAATCCTAAACCTTAAAATGCTAAATGTTAAACCCTGAATCCTAAACCCTAAAAACCTAAAAATCTAAACCTAATTAAATAAACCCTAAAAATAAAATAAATAAAAAACATAAACCTAAATAAAATAAAATAATAAGATAAAAATAAAAACCTAAACTAAAACCTAAACCTAAACCTAAAAATAAAAAAAATAAAAAAACAACTAAAATAAAATAAATAAAAAACTAAACTAAACAAAAAATAAAATAAAACTATGAATAAAAACCTAAATAAAATAAAAACTAAACGTAAAATAAAATTAAATAAACCCAAAATAAATTAAAATAAGAACTAAATAAAAAACCTAATCCTAAAAAATAAACATAAAAAATAAAACCTAAACCCTAAATAAAAAAGCCTTAACCAAAAATAAAAATAAAATAAAGAAAATAAAATAAACTTAAACCAAAATAAAAATAAACTAAACTAAACTAAATAAAAATAAAAATAAACCTAAATAAAACTACAAAAATATAATAAACTAAAATAAATAATAAATAAATTAAATAAACCTAAACCTACCGATTTACTTAATTTTTAAAAAACCTTAAATCCAAAACCCTAAATCCTAAACCATAAACCTTAAACCCTAAACCCTAAAACTAACCCTAAACCCTAAACCAGTAACCCTAAATATACATACCTAAACCCGAAACTAACCCTAAGCCCTAAACCATAACCCTAAGCCTAAACCCTAAACCCTAAACCCTAAAACCTAAAACCCTAAACCCTAAACTCTAAACTAATCTTAAGCCTTAAACCCTAAAAGCCTTAAACCCTAAACCCAAAACCCTAAAATTATCTTAAACCCTAAGCTAACCCTAAACCCTAAACTCTAAACACTAAACCTTGAAAACCCTAAACCCTAAAGCCTAAACACTAAACCGTCAACCATAAACCCTAAACCCTAACCCTAAACACTAACCCCTAAAACCTTAAACCCTAAAACCCAAAACCCAAAATCCTAAATCCTAACCCCTAAACCCTAAAAACCTAAAAAGCTAAAATAAACTAAATAAAACCTAAAAATAAAATAAATAAATAAACCTGAAATTAAATAAAATAAGAAAAAAAAGAAATAATAACCTAAACTAAAGCTTAAACAAAAACTTAAAAATAAAATAAAATAAAATAAATAAAAACATAAACTAAACTAAAAAAAGTAAAATAAACGTATAAAAAACCTAATTAAAATAAAAACTAAAAGTGAAATTAAGATAAATAAACCTAAAATAAAATAGAATAAAAATTTAAACCTAAAAATAAACCTAAAAAGAAAACCAAGAAATAAATAAATAATAAAACCTAAACCCTAAACCTAAAATAAAAATAAAATAAACAAGATGAAATAAACCTAAACCTAAATTAAAATAAATAAAACCTACACTTAAACCTAAAATAAACTAAACCTAAACCAAAACGTAAACTAAATAAAATAAAATAAACTAAAAATAAACCTAAACCTAAACTAAAAAATAAAAAAGAAAAATAAACCTAAAATAAAAACCTAAAAGGTAAACCTAAAAAAATAAGATAAAAACTTAAACCTAAACCAAAAAATAAAAATAAAACATAAACCTAAAAAAAACTCAACTAAAAATAAACCTAAACCTTAAAAATGAACTAAAATAAAAAACCTAAACTAAAATAAATAAACTAAACTAAATAAAAAGAACCTAAATAAAAATTAAAATTAAAATAAACTCAAATAAACAAATAAATATACTAAATAAACCTAAACCTACTAGTTTACTTAATTAAAAAAAACTTTAAACCCTAAACCCTAAACCTTAAATCTACAACCCTAAAGCCTAAACCCTAAACTCTACACCATAAAAAACCTAAACCTTAAACCCTAAACCCTAACCCTAAACCCTAAACCCTAAACCCTATCCCTAAACCTTAAACCCTAAATCCCAAACCCTAAACCTAAACCTAAAATAACTAAATAAATTAAAAAATAAACTTAAACTCTAACACCTAATAAACCTAAATGTAAACCTAAACCCTAAGAATGGGTTGAACCTTGATTTCAGGAACATCACCGTCAACTAGGCTCTGCCTAGATCTGGCTGTGGAGGCGAAGGTGGAGGCGGTGGTTATCGCAGTGGTGGTGGGGGTTCTGGAGGTGCTAATGGATATGGAGGTGGTGGTCGGAGTAGTGGTGGTTATGTTGACGACAGGAGCCACGGAGGTTGCAGCTGTTATGGTAGAGGGAGAGATCAGGGATATGATGGTCAATTTTGCTAGTTGGGAGGCCGCTGTGGTTCTAATGGGAACTAGAGAAATTGCAGAACGGCTGATCCGATCTTCTGCTTATGGAACTTTATCTTTATAGTAGAGATGGTTTTAGTTATCTAGGGTTTTTGGTTCGCTCTATGCATGCTCATTTTTAATCTATGTCATCACTTGTGTCTTAGAAAACTTGGTGTCTTCCTCGGTTGATGAAATCCAAAAGAAGAAATGTTGAATCTGAATTTTTTCTCTATTAAAAAAATAATATGAAATAAAAATCATAAACCATAAACCCCAAACCCTAAACCCTAAACTAACCCTAAACCCTAAACCCTAAAAGGGTAAAAAGCTAAACCTAAATTAAATAAAACCTAACCCTAAGCCCTAAACCCTAAAACTAACCCTAAACCCTAAACCCTAATCTCTAAACCTACAACCCTAAACACTTAACCCTAAACCATAAAACCCTAAACCCTAAACACTAAACCCTTAACTAAAACTCTAAACCCTAAAACCCTAAACTATAACCCTAAATCTAAACCATAAACCCTAAACTCTAAACCCTAAACCCTAAACCCTAACCCTAAACACTAAACCCTAAACCCTAAAAACCTAAAAACCTAAACCTAAACTAAATAAAACCTAAAAATAAAATAAATAAAACCTACACCTAAACCTAAACCCTAAACTAAATAGAATAAAATAAATTAAAAATAAACCTAAACTTAAACTAAAAAGTAAATACCTATTAATATACCTAAAATAAAAACCTAAACCCTAAACCTAAAAAAATAAAATAATAACCTAAACCTAAACTTAAAAATAAAAAATAAAACTTTAACCTTAAAAATAAAAGAAAAATAAAAGTAAATTAAAAAGTGAACATAAACGTAAACCTAAACCTAAGAAATAAACTAAAATAAAAAACCTAAACTAAAATAAATAAACCTAAAATAAAAAAAAACTAAATGAAATAAAAAAATAAACCTAAATAAAACTAAAAATAAAAGAAACAAAAAGAAATAAAAATAAACTAAATAAACTAAATAAACTGAATAAACTAAATAAACCTAAACCTAATGGTTTAACAAATTAAAAAAAACCCTAAACACTAAACCCTAAACCCTAAACCCTAAATCCTAAACCATAAACCATAAAAATAACCCTAAACCCTAAACCTATAACCCTAAACCCTAAATCATAAACACTAAACCCTAAAAAAACCATAAATTCTAAACCCTAGATAGAAAAAATTTTAAAAAAAAAATAAAAAACCCTAAACCCTAAACCCTAAACCCTAAACCTTCAACCATATACCCTAAACCCTAAACTTTAAAATCCAGAACCCTAAACCCAAAACCCTAAACTCTAAACACTAAATCGTAAACCCTAAAACTCTAAAGCCTAAACCCTAAACCCTAAAACCTAAAACCTATAACTCTAATCACTAAACCCTAAACCACAAACCCTGAATCCTAAACCCTAAACCCTAAACCCTAAAAAGCTAAAAACTAAGACATAAACTACATAAAACCTAAAAATAAAATAAATAAAAAAACCTTAATTTAAATAAATAAAATTAAATAAAATAAAAACCTAAACTAAAACCTAAACCTAAATCGAAACCTAAACGTAAACCTAAAGCCAAAAAAAAAAGAAAAAACTGAAATAAAATAAAATAAATAAAAACCTAAACAAAACAAAAAAAATAAAATAAACTTGAAAAACATAAATAAAACAAAACCCAAACCAAAAATAAAATAAACCTAAAACAAAAATAAATAAAAATTAAATACAAAACTTAAACCTAAAAAATAAGCCTAAAAATAAATAAAAAATAAAACCTAAACCTAAAATAAATAAAATAAAATAAAATAAACCTAAACATAAATAAACTAAACTAAAATAAATAAAACCCAAACTGGAAATAAACTAAACCAAAATCCTAAACTAAATAAAATAAAATAAACTAAAAATAAACCAAAACCTAAACTAAAAAAGAAAAATTAAAAATAAACCTTAAATAAAAACATACAACCTAAACCTAAAAAAATGAAATAGAAACCTAAACCTAAAAGTTTAAAATGAAACCTAAACCAAAAAAATAAAATAAAAATAAACTAAACTAAAACCTAAGCTTAAACCTAAACCTGAACCTAAACCTAAAATATATATAAACATAAAAAAACATTAAACTAAAATAACTAAACCTAAAATAAATGTACTAAACAAAATAAAAATAAAAAATAAACCTAAATAAAAATATAAAATAAAATAAACTAAAATAAATAAAATATAAACTAAATAAACCTAAACCTACCAATTTATTTAATTTTAAAAAAGTTCTAAACCCTAAAACCTAAACCCTAAACACTAAACCCTAAACCCTAATCCCTAAACACTAAACCCTAAAACCTAAAACCCTAAACACTAAACCTAAACCCCAAATCATGAATCCTAAACCCTAAACCTTAAATTCTAAACACTAAGAACCTAAAAACCTAAGCCTAAACTAAATAAAACATAAAAATAAAAACCTAAACAAAAACTTAAACATAAGAAAATAAAACTAAACTAAAATAAAATAAATAAAAACCTAATAAATTAAGAAATAAAATAAACCTAAAAGAAACATAAATAAAATAAACAAAAATGAAAAATAAAAATAAAATACATCTAAAATAAAAAAATTAAATAAAAAACTTAAACCTAAAAAATAAACCAAAAAAATAAAACCTAAAACTAAATGAAAAAAAAAACTAAACCCAATTCTAAAAAGAAAAAAAAACTAAACCTAAAATAAACAAAATAAAATAAACCAAAACCTCAACTAAAATAAACTAAACTAAAATAAATAAAACCTAAACATAAACTAAAAATAAACTAAGCCTAAATCCTAAACCAAATAAAATAAAATAAACTAAAAATAAACCTAAACCTAAACTAAAAAATAAAACCTAAAAATAAACCTTCAATAAAAATATAAAACCTAAACCTAAAAAAGATAAAATATAAACCTAAGCATAAAACAAAAAATAAAAAATAAACCCTAAACCAAAAATTAAAATAAAAATAAAAGTACACTAAAAAATAAACATAAACGTAAACCTAAACCTAAAAAATAAACTAAAATAAAAACCTAAACTAAAATAAATAAACCAAAAATAAATAAACTAAACTAAATAAACATAAAAAATAAACATAAATAAAAATATAATAAAATAAAATAAACTAAAATAAAAAATAAACTAAAACTAAACTAAATAAACCTGCTAATTTAAATTTAAACAAATAAACCTAAACTAAACCCTAAACTTAAAAACCTAAATTAACCTAACCCTAAACCCTAATCCTAAACTAAACTAAACCTAAACCACTAAACTAAAACAAACTTAAAACCTAACCTAAACTATAAACCAAATCCTAAACCTAAACGCTCTAAATCTAAACTATCCTAAACCTAAACCCTAAACTATAAACTCATCTTAAACTATAAACTAACTAAACTAAACTTAAACCTAAACTAAACTAAGTGAACCTTAAACTAAATCTAAACCTAAACCCTAAACCCTAAAGCCTAAACCCTAACCCTAATCCATAAAACCTACAACTCTAAACCATAAACCCTAAACCCCAAACCTTAAATCCTAAACACTAAATCCTAAATCCTAAACCCTAAAAACCATAAAATGTAAACCTAAACTAAATAAAACCTAAATATAAAATAAATAAAACATAAACCTAAATAAAAATAAACTAAACTAAAATAAATAAAACCTAAATTGAAAATAAACTAAACCTAAACCCTCAACTAAATAAAATAAAATAAACTAAAAATAAACCTAAACCTAATCTAAAAAATAAATCCTAAAAATAAACCTTAAATAAAACATAAAATCTAAACCTAAAAATATAAAATAAAAACCTAAACTAAAAAATAAAAAATAAAATCTAAACCAAAAAAATAAAATAAAAATAAAACTAAACTAAAAAATAAACCTAAACCTAAACCTAAACCAAAACCTAAAGAATAAACAAACATAAAAAAATAATAAACTAAAATAAATAAACCTAAAATAAATAAATGAAACTAAATAAAAATAAAAAATAAACCTAAATAAAAATAAAAACTTAAATAAACTAAAATAAATAAAAAATAAATTAAATAAACCTAAACCTACCAGTTTACTTAATTTTAAGAAAAAATTCTAAACCCTTAAACCTAAACCCTAAACACTAAACCTTAAACCCTAAACCCTAAAACCTACAAGCCAAAACACTAAATCCTAAACACCAAACCATGAATCTTAAACCCTAAACCTTAAACCCTAAACCCTAAGAACCTAAAAACCTAAGCCTAAACTAAATAAAACCTAAAAATAAAATAAATAAAATAAAATAAAATCTTAAACTAAAACCTAAACCTAAAAGAATAGAACTAAACTAAAATAAAATAAATAAAAACCTAATCTAAATTAAAAAATAAAATAAACCTAAAAGACACCTAAATAAAATAAAATAAAATAAAAATGAAAAATAAAAATAAAACAAATCTAAAATAAAATAAAATAAAAAATAAATTAAAAACTTAAACCTAAAAATAAACCAAAAAATAAAACATAAACCCAAAACTAAAAAACAACTAAAGCTAAAATAAACAAAATAAAATAAACTTAAACCTAAACTAAAATAAATAAAACATAAACCTAAACTGAGAATAAACTAAGCCTAAACCTTAAAGTAAATAAAATAAAATAAACTAAAAATAAACCTAAACCTAAACTAAAAAATAAAACCTATAAATAAACCTTAAATAAAAACATAAAACTTAAACCTAAAGAAATAAAATATAAACCTAAGCCTAAAACTAAAAATAAAAAATAAACCCTAAACCAAAAAATAAATTAAAAATAAAACTAAACTAAAAAATAAACATAAACTAAAACCTAAACCTAAACCTAAAAAATAAACTAAAATAAAAAAGCGTAAACTAAAATAAATAACCTAAAATAGATAAACTAAACTAAATAAAAATAAAAAATGAACCTAAATGAAAATAAAAAAATCAAAATAAATTGAAATAAATAAAAAATAACCTAAATAAACTAAATAAACCTAAACTTGCCAATTTACTTAATTTAAAAAAAAAACCCTGAACCAAAAACCCTAAACCCTAAACCCTAAATCCTAAACCATAAACCCTAAACCCTAAACCCTAAACCCTAAAATTAACCCTAAACCCTAAACCCTAAATCCTAAACCTTAAACCCTAAACCTTAAACCTACAAACCTAAACCCTAAACCTTAAACCCTAAACTAACCCTAAACACTAAATAATGAATTCGAAACCCTAAACCCTAAACCCTAAAAAATAAACTAACCCTAAACCATAAACCCAAAACCCTATCCTAAACCCTAAACCCTAAACCTACAACCAAAAACCCTTAAACCCTAAACCCTAAGCCCTGAACCTTAAACCTAAATCCTAAACCCTAAAACCCTAAACCCTATAGCCTAAACCCTAAACCCTAATAACTAAAACCTACAACTCTAAACCATAAATCCTAAACCCCAAAACCTAAATCCTAAACACTAAACCCTAAATTCTAAACCCTAAAAACCTAAAAATGTAAACTTAAACTAAATAAAATGTAAATATAAAATAAATAAAACCTAAACCTAAACCTAGAATATACTAAACTGAAACCCTAAACTAAATAAAATAAAATAACTAAAAATAAACCTAAAAATAATACTAAAATAAAACCTAAAACCTAAACTTGAAAAAATAAAATAAAAGCCTAAACCTAAACCTGAAAATAAAAAATAAAACCTAAACCTAAAAAATGAAATCAAAATAAAAGTAAACTAAAAAATAAACATAAACCTAAACCTAAACATAGAAAATAAAGTAAAATAAAAAACCATAATTAAAATAAATAAACTAAATGAAAAATAATAAACTTAAATAAATAAAATAAACTAAAAGAAATAAAGAAAATAAACTTAAAAAACATAACCTAGCTATTCAGTTAAATTCATTTTTTTTTAAAAAAACCCTAAACACTAAACTTTAAACCCTTAACCCTAAATCCTAAACCTTAAACCCTAAACCCTAAAATTAACCCTAAACCCTAAACCCTAAACCCTCCACCCTAAACCCTCCACCCTAAACCCTTAATCATAAACCCTAATCCCTAAAAAACCCCAAACCCTAAACCCTAAACTCTAAACCCTAAATAGAACAAATTTAAATGAAAACCCACTAAATAAACCTAACCCCTACATACACCCTAAAACACTAAACCCTAAACCCTAAACCCTAAACCCGAAATTGTGAACCCCCAAACCCTAAACCATAAACCCTAAAACCAATAACCCTAAACACTAAATCCTAAACCACAAACACTAAATCCTAAACCCTAAACCTTAAACCCTAAACCCTGAAAACCTAAAAACCTAAAACTAAACTAAAAAAAACCTAAAAATAAATAGAACCTAAATAAAATAAAACACAAATGAAAAATAAAAATAAAATAAACCTAAAATAATATAAAATAAAAACTAAATAAAAAGCTAAACCTAAAAATAAAACCTAAACCCTAAACTAAAAAAAAAACATAAACCTAAAATAAACAAAACAAAATAAACATAAACCTAAACTAAAATAAATAAAACTAAAATAAAGAAAACCTAAAGAGAAAATACACTAAACATATACCCTAAACTAAATAAAATAAAATTAACTAAAATTAAACCTAAACCTAAACTAAAAAATAAAGCATAAAAATAAATCTTAAATAAAATCATAAAACCTAAATCTAAGAAAATAAAATAAAAACCTAAACCTAAACATAAAAATAAAAAATAAAACCTAAACCAAAAAAATAAAATTAAAATAAAACTAAACTGAAAAAATAAACATAACCCTAAACCAAAACCTAAAAAATAAACTAAAATAAAAAATCCTAAACTAAAATAAACTAAATAAAAATAAAAAATAAACTTAAATAAAAATAAAAAATAAAATAAAATAAATAAATTAAATAAGCCTAAACCCACCAGTTTAGTTAATTTAAAAAAAATAACCCAAAACCCAAAACACTGAATCCTAATCCCTAAATCTTAAACCTAAACCATATACCCTAAACCCTATAACCAACCCTAAACCCTCAACCATAAACTGACAACCCTAAACCCAGAACCCTAAACTAACCCTAAAACCTAAATCCTAAACACTAAACCCTAAATCCTAAACCTTAACCCCAAAACCCTAAACACTAAACCTTAAACACTAAACCCTAAACACTAAGTTCCTATATAAATCCTAAACTTAAACCTTAAACCTTGGTAAATCCTAAACCTTAAATCAAATCATACATCAACTTAAAACCTAAACCTTAAAACCTTAAACTCTAAACCTAAAACATTAACCTAAACCCTAAAAGTATAAACTAAAATCCTAAACCTAAAACCTAAAACCCTAAACCTTAAACTCCAACCTATATTTTACACCTAAACTCTAAACTCCTAAACTAAACACTAAACCCTAAACCATAAACCCTAACCCTAACCCTAAACCCTAACACTTTAAACCATAAACTCTAAACTAACCCTAAAAACTATACACCCTAAAGCCTAAACCCTAAACCCTAAACCCTAAACTAACCCTAAACCTTAACCCTAAACCTTAAACTCTAAACCCTAAACCCTAAAGCCTAAACACTAAACCCTAAACCCTAAATTATAAACAACTAAAACCCTAAATTCTAAACTCTAAACCCTAAACCCTAAAAACCTAAAACATTAAACCTAAACTAAATAAAACCTAAAAATAAAATAAGTAAAAAAAACCTAAACCTAAATAAAATAATAAAATAAAAACCTAAACTAAAACCTGAACCGGAACCTAAAAATAAAATAAAAATTTAAAAATAAACTAATATAAAATAAATAAAAAGCTAAACTAAACTAAAATAATAATAATATTCCTAATAATGAAAAATCTAAATAAAATAAAAATTAAACATAAAACAAAAATAAAATAAACCTAAAATAAAATAAAAGCTAAATAAAAACCTAAACCAAAAAATTAAACCTAGAAAAACAAAAAATAAAACGTAAACCCTAAACTAAAAAGAAAACTAAACCTAAAATTAAAATAAAATAAACCAAATAAAATAAACCTAAACCTAAACTAAAATAAATAGAACCTAAACCTAAACCTAAAATAAACCATGCCTAAACCTTAACCTAAACTAAGTAAAATAAAATAAACTAAAAAAATAAACCTGAACCTAAGTTGAAAAATAAAACCTAAAAAGAAACATAATATAAAAAAACTAAAACCTAAACTTAAAATAATAAAAAAAAATTGAAACCTAAACCTAAATATAAAAAATAAAAACTAAACCTAACTAATAAAATAAAAATGAAACTCAACTTGAAAATAAACTTAAACCTAACCCTAAACCTAAAAAATAAACTAAATATATAACCTAAACTAAAATAATTAAAGTAAATTAAATAAAAACAAAATAAACTTAAATAAAAATAAAAATAAAATAAACTAAAATGAATAAAAAATAATCTAAATAAACCTAAACCTACTAGTTTACTTAATTAAAAAAAAGACCTCAAACCCTATATTTTAAACCCTAAACCCTAAACCCTAATCCTATAACTCTAAACCCTAAACCCTAAACCCAAAACCCTTAACCCCAAACCCTAAAATTAACCTTAAACCCTAATCCCTATATCCTAAACCCTAAACCCTAAAACTATCCCAAAACCCTAAACCATAAACCATAAACCTTAACCTCACCATAAACCCTAAACCTTAAACACTAAACCCAAAACCCTAAGCCCTAAACCCGAAACTAACCCTAAACCCTATACCCTAAAACATAAACTAACCCTAAACCTAAAAGCCTTAAACCCTAAGCCCTGAACTTTAAACCTAAATTCTGAACCCTAAAACCCTAAACCCTAAATCCTAAACCATAAAAACCTTAAAATATAAACCTAAACTAAATAAAACCTAAATATAAAATAAATAAAACATAAATTAAAAAAAATAAACTAAAATAAAATAAATAAAACCTAAACTAAAAATAAACTAAACCTAAACCCTAAACTAAATAAAATAAAATAATCTAAAAATAAACCTAAACCTAAACTAAAAAATAAAACCTAAAAATAAACCTTAAATAAAAACATAAAATCTAGACCTTAAAAAATAAAATAAAACCTAAACTTAAAAATAAAAAATAAAACCTAAACCAAACTAACCCTAAACCTAAAAGCCCTAAACCCTAAGCCCTGAACCTTAAACCTAAATCCTGAACCCTAAAACCCTAAACCCTAAATCCTAAACCCTAAAAACCTTAAAATGTAAACCTAAACTAAATAAAACCTAAATATAACATAAATAAAACATAAACTTAAATAAAAATAAACTAAAATAACATAAATAAAACCTAAGTTAAAAATAAACTAAACATAAATCCTAAACTAAATAAAATAAAATAAACTAAAAATAAACCTAAACCTAAAGTAAAAAATAAAACCTAAAAATAAACCTTAAATAAAAACATAAAATCTAAACCTTAAAAAATAAAATAAAATAAAACCTAAACTTAAAAATAAAAAATAAAACCTAAACCAAACAATAAAACAAAAATAAAAAGAAACTAAAAAAATAAACCTTAACCTAAACAAAAACCAAAAAAATAAAAAACATAAAAAAATATAAACTAAAATAAAGAAACCTAAAATAAATAAACTAAACTAAATAAAAACAAATAATAAACCTAAATAAAAATAAAAAATAAAGTAAACTAAAATAAATAAAAAAGAAAGTAAATAAACCTAAACCTACTAGTTTACTTAATTTTAAGAAAAAATTCTAAACCCTAAAACCTAAACCCTAAACACTAAACCCAAAACCCTAAGACCTAAAACCTACAACCCTAAACACTAAATCCAAAACCCCAAACCATGAATCTTAAACCCTAAACCTTAAACCCTAAACCCTAAGAACCTATAAACCTAAGCCTAAACTAAATAAAACCTAAAAATAAAATAAAAAAATAAAATAAAATCCTAAACTAAAACCTAAACCTAAAAAAATAGAACTAAATTAAAATAAAATAAATAAAAACCTAAATTAAATTAAAAAATAAAATAAACCTAAAAGAAACCTCAATAAAATAAAATAAAAACGAAAAATAAAAATAAAATAAATCTAAAAAAAATAAATTAAAAACTAAATTAAAAACTTAAACCTAAAAATAAACCAAAAAATAAAACCTAAAAAGAAATGAAAAATAAAACCTAAACCCAAAACTATAAAACAACTAAACCTAAAATAAATAAAATAAAATAAACCTAAACCTAAACTAAAATAAATAAAACCTAAACTGAAAATAAACTAAGCCTAAACCCTAAACCAAATAAAATAAAAAGTCAAAATAAACCAAAATAAACCTAAACCTATATTAAAATAAAACCTAAAATAAACCAAATAAAAACATAAAACCTAAACCAAAATAAAATATAAACCTAAGCACAAACTAAAAAATAAAAATAAACCAAACCAAATAAAATAAAATAAAAAAACTTACACTAAAAAAATAAAGCATAAACTTAAACTAAACCTAAACCTAAAAAAAAAAAGCTAAACTAAAATAAATAAACCTAAATAAAATAAACTAAACTAAATAAAATAAAAATAAACCTAAATAAAGATTAAAATTAAAATAAATTGAATAAAATAAAATAAATTAAATAAACTAAACTTGCTGGTTTACTTAATTTAAAAAAATCCTAAACCTAAACCACAAACTAAATCTTAAACCATAAACCCTAAATGAAACCCTAATTAACCTAAACCTAAACCAAAATCTAACCTTACACTAAACCTAAACCACAAATCTAAACCCTGAACCTAAACTCCCACCTAAAATAAACCTGACTCCTAAACCCACTCCACTAACTCTAACCTCTATCTAACCTTAAACCCAACCCTACTCCCTGATGCTGGGCACTACTTAAACCACTGCTGAAAAATCTGACCATGGGCCTCTATAACTACACCTGGGCCTGCCCTAAACTTCTACCCTAAACCCTAAATCCTAAAGCCTTACTAGTCCCACCAAACCTGACTTAAACCTAAATAAGATCTATATAAAATACCTAAATAACCTAAAAATATACTAAACCTAAACCCTAAACTAAATAAAATAAACTAAATAAATAAACCTAAAATATATAAAATAAAAAACTTAAAATGAGACCAAACCTAAACCTAAAATATAAAATAAAGCCTAAACTAACGAAAAATAAAAATAAAACCTAAACCTAAAAATAAAATAAAAATAAAGTAAAAAAAAAAAAAACTAAACCTAAACCATAAAAAAATGACTAAAATAAAAGATTAACTAAAATAAATAAACTAATTGAAAAATAAAAATAAACTAAAATAAATAAATAAATAAAATCAACTTAAAGAAAAAATAAACTGTAAATAAACAAAAACATAACCAACTATTAGGTTAAATTCAATTTTTTAAAAAAAACCTAAACACTAAACAAACCTAAACCTAAATCCTAAACCTAAAACTAAACAAATAAACCTACAACCCAAAACCATTAATCATATAAAACCCTAATTAGAACAAATTTAATCAATAAAACCCTATTCTAATAATAACCCTACAACCCTAAATCCTAAAACCTAAACCCTAAACTACCCCAAACACCATAAACCTAAAACCTCAAACTCAACAAAAATCTTTAAACCCTTACCTAAAAACCTAAACTAAACTAAAACCAAAATAAAATAGATAAACATACTTTCCTAAATAAAATAAAATAAAATAAAACCTAAACTAAGCATAAACCTAAACCTAAATTAAAAAAAATTATTAAAACTAAATAAAAATAAATAAACTTATAATAAAACCTAAATAAAACCAAAAACAAATCATGAAAATAAAAATAAAATAAACCTAAAATAAAATAAAATAAAACTAAATAAAACCTAAACCTAAAAAATTAACCTAAAATAAAACATAAATTTAAAAAAAATAAATAAAATAAACCCTAAACTAAACTAAAATAAACTAAACTAAAAAAAACCTAAATTGAAAATACACTAAACATATACTAAATAAATAAAATTAACTAAAATTAAACCTAAACCTAAACTAAAATAAACCTAAAATAAATTTTAAATAAAAACATAAAACTTAAATCTAAAATAAAATAAAACCTAAACTAAACCTAAAATAAAAATAAACCTAAAATAAAAAAATAAAATTAAAATAAAACTAAACTAAAAAATAAAATAACCCTAAACCTAAACTAAAAATAAACTAAAATAAAAATACTACTAAAATAAATAAAATAAACTAAATAAAATAAAAATAAAATAAAAATAAAATAAAATAAACTAATAAATAAAATAAAATAAAATAAATTAAATAAGCTAACTGGTTTGGTTAATATTTAAAAAAAAAATAAAACCCAAAACCCCCAATCCCTAAATCCTAAACCTAAACCTTTCTTTAAAACAACCCTAAACCTCCCATAAACTCCACTAAACTCACTCTAAACCCTAAACCCTAAATCCTAAATCTTAAACCTAACCCTACCTACACTTAACTTAAACCCTCTCAATCCTAAACCTACCCTCCACACCTACCCTCAAACCTAAATCTTAACTGACCCCAATACACACCTAAAACCATCCCTAAAGCTAAACCCTAAAAATCCTCCCTAAAAGGACTAAACCACTAGCATAAACTAAATCTTTAAACCAAACCCCAAACTGTACTTCTGAGCCACTATACCCAACTGACCTGACCACAACCCTGGCACAACCTAAACTCTAAACTGACCTAACCACAAACTTACCATAGGCCTAATCCAGGCTCCACTAAGTGACCATAAACTCTGGTGACCAAACCACTGACCCTGAGCCTAAACCCTAAACCTAAACCAAAGCCTACACTAAATCACACTGACCCTCCTTTATGGGCCCTAACCTAAAGACCCCTTCACCCTGAGCCACTAAACCTAAACCATAAAACACAAATTTAAACCTACTAAATAAACCTAAAATAAAATAAGTAAAACATAAATCTAAATAAAATAATAAAATAAAAACCTAAACTAAAACTTGAACCTAAACCTAAAAATAAAATAAAAAATTAAAAATAAACTAATATAAAATAAATAAAAACCTAAACTAGACTAAAATAATAAAATAATCTTAATAATTAAAAACCTAAATAAAATAAAAATTAAACATAAAATAAAAATAAAATAAAGCTAAAATAAAATATAATAAAGTAAAAGCTAAATAAAAACCTAAGCCAAAAAATTAAACCTAAAAAAACAAAAAATAAAACCTAAACCATAAACAAAAAAAACTAAACCTAAAATAAATATAAAATAAACCAAATAAAATAAACATAAACCTAAAATAAAATAAATAGAACCTAAATCTAAACCTAAAATAAACCATACCTAAACCTTAACCTAAACAAAATAAAATAAAATAAACTAAAAAATAAACCTAAACCTAAGTTGAAAAATAAAACCTAAAAAGAAACATAATATAAAAAAAATAAAACCTAAACCTAAAATAATAAGATAAAAACCTAAACCTAAACCTAAATATAAAAAAAAACTTAAACCTAATAAAAAAAATAAAAATAAAACTCAACTAAAAATTAAACTTAAACATAACCCTAAACCTAAAAAATAAAGTAAAATACAAAACCTAAACTAAAATAATTAAAGTAAATTAAATAAAAATAAAAAATAAGCTTAAATAAAAATAAAAATAAAATAAAATAAAATAAAATGAATAAAAAATAATCTAAATAAACCTAAACCTACCAGTTTACTTAATTTAAAAAAAATCTCAAACCATAAATTTTAAACCCTAAACCCTAAACCCTAAACCCTAATCCTATAACTCTAATCCCTAAACCCTAAACCATAAACCCGAAATCGTAAACCCTAAACCCTAAACCCTAAACCTACACTTTAACCCTAAATCCTAAACACTAAAAGCATAAAATAAAAAATTCTAAACCTTAAACCCTATACCCTAAACCCCAAACCCTAAAATCTAATAAACCTAAACCCTAAGAATGTGCAGAACCTTGATGGTAGGAACATCACTATCAACCAGGCTCAATCTATATCTTGTAGTGGAGGTGAAGGTGGAGGCGGCGGTTATCACAATAGTGGTGGTGGATCTGGAGGTGCTGGTGGATATGAAAGTGGCGGTCAGAGCAGTGGTGATTTTAGAAGCTAGATAAGCGATCGAGATTACAACCATAGTGGTGGCGAAGGGAGAGATAAGGGATATGATCCGGGGTCCCAGAGGCTAGGGGTGGTTCCCGGGAAATAGAGAAATTAAAGAACTACTGATTCCGCTATGGAATTATGTCTTTACAACAGAGATGATTTTTGTTATCTAGGGTTTTTAATTTGTTCTATGCATGCTCATTTTTTGATCTATGTTATCGCTTGTGTCTTAGAAAATATGGTGTGTTACTTGGTTGATGAAATCGATAAGATGAAATGGTGAATCTGAATTTATTCTCTATTTAAAAAAACACCCAAAACCCTTAACCCTAAACTAAAATCTAAACCATAAACCAAAAATCTAAACCCTAATCCTTAAAAACCCTAATCCCTAAACCCTAAACCCTAAACCCTAAGCACTAAAACATAAAACCCAGAACCCTAAACCCTAAATCCTAAACCCCATATAAATAGAAACTAAACTATATATACAAAATAAACCTAAACCTATTGGTTTAATTAATTTTCAAAAAAAAATCAAAAAACCAAAATCCTAAACTCTAAACCCTAAAACTAACCATAAACTCTGAGCCCCAAACCTAAAACACTAATCCTACAATGCAGCTTAATAACAATTTGAATGAAAACAAACTTGAGAACTACATTCCTACTTCTATTTTTGACAAGTTTTGCAACATTGCTGTCTTTTCTAATAAACTAGATCAAATCCTTTTCAAGCTCTTTTACAGTGGTGATTTTGTTCTTTAAGAGGATTGGAATTTTATTCAAAATAAATAGAACACCTCTAATGTTTTCATTAAACTTTGGAACAATATCATTCCCATTTCTTATTCAGTTTAGCTTGGAGTATTTTGAATAACTTCATCCTGGTTGATTCCTTACTCTGCTTAAAGGGTTTTAGTTTCCTTCTAAGTGCTATTGTTGTTTTCATATTGAAAATGTTAATAATGTTTTTCTCAATGGTGTTATTGCTTCCAAACTTTGGATATGGTATGATGATTTATTTAACACTAACTATTTTCACAATTCTCTTTCGTTATATCAACTTTTTGAAGTTTGTTTCCATAAAACTATGAAAGGTCATATCAAAGTTTTAATTGCTATTACCCTTATTTGGTTCATTTGGATAGATAAAAATGATGTTAAATATCATGGAATCCTTATGAACCATAAAAGGATCCTTACTAGAACTAAAGAAAAAATTCATGCTTTGTTTAATGCAAATTTAATTAGCAATTTTCACTTTAGAGGTTAAAAATTTGTGGCTAAAAAACAAGGTATCACTTTGCATGATGATCCTTCCTATAAGAGTATTAGGATTATACATTGTATTAAGCCTAAAGAAAATTCTATTAAGATCAATAATTATGGTTTTGTTTCCCCAAACAAATATGACTGTGGTGGAATTCTTAGGGATTCTAAAGGCATTGTCATTTGTACTTTTGTCGACCCCCTCAAAGCTTGTTCTGTTATTTATGCTGAACTCATGGCTATTAACAAATCTATTGATATTTGATTAAGCAAAGGACTCTTTAATATATGGATTGAAGTTGATGCTCTTCTTTTACTTGATATGCTCAATAATAACAAAATGGGAAATATTGACTAATTTTATCTTCTTAATCACACTAAAAAGCTTCTTTTTCAAGTTTGCTATACAATTTCTCACATTCTTTATGAAGGTAATGCTTGTGCTAATTTCCTGGCAAATTTTAGAAGGGAATTAAATGAGCTCACTTTATTTGATAACCATAGCTTACCTAAGCATCTGCGTGGTCTAGTCAATATGGATAACACTGGACTGCCTTAGCTTAGATTTTAACCTTATGCTCTTTTATTGATATTTTTGCTATGGTGGTTTTATTCAATCTATTTTTTTTGTTTTTTTTGTGCTCACCTCACTAGGAAGTGGTTTTTCCTTAATTTATTTCTATACTTAAACCCATTCCTCTTTACCTCAATATATACTTGCCTGGCCTTTTTTGGGTCATTGTGGTGTTATTTTAAATTTGGTTTCCCTACCCTCTGAGCCTAGTGGTTTTGTTTCTGTGGCCCATGCTTTGTGTCTCCTGTTGGGTTGTGGTTGTGGCACAAATTTTGGCCTACTGCTTTTACCAATGAATGTTGGGTTTGCCTCTGGTTTTGGCTGGCTATGGCCTTTTTGAATTGGATTTGTGGATGTTATGGTTGGTTGTGTTGGTTATTGCTATTTGTTTCTTTCATCTACATGGCTATTTTGGGTTGTTATTTTTTTAGTGTTTCTATTGACCTCTTCTTGTTTGGCTTAGTTTTGGGTTTTTCGGTGGTTGTTGTTCTATTTTCTTGGTTTGTCTTGGAGGTTTCTGTTGGTTGGTTCCAACTGCCTTGTGAGTTGGAGTTAGCTAGTCTATGGTTATTGTCTCCACATTTTCTCCTTTGTAGTGATTGTCTGCTCTTTGGGATTTAGAAGGGGTTTTATTTACCTATGGCCTTGTTCCTTTCCTTATAGTTTTACTGCTTATGGCTGGGTGATCCTCCTTCCCTTTTTCTAGTTTGGTTGGGTGACTACTTTTTTATTTCTTAGTTTTTTTAGAGATCTGTAGGTGGGTTGTGGTTTTGTCTACTGTTGTTCTTCTCCCTCTTTTTGGGCTATATATTGGCTCTCTCTACTAGTTGGTTTTGTTGGCTGACTAGGATGGTTAGCTATTTTGGCTGGCTAGTTTGGTTAGTTGGGTGGATGTGTTGGCTATGTTTGGCTGGCTGGTTTGCTCTTGGGTTGGTTATCCTCTCTTGGGTGCAGCTATGTTTTCTTTATTTTTGCTTCCCCATTTGGGTGTCAATTCTCCTGCTGCTCTGACTTTTGCTACTACTCATCCTGTTGGGTGCTGGCCTAGGTGGCTTTATTGGTTCTTATGTTGGTGGAGGATATGAGCTCTTGTGGTTTTTTGTTCCTGTTTTAGGACTTATTATTGAGGGTGGGTGGCTTGAGGGGTTTTTTGTGGCTACTATCTTGTCTTGGATGTTTGTGTCATGGCTTGGTCTTTTGGGCTTTATGTTCGTTGTTGGTGTTGACTCCTTTTAGTTTAGTTAGCACTTCTTATTTTTTGATATTTCCCTCATGGTTAGTGATGGCGGATTTGCTTTCTTTTTGGCTACATTGGTGGTGGTTTTGATGGTAATTATTGGATGCCCCCTTGGTCTCTTAATGATATGGCTTTCCTCTCTCTAGTGTTGCTTATCTTTTACTATTTTCTTGTTTGGGTGGAGGTTTTTCCCTTGGATTTGGATTGCTAGTGCTCTAGAGATAGTTATGGGTTGTTCTCAGCCACTGTCCCAACTGTAACAACTGGGATGCTGGCCTTTTGTGTTTGTTCTATTGTGGGTTTTGGTTGGTGGGTTGGCTGGTGGCTATTTTTCTCTATTTTTTAGTGCAGGAACTAGAACACTATGGACTGCTTTCCCTTGGATGGTTGCTTATATCAAGTATGTTTGCTATGATGGCCATGATGTTTCCCCATATTTTCTCTTTGGTTGGTAGCATGCATATGATTGTAACCCTTCTCATCAAGTTTGGATGCTGATATGTATTGTTGCCCCTTGAGATGATCTTAACTGAGCTTGAGCCTACTCTTCCTTAGCTTTTTCTAAATTGTTTACTTTATTATTTCCCTTGAGCTATGACCATTGCCTTTGTAGTGTTTTGTAGATTTCTTTTGTAGCATAGAACTTCACAGATGGAATGATCTTTACCCAACCAACTCAAGTACTATTGATGTGGATCATACTTATCATTCCTTCTCAAAGGGATCATGAGCTACTGCTGACAAGTCCTTCTACTATTTTCTTAAGTTTTATTAGTCCTTTTTGTGTCTTTCTCATTTAATTTTGTGTCGTTACTTTTACTCTTTTATTTTCTTTTTCCATTGTACTTAGATGGGGGTTTAGCTCTTAAGGTTTCTAGAAGCTCTATGAGCAGTAGAAAGTTGAGCTTTATCGCTTTTAAGGACATTATATCCTTTATTTTTATGGTAATAAAATTCTAATTTTCCCTAAAAAAAACCTAAACCCTAAGAATGGGTAGAATCTTGACTGCAGGAACATCACTGTCAACAAGGCTAAGTCTAGAACTGGCCGTGAAGGCGAAGGCAGAGGTAGTGGTTATCGCAGTCATGGTGCGGGATCTGGAGGGGCAGGTGGATATGGAGGTGATGGTCAGAGCAGTGGTGGTCATGGAGGTGGGAGGAATGATGGAGGTTACAGTCATGGGGGTGGCGGAGGGAGAGATCGGGGATATGATGGTGGTTCCCGCTACTCAAGAGGTCGAGGTGGTTCTGATTGGAACTGGAGAAACTGAAGAATGGCCGACCCAATTAGCTACATATAGAACTGTGTCTTTACAGTAGAGAAGATTCTAATTATCTAGGGTTTTTGATTTCTTTCTATGGGTACTAATTTTAGATATATGTTGTCACTTGTGTCTTAGAAAACTTGGTGTGCTACCTGGTTGATGAAGTCAAAAAGAAGAAATGTTGAATCTGAATTTATTTTTGTTAAAGAAAAAGAAAACCAAACACCCTAAATGCTAAACAAATACTTGAACCCTAAACCTAAAACCTAATAATGAAAAACCTAAATAAAATAAAAATTAAACATAAAACAAAAATAAAATAAACCTAAAATAAAATAAAATAAAATAAAAGCTAAATAAAACCTAAACCAAAAAATGAAACCTAAAAAAAAAAACCTAAACCCTAAACTAAAAAAAACTAAACCTAAAATTAAAATAAAATAAACCAAATAAAATAAACCTAAACCTAAACCAAAGTAAATAGAACCTAAACCTAAACCTAAAATAAACCATACCTAAACCTTAACCTAAACTAAATAAAATAAAATAAACTAAAAATTAAACCTGAACCTAAGTTGAAAAATAAACCTAAATATAAAAAATAAAAACTAAACCTAATAAATAAAATAAAAATAAAACTCAACTAAAAAATAAACTTAAACCTAACCCTAAACCTAAAAAAAACTAAAATATATAACCTAAACTAAAATAATTAAAGTAAACTAAATAAAAAAAATAAACTTAAATAAAAATAAAAATAAAATAAACTAAAATGAATAAAAATAATCTAAATAAACCTAAACCTGCCAAGTTACTTAATTTAAAAAAAAACCTCAGACCCTAAATTTTAAACCCTAAACCCTAAACCCAAATCCTATAACTCTAAACCCTAAACTCTAAACCCTAAACCCTTAACCCCAAACCCTAAAATAAACCCTAAACCCTAAACCCTAAAACTATGCCTAAACCATAAACCCTAAACCTACAAACCTAAACCATAAACCATAAACCTTAAACTAACCATAAACCATAAACCCTAAACCCTAAACACTAAACCCTATACCCAAAGCCCTAAACCCTAAACTAACCCTAAACCCTAAACCCTAAATCATAAACTAAGCCTAAACCTACAATCCTAAACCCTAAGCCCTGAACCTTAAACCTAAATCCTAAACCCTAAAACCCTAAACATTAAATCCTAAACCCTAAAATCTTTAAACATAAACCTAAACTAAATAAAGCCTAAATATAAAATAAATAAGACATAAACTTAAATAAAAATAAACTAAAATAAATAAATAAAATTTAAACTAAAAACAAACTAAACCTAAACCCTAAACTAAATAAAATAAAATAAACTAAAAATAAACCTAAACCTAAACTAAAAAATAAAACCTAAAAATAAACCTTAAATAAAAACATAAAATCTCAACCTTAAAAAATAAAATAAAAACCTAAACTTAAAAATAAAAAATAAAAACTAAACCAAAAAAATAAAAGAAAAATAAAAGAAACTAAAAAATAAACCTAAACCTAAACAAAAACCTAAAAAATAAACAAACATAAAAAAACAATAAACTAAAATAAAGAAACCTAAAATAAATAAATTAAACTAAATAAAATAAAAAATATACCAAAATAAAAATAAAAAATAAAATAAACGAAAATAAATAAAAATTAAATTAAATAAACCTAAACCTACTAGTTTACTTAATTTTAAGAAAAAATTCTAAACCCTAAAACCTAAACCCTAAACACTAAACCCTAAACCCTAAGACCTAAAACCTACAACCCTAAACACTAAATCCTAAACCCCAAACCATGAATCCTAAAACCTAAACCTTAAACCCTAAACCTTAAGAACCTATAAACCTAAGCCTAAACTAAATAAAACCTAAAAATAAAATAAAAAAATAAAATAAAATCATAAACTAAAACCTAAACCTAAAAAAATAGAACTAAACTAAAATATAATAAACAAAAACCTAAATTAAATTAAAAAATAAAATAAACCTAAAAGAAACCTAAATAAAATAAAATAAAAATGAAAAATAAAAATAAAATAAATCTAAAAAATATAAATTAAAAAATAAATTAAAACCTTAAACCTAAAAATAAACCAAAAAATAAAACCTAAAAAGAAATGAAAAATAAAACCTAAACCCAAAACAAAAAAACAACTAAATTTAAAATAAATAAAATAAAATAAACCTAAATCTAAACTAAAATAAATAAAACCTAAACCTAAACTGAAAATAAACTAAGCCTAAACCCTAAACAAAATAAAATAAAATAAACTAAAAATAAACCTAAACCTAAACTAAAAAATAAAACGTAAAAATAAACCTTAAATAAAAACATAAAACCTAAACCTAAAAAAATAAAATATAAACCTAAGCCTAAAACTAAAAATAAAAAATAAACCTTAAACCAAAAAAATAAAATAAAAATAAAACTAAACTAAAAAATAAACATAAACATAAACCTAAACCTAAACCTAAGAAATAAACAAAAATAAAAAAGCCTAAACTAAAATAAATAAACCTAAAATAAATAAACTAGACTAAATAAAAATAAATAATAAACCTAAATAAAATAAAAAATAAAATAAATTTAAATAAATAAAAAAATTAATTAAATAAACCTAAACCTTCTAGTTTACTTAATTTAAAAAAAAACCCTAAACCCAAAACCCTAAACCCTAAACCCTAAATCCTAAACCATAAACCATAAACCCTAAACCCTAAACCCTAAACCCAAAATCCTAAACCTTAAACCCTAAACCCTAAACCTACAAACCTAAACCCTAAACTAACCCAAAACCCTAATTCCTAAACACTGAACCCTAAACCCTAAACCCTAAACTAACCCTAAACCCTCAACCATAAACTAACCCTAAACCATAAACCCAAAACCCTACCCTAAACCCTAAACCCTAAACCTACAACCATAAACCCTAAAACCCTAAACCCTAAGCCCTGAACCTTAAACCTAAATCCTAAGCCCTATAACCCTAAAGCCTAAAGCCTAAACCATAATCCTTAAAACCTACAACTCTAAACCATAAACCCTAAACCCCAAAACCTAAATCCTAAACACTAAACCCTAAATCCTAAACCCTAAAAATATAAAAACCTAAACCTAAACAAAATAAAATCTAAATATAAAATAAATAAAACCTAAATCAAAACCTAAAATATACTAAACCTAAACCCTAAACTGAATAAAATAAAATAAACTAAAAATAAACCTAAATTAAGAAATATAACTAAAAAATAAACCTAAAATAGAGACCTAAAACCTAAACATAAAAATATAAAATAAAAGCCTAAACCTAAACCTGAAATAAAAAAATAAAACCTAAACCTAAAAAATAAAATAAAAATATAAGTAAACTAAAAAGTAAACATAAACCTAAACCTAAACATAAAAAATAAACTAAAATAAAAAAAAATTAACTAAAATAAATAAACTAATTTAAAAATAAAAATAAACTTAAATAAATAAAATCAACAAAAAGAAATAAAAAAATAAACTAAATAAACTAAACAAACTAAAAAAACATAACCTAACTGTTCAGTCAAATTCATTTTTTTTAAAAAAAAACCTTAAACCTAAATCCTAAACCTTAAACCCTAAACCCTAAACCCTAAACCCTAAACCTACAACCCTAAACCCTTAATCATAAACCCTAAACCCTAAAAAACCCCAAACCCTAACCCTAAACCCTAAACCCTAAATAGAATAAATTTAACTACAATAAAAAAACCTTATTTCTAAACCCTAACCCTAACCCTACAACCCTAAACCCTAAATCTTAAAACCCTAAACCCTAAACCCTAAACCCTAAATCGTGAACCACGAACCCTAAAACCTACAACCCTAAACCATAAACCCTAAATCTTAAACCCTAAACGTTAAACCCTTAACCCTAAAAACCTAAAAACCTAAACCTAAACTAAAAAAACCAAAAAAATAAAATAGATAAAAATACTTAAACCTAAATAAAATAAAAAATAAAATAAAAACTTAAACATAAACATAAACCTAAACCTAAAAATTAAAAAAAATAAAATTAAAAAACCAAATTAAGATAAAATAAATAAAAACTTAAACTAAATTAAAATAATAAAAAAAGCTAAATAAAGCCTAAGTAAAATAAATCACAAATGAAAAATAAAAATAAAATAAACTTAAAATAAAATAAAATAAAAAATAAATAAAAACCTAAACCTAAAAATAAAGCCTAGACCCTAAACTAAAAAAAACATAAACCTAAAATAAATAAAACAAAATAAACCTAAACGTAAATTAAAACAAACTAAACTAAAATAAATCAAACCTAAATTGAAAATACACTAAGCATATACCCTAAACTAAATAAAATAAAATTAACTAAAATTAAACCTAAACCTAAACTAAAAAATAAACCCTAAAAATAAATTTTAAATAAATACATAAAACCTAAATCTAAAAAAATAAAATAAAAACCTAAACCTAAACCTAAAAATAAAAAATAAAACCTAAACCAAAAAAAATAAAATTATAATAAAACTAAACTAAAAAATAAACATAACCCTAAACCTAAACCTAAAAAATAAACTAAAATAAAAAATCCTAAATTAAAATAAATAAAATAAACTAAATAAAAATAAAAAATAAACATAAATAAAAATAAGTAAAATAAAATAAACTAAAATAAATAGAAAATAAACTAAATAAATTAAATAAGCCTAAACTAACCAGTTTAGTTAATTTTAAAAAAAAACAAAACCCAAAACCCTGTACTCTAATCCCTAAATCCTAAACCCTAAACCCTATACCCTGAACCTTAAAACCAACCCTAAACCCTCAACCATAAATCGACAACCCTAAACCTAGAACCCTAAACCCTAAACCCTAAGCTAACCCTAAACCCCAAACCCTAAACCCTAAACTCACCCTAAACTTAACGCTAAACTTAAACACTAAACCCTTAACACTAAACCTCAAATTCTAAATCCTAAATCCTGAACCCTAAACTCTAAACCCTAAACCCTAAAAGCTAAACCTTAAGGAAACCCTAAACCCTAAACCCTACACACCAAACCCTAAAAATCCTAAACCCTAAAGCCTAAACATAAACCCTAAACCCTAAAAAACCTTAAACACTAAACCCTAAAAGTATAAACCCTAAAATCCTAAACCCAAAACCCAAAACCCCAAACCCTAAACCCTAACCCTATACTCTACACCCTAAGCCCCAAACCCTAAAACTATACCCTAAACCCTAAACCATAAACCCTAACCCTAACCCTAACTCTTTAAACCCTAAACTCTAAATTAACCCTAAACCCTAAACCCTAAAAACCCTACACCCTAAAGCCTAAACGATAAACCCTAAACTAACCCTAAACCCTAAACCCTAAACCCTAAAACCCTAAACCTTAAAGCCTAAACACTAAACCTTAAACCTTAACCCTAAACCCTAAATCGTAAACCCCTAAAACCTAAACCCTAAACCCTAAACCCTAAATCCTTAAATTCTAAACCCTAAACCCTAAACCCTAAAAACCTAAAAACTTAAACCTAAACTAAATAAAACCTAAAAATAAAATACGTAAAAAAAAAACCTAAACCTAAATAAAATAATAAAATTAAAACCTAAATTAAAACTTGAACCTAAACCTAAAAATAAAATAAAAAATTAAAAATAAACTAATATAAAATAAATAAAAACCTAAACTAGACTAAAATAATAAAATAATCTTACTAATTAAAAACCTAAATAAGATAAAAATTATACATAAAATAAAAATAAAATAAACCTTAAATAAAATATAATAAAACCAAAAAATTAAACCTAAAAAAACAATAAATATAACCTAAACAATAAACTAAAAAAAACTAAACCTAAAATAAAAATAAAATAAACAAAATAAAATAAACATAAATCTAAACTAAAATAAATAGAACCTAAACCAAAAATAAACCATACCTAAACCTTAACCTAAATAAAATAAAATAAAATAAACTAAAAAAATAAAACCTAAACCTAAAATAAACCTAAGCCTAAGTTGAAAAATAAAACCTAAAAAGAAACATAATATAAAAAAATAAAACCTAAACCTAAAATAATAAGATAAAAACCTAAACCTAAACCTAAATATAAAAAAATAAAACCTAAACCTAATAAATAAAACTCAACTAAAAGTTAAACTTAAACCTAACCCTAAACCTAAAAAATAAACTTAAATAGAAAACCAAAACTAAAATAATTAAATTAAACTAAATAAAAATAAAAAATAAGTTTAGATAAAAATAAAAATAAAATAAAATAAAATGAATAAAAAATAATCTAAATAAACATAAACCTACTGATTTACTTAATTTTAAAAAATCTCAAACCCTAAATTTTAAACCATAAACCCTAATCCTATAACTCTAATCACTAAACCCTAAACCCTAAATCGTAGACCCTAAACCCTAAACCTACACTTTAACCCTAAATTCTAAACACTAAATACATAAACTAAAAAAATTCTAAACCCTAAACCCTATACCCTAAACCCCAAACCCTTTTTAAACCTAAAGTAACTAAATAAATTTAAAAATAAACCTAAACCCTAAAATCTATTAAACCTAAACCTAAACCTAAACCCTAAGAATGTGCAGAACCTTGATGGTAGGAACATCACTATCAACCAGGCTCAATCTAGATCTTGTAGTTGAGGCGTAGGTGGAGGTGGCAGTTCTCACAATAGTGGTGGGGCATCTGGAGGTTCTGGTGGATATGGAGGTGGTGGTCAGAGCAGTGGTGGTTTCGGAAGCTAGATGAGCGATCGAGGTTACAACCATAGTGGTGGCGAAGAGAGAGATAAGGGATATGATGGTGGATCCCGCTTCATAATAGGCTAGGGTGGTTCTAATGGGAACTAGAGAAATTATAGAACAGCCGATCTGATCTGCTGCTTATGGAATTATGTCTTTACAGCAGAGATGATTTATGTTATCTAGGGTTTTTAATTTGTTCTATGCATGCTCATTTTTTAATCTATGTTATCGCTTGTGTCTTAGAAAACATGGTGTGTTACTTGGTTGATGAAATCGATAAGATGAAATATTGAATTCGAATTTGTTCTCTATTTAAAAAAACACCCAAAACACTTAATCGTAAACTAAAACCTAAACCATAAACCAAAAACCTAAACCTTAAATCCTAAACCCTAATCCCTAAAAACCCTAAACCCTAAACCCTAAACCCTAAACCCTAAGCCCTAAGCACTAAAACACAAAACCCTAAACCCTAAACCCTAAATCCTAAACCCCATATAAATAGAAACTAAACTAAATATACTAAATAAACCTAAACCTATTAGTTTACTTAATTTTCAAAAAAAACCATAAAACCAAAATCCTAAACTCTAAACCCTAAAACTAACCCTAAACTCTAAGCCCCAAACCTAAAACACTAATCCTACAATGCTGCTTAATAACAATTGGAATGAAAACAAACTTGAGAACTACATTCCTACTTCTATTTTTGACAAGTTTTGCAACATCACTGTCTTTTCTAATAAACTAGATCAAATCCTTTTCAAGCTCTTTTACAATGGTGATTTTGTTCTTAAAGAGGATTGGAATTTTATTCAAAATAAACAGAACACCTCTAATGTTTTCATTAAACTTTGGAACAATATTATTCCCATTTCTTATTCAATTTTAGCTTGGAGGATTTTGAATAACTTCATCCTGGTTGATTCCTAACTCTGCTTAAAGGGTTTTAGTTTCCTTCTAAGTGCTATTATTGCTTTCATATTCAAAATGTTAATAATGTTTCAGTTTTATTTATATTTTATATTTTACGTTTAGGTTTTAGGTTTATTTTTAGGTATTTTTTTTAGTTTCTATTTATGTTAATTTTTAGTTTATTTTATTTTATTGAGGATTTGGGTTTCGATTTAAGGTTTATTTATTTTAGTTTAGTTTATTTAAGTTAAGGTTTAGGTTTAGGTTTATATTTATTTTAGGTTTACCTTTTTATTTTAGTTTAGGGTTTAAATTCTATTTTTTATTTATTTTTAGGGATATTTTTTAGGTTTAGGTTTTTATTTAGTTTTTATTTATTTTATTTTAGGTTTATTTTATATTTATTTTAGGTTTAGTTTACTTTATTTTTTGTTTTTTAATTTTTTAGCTTAATTTAAGTTTTTATTTTTTTTATTTTAGTTTAGTTTTTATTTTTTATTTTTTTATTTTTTAGGTTTAGGTTTAGGTTTAGGTTTAGCATTAAGTTTATGTTTTAGTTTAGGTTTTATATTTTATTTCAGTTTAGGTTTTTTTGGTTTATTTTATTCTTAGGTTTTATTTAGTTTAGGTTTAGGTTTTTAGCTTTTTAGGGTTTAGTGTTTAGCGTTTAATGTTTAGGGTTAGTTGAGGGTTTAGGGTTTATGGTTTAGGGTTTAGGGTTTAGGGTTTAGGGTTTAGGGTTTAGGGTTTAGGGTTTATGATTTTAGGGTTTAGTTGTTTGGATTTTAGGTTTTTAAGGTTTAGAGTTTAGGGTTTTTATGGTTTATAGTTTAGGGTTTAGGGTTTAGGGTAGGGTTTATGGTTTTCTTCTTTTTACAAAGAACAAACTCAGATTCAACATATCTTCTTTTCAATTTCATCAAGCAAGTAACACACCAAGTTTTCTAAGACACAAGTGATGACATAGATAAAAAGTGAGCAAGCATAGAGCAAATCAAAAACCCTAGATAACTTGAACTGTCTCCCTTTTGCCACCACTACGACTGTAACCTCCATCGCTCTTCTCACCTCCATAACCACCGCCTCCATATCCACCAAAACCTCCAGATCCCCACCACCACTGCAGTAACTACTGCCTCCTCCTTTGCCTCCACTGCCAGATCTAGACTAAGCCTGGTTGATGGTGATGTCCTGCCATTAAGGTTCTGGCCATTTTTAGAGTTTAGGTTTAGGTTTAGGTTTTTATTTTATGTTAAACTTGAATCTTTGATAAACTCATTCATTATCAAGTCTAGTGCTATGTCGATGATCTCATGGTCAAAAGTGGAGAAAAGAAAGACCATCTCTTTGACTTGAGAGTAGTTTTTGAATAGTTAAGACAATTTAACCTCAAAATGAACCCCCTGAAGTGTTCATTCAGAGTAGCTTCAGGGAAATTCCTTGGGTTTGTTGTCTGACACTAGGGAATTGAAATTATCAAGGAAAGATCAATGTGATATTAGAAATGCCACCCCCTAAAAGTTTAACTCAACTTAGATCATTCCAAGGGCGGTTGGCATATCTAAGATGCTTTATATGCAACCTATCTGGAAGATGTCAACCATTCTCAGCACTTGTCCAAAAGGATGCCAAGTTCAAGTGAGATGACAAGTGTGAGCATGCCTTCGAAGACATCAAGCATTACCTGATGATGTCATCGGTTCTAGAAGCCCCTATCCAGGGCAAGCCACTCATACTTTACACTACTACGTTAGATGATTCCTTTGGTGCTTTGTTGGCCCAAGTGAATGATGAAGGGAAGGAAAATGCACTCTAGTACCTCAACCGTCGTCTAAACCTACTGAGGCTAATTATCCACCCATTGAGAAGCATTGCCGAGCTTTAATCTTTGCATCCCAAAAGCTACAACACTACATACTTTTCATAAGGTGAACTTAGTCTTTAGGATCAATCTATTATAATATCTCATGATATGACCAATGCCATCAGGATGGTTGGCACGATGATCCATGATCATCTCACAATTTGACATTACCTTTGTACCCCTCTGTGTGGTGAAAGGACAAGCGCCAGTAGCTTTCTTAGCAGCACACCCACTTTTTGCTTACTCTCCACTTAATGATGCTCTCCCTAATGAACAAATCATGAACTTAGGGGATACAAGAATTCACCACTGGGAGATGTACTTTGATGGTGTGGCTTCCTCTTAAAGAGGAGAAGAACCATAATCTACTATTCCAGAAAAGACAAGGGTAGGAGTAGTTCTCTTAACTCCAAACTACAATGTGATTAGATTCTCATATCATCTGTCCAATCCTTGCACCAGCAACGAAGCTAAATATGAGGCTTTGATTGTTGGTCTGGAGTTAGTCGTTATCTAAGCATCCAGAACATCAACATCTTCAAGGATTCTCAGCTAATTAACAACCAAATTGATGGGTCTTATAAGGTTATAAAGCCCAAGATCCATCACTACCACAAGCACACCATGGAGGTGTTGGCCCAAATCCTAGAGGTTACAATTTATAAGATTCCTCGAGGAGAGAACATCATAGCATATTCTTTAGCCAAGCTTGCCAAAGAGTTGGAATGTTTGGAGGATGAGTCCATATCAATAAAGGTCCAAAATATACAAGTCTTATCCCTTATTGATATTGAACTCATCAAAAAGTCCTCTCTTGTAGGAGAGGTTGCCATTACGAAGAAGGGTGAGGAGTAGATTGGAGGAAACAATTCATGGATTACCTAAATAAAGCAAAACTACCTCAAGAGAAGTCCCAAGGACATCAGATGAAGCCGAGAGCACTTTCCTATGCTCTTGTGGATGGTTCCTTGTACTGGCAGACTTTGAATCAAATGTGGTTACATTATTTAGACAAGCACAAAGCCCTTAAGATCGTGACTGAGGAACACTCAGGATTGTGTGGAGCCAACCAATCCTGTCTGAAAATAAAAGCCAAGATCAAGAGACTAAGATACTACTGACCATCGATGATCAAAGATTACATCGACACGAGTAGGAGATGCCACCAATGTCAAATACATGGTGTTGTTCTACACAAACCACCCAATATTCTACATCCTACATCATCATCATTGCCATTCAAGTGTTGGGGTGTCGACATAGTGGGTCCAATTGATCCTCCTTCTTCTAAGGATCATCAGTTCATCTTAGCTGCTACTGCCTACTTTTCCAAATGGATGAAGGAGATTCTGCTCAGATAGGTCATAGCTCAGCATGTGCTCCAGGTTTTTAGAAACCATATCGTATATAGGTTCAGAGTTGCCTTAATGAAATATATTTGATAATGGTATTGCATTCAAGATCACTGAGATCAATAACTTTGCTCAGAGACATAGCATAGATTGGAGATATTCTAACATCAACTACCTGAGGGAAAATGGCTTAGTAAAAGCCTTCAATAAAACTCTCATCCAAATACTAAAGAAGATACTCGACAATAACAAGTTTATCGGCATTTAGTTGAAGCCTTGTGGGCCTACAACACCATATATAGAACTCCAACTCAGTCTACTCTTATCTCCTTAGTATATGGGACTGAAGTTGTTCTACCATTAGAAGTCCAACTCCAATCACTAAAGATATCTATGGGTAGAATGCCAAGTTATGGTTAAAAAAGCTCAAAGGTTTGGTGGAGAGATGCTTGTGGGCTACTCTAAGTTGAGATAATGCCCCCAGTGGCACTCACTCAGTAGCTGCTCTAGGTCAGGCTGATGTGCTTCCCTACTAGTGTGTCATCTTGGTGGTCTTCTTGCTTTGAAGGATGTAAGTCTGCTACCCTTTCCTTCTTTACCTAGCCACTGCACACTGATGAGCGCCTTATTAGTTTGGTAGGCCTTACTGCGTAGCTGGTAACCTACCTCATGTTGGCTTTGTTTAAAAGGATGTGAGTTTGCTACACTTTTTTCTTAGATTAGCCTTAGCGCACTAATTGGGTCCAGTATATTTGCGGTTTAGGATAAGTCCTCTAGTGACTCATTCCCTCATAACTGCTTCAAGTCTGGGTCTAGTCCTTCCTCGGGGCTCCCCACTTAGTAGTCGCTCTAGGTCAAATAGAATTTGTCCCACCGATGATAGACTATCCTGATGATCAGTTCTACTTGGAAAGTTGTAAGCCTTCATGCTTAATTTCCAAGTTGATTGTTGCACACTGACGGGCACCTTAGGTTGGTTGGTTCTCACTATGCTGACAGATACACCACACGTGCTGATGGATACACCTTAGGTTGGTTGGTCTCGCACCTTAAGATACACCACTTATGACAAAATATATATTCTTATGGATTAGGAGGGCACCCCGAGTGGTACCTTTTCCTAAGCAGGTATCCTATCTTTAGGGCGGTGTCAGCAAAACTCCCTATAGGAATTGCTTGACTACTCTTGAGTTGATATAAGTCCCAAGTGACATTCACTCAGTAGTCACCCCTAAGTCAGGTTCTTTATTGTGCTACCAATAGGTCACCCTAGCAATTGTTCCTAGCTTTAGAAGATGTATGTCTGCTATGCCTTCTTTCTAGCACAGTCATTGCATACCAAAAGGCAACCCCTTAAGTTAGCTAGCACTACCCCACAGCCAGTAGATTGTCCCTTTGGATTTGTAAATTCGAGATAGGGTAACCGATATATTCTCGGTCCATCGCAGGACACATGGTCCATAAATTAAATCTATCAAATTTGACCGAGCTCACATCCCTAGTGGATATGCCCTCAATTCGAAATAAAACTAAACCAAACAAACCATATCAAATCACATGAAATTAAGATAAAATTAATCCTGACTCTTTTGACTTGACATAAGTCCCCAACGACATTCACTTAATAGTCAGTCGACGATTGTGCATCTAATAGGACACCCGTGGTTGTTCCTTCCTTTGGAAGATGTTATGCTACTTCTTCCTAGCATAGCCGTAATCGAAAGGCAACCCCTTAGGTTGGCTAGCTCTACCCCGCAGTCGGTAGACTATCCCTTTTGATTTTTTACCTAAGGTAGGTTAAGACTGATATAGCACCTTCTCAGTGGCTCCATCGTACACAGATAGGGTCCATACATTAACCAAGATTAAATTAGACCCAATTTGATTTTCCTCAGTGGAGTTAAATCACACCCTTCTCCCTAGTGGAGCCCCAAATCATATATAAACAAGTCAAGCAAAATATCAAATTCAAAACAAACCTCCCTAGTGGAGCCAAATTAAAACAACTCCGCCAGTAGAATCTAATTCAAAGAAATCCAACCAAACACTTATCCCCAATGAATTCATCCCCAAAAAAATCTATGAAATCAAACTCAAATTCCAATCCCTAGCGGATAGCCCGAACCTGCTTCCCTAGTGGAAGGTTCATATACCCAATCCCTAGTGGACTCAAGCCCATATCTCTAGTAGATATGCCTCCACATCAATTAAAACAAAACAAATTAAAGTCAATTTGATCTTAATCCTCGATGGATTATAGATATTATCCCCAGCAGATCTTCTTTCCAAAAATCATATAATCAATTCAAATTCAAACCTTATCCCGAGTAGATTTTCTTCTTCTATGCCCTCGACATAGACCCCTCATATGTCATGTCCAATGCATGTGATCCCCTTGCGGATATCCCTCCATGTCATTGACATGGAATTCTCATCAAATCTTATTTCTTCTCTTATGCACACCTTTAATACTTCAACCAAAATCCTAATAATGTATTTGGTCAAATTACAACATCTTAACATTGTAATCAACATTTTATGATTTGTGATGGTGCAAGCTCAAACTAACTATACAATATCATGCTAAACATATTATAGTGTGAATTAACACAATATATTATTTATAATACATGATGTTATATTGCAATTTGCTATAATATAATATATTGTCTAACATTACACCTCATTAGAAACACTTAAAAGGAATAAATAATAAAATTTTCTCAAAATATGAATAATGTTTATTTTGGATGTAAAATTGTTATTTCTCTATTAGAAATGGTACAAAATAGCATAATTTTAGTGTTACTTCTTGGTGTGTGCCACAAATTTGGCCAAATTCTTCCATCTCAACTCTCAAATTAACATTTTTGCGAGTTTTGACCCAATGCATTATAACAAAAGTAAAACATACTAAACTGTATAATAACATTTAGTAACACACCACCAGATTCATATATATGTGAAGTTATATTGTTATATACATTATAATTTAATATGCTTTCATATAGTATATTATCTTACATTACACCTTAAAATTAAGCACTTTAAGAAAAAAATTTATAAAATTTGGTTGAAAAATGAACATTTATTTTGATGCAAAATTCCATTCTTTTAATTAAATGACACACCATAGCACACCCCCAATGATGTTCCCTAAACTTACCTTAAATTTAGCCAATTCCCATCATCTAAGCCTATAAATTAGTATTTTTATGAGTTAGACCAGTACAAACACTACTACATCATACTATAAGAAACTAAAATATGCTAAATAATAGGTAGTAATAAATAATAGTATGCTATAATCCATGATGCTACACTATATTATGGCATCCTAGATTATAATACACTATAATATTTTATATTATATTATATTACATATCACATTGCAAGGGATTTCATAAAATTAAAAATCATAAAATTAGTCAAAACAATAAAAAAAACTATATATTTTAGTTGTATCCCTTACATAATTTAAATTGAAATAATATATTATGATGTCATGCACTACCTACTATACATTTGGCCAAATTCCACCATTTTAATGTCTAAATCAATACTTTTATAAATAATGCTAGTGTAGGCTCGACTGCATGACTGTAAAATACTAAAAAAATTTAGAATGCGCAGAACAATATATTATGATATATGATGTTATACTATGTTACAACATATAACATTTTTTTAACATAAAATTTTACTTTCTAGACTACAAGTGGCGTAGCATATCATTGGTACTACAACCTAATTCCCACATCAAATTGAACAAATTTCATCTTTTGATTTATTAAATCAATATTTTTATGATTTATATTAATATAGACTATAGGGCACAATAACATAATATACTAAAACATTTCAAAACATCTTATAACATCCAAAAACACATCACTACATGGTCAAACATATGATGCTACATTATACTATAATATATGGTATTATAATATGATTTAAAGTTAAGGTTTAGGGTATTCAAATATCTAATTATTAAGGGAAGTCTCTTGATAACATTTTCTTCAGCTACCGTAACTATGTTAGGATTAGGTCATTCTTTAGATCTACTTCTAATGACATCTTTATTCAAGGTTTAGAGTTTAGGGTTTTATGGTTTAGGGTTGGGTGGGGTTAAGGTTTAGGGTTTAGTTAGTTAGGGGTATAGGGTTTAAGTTTTAATGTTTAGGGTTTGGGGTTTAGGGTTTAGGGTTTAGGGTTATAGGTTTTACGATCTCCATTTTATGATTTTAAGGTTTATTTAGGGTTCAGGGTTTAGGGTTTATTATGTAGGGTTTAGGGTTTAGGGTTTAGGGTTTATGGTTTACTATTTAGGGTTTAGTGTTTCAGGTTTAGGGTTTTTAGGGTTTATGGCTTAGGGTTTAGGGTTTAGGTTTAGGGTTTAAGTTTTAGTGTAAGGTTTAGGGTTTAGAATTTCAAATTTTTTTTAATAAGGAACAAATTCATATTCAACATTTCTTCTTTATTATTTCATCAAGTATCACCCTAAGTTTTCTAAGACATAAGCTATGACATTGATAAAAAATAAGCTCCCACTGAGCAAATCAAAAACCCTTGATATGTAGAACTATCTCTACTATAAAGAGACAGTTCCATAAATAGTAGATCTAATCATTGATTCTTCAGTTTCACTAGTTCCCATCAGATCCACCCCCACCTCCTGAGCAGTGGGATCTACCATAATGTCCCAGATCTCTCCATCGGCCACCACCATGGCTGCAACCTCCATCGGTCTCCACGCCTCCATAACCACCACTACTCTGACCACCACTTCCATATCCACCATCACCTCTAGATCCCCCACCACCACTGTGATAACTGATGCCTTTGCCTTCACCTCCACCGCCAGATCTAGACTAAGCCTAGTTGATGGTGAGGCTCCTGTCATCAAGGTTTTTCCTATTCTTAGGGTTTATGCTTAGTTTAGGGTTTAGGGTTCAGGGTTAGTTTAGGGTTTAGGGTTTAGGGTTTTGGGTTTAAGGTTTAGGGTTATAGGTTTTAGGGTTTAGGGTTTACGGTTCAAAGTCTAGGGTTTAGGATTTAGGATTTAGGGTTTAAGGTCGAGGGTTTAGGATTTAGGTTTTAGGTTTTAGGGTTTATGATTTAAAGTTTTAGGGTTTAGGGTTTCGGGTTGTAGATTTAAGGTTTAGTGTTTAGCATTAGTTTTAGGGTTTAGGGTTTAGGGTTTAGTATTTAGGGTTCAATGTATTTTTAAAAAAAAAATTAAGTAAACGAGTATGTTTAGGTTTTATTAGTTTATTTAGTTTATTTTTTGCATATTTGACTTTATTTTTTTATGTAGGATTATTTTTTATTTTTGTTTAGTTGAGTTTATTTATTTTAAGTTTATTTATTTTAGTTTATGTCTTTTATTTTAGTTTATTTTTTAGGTTTAGGTTTACTTTTTAGTTGAGTTTTATTTTTATTTCATTTTTTAGGTGTAGGTTTTATTTTTTATTTTAAGGTTTAGGTTATGGTTTTTATTTTATTTTTCTAGGTTTAGGTTTGACTTTTTTTATTTTAGGTTTATTTTTAGGTCTTATTTTTTAGTTTAGGTTTAGATTTATTTTTTGTTTATTTTATTTTATCTAGTTAAGGTTTAGGTTTAGTTTATTTTAGGTTTAGATTTAGGTTTTATTTATTTTAATTTAGTTTATTTTAGTTTAGGTTTAGGCTTATTTTATTTTTATTTCAGGCTTAGGTTTCTTTTTGGTTTAATGTTTAGGTTTTATTTTTTATTTATTTTTAGGATTTATTTTTCAGTTTATTTTTTAGGTTTAGGTTTTTACTTAGCCTTTATTTTATTTTATTTTAGGTTTATTTATTTTTATTTTAGGTCTAGTTTTTATTTTATTTAGGTTTTTTATTTTTTAGTTTAGTTTAGGTTTTATTTATTTCATTTTATTTTAGTTTTTATTTTTTATTTTATTTTCTTTTTAGGTTTAGGTTTAGGTTTAGGTTTAGGTTTTATTTTTTGTTTTTATTTTATTTTATTTTATTTTTGTTTTAATTTGGTTTATGTTTTTTTTGTTTATTTTATTTTTAGGTTTTATTTAGTTTAGGTTTAGGTTTTAGCTTTTTAGGTCTTAGGGTTTAGGGTGTAGGGTTTAGGTTTTAGGTTTTAGGTTTAAGGTTTATGTTTTAGTTTAGAGTTTATGGTTTTTTTAATAGAGAATAAATTCAAATTCAACATTTCTTCTTTTCGATTTCATCAACCAAGTAACACACCAAGTTCTCTAAGACACAAGCGATCATAAATATAAAAAAATGAGCACACATAGAGCAAATAAAAAAACCCTAGATAACTAAAACCATCTGTACAGTAAAGACTGTTCTATAAGAAATAGATCAGATCAACCATTCTTTAATTTTTCCAGTTCTCATCGGAACCACCTCGGCCTCTAGAGTAGCAGAATCCAACATGATTTTACCAATCTCTCCCTCTGCCACCACCACGGTTGTAACCTCCATCAGTCCTCCCGCCTCTATAACCACCACTGCTCCGACCACCACCTATATATCTGCCGCCACCTCCAGATCTCTCACCATCATTGTGATAACAGTCTCCTCCGCCTTCACCTCCACTGCTAGATCTAAGCTGAGTCTAGTTGATAGTGATGTTCCAACCGTCAAGCTTATGCCCATTCTTAGAGTGTAGGTTTAGGTTTAGGTTTATTAGGTTATGGGGTTTATGTTTTTGTTTTAATTTATTTAGTTACTTTAAGTTTAGGTTTAAGTTTGAGGTTTAGGGTTTAGGGTTTAGGGTTAGGGTTTAGGGTTTAAGATTTAGGGTTTAGGGTTTTAGGGTTTATGCTTTTAGGGTTTAGGATTTAGGTTTAGGGTTTAGGGTTTAGGGTTGTAGGTTTAATGTTGTAGGTTTAGCATTTAGAGTTTAGGGTTAATTTTAGGGTTTAGGGTTTAGGGCATATGATTTAGGGTTTAGGGTTTTTTTTTTTAAATGCAAACCCAGGTTTAGGATTTAATTTAGTTTTATTTTTATTTTATTTAGGTTAATTTTATTTTATTTATCTAGTTTATTTATTTTGGGCTTATTTATTTTAGTTTAGTTTTTATTTTAGTTTATTTAGGTTTAAATTTATTTTTTAGTTGAGAGCCATTTTTATTTTATTTTTAGGTCAGGTTTTTTTTTAAGGTTTAGGGCCCAGGGTTTAGAGGCCTGGGTCAGTGGTTGCGCTCACTGCCCAGTTTATGGTTTAGTTTTAGGTTGGGAGTTTAGAGTTTAGGATTTAGAGTATATGGGTGTTTAACCCATGGTCAGGGTCAGGTTTAGTTTGTGTCAGGTTTAGTTTAGTTTAGGTTTAGGTTTGGTGGCCTGGGTCAGTATAGGTCAAAGTTTAGTGTTTAGAGGTCTTTTAGGTCCTGGTTTAATGAGGGTTGGGTTTAGGGAGGGTTTGGGGTCAGTGGGTCATGGTAGGGTGGGTGTGGTCAAGGCAGGTTTAGGTTGGTTTAGTGGGTTAAGGGAGAGTCAGTTTAGGGCAGGAGGGAGTGGGTCAGGGTTTTTTTTAATTTTAATTTCTTTAAAATTACAAACCCAGGTAGTTTATTTAGTTTTGTTTAAGTTTAGTTTATTTTATTTTTTATTTTGATTTAAAATAATTTTTTTTATTTAGTTTAGTTTATTTATTTTAGGCTTATTTATTTTAGTTTATTTTTAGGTTTAAGTTTAGGTTTAGGTTTATTTTTAGTTTATTTTTATGTTAATTTTATTTTGTAGTTTATTTTAGGTTTAGGTTTAGGTTTTATTTTCTTTTTAGGTTTAGTTTTTTTAGTTTAGGTTTATTTTTATGTTTTATTTTTTAGTTTAGGTCTAGTTTTATTTTTACTTTATATTATTTTATTTAGTTTAGTTTTAGGTTTAAATTTAGGTTTAGGTTTTATTTATTTTAGTATAGTTTATTTTAGTTTAGGCTTAGGTTTATTTTATTTTGATTTTAGGTTTAGGTTTTTTTTAGTTTAGGGTTTAAGTTTTATTTTATTTTTTTTTATTTTTAGGTTTATTATTTATTTGATTTTTATTTAGTTTTTCTTTTAATTTTATTTTAGGTTTATTTTTTATTCTAGGTTTAGTTTTTATGTTTCTTATTTTTTTAAGTTTATTTTAGGTTTTTATTAATTTTAATTTTAGTTTAGTTTTTATTTTTTAGAGTATTTTCTTTTTAAGTTTAGGTTTAGTTTTATGTTTAGTTCTAGGTTTTAGTTTATGTTTTGATTTTTATTTATTTATTTATTTTGTTTTGGTTTAGATTTTTTATTTATTTTAGTTTTAGGTTTTATTTAGTTTAGGTTTAGGTTTTTAGCTTTTTAGGGTTTAGGGTTTAGTGGTTGGGGTTTAGTTAGTTTTATTTTTTGGATTAGGGTTTAGGTGGTTTTAGGGTTTAGGGTTTAGGGTTTAGGTTTTAGGGTATAAGGTAGGATTTAGGATTTTAGGGTTTAGGGTTTTAGGGTTTAGGGTTTAGTGTTTAAGGTTTTTAGGGTTTTGGGTTTTGGGTTTTGGGTTTAGATTTTAAGTTTAGGGTTTAGGTTTTAATTTAGGTTTTAGGGTTTTTGGTTTTTTTTAACAGAGAAAAAAGTTCAGGTTCAACATTTCTTCTTTTCTTTATTTAGTTTATTTATTATTTATTTTAGCTTATTTTATTATTTATTTTTATTTATATTAATTTTTTTATTTTTTGTTAGTTTACTTTATTTATTTTAAGTTTATTTATTTTAGTTTAGGTTTTTTATTTTAGTTTATTTTTTAGGTTTTGGTTTTGGTTTAGGTTTATTTTTAGTTGAGTTTTATTTTTATTTTATTTTTTTGTTTAGGTTTTATTTATTTTTTTAGGTTTAGGTTTAGGTTTATTTTTAGTTTATATTATTTTATTTAGTTTAGGGTTTAGGTTTAGTTTATTTTAGGTTTAGGTTTAGGTTTTATTTATTTTATTTTAGTTTATTTTATTTTAGGTTTAGGTATTTTTCTTAGTTTAGGGTTTAATTTTTAATTTTTATTTATTTCTAGGTTTTATTTTTAGGCTTATTTTTTAGGTTTAGGTTTTCTTTTAATTTTTATTATATTTTAGGTTTAGTTTTTTTTAAGTTTTTTATTTTTTTCAGTTTAGTTTAGGTTTTATTTTATTTTATTTTAGTTTGGTTTTTGTTTTTAATTTTCTTTTCCTTTTAGGTTTAGGTTTAGGTTTAGGTTTAAGTTTAGGTTTTAATTTATGTTTTTTTTCTAATTTTATTTTATTTTATTTTATTTTAGTTTAGGGTACACATTTTAAGGTTTAGGGTTTAGGGTTTAGGGTTTTAGGGTTTAGGGTTTAGGGTTTAGGTTTATGGTTTTTATAGTTTAGGGTTTAGGGTTTAGGCCTTATGGTTAGGGTTCAAATTTTAGTTTAGGGTTTAGGGTTTTTGGTTTTTTTTATAACAGAGAATAAATATAGATTCAACATTTCTTCTTTTATTTTATTTTTATTTATTTTTTTTATTTATTTTAGTTTATTTTATTTTTTTATTTTATTTATGTTTATTTTATTTTTAATTTTTTTAGTTTATTTATTTTAGATTCATTTATTTTAGTTTAGGTTTTTTATTTTAGTTCATTTTGAGGTTTAGGTTTATTTTTAAATGACTTTAATTTTTATTTTATTTTTTAGGTTTAGGTTTTATATTTTATTTTTAGGTTTGGGTTTAGGTTTTTATTTTGTTTTATTTAGGTTTAGGTTTTAGGTTTATTTTTAGGTTTTATTTGTTTAGTTTAAGTTTAAGTTTATATTTAGTTTATTTTATTTTATTTAGTTTAGTGTTTAGGTTTAGTTTATTTTAGGTTTAGGTTTAGGTTTTATTTATTTAAGTTTAGCTTTAGTTTTTTTTTTTATTTTAGGTTTAGGTTTTTTCTTTTTTTAGTTTTGGGTTTAGGTTTTCTTTTTTATTTATTTTAGGTTTTTTTTTAGATTTAGGTTTTTATTTGTTTTTATTTTAGGTTTTTGTTAGGTTTATATTTTTTTTAATTTTACATTTAGTTTTAATTTTATTTTTATTTTTTATTCTTAGGTTTATTTTATTTTTTAGTATCGTTTAGGATTTTATTTATTTTATTTTAGTTTATTTTATTTAATTTTTAGGTTTAGGTTTGGGTTTTAGTTTAAGTTTTTATTTTATTTTATTTATTTATTTTAATTAGGTTTTTGCTTTATTTATTTATTTTATTTTAAGGGTTTAGGGTTTTATGGTTTAGGGTTTAAGGTTTAGGGTTTAGGCTTTTTAGCATTTATGTTTAAGGTTTAGGTTTTAGGTTTAGGGTTCAGGTTTTAGTTTAGGGTTTAGGGATTTTGTTTTCTTTTTAGCAGAGAACCAATTGAAATTAAACATTTTTTTCATTTCAATTTCATCAACCGAGTAACACACCAAGTTTTCTAAGACATAAGTGACGACATAGATAAAAAATGAGCACCCATAGAGGAAATCAAAAACCTGAGATAACTAGAACCATCTCTACTATGCAGACACAATTCCATAAGCACTAAATCGAATCGAGCATTCTTTAATTTCTCCAGTTTCCATCAGAACCACCCTGCTCTCTCGAGTAGTGGGATCCACCATCAGATCCCAGACCTCTCCCTTCGCCACCACTAGGGCTATAACCTCCGTCACTCCTCCCGCCTCCATAATTACCACTACTCCGACCACAACCTCCATATCTACCAGCACCTCTAGATCCCCCACCATCACTGCGATGATTGCTGCCTCCGCCTTCGCCTCCATCGCCAGATCTAAACTGAGCCTGGTTGACGGTGATGTTCCTACCGTCAAGGTTCTGCCCATTCTTAGGGTTTTGGTTTAGGGTTAGGTTTATTAGGTTTTAGGGTTTAGGTTTATTTTTTATTTATTTTAGTTTATTTTATTTTTTATTTTTATTTAGGTTTATTTTTTATTTTTATATTATTTAGTTTAGGTTTATTTATTTTAGTTTAGGTTTTTTTTAGTTTATTTTTTAGGTTTAGGTTTAGGTTTATGTTAATTTTTTATTTTTATTTTATTTTATTTTATTTAGGTTTAGAATTATTATTTTTAGGCTTATACTTAGGTTTTTATTTGATTTTTTTAGGTTTAGGTTTTAGGTTATTATTTTAGGTTTTTTTAGTTTAAGTTTAGGTTTATTTTTAGTTTATTTTATTTTATTTAGTTTAGGGATTATGTTTATTTTATTTTAGGTTCTGGTTTAGGTTTTATTTATTTTAGTTTAGTTTATTTTAGTTTATGTTTATGTTTATTTTATTTTGTTTATTTTAGGTTTATGTTTTTTTTCTAAATTTAGGGTCAAGGTTTTTATTTAGGGTTTTATGCCACCATCCTTCAAGATCTTTGATAGCAGCGGGAACCCACAATAACTCATTGCACACTTTAGAGCCAGCTGTTGCATCACTAGTGGCAGAAACACACTCCTCTTCCGCCTTTTCGTTAGTAGTCTATCAAGTGTTGCATTTGATTGGTACGTCGAACTGCCCAACGGTTCGGTGAGGACTTTTGCTAAGTTAGAGCACCACTTCATCAAGAGTTTTGCAATAGAGGGTGACTATATGTGACCTCATTTTAGAGAAATAGAAACTCAATGAGTCTCGTGTAGATTACATTCTCAGGTGGCACAACCTGAGTATGAAATGTGAACCACAGCTGCCCGAATAGCATGCCATTGAGATTCTTCTCAAGAATATCCATGGCCCGATCGCCTTCATGCTTAAGGGCTTTACCATCAAAATATTCAAGAAATTAATAAACAATGCAGCTAGCCTACAAGAGAAAGCCAAATAGTTGCCCTTTCCTGACCAATCATCTAGGCCCAAGCCGCAGAAGGTGTTTGAGAAGAAGGGAGGGATAATTGTGTCAGTAGACAGAGGGAAGCAGCCAGCCTGAGTTCAGAATGAGAGACTATGAGCTTAGCAGCCTCCTTTGCACCTCCTAATCCACCACCCTCACCATCATACTATAGCCACAACAACCATTTCCACCACCTCAGCAGCCTACCTAATAGCAATATTCATATCCATCGCCAGGTAGCTACTTTCCACCTACTCTTGCCTATAGATTGAATATGCCATATTCATTCAAGAGGGAGGTAATTAGGAAAATCTTTAAGAATCTCTTAAAGCAACCTGACTTTCAATTACCAGAGCCTATGATGCCAGAGGAAGTGGGCAAGAGTGCCTAGCTATGCCCATACCACCGCATGTTAGGCCATGTCTTAGAGGATTGTATCACTTTTAAGGATTAGCTTGAGCTCAGCTACAAGTTGAGAGCCATAGTTATCCATAAGGAATACCTATTAGAACAACCATCTAGTAATGTTAGAGTAATCCTTGGGGATACTTGCGATCCGCTTAAGACAAAAGAAGGTTAGGATATCTCCCTATCTCGAACCTCTATGAAGATCATTTCCAAGATCAAGAAGCTTTACTTTTAAGTGGCTGAAGTAGCTCAAACCTCCAAAACCAAGGAAGGTTTGCTAGTTGAAAAAGACAACTCGGGGAGGGTGACAGCCCAGCAGTAGCAGTAGCTCACCATACTTGCCCAAGATAGTCCACTAGTGTAGCCACCGTCCGAGTCCAGTACCCTCTCCACCGTTGCAGCTATGACTCCTCTACTAGCTCCTCTTCTGCCAACAATAGCATTGTATATGCGGATAAGGGCACTAAATCCCTTACTTCGCTTACTTTACTTAATTTCTATCATGTACCTCCACCCAAAAAGAAATTAATGAAGAAAGCTGATTCTACTTATATATTGTCTACTTCTCATGCTCTTGATTTTATTCATATTGAAAGCTCTCCGAATCTAAATAAAAAAAATAGCTTTAGTAGTTCCAGTCATTTGCATTCTAATTCATAGTTAGACAATCCTTCTCTGAATTAATCGATTTTACCTCTTAAGATTGAATTGGAGTCAACTGACTCTAAGGATCCCATAGGAGAAGTTGTAGGTATGCCTGATGAGAAAGTAGAACTTTCCACAAGCCATCATTCCAAAAGTCACTGAAGTCAACCTATGTAGTGGTAAAGTTCTACCTCCTAGGGATGCACCTTAGGATAATGGTAAGTAAGTCATTAATTCTAGTGAGTAGATAGCCCCTCCATAGGATGATCCACCCATGGATATGCTTGTAGAGGACCAAGCCAGAGTTGATTATAATGTCTTAACTCACCTTAGAAAGTTTCTAGCTATGTTAATCATATATGATGCCCTTTTCTTATCCAAAGTGATGAGGGAATTTCTAATCAAGGCCATACTTGATTTAGAGATATATATAGCTTAGCTGACCGCTACTAAAGAGGAGGCATGCCACTCAAAGGACATCTTAGGAGTTACATTCAGTGATGAAGACTTACTCCTAAGGGATGATCGTGCATCACCTCTTTACATTACAGGTGATGTTGGTAGATATAGGCTATCCAGAGTTCTAGTTGATCTAAGTGTATTAGTCAATATTATGAGTCTAAGAACCCTTTCCTACTTGAAGATCTACATTTCTAAACCCTAGAAAGAATGCATGATGTTGAGAGGATTCAATGATCAAGATTATAGGGCCTTGTGGTGTTTATTTTTTGATGTATAGGGGGGACACCACATAGATCGTAGAGGGGTACTTTTTGAGGTGATGGGGTACAACATTAAAGTATGATATACTATCTCAAAAGATAGAGGAATAACCCTACAATGGACCTAATCACGTAATAAGACTCCTAAGGCATGATGAGTCTTCGAATGTACTAGAGATTTTTCCCAAACTTTACATGGATGAATAAAGCAAGGTTTATATTAAACTTGGTTCTTAAGTTCCCTATGGAGGCAAGCCTCCATAGTTAATTACATCTTAAGAAATGAAATTTTTTAAGAATATTCTCAATTAAAGTAGACAATTATTATCTCTAAACATTTCAAGGTTAGACTATCAAAGGATTGGTTGTATTTGGAAAATCAATTGGGAAAGTTCAAAGAGAAGACTTATTTGGAATCCAAATGAAATAAGTAAGAAATTCTCATGATACTAGGAAGCCTAGTAAGCATTCCAATATATCATATAGTTGGGCTTTATAATTTTGAAGTTGAGAAGATTTAAATGTTTTGAGTTGAAATTTAATTAGATTACTAGGGCTTATAATCCACCAACACAAGATTGTGGAATACCTAATAGGTGAGGATTTATGCTCGTAGATAGAAGGAAATAGCTATCTCAGAACCTAAATCTAGGGAGCTTTAGTATGAGCTAAATCATAACTTAAATCTAAGCGATAGGTGGACATAAGGGTTTACCTCCATAAGAGAATAAATTATCAGACTTATAAACGAGTGGCCGCCTAACTCCTCCTATGATTTTAAAACCATGTAGTATGGTCTTCTGAACTGGAAGATAGCTAGGGTAGTTATTTAATTAGAAAGAGACTAAAGTCCTATACACACTCCCTAAGTGACTAGAGCATAAGTGGTATGAGCATATGACTTAATCTATAGAGGTAAAATCTTTTTAAATTTTATTATATTTTAGACACAATATTTTGATAGAGGCTTATGGATTTCTTATGCCTAAATGCATGATGAAATAGGTTATGGGTCAAATTAGCTAGAAGAAGGTGTTCTCCTCCACATGGGATGCCCTCACAAGTCAAGCATTCCTTTATCATGCAAGTATGGAGATCATTCATATTCAAGAGAGAAAGAATATGCATGCATGAGGTGAAACATACAATCATACAGCTAAGGGGATGCTAAATCTTTTAATTATATTATTTATGTCTTAGGCTTTATGATGAGCTTATGAGTTATTTATAATTTAATTATGAGTGATTAGTTGGGTAGAAAAGTTATTTTTATCCTAAGAGCCTAATCATGTCTAAGCCACATATTAAAGCATTAATCATTTAAGAAACTATGGAAAGCATGCCGTCTTGATGCACCATGTAAACATAACATCAAACAATTATATGAACTATCATAAAAGAATAAAATCCTAGTGCGGTTAGTACAAAAGAGAGAAAAGATGGGTAGCCGAGCTATACCCTTATACAACCTCTAATATGAAAGAATAATTATAATTATATTAAATGCTATGTGGCTTTTCTTTCATCATATCTCCATTTTTTATTTGGTTCTTTCTTTTATTTGGATGGTGCTTGCTTCAAAGGAATCACAGGGCACCCTAGGACAAAGCCTTATGGCCACTGCTCATCCTAATCCCCCATAGCACTAATCCTAATTGTTATTTAAAAAATTACATTTATGTTTGGAAAGTAAATTTAACTACACCTGCAAAATAGAGGTTAGCTAAATATACATATACTCCCAAGCAATTGTATTTATAAATTGGACTTAGCACCCTACACAAGGGTAACTAAGCCCACATGTCCTAACTTGGATTATGCTTAAAGATTTAAGCAACCTACAAAAAAAGCATTTACATTTATTTTTAAGCATCCCTTAAGCATAATCCCCTGCAAAAAATATGATTAGGTTAATATTGGCCTATCATCCAATCTATAAAACATACACCCTAACATCCAATCTATAGTAATACATCATAAAATAAAACATACATCGCATTATACATCATCCTAACTTAGAGCTAGAAGTGGTTTCTTAATTCTAATGTGTGTATTAAGGCTTGTGTGGTAAGTCTTGTTAGGCATTAGTGTTTTATTTTCTAAGTGTAGAAGGATTTAATTTACATAGAAGGTTGATTTCACTTGAAGTAGTTTTATTGATTTGAGAATTTTAATTTGTGTTTTCTTTTGTTTCATTTCATTACACTTAGCAACTAAGTGTTATAAAGAGAGGAAAAGAGGATTGCCCCCTTTCATCCCTACCTTAAGTCACTTTATAAAGTATATTAATTTAATTTAGTTCTCTTTAGTGAATGGCTTATTAAATGACTTAATTAATCCTAAGTTTAGGTTCACTTCAAATAATCCTATTCAAAATGAAAGGCATCTTAAGATTAAGTTAATTGAATTACTACCTTTGAAACAAGCATATGATTTAATCCTAAGTGTATCTATACATGCAACATATTTTATAACACTTAAATGATGAATGTATGAGTGTATGTTTAGAATTTATATTTTATTTGATTGAATTATTTAAACATATTAATTTAAAACTTTATCCAAATTCTTATATAGAAAGGAGATAAAAATGACATTAAATAGGCATATGTCATTGTTAAACCAGGGAAGTGAGATAACCAAATGGCCTCTTTGGAGCTAGCTAAAGCCTCGTATTCTCGGGATGTCCATACTATATAACCATTTACATTCAAACATATGTAAATTCATATACATGAACATAGGAAGTAAGTTCTAAATCATATGGATAATCAATTCAACCACTTAGTCAATTATGAATGCTTGTAATTTTAATATAAAATGGTATTTTCATTCTTTAATCACATATGCATATTCATGTACAAAGATATAGGAAAGTACGTGTCATTGTTAAAGCAGGGAAGTGAGGTAATCAAATGACCTCCTTGGGGCTAACTAAATCCTTGTATTCTCGAGATGCCTAGACTATATACTTGCTTATCTTGGACACACATGGATGTATACATAAATGAGGGATAGAAAACCAAAGATTATATTTTGTTTTGATTGAATCATTTATATATATGAATTAAAGCTCTATCAAAATTCTAATGTTGAAATACATAAGAATGAACTCAAATGGGTATGTGCCGTTATTAAACCAGGGAAGCGAGGTAATCAAATGTCCTCATTGGGGCTAGCTAAAGCCTCGTGTTCCTGGGATGTCTAGACTATATACCCATTATCATTCAATCTTATATAAATCAACACATTAATAGAGAAAAGAGAACTCAACATTCATACACTTATGCTATAAGCACATGCATTTCTTATGTATTTATAACTAGCATCATAACACATATTAATATTCATTTATAAGCTTTTGAAAAATACATTTTGATTTAATAGTAATTATAGCCATGCATATATTAAATTAAATCAACACATGAAAGCTTACCTGAAAGAAATCCATTTTATTTTACTTGATTTTGAAAAGATGGATGCATGAATTCAAATGACATACCAAATTTAACATGATTGGAAAGAGGACAATCTAATATAAGCATGTGATTCATTCAACCAAACTAGTTCTTAAGGACAATAAAATCAAATAAGATTATTTAAAGCAAACCAAAGCTTTTTTTTATTAATTAAGTTTTGGATTTGATTTGATTTAAAGAGGTGAAGAGAAATCATCACTTGTTGTTTTAAACCCATTCCTACATTAGTGATTTGATTTAATTTAAGGAAATATAATTAAGTTAATTTTATAGGTTAATTAAGTAGAACCCTTAATTAGATGAATTAATTATCCATACCTATGTCAGCTTGAAGTAATTAATTAAATAATTATGAGCCAACATGATATTCATTGAAAATAAACTTATAATGATCCTAGGAAATAAAAGAGGCATAATGCAATTGGCTCATGATTAAATGTTAATTAGATTAAGATACTTGATTAATTACTCTTATGGTTTTCCCACACATGTGGACTAACCATAATTTTATTAAACTCTTTTAGGTTATTAAACACCTAAAGATCTACCATTAAGCCCACAGCTTAATAGGATTAAATTAGATTATTCTAGCAGCTCTAATCATGACCGTCCATTTTGATCATGCAGAACGAACAGTGCGTGATCTAACATCATGTGAGTGAGGGAGAACAGAGTTCATTTTCCATTATTAACATGATCCAAGCATACCCGAGCTTGGATCAACTCCAAAAGGATCTCATACCTTCATGACATCATTCGGAGGGGATCAAATAATAAATATCACATGAGATGCAAGTTTTCTTCAAAAATATCCAACCCATTTTCTCTTAAGAATTAGTTTTGGAAGCATACCTCACTAGTGCTCAAGACTGTTAGCTTGAATGATTGAGGAAGCTTCATCTAGTGGAGACAAAGGCCTATTGAGTAGCAATTGGATCAATTCATTGATGTTTGCTCAGAAGGCCACAAATTGATGATTTAGAGCTTAGCTTTGATTGAAGTCCCACCTTCGGTGCTTGGGAAGCTTGGGAGATGATTTTTTCTTGCTTGATGAGGCATAGGGAAGGTGCGTGCAAAGTAAATTTGAGTTTGATGGAGAAATGGGGAAGTTAGGTTAGAAATTAGGAGTGTCCTATTTCAGGATGGATGAGAATGGCATTTTTTTATCGAGGAATGAGCTTAAGAGCTTAGAGAATGGCTCTAACAGATTATCTTGGGTAGCTAGGGCTCTGAAGAATGATTTTTGTGTGTGTTTGAGTGGAAATGAGGGAGTGTATACCCCCTTTCATCTTGATCAGACAGTTAGATCTTGTTTGGCTTCTAGTGGCTGCCTGGCCATCTCAGGGTGTCGTGGGTGGTAGGGAGAACGTGAGCTGGCTCAGCTTGGTTGGTTAAAGGTGTGGAGGTGGCTGCTAAGGAGTAATCATGGGTGTCCTATGAGTTTCTAATACTCTAATGGAGAGAGTGAGGTGATTTCACCTCCTATAGGTCATGACCCACCCAACCACCCCTTGGGTCAAGTTGGGCAATGTCCTAGGTGGACCATTGGGAGAGTACCAAGTGGCCAAGGAATGGAAATGACCACTTACATGGTTGATTTGTCTCATGTGATGCCCTTGACCCAAGGGTTGAATTATCATTTGAGATTGGATTTGATTTAGGCAAATTTGAAATGAGCCAAAAGGGGTTAGCCCAAATTTCAAGTAAATTGGAGTTGATTTGGTTTGGTTTGGCTCAATTTAACTCATTTAGGTCAAATTGGGTTAGGTTGGGTCAAGTTGACTAATTGGCCAAATCAAGTCAAACTAAGGGTTGGGTCAAGTTCAATTGGTTTGGTTTAGTTTGGCTTAGATTTGAATTTGGCTCATTTGAATTCATTTGGGTCAAATGGGTTATGTTGACCAATTTGACCAAATTGGCCAAATTGGCTTAGGTTGGGTGTTTGTTTGGGTTTAGTTGACCAATTAAAGATAATTGTAGGCTTTGGTTTCAATTAATTTGGATTTGTTTTTGATTTAGGCCAACCTAAACCTTTAGGTCAATTTGTGCTAAGTAGGTCAATTGGGTTCAATTGGGTCTAATCATGGCTTTGGTCAAGTTCAACAATCAATTTGGAATAAACTTGACCCATTGATTGCAATCAATTTGGTTTATATTTTGATTCGACCTAATTTGGTCTTTTAGGTCAATTTTGGTCAACCTGGGTTAAGAGGGATAATTGGATTTGGTTTGACTCAATTGAAGGTCATGTCATATTCAAATATTCATTTTGATTTGGTATGAGTCATTAGTTTAAAAGGATTTAACTTTGGTTGTCATTTGGCTAGTTTGGGTTCATATGGGTTAAGGGATTGACTTGGTCAAATGACCAAGTTGAGTTGATTTGACCATATATGATAATTGAGGGTGATCAATAATCATGATGGAAGGTTTTGATGGGATTGGTTCATTCCAATTTGGGTAGGATTAAAACTTGGCTCAAATAGGTTAAATTGGGCACTTTGGGTCAAGTGGGCCAATTGGGTTTAGTTGGCTTGATTTTGGATTGTGTTTGCTGTAGTTGAGTTTATTTATAGATTTGGGTTTGATATATAAATTCAATTGCAATTGGCTTGGGTTCAAATGAGTTTTGGTTCATTTGAATATTTCAAGTCAATTGGGTTAAGTTGGGTTTGACTTGGGTTGATTTTGGTCTGGCATGATGATTGTTGATTTCATTTTTATTTGTGAATAATATTGAAGGTATGATTGATTCATGAAAAAATCAATTGAATTTGAGTTTTTGATTGAAGGAATTTGGCTAAGTTCGTGGAGTTGGGTCATGTGGCATAAGTTCAGATTTTGATTTGGTTTGATTTAGCTTTGATGATTTAAATGTATATTTCATTTAAATTTTTGAAGATGATTAAAAATATGATTTATTTGTGAGAAAATCAATTGAGTTTGACTTGATTTGGATTAATATTTGGCTAAGTCCATGGGATATGTCATATGGCTTAGGAAGAGTTTTGATTTAATTTGATTTAGTTTGATTTAGTTTTGATCATTTGAATGTAGATTTGATTTATATTTAGGAAGATGATTGAAGATATGAATTGATTATGAGAAAATCAATTAATTTTGGATTGATTTGGATTAGGATTTGGCTAAGTCCATGGGATAGGTCTTATGGCTTAGGAAGGGTTTCAAGTTTGGATTTGATCATAGGATTCAATCAATTGGTTTTGGAATTTGGATTTAGATTTGGATTTGAATTTGAATTTGATGTTTGAATTGAACTTGAGGTTTGGTTTGAGATGGTAACATGAATTGGATTTGGGTTGAAGGGTAGGTGGATTATCCTAATCCCTAAGGCATTACCTAATCATATGGTTAACCCTTCTAAGTCTTTAGGCTTAGGTTAAGTGTTTACCTAATTGTTAAAAGTGTCTTATGACTAAGGAATTCTTTGTCTCTAGAAGTGCCCTAAGTTTAAGATTGGAAAATTGAATCCGCACTGCAAAAGTGTGGTCAACAGGCCTTAGGCTTCATAGTGTTGCCCTTGGAGATAGATGATCAGAAGACCAAAGCCAAGTTTCACATTATAGACTTGGATACATCCTTCAATGCTTTGCTTGGTAGACCACGGTTACATTAGAACAACATAATTCCATACTCTCTACATCAGTGTATGAAGTTTGTGAGAGGTGGGATCGTCTAATGTGGCAAAGGAGATCTCAAGCCATTTACAGTTCACGAGGTCAGCATATATGAGGATGCGGCTTACTACCTCCTTCAAAATCAATAATTCTATTCTCATGAACTTGGCTAAAGTTTAAAAATAAAAGAAAAAGATAAAGAAATAGAAAAGGAAAGAGAAAAAGAAAAGAAATGAGAAAATGAAAAAGAAAATAAAAGGGAGAGAAAATAGATTTGGAGTTGGAAGTGGAGCCTGACATTAGATTCCACCCACAATTCATTACTCCATTCAAACATATGGGTACGACGACCTAACCTCCACCAGACAGATGAAAAGGCCAGTTCAGAGGTAGTCCTAGGGTTGGAAATCCTCCTTGTTGGCCACCCAATAGAAGATATGTCCTAGCTACCAAGAGTACACCTACTATCCATATAGACTTAGAATCTAGTTCATAGGATGAGTCTTATATGGTTAGCACACCAGCCAGCTCTTCTTAGCAGTAGATTCCCTTGGAGGTGACACTTAAGCCAGATAATAATGAAGACTGGGCTCCAAAACAAAGCATAAGTGTTTTCAATTCTATATGTGAAATAGTTAGGCATCAGTTGGGAACCTTAGCTCTAACCCCACTTTCCTCTCAAAAAGTAGGGGGTTTGGTAGTTTAGGAAGCCCCTAAGTCATCAACAGGTGTGAAGACTCAGAGGTTCTTTCTAGGAGCATCATCCTCAAGTCAAGAAGTTGATGTAGAACTTGAGGATGATTCATATAAAGGTTTAATAGAATTACCTTTTGATTGGTACTGGCCTTGTGTTCATAATTTCGCAAAGAAAGGGTGAATCCCACATACTTGGTCAAAGTGCAGGTCAGACTACTTTGAAAGAAATTGGAAGAATAAATGCAAAAGCTCTCAATCAAGATTGGGACTAGGAATCATTATAGTGGATCTAGTCGATGATGACGATTACTACTTAGTCATCACCTATCATTTAGAATCTGATAAGTTCTTTTCAAATCACATTAACTCATATGAGGAGCTATTCTTAAAAACTTCAGATGATCCAGATGATTATAAAGTCAAAGATACACCGCCAAATTTTGAAGAAGAGATCAAGTCAACCATCAATGAGCTCAAGGAAATCAACTTAGGAATTGAAGAAGATCCAAGCATGACATACATCAGTTCTTTTTTGAATGAAATTGAAACCAATGACTTAGTTAGGCTATTGACTGAGTTTAAGAACTGCTTTGTATTGAGTTATGAAGTGATGCTTGGATTGGCTCCTTACATAGCGGTTCATAAACTAGTAGTAGTGCCTACTACTAACCCTATCAAGCAAGCTCCTAGATGCATGCAATTAGACATAAAATATTAGGTCATTTATGAAGTTAAAAAATTGATCGATGTGGGCTTCATTTGGTAAAAAAAAATACCCTAATTGGCTAGCCAGTGTTGTCCTAGTTAAGAAAAAGAATGGCAAATTCACATATGCATCGATTTGAGGAATTTAAATAAGGGATGTACAAAATATGAATTTCCATTACTAATCCTAGTGCTGATGGTGGACATTGCCTCATCTCATGAATGCCTCATCTCAATATAACCAAATAAAGATTTCCCTTGAAGATGAAAGAAACACTACTTTTAGAACACCCGATCAGAATTTATTGTTATAAGATTATGCCTTTCAGCCTTAAACATGTTGGTGCTACATACCAGGGGGCTATGACTAGAATCTTCGATGAACTCATTCATCATCAAGTTGAGTGCTATGTCGATGATCTCATGGTTAAAAGTTGAGAAAAGGAAGACCATTTCTTTAACTTGAGAGTAGTTTTATTTAACTCAAGTAACGGGATCCTCCATCATCTCTCTGATCACTCCCTCCGCCACCACCATGGTTGTAACCTCCATCGCTTCTCTCACCTCCATGACCACCACTACTTCGACCACCACCTCCATATCCATCAGCACCTCCAGATCCCCCACCACCATTATGATAATCGTCGCATCTGGCTTCACCTCCAGTGCAAGATCTAGATTGAGCCTACTTGATGGTGATGTTCTTGCCATCAAGGTAATGCCCATTCTTAGCATTTAGTGTTAGTTTAGGGTTTAGGGTTGAAGGTTTAGGGCTTAGGGTTTTGGGTTTAGGGATTATAATTTAGTGTTTTAGGGTTTAGGGTATTAAGATTTAGGGTTCACGGTTAGAGTTTAGGGTTTAGTGTTTAGGCATTAAGGTTTAGATGTTTAAGGGTTTAGGGTTTAAAGTTTAGGGTTTATGGCTAGCTTAGGATTTAGGGTTACTTTAAGGTTTAAGGTTTAAGCTTTAGGGTTTAGTTTTTTTAGGGATTAGGGTTTAGTGTTAGTTTAGAGTTTAGGGTTAGTTTAGGGTTTAGGTTTTGATTTTAGGTATGGTTTAGTTTAGGTTGAGTTTAGGGTTTAGGGTTTAGTATTTTTTATGATTTAGGGTGTAGGGTTGTCGGCTTAGTGTAGAAGATTTATGGTTTAAGGTTTAGGGTTAGTTTTAGGGTTTAGGGTTCAGGGATTAGGATTTAGGGTTTAGGGTTTAGGGATTAGGGTATTTTAATTATAAAAAGAAACTAAGTAAAATGGTATGTTTAGGTTTATTTAGTTTATTTTTTTATTTTAGTTTATTTTATTTTTTATTTTTATTTAGGTTTTCTTTTATTTTTTATAGTTTAGTTCATTTATTTTAGGTTTATTTATTTTAGTTTAGGTTTTTATTTTGGTAGATTTTTTAAGTTTAATTTAGGTTTATTTTTATTTTTTAGTTTAGTTTTATTTTTATTTTACTTTTTAGGTGTAAGTATTATTTTATATTTTTAGCTTTAGGTATAGGTCTACATTTTCTTTTTTTTAGATTTAAGTTTCACGTTTTTATTTTAGGATTATTTTATGTTTTATTTTTTTTATTTTAGGTTTAGGTTTATTTTTAGTTTATTCTATTTTATTTAGTTTAAGTTTAAGTTAATTTTAAGTTTAGGTTTAGGTTTAGGTTTAGGTTTAGTTTATTTTTGTTTAGGTTTAGGTTTATTTTATTTTTATTTTAGGTATAAGTTTTATTTAGTTTAGGTTTTAGGTTTTATTTTTAGGTTTATTATTTAGGTTTAAGTTTTTGTTTAATTTTTATTTTATTTTATTTTAGGCTTATTTTATTTATATTTTAGGTTTAGTTTTTATTTTATTTAGGTTTTTTATTTTTTTAGTTTGGTTTAGGTTTCTATTTATTTTATATTTGTTTATCTTTTTTTTCTTTTTAGGTTTAGGTTTAGGTTTAGGTTTTAGTTAATGTTTTTACTTTATTTTATTTATTTATTTTATTTTATTTTAAATTTTATTTTATTTTATTTTTATGTTTTATTTAGTCTAGGTTTAGCTTTTTAGCTTTTTAGCTTTTTAGGATTTAGGGTTTAGGGTTTAGGATTTAGAGTTTATGGTTTAGGATTTAGAGTTTAGGGTTTAGGGTTTAGGGTTTAGTGTTTGGGGTTTAGGGTTTAGGGTTTAGGGTTGTAGGTTTTAGGGTTTAGGATTTAGGTTTTAAGGTTTAGGGTTTAGCATTTAGGGTTTTAGGGTTTAGGGTTTAGGGTTTAGGGTTTAGGTTTAGTTTAGGAGTTTAGGTTCAGATATAGGTTAGGATTCAGGGTTAGTTGGAGGTTTAAGTTTAGGGTGGAGTTTGGTTTAAGTTTATGATTTTAGGGTTTAGGGTTTAGGATTTAGGGTTTAGGGTTTATGATTTACGGTTTAGGGTATAGGGTTTTTTAGGGTTTAAGGTTTAGGGTTTAGGGTTTAGAGTTAGTTTTAGGGTTTAGAGTTTAGGGTTTAGGGTTTATGGTTTTACTTTCTTAAATTAAACCCGAGATTAGGTTTTATTTATTTTATTTAGTTTAGTTTTAATGCAGTAAGGTTTAAACAGGTTTAGGGTTTTTAGGGTTTAGGGTTTAGGGTTTGGGGTGGTAGGTTTAGGGTTTAGGGTTACTTTGAGTTTAGGGTTTAGGATTTAGGGTTTAGGGTTATTTTTATTTAGCCTTATTTTTTTTATTTAGTGTAGTTTATTTATTTTAGCTTTCTCTATTTTAGTTTAGGTTTTTTATTTTAATTTATTTTTTAGGTTTAGGTTTATCTTTAGGTTTATTTTTTAGTTGAGTTTTATTTTTATTTAATGTTTTAGGTTTAAGTTTATTTTTTAGTTGAGTTTTATTTTTATTTAATGTTTAGGTTTAGGTTTTTAGGTTTTTAGGGTTTAGGATTTATAATTTTAGGGTTTATGGTTTTACGATTTTAGGGTTTAGTGTTTAGGGTTAAGGTTTAGGCTTTAGTCTTTAAGCTCTAGGGTTTAGTATTTTTAGGGTTTAGGGTTTTTTGTTTGGGTTTTAGGGTTTTAGGGTTTAGGGTTAAGGGTTTAGGGTTGTAGGTTTAAGGTCTAGGGTTCAGGGTTTTGGGTTTAGGGTTTAGGGATTAGAGTTTTTGGTTTTTGGTTTAGGATTTTAGGGTTTAGGGTTTAGGGTTATAGGTTTAGTGTTTAGAGTTTAGAGTTTAGGGTTAGTTTTAGAGTTTAGTGTTTAGGTTTATGTTTTTTTTTGTTTATTATTATTATTATTATTATTATTATTATTATTATTATTTTATCTATTTTTAAAATTAAGTAAACTAGTAAGTTTAGGCTTATTTTATTTATTAATTTTTTTATTTTACTTTATTTTATTTTTTATTTTGATTTTAGTTTATTTTTATTTTTATTTAGTTTAGTTTATTTATTTTAGGTTTATTTAGTTTAGTTTGGGTTTTTTATTTTAGTTTATTATTTAGGTTTAGGTTTCATTTATTTTGGTCTAGTTTATTTTAGTTTAGGTTTAGGTTTAATTTATTTGTATCTTAGGTTTAGGTTTTTTTTTTAGTTTAGGGTTTAGGTTTTTTATATATATATTTTTAGGTTTTATTTTAATGTTTATTATTTAGGTTTAGGTTTTTATTTAGTTTTTATTTTATTTTATTTTAGGTTTATTTTATTTTTATTTTAGGTTTAATTTTTAATTTATTTAGGTTTTTAATTTTTTAGTCTAATTTAGGTAATATTTATTATGTTTTTGTTTAGTTTTTATTTTTTATTTTATTTTCTTTTTAGGTTTAGGTTTAGGTTTAGGTTTTAGTTTATGGTCTTTTTGTTTTTTATTTATTTTGGATTATGTTTTTTTTATTTATTTTATTTTTAGATTTTATTTAATTTAGGTTTAGGTTTTTAGGTTTTTGGGGTTTAGGGTTTAAGGATTAGGGATTAGGGTTTAGGGTTTAGGGTTTGGAGTTTATGGTTTAGGGTTTAGGCTTTAGGGTTTACGGTTTAGGGCTTAGGGTTTAGGGTTTAGGGTTTAGGGTTTAAGGTTGTAGGTTTAGGGATCATGGTTTTTTTGTTTTGTTTTTTTTTTTCTATTTTTCATTTTTTTAATATTAAGTAAACTAGTAGGTTTAGGTTTATTTAGCTTATTTAGTTTTATTTTTGAGTTATTTTAGTTTATTTTATTTTTTATTTTTATTTAGTTTAGTTTTTTTTATTTCAGGTTTGTTTATTTTAGTTTATTTTTTAGCTTTAGCTTTAGGTTAAGGTTTATTTTCTAGATTAGTTTTATTTTTATTTTATTTTTTAGCTTTAGGTTTTATTTTTTTTTTAGGTTTAGGTTTAGGATTTTATTATATTTTCCTAGGTTTAGATTTTAGGTTTTTATTTTAGGTTTATTTTTATGTCTTATTTTTAGTTTATTTTATTTTAGTTAGTTTATGGTTTAGGTTTAGTTTAGTTTATGTTTAGATTTTATTTATTGTAGTTTAGTTTATTTTAGTTTAGGTTTAGATTTATTTTATTTTGTTTTTTTTAGGTTTAGGTTTTTTTTAGTTTAGTGTTTTGGTTTTATTTTTTATTTATTCTTAAGTTTTATTTTCAGGCTTATTTTTAGGTTTAGGTTTTTATTTAATTTTTATTTTATTTTATTTTATTTAAGTTTATTTTACTTTTTAATTTAATTTAGGTTTTTATTTATGTTATTCTAGTTTAGTTTTTATTTTTATTTTATTTTATTTTTAGGTTTAGGTTTAGGTTTAGGTTTAGGTTTATATTTTAGTTTAGGTTTTTATTATTTTTTAATTTAAGTTTAGTTTATATAAGTTTAGGTTTTTTTTATTTATTTTAGATTTAGGCTTGATTTAGTTTAGGTTTAGGTTCTTAGGCTTTTAGTGTTTAAGATTTAGGGTTTGGGGTTTAGGGTTTATGGTTGAGGGTTTTGGGTTTTGGGTTTTGGGTTTAGGGTTGTAAGTTTTAGGGTTTAGGGTTTAAGTTCAGGGTTTTAGGGTTTAGGGTTTAGGATTTAAGGTTTAGGGTTGTAGGTTTAGGGTTTAGAGTTGAAAGTTTAGGTATAGTTTTAGGGTTTTGGGTTTAGGGTTAGAGTTTTATTTTTATTTTTATTCATTATTATTTTTATTTTTATTTTTTTTAATTAAGTAAACTGGTAGGTTTAGGTTTATTTAGTTTATTTTTTTATTTATTTTAGTAAATTTTATTTTTTTAATTTGATTTAGGTTTATTTTTATTTTTTAGTTTATTTTATTTATTTTAAATTTATTTATTTTAGTTTAGGTTTTTCATTTTAGTTTAGTTTTTAGGTTTAGGTTTAGGTTCATTTTTTAGTTTAGTTATATTTTTATTTAATTTTTATGTTTCGATTTTATTTTTAATTTTTAGGTTTAGGCTTAGGTTCTTATTTTATTTATTTGGGTGTAGGTTCTAGGTTTTTATTTTAGGTTTATTTTTAGCTTTAGGTTTACTTTTAGTTTATTTTATTTTATCTAGTTTAGGTTTAGGTTTTATTTATTTTAGTTTAATTTATTTTAGTTTAGGTTTAGATTTATTTTATTTTTATTTTAGGTTTAGGTTTTTTTTTAGTTTAGGGTTTAGGTTATTTTTAAGTTTAGGGTTTAGGTTTTATTTTTACGTTTATTTTTTAGGTTTAGGTTTTTATTTAGTTTTTATTTTATTATATTTTAAGTTTATTTTATTTTTATTTTAGGTTTTATTTTTATCTTATTCAGATTTTTTATTTTTTAGTTTACTTTAGGTTTTTATTTATTTTATTTCATTTTAGTTTTTATTTTATTTATTTTTTTAAGGTCTAGGTTTATGTTTAGATTTACGTTCAGGTTTTAGATTATGTTTTTATTATTATTTTTATTATTTTTATTTTATTTTGGTTTTGGTTTATTTATTTATTTTATTTTTAGGTTTTATTTAGTTTAGATTTAGATTTTTTTAGATTTTTTGGGTTTAGGGTTATAGATTTTAGGGCATAGGGTATATGATTTTGGGTTTAGGGTTTTAGGGTTTAGGGTTTAGGGTTTAGGGTTTAGGGTTTAGGGTTTAGTGTTTTTTTATTTATCTTTATTTTTTTAATTTTTAATTTTTTTAAATTAACTAAACTTGTAGGTTTAGGTTTATTTAGTTTGTTTAGTTATTTATTTATTTATTTTACTTTGTTTTATTTTTTATTTTATATTTAAGTTTATTTTTATTTTTATTTAGTTTAGTCTATTTATGTTAGGTTTATTTATTTTAGTTCTTTTAGCTTTTGGTTTAGGTTTAGGTCTATTTTTTAGTTTAGTTTAATTTTTTTTATCTTTTAGGTTTAGGTTTCATTTTTTATTTTTAGGTTTAGGTTTAGGTTTTTATTTTATTTTTTTAGGTTTAGGTTTTAGGTTTTGATTTTTGGTCTATTTTTAGGTATTATTTTTTTACTTTAGGTTTAGGTTTATTTTTAGTTTATTTTATTTTATTTAGTTTAGGGTTTAGGTTAAGTTTATTTTAGGTTTAGGTTTAGGTTTTATTTATTTTAGTTTATGTTTATGTTTGTTTTATTTTGTTTATTTTAGGTTTAGGTTGTTTTTTGTAGTTTAGGGTTTAGGTTTTTTGTTTATTTATTTTTAGGTTTTATTTTCAGGTTTATTTTCTAGGTTTTGGTTTTTATTTATTTTTTATTTTATTTAGAGTTTTGTGCCATCATCCTTCAAGATCTTTGAAGGCAGTGGGAACCCGCGATAACACATTGAACACTTTAGAGATTGTAACACTGGCGAACACACTCCTTTTCCACCTTTTTGTTTGTAGTCTCTGAGGTGTTGCATTTGATTGGTATGCTAAAGTACCCAATGGTTCGGTGAAGACTTTTGTTGAGTTGATGCACCTCTTCATCAAGAGCTTTGCTGGAGCTCAGTAGAGGGTGACTGTAGGCGACCTCATTGTAGAGAAACAAAAACTCAATGAGTCCCTTGTTGACTACATTCTCAGGTGGCGCAACCTGAGCATGAAATGCGAATCATAATTGTCTGAACATCATGCCATTAAAATTCTACTCAAGAATATCCATGGCCCAATCACCTTCATGCTTAAGGGTTTTACCATCAAAACATTCAAGAAATTAATCAACAAGGCCGCTAGCCTACGAGAAGAAGCCAAGCATTTGTGCTTTCATAACCAATCGTCTAGGCCCAAGCCGCAGAAGGTGTTTGTGGTGAAATATTTTTTAAATTTCTAGGAGTAATACTTCCATCTTCAATCTATGTGGATAAAATGAAGATAGAAATATACTCATTTATGCATTTGGACACCGCATAGAGCCGTAGATGTTCTTATTAGGGTGATCAGGTATGACATTGAGGAGAGGTGTACTATCCTAAAAGATAGAAGTCACCACCCTATAATGGACCTAATTACCTCAATAAGGACTCCAAGGACAATGGGTCTGAATGTGTACTAGAGATTCTTCCCCTATATTATATGGAAAAGTAAAGCAAGGTTTATTTTAAATCGGATTCGTTAAGTTCCTTACAGGGGCAAGCCCCAATAGATTCATCCATAGCTGTAGTATAGAGAGTTAATGGCTTTCCTGGAATCAGGGAAGCCAAAATAGGAGGATTCATTAAATATCACTTTAGGTTTTCGAAGATACCTTAGCATTTTTCATCCCAAATAAATTTGGAATCTTTCTTTAGTAATGCTGCAAAGGGTTGACACCTTCCTGATAAATTTGACATGAATCTCCTTAGGTATGCAAGCCTTCCCTAGAATGATCTTAACTGTGTAAGACATTTAGGTGGCAGAATTTTGATAATAGCTTTTATCTTTTCTGGATCAATTTCTATCCCACGATGCCGCACTATGAACCCTAAGAATTTCCATGAAGTCACTCCAAAGGCACACTTCAGAGGATTCATGTTTAAGTTATAGTGGCACAATCATTGAAATATGACCCATAAATCATAAAAATGACCTTATTTTATTTTACTTTTAATGACTAAATCATCGATATAATATTCGACTTGATTATGAATCAAGTCATTAAATATTCTAGTCATAGCTCTTTGATAAGTAGTTCCAGCATTTTTGAGACCAAATGGCATGACCGTAAATGAAAATCCCTATTGGAGTTCAACGCCGTATGCTTTTCATCTTCTAGGGACATCTTAATTTGATTATAACCAGATGATTCATCCATAAATGAAAAGATCTCATGCTAGGAGGCTATGCTGACCATGAGTTCGGGTATAGGCAAAGGGAACTCATCTTGGGGCAAGCCTTATTTAGGTCTCTAAAGTCAAGCAGATGCATATTTAACCATTTTTCTTCTTTATTGGAACTATGTTGGCTACCAAATTAGGGTATTATTCATCTTGAATAATGTCAGATTCAATTAGTTTCTTTATTTCAATGATCACTAGTTGTTCTACTTCTAGGCGCATCTGCCTAGAAGCTTGTTTTATTAGGATAACATCATATTTAATTCCTAGTTTGTGTACAGCCACATCATATGATAAACCTAGCATTTCATCATAACTCCAGGCAAAGCAATCTTTATACTCAAAGAGTAAAGTGATTAACACTTCAAAATCTTTTGAACCCAACAAAGAGTTAAAAAAAGTCAATTTTGGGTTCTCAGGAGTTCCTAGGTTAACCTCCTTTAATTCATCTATAGTAGATTTTATCTTTTCCTCATATTCAGGAGGTGCATTCTTAAGTGAATCATCTTTGGATTCCTCCATGGTTTTTATGAATGATTCTTCTGGAAGAGTAGAAGAGACTTTAAAGAGTTGATCTATTTGATGATTACTTACCATTAAATAATGGTCTGTATCATCAAATGATTCAACAGTACCAAACCCAATGCCAGCTTTGGAGTGGAAATTCTTATGTTTTTTATTCCATAAGCTCTCCATGCATTGGGTTTTTTCTTTAGACCAAACATTTGTGATAAAACCATGTTTCACATAATTTTTTACACAAGTCGAATACCAGTCAAAAGGAAGTTCTATTATTTCATTGAAAGATGGTTCTTCAAGCTTTACATCTCCTTTCGAGCTTGAAAGATCGGGTACAGATTAAAATTTTGCTGATCTCCCCACTTCTCTTAATAAGTTAGGGGCTACTTTGACCTCTAATAGAGATATTTTATTTTGATTTACAGGAGTCAAAATTAAAGTGTCCACATAATTTTTTAATTTTTCATATGTGGTTAGCTTAGACTCTTCCTTTAATGTTTTAATTTCTTCCTCATCAGTGTCTGATTCTAAGAAAATCTCAAACTTTATTAAAGCATTTATATGATAGGATTCTTCATTTGAGCTGGATTCCAAATCAATATTAATTATTGGAGGTTCTTTTTCTTTTTCTTTTTCTTTTTCTTCCTTTTCTTTCTTTTCATCTTTCTTGATTATTGTACTTTGTGCTTCAACAATGATGTATTTCATAGAATCAAATCTAGGTTTCTTAGGCATGTAGTAAATAGCATCTTCATAGAGCTCAATCACATGAATAGTGAATGGTTTTATGTCTCCTTATATAATATATACTACTCCATCCCTAATGTACATAATACACTGGTGGAATGAAGATGGAACCATTCTATACTCATGGATCCAAGGTCTGCTATTTTAGGTTTAGGTTTTTATTTAATTTTTATTTTATTTTATTTTAAGTTTATTTTACTCATATTTTATGTTTAATTTTTATTTATTTAGGTTTTTTATTCCTAGGTTTATATTATTTTTTTAGTTTAGTTTAAGTTTTTATTTAATTTATTTTACTTATTTTTTATTTTATTTTATATTTATGTTTAGGTTTAGGTTTTAGTTTAGTTTTTTTTTTTTTATTTAGGTTTAGGATTTTTATTTATTTTATTATTACATTTTTAAGATTTTAGGGTTTAGGGTTTTAGGCTGGGTTTTGGGTGGGTATGGTCAGGGAGGGTTTAGGTTTATGGTTTAGGGAGTGTAGCCGGATTTAGGGTTTAACGCCATGGTTTAGGTTAGCAGTTAGCTTTAGGGTTTAGGGTTTAGCTTTAGGATTAAGGTTTTAGTTTTAGCATCGGGTTTAGGGTTAAGGGTTAGGGTTTAGGGAATTTATGGTAAGGTAGGGTTTTCTGGTGGTTTAGGTTTAGAGATTAAGATTTATGGTTTAGGTTTTTTTTTAAATTAGGTAAACTGGTAGGTTTAGATTTATTTTTGTTTATTTTATTTTTTTAGTTTTTTTTAGTTTAGTTTATTTATTTTAGGTTAATTTATTTTAGTTATGTTTTTTATTTTAGTTTATTTTTTTGGTTTAGGCTTTGGTTTATGTTTTTTTCTGTTTAGTTTAGTTTTTATTTTATGTTTTAGGTTTAAGTTTTATTTTTTATTTTTAGGTTTAGGTTTATGTTTTTATTTTATTTTTTTAAGTTTATGTTTTAGGTTTTATTTTGGTTTATTTTTTCTCCATCCAAGTTTAGGTTTATTTTAGTTTATTTATTTTATTTAGTTTAGGGCTTAGGTTTAATTTTTAGGTTTAGGATTAGGTTTTCTTTAGTTTATTAGTTTAGGTTTAGGTTTATTTTATTTTGTTTATTTTAGGTTTAGGTATATTTTATTTTGTTTATTTTAGGTGTAGGTTTTTGTTTATTTTATTTTATTTTATTTTTTATTTTTATGTTTTAGTTTAGTTTTTTATTTTTTTATTTTTATTTATTTATGTTTAGGTTTTTAGGTTTTCATGATTTATGGTTTAGGGTTTAGGGTTTAGGGTTTAGAGTTTAAGGTTTAGGGGTTATGGTTTTAGGTTTTAGGGTTTAGTTTTTTAGAGCTTTTAGGGTTTAGGGTTTTAGGTAGGGTTTAGGGTTTAGGTGTAAGGGGTTCATGGTTTTAAGCATTAGGGTTTAGGATTGAAAGTTTAGGGTTTAGGGTTTAGGATTCAGGTTTGGCATTCAGGGTTGGGTTTAGTTTTTTAATTTATTTATTTATTTTAAATTAAGTAAACCCATAGGTTTAGGTTTATTTTGTTTATTTAGTTTATTATTTATTTTAATTTATTTTTTATTTTCTTAAGTTTATTTTTATTTTATTCTTAATTTTATTTTAGGTTTACTTATTTTAGTTTAGGTTTTTTATTTTAGTTTATTTTTTATGTTTAGGTTAAGGTTTATTTTTTGTTTAGTTTTCTTATTATTGTATTTTTTAAGTTTAGGTTTAGGTTTAGGTTTTTATTTTATTTTTTTAGGTTTAGGTTTTAGGTTTTTATTTTAGGTTTTATTTTTTAGTTTTGGTTTAGTTTTTATTTATTTTAGTTTAGGTTTAGGTGTATTTTTTATTTTAGGTTTAGTTTTTTTTATTTAGGGTTTAGATTTTTATATTTGCAGGTTTATTTTTTTAGGTTTATGTTTTCATTTATTTTTTATTTTATTTTATTTTAGGCTTATTTTATTTTTATTTTATGTTTAGTTTTTAATTTATTTAAGTCTTTTATTTTTTAATTTTATTTAGGTTTTAATTTATTTTATTTAGTTTAATTTTATATTTTTTTTTTTAGGTTTAGGTTTAAGTTTAGGTTTAGTTGTAGTTTGTGTTTTTTTGGATTAGGTTTTATTTATTTTATTTTTAGGTTTTATTTTAGGTTTAGCTTTTAGGGTTGGGGTTAGGTTACTGAGGGGGTGGATGGTTAGGGTTTATAGTTTAGGATTAGGGTTTATAGTTTTAGTTAGGGTTTATGGTATAGGGTTTGGGTGTTCTCAATGTTTAGTTTAGGGTTTTAGGTTTATGGTTTTTTTTAACAGAGAACAAATTCAGATTCAACATTTCTTCTATTCAATTTCATTAACTAAGTAACACACCAAGTTTTCTAATACACAAGCCACGACATAGATCAAAAATGAGTATGTATAGAAGAAATCAAAAACCCTAGATAACAAAAACTAACTCTACTAAAAAACACAGTTCCATAAGCAGCAGATCGGATTGATCATTCTTCAGTTTCTCTAGCTCCCATCAGAACCACCTCGAGCTCTCGTGTAGCGTGATCCACCATCATATCCCTAATCTCTCCCTCTACCACCACCATGGCTGTTACCAACATTGCTCTTCCTGCCTCCATAACCACCACTGCTCTGACCACCACCTCCATATCCACCAGCACCTCCAGATCTCCCACCGTCACTATGATAATTGTCACCTCTGCCATAGCCTCCACCACAAGATCTAGACTAAGCTTGGTTGAAGGTGATGTTCCTGCTGTCAAGGTTCTTCCCATTCTTAGGGTTTAGGTTTATTAGGTTTTGGGTTTTGGTTTATTTTTTAATTTATTTAGTTACTTTTGGTAGTGTGGTTGGGGGGTTTAGGTTAGGGTGGGTGGGAGGGTTAGAGGAGGTGGGAGGGTTTAGGTTTAGGTTAGGGTGGAGGGAGGTTTTAGGTGGGTTTAGTGTGATTAGGGTTTAGAGTGAGGGGTTTGGAATTATTAGTGTAAGATTTAGGGATAAGGAAGGGTTTAGGGTTAGTTTAGGGTTTAGGGTTATAGGTTTAGGGTTTAGGATTTAGGGTTTTGGGTTTAGGATTTAGGGTGTGGGTTTTTAAAAAAATAAAAATTAAGAAAACGAGTAGGTTTAGGTTTATTTAGTTTGTTTGGTTTATTTTTTATTTATTTTAGTTTTTTTTTATTTTTTTATTTTTCTTTAGGTTTATGTTATATTTTTATTTAGTTTAGTTTATTTATTTTAGGTTTATTTATTTCAATTTAGCTTTTTTTATTTTAATTTACTTTTTAGGTTTAGGTTTAATTTTTAGTTTAGTTTTATTTTTATTTTTCTCTTTTTTTTAATTTTAGGTTTTATTTTTTATTTTTAGGTTTAGATTTAGGTTTTTATTTAATTTTTTTAGGTTTATGTCTTAGGTTTTTATTTTAGGTTTATGTTTAGGTTTTATTTTTTAGTTTAGGTTTAGGTTTATTTTTAGTTTATTTTATTTTATTTAGTTTAGGTTTTAGGTTTAGTTTATTTTATGTTTAAGATTATGTTTTATTTATTTTATTTTAGTTTTTTTTAGTTTAAGTTTAGGTTTATTTTATTTTATTTATTTTTGGTTTAGGTTTTTTTAGTTTAAGGTTTAGGTTTTCTTTTTTATTTATTTTTAGGTTTATTTTTTAAGTTTAGGTTTTTATTTTACTTTTATTTTATTTAATTTTAGGTTTATTTTTTGTTTTACATTTAGACTTTATTTTACTTAGGTTTTTTTTAGGTTTATTTTATTTTTTAGTTTAGTTTAGGTTTTTATTTATTTTATTTTAGTTTAGTTTTTATTTTTATTATTTTATTTTTAGGTTAATGTTTCGGTTTAGGTTTTAGTTTAGGTTTTTATTTTATTATATCTTTTTTATTTTATTTAGGTTACATTTTTTATTTATTTTATTTTGAGGTTTTATTTTGTTAGAGTTTTAGGTTTTTAGGGTGTAGGGTTTAGGGTTTAGGGTTTTAGGGTTTAGGGTTTAGGGTTTAGGGCTTAGGGCACACCAATTATAAGCAATAACATCAAGAAAACTTCTATCTTGTAACCACATATTTTGAAATCAAAAATTTTTAATGACATTATAGTTATCAACAACATCCTTAATAGAAATCAAAAGAGGAGTATGATCGATGAGAGCTCTACTAAGATGCTCCACTAAAGTTAAAGGCCAACAGTTTAACCAATAATTAATAAATAAAGCACGATCCAACTGTTGCCACAATCTATGATTATTCCAAGTAAATTAAGAACCAATGAAACCAACATCATGAAGATTACAATCCAAAATCATATTTGCAAAATCTTCCATTGAATGTAAATTTGGCAAAGAACCCTCTTTCCTTTCATTCAAAGAAAGGATCATGTTGAAATCCCCACCAACAATCCATGAATCATTAATAATGTAAGTAAAATTAGAAAATTGATCCCAAGGAATTCTCCTCTCTAACTTTTACAAGATAAACAAAAGAGCCAAAAGCATGATAATCACCAAATGAAATAACCACATTAATAACTTGATGAAAATCATTAATAACATTAATAGAAAGAGAAATATTCCAAAATAACCAAATCTTATTATTGCTATTGAAATAAAAATCAATCATCCTGGACGTATGCATTATTTTAGAAGAAAAAAAAATAAGGGATTCAAGAATAACCAAGAACCAACATTATAAATTCTATAAAGATTCCTAATTCTATTTCTAACAGCAAGAGTACCAATGCCCCTTACAATCCAAATAAGAAAGTTAAACATTATTTTTTATTAGGCAAAGAAGATTAAGAAGATCGAGTAGATCTAGAAACTTTAGAAGGATAATATTTAAACTATTTTCACTTTTTTTAAAAAAAATAGTTTGAATTTGAGAAAAATAATAGAAATAATTTCTATAATATTTTTAGCAACTTTATCACAAATCTCTTTAGAATCAAAAACTAAAATAGGAAAATCATCCACTTACAAATTTTCAGGATAACATAAATAATAGCAACCAAAACTTGATTACTCTACAAAATAGTTTCAAAAGCATTTTTAAAAATCTTATCACTACCACTTACATTGGGAATAACATTAGAAACATTAGGAACAACATTAGAAAAATCAACAATTTCATTCACAGCACCATTATCTTATTCATTTAAAGCAGAATTTATTTTATCACTTTTTAAATCTCCAATTTTTCCAACAACCTTAAGATCTTTAACCACTTTCTTCCAAAGATGTTGATGAGTAACAAAACATTCAAATACATCATGGCCATGAGTTTTGCAATGATTGTAGAAAATAGTGAAGTTTTCAAACTCAACCTACTAGAAATATCCATATTTCTTAGATCCAATCCACACCTCCTTAGGAAATTTCTTTGTTACATCAATTTCAATAAAGATCCAAGCAACCGACAGCCTAGATTTGGCTATGATTGCTTGATTAATTTGCAAGGGTCTACCAAAAATAGAACCCACAACATGCAAGAATTGATAATTAATAAAGTGAGCCTGAAGATTAGGTAAAGATAACCAAACCAGCGCTATAGAAGATTCCTCTTTAATGTCAAAAATATGGAGTCCATTTAAGAATATGCATTTGATAGTTTTTAACATAATAAGATCGATGAGCAAAGATATGACTATAATTAAGGTCATTAGATAGTTTAATCAACACATGTCTACCATCCAGTAAACAAATAAAAAAATTAGAAAGATACAAAACATGAAAGAAAAATTGAATTTCCTCCGTACTAGGATGCCGAAAAGAAAATTTTCCAATCAAAGTATACACATAAGGCTCGACTAGTCTTTTAGTATCCAAGTCAGAGCACATAATAGCTAGAACACCTTTCAAGGTCAAATGATCCAAGTTTAAAGAAAGATCAAAAGAAGTTGAAGAATCTTTACCAGATAAGGCATCTTTGAAGGATTTAGAGGCAAAAGGTTTAGCTATACCCAAAGAATTGGAAGCCTGAGCTGGAGCAGTTAGAGCATTTGGTTTTCCCTAAGTATTCACAGTACCTGATGCCATGTCAAATGGCGCCACTTAATAACCGAACAAGGATCAGCTAAAGGCCGAAGATCCGGAGCCGAACCAGAAGAAATTTTGGAAAACCAGCCCATAAACACAGAGAAAGATAACTAAAAGGAAAGGGGTTCAAGAATCGCCAAACCTCAGGATGAGAAGGGGTTGTGGCATAGGTTTAGGTTTTTGTTTTAGTTTTTAGTTTATTACAGGGTTTAGGGGTTTAGGTTTTTTTATTTATTATTTTACTTTAGTTAGTTTTTTGGTTTAGGGGTTTATTGTTTTTTTAAGTTTTTTTATTAGTTTTTTTTATTTAGGTTTTTTAGTTATTTATTATTTATTAGTTTTTTATTTTAGTTTAGTTTTAGTTAATATTAGGTTATTATTATTATTATTATTGAGTTTAGGTTTAGTTTTTTTTATGGGGGCATGGTGGGGTTTATTATTATTTTTTTAGTTTTTAGTTATTAGGGGTTTTAATTTTGTTTTTTTATTAGTATAATTTAGGGGTTTTAGATTTTTTTTATTAGTTTGGTGATGGGGGAGGGGGTCCTGGTTTTTAGTATTAGTTAAGCTCTATTTTTTTATTTTAGTCTTTATTATTTATTTTTTTTATTTTATATTTTTTTAGCAATTATTAATGTTATTTTAGGTTTTAGGTTTAGTCTTAGTTTTAAAGAGTCATTACCATTAGTCAGGTTTTATTTTTAGTTTTCTTATTTTGATTTATCTTTAGGGTTTAGGTTTATTAGTATTATTAGGGTTTAGTTTTAGTTTAGTCTTTAGTTTAGTTATTTAGTTTTAGTTTACTTTTAGGTTTTAGTTTAGTTTAGTTGGGGTTTAAGAAATTAGTTTATTTTTATTAGTTTATCTTTTAGTTAGGGGTTTAGGGTTAGTTTAAGGTTTAGGATTTAGTATTTAGGGTTTAATGTTTTAAATTAAGCAAAACGATAGTTTTAGGTTTATTATATTTTATTTAGGGTTAATTATTTTATTTTATTTAGATTAACTTATTTATTTTAGTTTAGGTTTTATTTTAGTTTATTTTTAGGTTTAGGTTTATGTTAATTTTAGTTTAGTTTTACTTTATTTTCTTTTAGGTTTAGGTTTTATTTTTAATTATTAGGTTTAGAGTTTAGGTTTTATTTAAATTTAGGTTTAGGTTTTCATTTTATTTTTTTTAGGTATAGGATTTAGATTTTTATTTTAGCTTTATTTTTAGTTTTATATTTTAGTTTAGGTTTAGTTTTATTTTTATTTTATTTTATTTTGTTTTGTTTAGAGTTTAGGTTTAGTTCAATTTAGGTTTAGCTTTAGGTTTTATTTATTTTAGTTTCATTTATTTTAGTTTAGGTTTAGGTTTATTTTATTTTATTTATTTTAGGTTTAGTTTTTTTTATATTAGGGTTTTATATTTATTTTTTAATTATTTTTAGGTTTTTTTTCATTTAAGTTTTTATTTAGTTTTATTTAATTTAATTTTATGTTTATTTCATTTTTATTTTACGTTTAGGTTTGATTTTATTTAGGTTTACTATTTTTAGGTTTATTTTATTTTTTAGTTTAGTTTAGGTTTTTATTTATTTAATTTTATTTTAGGTTATATTTTTGATATTATTTTATTTTACTTTAAGTTTATTTTAGTTTAGGTTTTATTTAATTTAATTTATTTAGGTTTAGGTTTTTATTTATTTTATTTTAGGTTTATTTTGTTTAAGTTTAGGTTTTATTTACTTTAGGTTTATGCTTTAGTTTTTAAGATTTAGGGTTTAGGGTTTGGTTTAGGGTTTAGGGTAGTAGGGTTTAGGTTTTAGGGTTTAGGGTTTAGGGTTTGCCCATAAACTGGGGTTTGTGGTCAGGGTTTGGGCTCAGGGTTTTGGGTAGGGTTTGGGCAGTGGTTTAGGGTTTGTCAGGGTTTAGGGTTTAGGGATTTAGGATTTAGGGTTGTAGGTTTATGGTTTATGGTCTGGGCTTTTGTATTTAGGTTCATGGGTAGGGTTTATTTTATTTTATTTTTTAATTTTTTAAATTAAGTAAACTGGTAAGGTTTCTATTTATTTATTTTATTTTTGATTTATTTTATTTTATTTTAGTTTAATTTTCATTTAAATTTATTTTTATTTTTTTAGTTTAGTTTATTTATTTAATTTTTATTTATTTTAGTTTATATTTTTTATTTTAGTTTATTTTTTAGTTTTAGGTTTAGGTTTAAGTTTATTTTTTTATTTTAGTTTTATATTTATTTTATTTTTTAGGTTTAGGTTTTATTTTTTCTTTTTAGGTTTAAGTTTAGGTTTTTATTTTATTTTTTTAAGGTTTAGGTTTTAGGTTTTTATTTTTGGTATATTTTTAGGTTTTATTTTTTATTTTTGGTTTAGGTTTATCTTTAGTTTATTTTGTTTTATGTAGTTTGGGTTTAGGTTTAGGTTTAGTTTATTTTAGGTTTAGGTTTAAGTTTAGTTTATTTTAGCACAATTTATTTTAGTTTAGGTTTAGTTTTATTTTATTTTTTATTTTATTTATATTTTAGGTTTAGCTTTTTTTTAGTTTAGGGTTTAAGTATCTATTTATTTATTTTTTGATTATTTTTTTAGTTTAGGTTTTATTTAGTTTTTATTTTATTATATTTTAGCTTAATTTTATTTTATTTTACATTTAGTTTTTATTTTATTTAGGTTTTTTATTCTTATATTTATTGTATTTTTTATTTTAGTTTAGGTTTTAATTTATTTTATTTTGGTTTATTTTTATTTTTCTCATTTATTTTATTTTTAGAGTTAGGTTTAGGTTATAATTTAGGTTTTTATTTTATTATATTATTTTATTTTATTTAGGTTTAGGTGTTTATTTTATTTTATTTTAGTTTTAGTAAGTCTAAGTAGAGCCCAGAGTTTGGGGTCCTGTGGAGGCTCAGGTTTAGGGTATTTAGGGTGGAGGTGGGTTAGGGTTTAGGCCTGGGGTTTAGGGTCCTGAGGCTGTGGCTCAGTGTTAGAGTTAGGGTCATGGTGTGGCCTGTGGCCCAGGTTGTGGCTTAGGACTTAGTGGTTTAGGGGTCAGGGCACCAGTTTAGTTTTAGGGTTTAAGATTTATGATTTAGTGTAGTCATGGATTAGGTTAGTCAGGATCTTCCTTTTAAAAAAGCTTAGTTTATTTTATTTAGTCTTTATATTTTTTATTTTCTTATTATTTTATTTAGTATTTATCCATTTATGTTTATTTATTTTGTTAAGGTTTTATTTTAGTTTATTTTTAGGTTTAGTTTAGGTTTATGTTTACTTTAAGTTTTATTTTAATTTTATTTTTAATTTTTAGGTTTAGGTTTTATCTTTTATTTTTAGGTTTAGGTTTAGGTTTTTATTTTATTTTTTTAGGTTTAGGTTTTAAGTTTTTATTTTAGGTTTATTTTTTAATTTATTTTTAGGTTTCTATATTTACGTTTATTTATTTTAGTTCAGTTTAGTTTCATTTAGGTTTAGGTATACTTTATTTTATTTATTTCTGGTTTATGTTTTTTTTAAAAAAATTTAAGTTTAAGTTTTATTTTTTATTTATTTTTAAGTTTTATTTTTTGCTTTATTTTTTATGTTTTGATTTTTATTTATTTTATTTTAGTTTAGTTTTTATTTTTTATTTTATCTTTTTAGTTTTCAATTTAGGTTTAGGTTTATTTATTTTTTTTAAGGCTTTATTTAGCTTAGGTTTAGGTTTTTAGGGATTAGGGGTTAGGGTTTAGGGGTTATGGTTTAAGGGTTTACGGTTAGTTTTAGGGTTTAGTGTTAGGATTTTTTATGTATTTTATTTGTTATTTTTAAAAATTAAGTAAATTGGTAGGCTTAGGTTTATGTAGTTTATTTTTTACTTATTTGAGTTCAATTTATTTTTTAGTTTTAGTTTTAGGTTTAGGTTTTTATTTTATTTTTTAGATTTAGGTTTTAGGTTTTTATTTTAGGTTTACTTTTATGTTTTATTTTTTATTTTAAGTTTAGGTTTAACTTTAGTATATTTTGTTTTATGTAGTTTAGATTTAGGTTTGGGTTTAGTTTATTTTAGGTTTAGGTTTAAGTTTAATTTATTTTAGTTCAATTTATTTTAGTTTAGGTTTAGATTTATTTTATTTTTATTTTATTTATATTTTAGGTTTAGGTTTTTTTAGTTTAGGGTTTAGGTTTTTATTTATTTATTTATAGGTCATTTTAAGTTTAGGTTTTATTTAGTTTTATTTTATATTTTAGCTTAGATTTATTTTATTTTAGTTTTATTTTATTTATGTTTTTTTTATTCTTAGGTTTATTTTATTGTTAGTTTAGTTTTATTTATTTTATTTTAATTTATTTTTATTTTTCTTATATATATATATTTTTTAGGGTTAGGTTTAGGTTTTTATTTTATTTTATTATTTTATTTTATTTAGGATTAGTGTTTTTTATTTATTTTATTTTATGTTTTTATATAGTATAGGTTTTAGGTTTTAGAGTCAGTAGGGTTTAGGGTAGGGTTTAGGATTTAGGGTTTTAGGGTCCAGATTTATGTAGTGGGTTTAGCCAGTAGGTAAGGTTTAGAGTTTCTGCCATGGTAAAGTTTAGGGTTTGTGAGTTAGGGTCATGATATAGGGTCAGGTTTAGGGCTCAGGTTAGGATTTAGGACCTAGGTCAGGTTTAGTCAGGTTAGTTTAGGGTTTAGGGGTTTTGTGGTAGGATTTAGGTTTAGGGTTAAGGACCTGGGTTTATTTTATTTTGAAAATCACGAACCCGGAAGGTTTAGGTTTATTTAGTTTATTTAGTTTTTTTTATATTTTCTTTTGGTTTATTTATTATTTTTATTTAGTTTAACTTATTTATTTTAATTAATGTTTTTTATTTTAGTTTTTTTTTTAGGTTTAGGATTATGTTTATGTTTAATTTTTAGTTTAGTTCTATTTTTTTTATTTTTTAGGTTAAGGTTTTATCTTTATTTTTAGGTTTAGGTTTAGGTTTTTATTTTATCTTTTTAGGGTTAGGTTTTAGGTTTTTAATTCAAATTTATTTTTTGGTTTTTTTTAGATTTATTTATTTAAGTTTAGTTTAAGTTTAGGTTTGGTTTAGATTTCTTTTTAAACTTTAAAGTTTAGGTTTTATTTTTATTTATTTTTAGGTTCATTATTTAGTTTTAGGTTTTTATTTATTTTATTTTAGTTTAGTTTTATTTTTTATTTTATTTTATTTTTAGGTTTTAGTTTGGGTTTACGTTCTAGTTTTTATTCTTATTTTATTTTATTTTTCTTATTTTATTTAGGTTTTGGTTTTTTATTTATTTTATTTTTAGGTTTTATTTAACTTAGGTTTTGGTTTTTAGGTTTTTTTGGATTAGTTGTTAGGGTTTAGGGTTTACAATTAGTTTTAGGGTTTATAATTAGGGTTTTTTATTTATGTATTTTATTTATTATTTTTTTAAATTAAGTAAACTAGTAGGTTTAGGTTTATGTAGTATATTTTTATTTATTTGAGTTTAATTTATTTTTTATTTTTAGGTTTAGGTTTAGGTTTTATGTTTTTATTTAAGGTTTATTTTTATGTTTAATTTATTATTTTGGGTTTAGGTTTATCTTTAGTTTATTTTATTTTATGTAGTTTAGGTTTAGGTTTAGGTTTAGTTTATTTTAGGTTTAGGTTTAAGTTTAGTTTATTTTAGTTCAGTTTATTTAAGTTTAGGTTTAGATTCATTTTATTTTATTTGTTTACATTTTAGGTTTAGGTTTTTTTTAGTTTAGGGTTTAGGTTTTTACTTGTTTATTTTTAAAATTATTTTTTAAGTATAGATTTTTATTTAGTTTTTATTTTATTATATTTTAGCATAATTTTAGTTTTATTTTAAGTTTAGTTTTTATTTTATTTAAGTTTTTTATTCTTATGTTTATTTTATTTTTTTTAGTTTAGTTTAGGTTTTTATTTATTTTATTTTAGTTTTTTTCTCATTTATTTTATTTTAGGGTTAGGTTTAGGTTATAATAGGTTTTATTTTATTATTTTATTTTATTTAGGCTTAGGTTTTATCCATCTTATTTTAGGTTTTATTTAGTTTAGATTTAGGATCTTTAGGTTTTAGAGTTTAAAGTTTGCCAGAGTTTAGTTTAGGGTTTTTGGGGTTTAGGTCAGAGTTTAGGGCATAGGATTTAGGGTCCGGCTCAGTTTAGGCTCAGGCCTGGTTATTTAGGGTTTAAGGTTTAGAGTCTACTTTTATGGTTTGAGTGTGGTTTAGGCCAGGGTTTGGTTTAGGGTAGGAGGGTTAGAGGTTTAGGAGTGGTTTAAGGTATGCCAGGATTAGTTAGGGTTTAGGTCATTTTAGGGTTTAGGGTTTATAACAGTGTAAGGTTATGATCAGGGTTGGGGTTTCTTTTTTTAATATTAGGTAAACCCGACAGCTTAGGTTTATTTAGTTTATTTAGCTTTTATATTTTCTTTTATTTTATTTTATTTAGTTTAGTTTATTTATTTTATTTTATTTATTTTAGTTTATTTTAGGTTTAGGTTTAGGCTTATGTTTAATCTTTTCTTTAGTTTATTTTTTATTTTTATTTTTAAGTTTAGGTTTTATCTTTATTTTAGATTTAGGTTTAGGTTTTATTTTTTTTAGGTTTAGGTTTTTATTTTAGGTTAATTTTTTTGTTTATTTTTAGGTTTCTATTTTCAAGTTTATTTATTTTAGTTTAGTTTAGTTTAGTTTAGGTTTAGGTTTACCTAATTTTGTTTATTTTTGGTTTAGGTTTTCTTTTTTTAAATTTTAGGGTTTAGGTTTTATTTTTTATCATTTTTAGGTTTTATATTTAAGTTTTTTTTAAGATTAGGTTTTTATTTATTTTATTTTAGTTTAGTTTTTATTTTTTATTTTATTTTATTTTAGGTTGTTTGGGTTTTGTATTAGGTTCTTATTTTATTTTATTTAATTATTTTATTTAGGTTTAGGTTTTTTATTTATTTTATTTTAGGTTTTATTTAGGTTAGGTTTAGGTTTTTAGGTTTTAGGATTAGGGGTTAGGATTTAGGGTTTACGGTTAGTTTTAGGGTTTAAAGTTAGGGTTTTTTATATATGAATTTTATTTATTTATTTAAATTAAGTAAACTGGTAGGTTTAGGTTCATGTAGTTTAATTTTTATTTTTATGTTTTGGTTTAGGTTTTTATTTTATTTTTTTAGGTTTAGGATTTAGGTTTTTATTTTAGGTTTATTTTTAGGTTTTATTTTTTATTTTAGGTTTAGGTTTATCCAAGTTTATTTTGTTTATGTAATAGGTTTTTTAGGTTTTATTTATTAGGTTTAAGTTTAGTTTATTTTTTAGTTTAGGTTTAGATTTATTTAATTTTTATTTTATTACAATTTTAGGTTTAGGTTTAACTTAGTTTAGGGTTTAGGTTTTTATTTATTTATTTTTAGGTTTACATTTTTAGGTTTAGGTTTTTATTTAATTTTTATTTTACTTAGGTTGTTTAGTTTTTATTTTACTTAGGTTTTTTATTCATAGGTTTATTTTATTTTTTAGTTTAGTTTAGGTTTTTATTTATTTTATTATAGTTTATTTTTAGTTTTCTCTTTTATTTTATTTTAGGGTCAGTTTGTATAGCTTAGGTTTTTATTTTATTTTATTATTTTATTTTATTTATGTTCAAGTTTTTTATTTATTTTATTTTATTTATTTTATTTAGTTTAGGTTTAGGTTTAGGTTTTAGAGTAGAGTAGGGTTTGTGGTTTATGGTCAGGGCCTAGTTTAGTGGTTCAGGGTTTAGGTCAGGGTTTAGGGTTTGGCCTGGGGTAGTGTAGTAAAGGGTAGGGTTTTAGGGTTTAGGATTAGGAGCTTTTAAGGTAGAGTATGGTTTGTGGTTTAGAGTTTAGGGTTAGGGTTTTATTTTTTTATTTTTTATTTATTTTATTTTATTTTATTTTTTTTATTTTTTTAAACCTTCATTATTATTTTATTTATTTATTTATTTTTTTTTTGGTTTTTCTTTTTAGGGTTTAGATTTGTGGTTTCTTTTAGGTCGATTTTAGGTTTTATTTTTTTATTTTTTTTAGTTTATCTTAAGTTTATTTTGTTTTATGTAATTTAGTTTTCAGTTTTAGTTTTATTTTATTCTGTGTTTATTTAAGTTTTTTATTTTAGGTTTTAGATTTTATTTAATCTTTTATTTTATACAATTTGAAGTTCAGTTTGTCCCTAATTTAGGTTTCAGTTTTATTTATTTATTTTTTAGTTTACATTTTTAGGTTTTAGGTTTTATTTGACTTTTATCTTACCTAGTTTAGTTTTATCTTTACTAGGTTTTTATCCATAGGTTTATTTTATTTTATTTAGTTTCAGTTTTTATTTATTTTATATATTTATTTTATTTCCTTTATTTATTTTAGGTTTAGTAGGTTTTATCTTTTATTATTTCATGTCCAAGTTTATCTATCTTATCTTTATCTAGGTTTAGTTTGTGGTTTAGAGTTTAGAGGTCTTAGGGCCCAGGGCCCAGTGGCCCAGGGCCCAGGGTTTAGGGTCAGAGCCCAGGGCCTGTAGGGCCCAGTGAGGTAAAGGGCCCAGTGGGTTTTAGGGCCCAGGATTTAGCCCAGGTTAAGGTTTAGAGTGTTGTGGTTTAGAGTTTAGTGGCCTAGTGCCAGGGTTTTATTTTTTATTTTTATTTATATTTTATTTTATTTTTTATTTTTTAAATTTTCATTATTATTTTATTTATTTATTTATTTTTTTTTAGGGGTTAGTATTTATGGTTTAGGGTTTAGTTATAGGGTTTAGGGATTAGGGTTAGTTTAGGGTTTAGGGTTTAGGGTTTAGGGTTTAGGATTTAGTGCTTAGGGTTAAGGGATTAGGGTTTAGGGTTTTCTTTTAAAAAAATTAGGTAAATCGATAGCCTTATGTTTATTTAGTTTTTTTATATTTTTCTTTTGGTTTATTTATTATCTTTATTTAGTTTAGTTTATTTATTTCATGTTTATTTATCTTAGTTAAGGTTTTATATTTAATTTATTTTTTAGGTTTATGTTTTCTTTTTAGTTTAGTATTATTTTTATTTTTCTTTTCTAGGTTTAGGTTTTATCTTTTATTTTTAGGTTCAGGTTTAGGTTTTAACTTTATTTTTTTAGGTTTAAGTTATAGGTTTTTATTTAGGTTTATTTATTATAGTTTAGTTTAGTTTAGTTTAGGTTTAGGTTTACTTTATTTTATTTATTTTTGGTTTAGGTTTTTTTAAAAAAAAAATTTATGGTTTAGGTTTTATTTTTTTTATTTATTTTTAGGTTTTATTTTTAGGTTTATTTTTAAGGTTTAGGTATTTATTTATTTTATTTTACTTTAGTTTTTTACTTTTTATTTTATTTTATTTTTAAGTATTCGTTTGGGTTTAGGTTTTAGTGTAGATTCTTATTTTATTTTATTTTTTTATTTTATTTAGGTTTAGGTTTATTTATTTATTTATTTTTATGTTTTATTTAGCTTAGGTTTAGGTTTTAAGATTTTTAGGGATTAAGGGTTAGTGTTTAGGGGTTAGGGTTTAGGGTTTACAGTTAGTTTTAGGGTTTAGAGTTAGGGTTTTTTTATTTATGTATTTTATTTATTATTTTTTAAAATTAAGTAAACTGTTAGGTTTAGGTTTATGTAGTTTATTTTTTATTTATTTGAGTTTAATTTATTTTTTATTTTTATTTAGGTTTATTTTTATTTTTATTTAGTTTAGTTTATTTATTTTAGGTTTAATTATTATAATTTTTTTATTTTAGTTTATTTTTTTGGTTCAGGTTTATTATTTAATTTAGTTTTATTGTTATTTTATTTTTTAGGTTTAGGTTTTATTTTATATTTTTAGGTTTAAGTTTAGGTTTTTTTTTTTTAACGTTTTGGTTTTAGGTTTTTATTTTAGGTTTATTTTGAAGTTTTATTTTTTATTTAGGTTTAGGTTTATTTTTAGTTTATTTTATTTTATTTAGTTTAGGCTTAGGTTTAGGTTTAGTTTATTTTAGGTTTAGGTTTTGTTTATTTTCATTTTGGTTTAGGTTTTTTTTTTAGTTTAGGGTTTAGGTTTTTTTTAGTTTAGGGTTTAAGTTTTATTTTTTATTTATTTTTAGGTTTAGTTTTTATTTTATTTTATTTTATTATAGGTTAATTTCATTTTTTTTTTTTTAGGTTTAGCTTTTATTTTCTTAGGTTATTTATTTTTTAGTTTAGTTTAAGATTTTATTTATTAAAATTTAGTTTAGTTTTTAATTTTTTAATTTTCTTTTTTGGTTTAGGTTCAGGTTTATGTTAGGTTTAGGTTTTGGTTTACCTTTTTATTTTTTTATTTAATTTTGGTTTAGGTTTTTTTAAATATTTTATTTTTAGGTTTTATTTAGTTTAGGTTTAGGTTTTTTTTTATCTTTTTAGGGTTTAAGGTTTAGGGTATAGGGTTAGTTTAGGGTTATGTGTGGGTTTAGTGTTTAGGGTTAGTTCTGGGTTTAGGGTTTAAGGTTTGGGGTTTAGGATTTTTTTTTCGGTTAAGGGTTTAGGGTTTAGGATTAAGGGTTAGGTTTTAGGGTGGGTTTAGATTTTAGGGTTTAAGGTTTAAGGTTTAGATTTTAGTTTAGGGTTTAGGGTTTTCGAGTTTTTTTTAATAGAGAATAAATTCAGATTCAACATTTCTTCTTTTCAATTCATCAACCAAGTAACATACCAAGTTTTCTAAGACACAAGCTACAGCATAGATAAAAAATGAGCAGACATAGAGCAAATTAAAAATCCTAAATAACTAGAATTGCCTTTATTATAATGACACAGTTCCATAAGAAGCAGATTGGATCAGCCGTTCTTCAATATCTCCAGTTCTGATCGAAACCAACCTGCCTCTCGAGTAGCGAGATCCCTCATCATATCTCTGATCTCTACCTCCTCCATCACCACGGTTGTAACCTCCATCGCTCCTCCCGCCTCTATAATCACCACTCCAATAACCGTGGCCTTCGCCTTTGCCTCGACTACCATATCTAGGCTGACCTTGGTTGATGGTGATGTTCCTGACATCAAGGTTCTGCCCATTCTTAGGGTTTATGTTTAGGTTTAAGTTTATTTTTTTTTTTTTTTTTTATTTTTACTTTTTAGTTTAGGTTTAGGCTTATTTTTTGTTTATTTTAGTTTAGGTTTAGGGTTTAGGGTTTTAGGGTTTAGGGTTTAGGTTTAGGGTTTAGGAGTTTAGGGTTTGTAGGGTGAGTTAAGGTTTAGGATTTAGGGTTTAGGGTTTAGGGTTTAGGATTTAGGGTTGTAAGTTTTGGATTTAGGTTTATTTATTATTTCTATTTAGTTTAGTTTATTTATTTTAGGATTATTTATTTTAGTTTATTTTTTAGGATTAGGTTTAACTTTATTATTTAGTTGTGTTTTATCTTTATTTTGTTTTTAAGGTCTACATTTTATTTTTTTATTTTTAGGTTTAGGTTTAAGTTTTTAATTTATTTTTTAGATTTAGGTTTTAGGTTTATTTTTATTTTTTATTTTTTAGTTTAGGTTTAGGTTTATTTTTAGTTTATTTTTTTTATTTAGTTTAGGTTTAGGTTTATGTTAAGTTTATTTTAGGTTTAGGTTTAGGTTTTATTTATTTTAGTTTTGCTTATTTTTGTTTAGGTTTAGGTTTATTTTGTATATTTTATTTTCATTTTAGGTTTTGGTTTTTTTAGTTTAGGGATTAGGTTTTATTTTTTATTTATTTCTAGGTTTTAATTTAGGTTTATTTTTTTAGGTTTAGGTTTGTATTTAATTTTTATTTTATTTTACTTTTATTTTACTTTTAGTTTTTATTTTATTTAGGTTTTTTATTCTTAGGTTTATTATGTCTTTTAGTTTAGTTTAGGATTTTATTTATTTTATTTTAGTTTATTTTTATTAGTTTATTTTATTTTATTTTTATGTTTAGGTTTAGGTTTTTATTTAGGTTTTTATTTTATTTTATTTAATGGTTTAGGGTTTAGGGTTAGGGTTTATGGTTTAGGGTTTAAGGTTTAGTGTTTAGGCTTTAGGGTTTAGGGTTTTTAGGGTTTAGCATTTAAGGTAAGCTTAGAGTGTAGGGTTTTATTTTTTAAAAAAAATTACGTAAATTATAAGGTTGGGTTTATTTAGTTTATTTTTTATTTATTTTAGTTTATTTTATTTTTTATTTTTATTTTGGGTTTTGGGTTTAGAGTTTAGGTTTAGGGTTTTAGGATTTATGGTTTAAGGTTTAGGGTTTAAGGTTTAGGGTTTAGGGTTTTTACAATTTAGGGTTTAGGATTTAGGATATAGGTTTTAGGTTTAGGGTTTTTATTTTTTTAAAAAAGAATACATTCATATTCAACATTTCTTCTTTTTGATTTTTCTCAACCAAGTAACACACCAAGTTTTTTATGATGCAAGCGATGACATAGATCAAAGATGAGCACACATAGAGCAAATCAAAAATCCTCAATAACTAGAACCATCTCTAATGTAAAGACACAGTTCTATAAGTGGCAAATCAGATCAACCGTTCTTCAATTTCTTGAGTTCCCATCAGAACCACCCCGACCTCTCGAGTAGACAGATCCACCATCATATCTCCGATCTCTCCCTCCACCACAACCATGACTGTAACCTCCATCACTCCTCCCGCCTTCTTTAACCACCACTGCTCCAACCACCACCTCCATATTCACCAAGCACTCCACCCCCCCCCACCTCCACCCCACCACTGTGATAATTGTCTCCTCTACCTTTTCCTCCACCACTAGATCTAGCCTGAGCTTGGTTGATGACGATGTTCCTGTCGTCAGGGTTTTGCCTATTCTTAGGGTTTAGGTTTAGGTTTATTAGGTTTTATGGTTTAAGCTTAATTTTTAATTCTTTTAATTTACTTTATGTTTAGGTTTAGAGTTTTAGGTTTAGGGTTTAAGGTTTTAGGTTAGGGGTTAAGGTTAAGGGTTTATGGTTTATGGTTTAAGGTTTTAAGGTTTATGCTTTTAGGGTTTAGGGTTTAGGGTTTAAGGTTTTTAAGCATTTAAGATTTAGCTGCTAAGCTATTATTTTAGGTTGCAGTTTAGGTTTGTGTTTTAGTGTTAGGGTTTAAAGTTTGTCAGGTTTAGGGTTTAGGGCTTTTAGTGTTTTAGGGTTTATCATTTTGGCTAGTTTAGGGTTTAGGTTGTAGGTTGTGGTTGTGAGTTGTGGTTCTCATGTCTATTCTTTTATTTTATTTATTTTAGATTTTTATTTATTTTATTTCATTTTAGGTTTAGGTTTAATTTTGGTTTATTTTATTTTATTTTATCATATCATATTTAGCTTTTTATTTATTTTATTTTTAGGTTTATGGTAGGTTTAAGTTTTAGGTTTTAGGGTTTAGGGTGGTTTGGGTTTAGGGTTTGTCCACCCACCATTTAGGGTAGGGAGGGCTTAGGGTTTCATGTTTAGGCTTGGGTGGCCTAGGGTTTAGTGGGTAGGAGGGGACATGGTTTAGGGTTTAGAGTTTAGAGTTTTAGGGTTTACAGTTTAGGGGTTGTAGGTTTAGGATTTAGGGTTATGGTCACTTTTAGGGTTTAGGGTTTAGTGTTAGGGTTTTTTTAATTATTTTATTTTTTATTTTTTTATTTTGTTTTATTTTTAGGGTTTACGATTTAGGGTTTAGGATTTAGGGGTTAGATTTTAGGTTTAAGGTTCTCATTTTAGTTTAGGGTTTATGGTTTATGGATTTTTTTTTCTAACAGAGAACAAATTCAGTTATTTTTTAACAAGGTTCAGCCCATTCTTAAGGTTTAGGTTTAGGTGTAGTTTTGCTAAGGTTTAAGGTTTAGTTTAATTTTTTAATTTTTTTAGTTACTTTATGTTTAGATTTAAGGTTTGAGGTTTTGGATTTACAGTTAGGGTTTAGGGTTTTTTTAACTCAAATGATTCCATATCAAACAAGAAATTAGCAAATGAAACAAGACATTATCCTCTAACAACTAATAAAATAGGATAAAATAAAATGCAATTAAAAAAATCATCAAAAATATATTTCACAAAATGATTTAACTCCTAGAGATAATAAAATTAGATTTTATAGAAGGCCAACAAAGCTTAGTCGATTAACTATCATCATCAGATTCTTCACCAGGCTCTTCCTTCTTCTCTGCCACTGTAGTAGCCGGAACAGTGGCAGCAGTAGGAGTAGCAAAAGCATCAGGCGCAACAACCACATCAAATTTACTAGGATCCTTCAAATACTCTTTAACCTTCTCGGCCTGTGGGTATGTGTAATTAGTGGAAATCATGACAGTGAGGACATTCTTGTAAGCGTTCATGAACATGTGGGGTGCTACAGCAAGGGTGGGATAAGAGATGGCCATTGAGAGAGAAGTGGTCATTGAAAGGCCTGCTGAAAACTTCTTGATGAGTTCATCTTGAGTGAGGTCAAGCACATTAGGACTGAACACCGAACAATCATCATATAGAGACTGGGCAACAAAGCCATAAGAGAATGGCCTAATCCCCAGCTTAGCGAGGAGAGCGGCCTCTAAGGATCCAGACCAGTGTTGCACGGAGGAACCCAACATCAATAGGTATAACAAGTCTAACATGGGTAGGAGAACCAACTTTATATTTCACAACCTCTTCACAAACTTCTTCAAGATCACCTTTCATAGAAATCAACTCAACTGGGGTTTAGGGTGTTAGTGTTTATGCTTTTAGGATTTAGGGTTTAGGGTTTAGGGTTAGGGGTTAGGGTTTAGGGTTCAGGGTTGGGGATTAGGGTATAGGGTTTAGGGTTTAAGGTTTAAGGTTTAGGGTTTAGGGTTTAAGGTTTAGAAATTAGGGTTTATGGTTTTTTAGAGTTTAGGATTTAGAGTTTAGGGCTTAGGGTTGTAGGTTTATTGTTGTAGATTTAGGGTTTAAGGTTTAGGGTTTAGTGTTTAGGGTTTTGAGTTTAGTGTTTATGGTTTTTTTTATTTTTTTTAAAATTAAGTAAACTGGTAAGTTTAGGTTTATTTAATTTATTTATTATTTATTTTAGTTTATTTTATTTTATATTTTTATTTAGGTTTATTTTTTATTTTTATTTAATTTAGTTTATTTATTTTAGGTTTATCTATTTTTACTTTATGATTTTCATTTTAATTTATTTTTTTGGTTTAGGTTTAGGTTTAGGTTTATTATTTAGTTGAGTTTTACTTTTATTATATTTTTTTGGTTTAAGTTTTATTTTTGAATTTTAGGTTTTTATTTTATTTTTTTAGGTTTATGTTTTATGTTTTTATTTTTGGTTTATTTTTAGTTTTTATTTTTTACTTTAGGTTTAGGTTTATTTTTAGTTTATTTTATTTTATTTAGTTTCAGTTTAGGTTTGGGTTTAAGTTTATGTTTTATTTATTTTAATTTAGTTTATTTTCGTTTAGGTTTAGGTTTAGTTTCTTTTAGGTTTAGGTGTAGGTTTAGGTTTAGGTTTTTTTTAGTTTAGGGTTTAGTTTTATTTTTTATTTATTTTTAGGTTTTGTTTTTAAGTTTATTTTTTAGGTTTAGTTTTTTATTTAATTTAATTTATTTCTTTTTATTTTATTTTATTTTATTTTATTTTATTTAGGTTTTATTCTTAGGTTTATTTTTATTTATTTAGTTATTTTTATTATTTATCTTTTTTATTTTTATTTTATTTATTTTATGTTTTAGGTTTAGGTGTTTTATTTTATCATTTTTTATATTTTAGGTTTATTTTTATTTATTTTATTTTAGTTTATTTTATTGTGGATTAGGGTTTAGGGTTTAGGGTTTAGGGTTTGTGGTTTAGGGTTTAGATTTAGGATTTAGAGGTAGCTTAGGTTTATTGGTTTAAGTTTAGGCTTTAGGTTTAAGGTTTAGGGTTGGGTGGGTTTAGTTTTAGTTTAGGGTTTGGGATTTAGGGTTTTAGGGTTTATGGCTTAAGCTTTAGGGTTTAGGGTTGTAGTTTTAGGGTTTAAGGATAGTTTTAGGGTTTAGCGTTCATTTTTTTATTTTTTTTTATTTTTAGGGTTAAGTGTTTAGGGTTTAGGGTTTAGGGTTCAAATTTTAGTTTAGGGTTTAAGGTTCAAGTTTTAGTTTAGGGTTTTGGGTTTTTGATTTTTTTTTAACAGATAATAAATTCAGATTCAGCATTTCTTCTTTTTGATTTTATCAACCAAGTAACACCCCAAGTTCTCTAGTACACAAGCGATGACATATATAAAAAATGAGCATGCATGAAGAAAATTAGAAACCCTAGATAACTAGAACTGTCTCTACTATAAAGACATTTCCATAAGCAACATATCGGATCGATCGTTCTTCAGTTTCTCCAATTCTCATCATAACCACCCCGACCTCTCGAGTAGTAAGATCAACCATCATATCCCGGATCTCTCCCTCTACCACCACCACGATTGTAACCTCTATCGCTCCTCTTGGCTCCATAACCACCAACTCTCTAACCACCACCACCATATGCACCAGCACATCCAGATCCCCCCCACCACTATGATAACCTCCGCCTTCGCCTTCGCCTCCTCTACTAGATCTAGACTAAGCATGGTCGACGGTGATGTTCCTGCCATCAAGGTTTTGCCCATTCTTAGGGTTGAGGTTTAGGTTTAGTTTTAGGTTTATTAGGTTTTAGGTTTAGGTTTTTAATTTATTTAGTAACTTTAGAAATGCTTTAGGGTTAGTGTTTAGGTTGAGGACTTAGGGTTAAGGTTTAGAGTTTTGGGTTTAGTTTTAGAGTTTTGCTTTATACTTTTAGGTTTAGAGGGTTGTGTTTAGGTCAGGACTTAAGGTTTTAGTTTAGGGTTTAGGTTTGAGTTTTAAGGTTTATACTTTAGGTTTAGGCATAGGTTATGGATTAGGGATTGGATCAGGTATTCAGGGTTTGTGTAGGCTTTCAGGTTAGCAGTGGTTTAGGGTTTGTGGTTTATTTTATTTAGTTTAGGTTTGAGGGTTAAAGCCCAGTTAGGCCAGGGCCTGGTAGGGTAGGGCCCAGGTGGTGGCCCATGGCCTGGGAGGGTCAATAGGGTTGCCCAGTAGGGCCCAGTGGATCAGAGTTAGTAGGGTCAGGGTAGGTCAGGTTTAGGGCCCATGGTTAGGGTGGCCCAGGATTTAGGGTAGGGAGTTTAGGGTTTATGGTTTAGGGTTTATGAGCCTGAGTCACTAGTGATGAGTTTAGGTTTTTTTATATTTAATTAAATCAACAGGTTTAGGTTTTTTAGTTTATATTTTATTTATTTTAGTTTATTTTTTTATTTTTTATTTAGGTTTATTTATTTATTTTATTTAGTTTAGTTTATTTATTTTAGTTTATTTTAGTTTATTTTCTTTAGGTTTAGGTTTATGTTTATTTTTAGTTTAGTTTATTTTTTATTTTATTTTTAGGTTTAGGTTTTTATTTTAGGTAAGTTTAGGGTTTTGTTTTATTTTTAGGTTTAGGTTTTAGGTTTTATTTTAGGTTTATTTTAGTTTTATTTTAGATAAGTTTAGGTTTACTTTATTTTATTTTATTTACTTTAGGTTTTATTTAGTTTATTTAAGATTAGGTTAGTTTTATTTATTTTGTATTTATTTTATTTTTTATTTTAGCTTTTTAGAGGGATTTGGTTTTATTTTATTTTTTTTAAGGATTTATATTTAAAGAAGGGTCAGGATTTAGTGTTTAGGTCAGGGTTTTAGCATTAGGGTTTAGGTTTAGGGTTGGTTTAGAGCCCATGCCTTAGGGTTTAGAGTTTAGTTTGGGGTCAGATCAGTTTAGGAGTTTTGTGAGGTCAGTGTTTTCCATATGGTTTAAGATCTTTGTTTAGGGTCAGTCCTGGGTTTATGGATCAAAGTTTAAGAACAGCTTTAGCATAGGTTTTAGGGTTTGGGGTTTAGGTTAAGAGTTTAGGTTTAAGGTTTGGGTGGGTTTGGGTTTCTAGGGTTGGATTAGGGTTTAGGGTCTTTAGGTTTATTTTCAAGGTTTAGGATTTAAGATTTAGGGTTCAATGTTTAGGGTTTAGGGTTTATGGTTTTTTCTTTAAATTAAGTAACCAGTAGGTTTAGATTTATTTAGTTTATATAGTTTATTTTTTAATTATTTTAGTTTATTTTATTTTTTAATTTTATTTAGTTTAGTTTTTTCATTTTTTATTTTAGTTTATTTTTTGGGTTTAGGTTTAGATTTATGTTTATGTTTTAGTTTAGATTTATTTTTATTTTATTTTTTATTTTTAGCTTTAGGTTTAGATTTTATTATATTTTTGTAAGTTTAGGTTTTTATTATATTTATTTATTTTTTTTTTAGGTTTATTTTATTTATTTTTATTTATTTATTTAGTCAGGCCTGGGTTTATATTTTTATTTTGGGTTTAGCTTATTTTATTTATTTTTTAGTTATTAGGTTTAGGGTAGGTTTTGTGGGTTTAGGTTAGGATCAGTGGTAGTGGCCTGGCTCAGGGTTATGGCCTGAGGCTCAGCTTGTGAGCCTGTATTTAGTGGTTTAGAGTTAAGGTCAGTGGTCAGTTAGGCCTGGGATGGTAGGGCCTGGGGCCTAGCATAGGTTTGGCCAGGATTTAGAGTGAGTTTAGGGCCTGGGTGTGGTCAGTGGTAAGGTTTAGGGTGTGTGGTTTGGCTTATTTTAGGGTTTATTTAGGGCCTTAGGATTTAAGGTTTAGGATTTATGGTCTTTTCATAATTAAGTAAACTCGTAAGTTTATTTTTATTTAATTTATTTTATATTTATTTAGGTTTATTTTATTTTTTATTTAGGTTTATTTTTTATTTTTATTTAGTTTAATTTATTTATTTTAGTTTATGTTTTTTATATTAGTTTACTTTTAGGTTTAGGTTTAAGTTTACGTTTATTTATTAGTTTAGTTTTATTTTTATTTTCTTTTTTAGGTTTAAGTTTTATTTTTTATTTATAGGTTCATGTTTAGGATTTTTTTTTAGGTTCACATTTTAGGTTTTTATTTTATGTTTATTTTTGGTTTTATTTTTTAGTTTAGGTTTAGGTTTAGGTTTATTTTTGGTTTATTTTATTTTATTTTGTTTAGGGTTTAGGTTTAGTTTATTTTAGGTTTAGGTTTTATTTATTTTAGTTTAGTTTATTATAGTTTAGGTTTAGGTTTATTTTATTTGTTTATTTTAGATTGAGTTTTTTTTTAGTTTAAGATTTAGGTTTTTATTTTTATTTATTTTTTACGGTTATTTTTTAGCTTTAGGTTTTTATTTAATTTTTATTTTAGGTTTATTTTATGTTTATTTTCCATTTAGATTTAGGTTTTTGCTTTTAGTTTTATTTTAACTTTTAGTTTAGTTTCTATTTTTATTTATTTTATTTTTGTTTAATTTTTATTATTTTATTTTATTTTATTTTTTGGTTTAGGTTTAGGTTTAAGTTTTAGTTTAGGTTTTTTTATTTAGGTTTAGGTTTATTATTTATTTTAATTTTAGGTTTTTTTTTTAGTTTGGTTTAGGTTTTTAAATTTTTCAGGTTTAAGGTTTAAGCTTTTAGGTTTAAAGTTTAGGGTTTAAGGTTGTAGTTTTTAGGGTTTAGGGTTTAGGGTTTAGGATGTTAGGTTTTAGGGTTTAGGGTTTAGGGTTTTAGGGTTTAGGGTTTTGGGTTTAGGGTTGTATGTTTAGGGTTTAGGGTTTAAGGTTTAGGGTTTAGTTTTAGGATTTAGGGTTTAAGGTTAGGGTTTTATTTATTTAATATTTATTTTTTATTTATTTTTAGGGTTTAGGGTTTAGTATTTATTATAGGATTTAGGGTTTTTGTTTTCTAAATAGAGAACAAATTCAAAGTCAACATTTCTTCTTTTTGATTTCATCAAGTTTTCAAAGACACAAGTGACAACATAAACCAAAAATGAGCACGCATAGAGCAAATCAAAAACCCTAGATAGCTAGAATCGTCTATATTTTAAAGACAGTTCCATAAGCAGTAGATCGGATCTACCGTTCTTCAATTTCTATAGTTCCCATCAGAACCACCCAAGCCTCTCGAGTAGCAAGATCCACCATCATATCCCCAATCTCTCCCTCTACCACCACCACGGCTATAACCTCAATCACTCTTCCCACCTCCATAACCACCATTGCTCCGACCACCACCTCCATATCCACCAGCACCTCCAGAACCCCCACCACCACTATGCTAAATGCCACCTCCACCTTCACATCCACCGCTAGATCTAGATTGAGTCTAGTTGATGGTGATGTTCCAACCGTCAAGATTCTACTCTTTCTTAGGGTTTAGGTTTATGTTTAGGTTTATTAGGTTTTAGGTTTAGGTTTAATTTTTAATTAATTTAGTTACTTTAGGTATAGGTTTAGGATTTTGGCCTGTGGTTTAGGTTTGGGGTTGGGTTTAAGGTTTAGGGATTAGTGTTTAGGGTTTAGGGTTTAAGGTTTAGGGTTTATGCTCTAATTGTTTAGGGTTTAGGGTTAGGGTTTAAGCTTTAGGCTTTAGGGTTTATGGTTTAGGGTTTAGGGTTGTAGGTTTAACGTTGTAGGCTAGTTTTAGGGTTTATGGTTTAGAGTTTAGGGTATAGGGTATAGAGTTTTGGATTTTTCTAAACTAGTAGGTTTAGGTTTATTTAGCTTATTTTTTATTTATTTTAGTTTATTTTATCTTTTATTTAAATATAGGTTTATTTTTATTTTTATTTAGTTTAATTTATTTAGGTTAGTTTATTTATTTTAGTTTTATTTATTTTATTTTGGATTTTTTATATTAGTTTATTTTTTAGGTTTAGGTTTAGATTTAGGCTTATTTTTTAGTTGAGTTTTATTTTTATTTTATTTTCTAGATTTATGTTTTATTTTTATTTCTTTAGTTTAGGTTTTGGTTTTATTTTAGGTTTTATTTTTAGTTTAGGTTTAGGTTTATTTTTAATTTATTTTATTTTATTTAGTTTAGGTTTAGGTTTAGTCTAGTTTATTTTAAATTAGGTTTTATTTATTCAGGTTTTATTTTATTTTAGTTTAGGTCTAGATTTATTTTTTATTTTGAGGGATTTGTTTAAGATTTAGGAGTGCAGGGTTTAATTTTAGGGTTGTGGGTCAGGGTTAATTTAGGGTTTAGAGTTATGTTTTAATTTTTCATCTTTTATTTATGATTTAGGATACAAGGTTTTAGAGTTATAATGGCTTTTAAAATTAAGTAATCGTGGGTTTAGGTTTATTTTAGTTTATTTTATTTATTTTAGTTCATTTTATTTTAGTTTATTTTATTTATTTATTTTATTATTAGTTTAGGTTTTATTTTAGTTTATTTTTAGTCCAGGTTTAGTTTATGTTTATTTTACATTAGTCCTTTATTTATTTAAGATCTAAGTTTTGGATCAGGGTCTGTGGCTCAGGGGTTTATGGTCAGGGTTTGTGGTAAGGTCATGGTAGGGTTTAGGGTTTGAGGGTTTAGGATTTGGGGTTTACTCAGATGGCTCAGTTAGTGGTTTAGGGCTCAGGTTACATTTTTAGGGTTTAGGGTTTATGGTAGATCATTTCAGTAGTTTTGGGTTTACTGGACAGGGCTTAGGGTTAGGATCTGGAGTTTTAGTGTTTGGGTTTAGGGTTCAGATTTTTAAATTAAGCAAACCCAGAGTTTAGGTTTATTTAGTTTATTTTATTTTTTATTTTATTTAAGTTTACTTTTTATTTTTATTTAGTTTACTTTTCTTAATTTAAGTTTATTTACTTAATTTAGGTTTTTTATTTTAGTTTATTTTTTAGTTTTGGGTTTAGCTTTAGGTTTACATTTATGTTTATTTTTTAGTTTAGTTTTATTTTTTTTTTATTTTTTAGGTTTAGGTTTTATTTTAATCTTTAGTTTAGGTTTTATTTTTTATTTTTTTTAGGTTAAAGTTTTATTTTAGGTTTATTTTAATGTTTTATTTTTATTTAGTTTATATTTTATTTATAATTTTATTTTATTTAGTTTTGTTTAGGTTTATTTATTTTAGTTTAGGTTTATTTATTTTATTTTAGTTTATTTTAGTTTTAGGATTTTATATATAGTTTTTTAGTTTAGTTTATGTTTTATTTTATTTAATTTTAGGTTTATTTTTAGGTTAAATTTATTTAGTTTTATTTTATTAGGTTTTAAATTTTATTTTAGTTTAGTTTTATTTATTTAGGTTTTTCTTTAGGTTTATTTTATTTAGTTTATGTTTTATTTATTATTTTATTTTAGGTTTGGTTTAGGTTTAGTTTAGATGTTTTATTTTATCTTTTATTTTATTTATTTAGGTGTTTTATTTATTTATTTTTTAGTTTTATTTATAAGTAGATTAGGTTTAGGGTTTTTGGGTGGTTTAGGGCAGGTAGGGTAGTTTCTGGGTAGGGCCCAGGGTTTAGGGTTTAGGGTGTGGAGGCCTAGTGGGTTTAGGGTTTAGTGGTGGTAGGTTTAGGGTTTAGTTTTTTTTATTTTTTAATTTTTTTATTTTTTTAAAAATTAAGTAAATTGGTAGGTTTAGGTTTATTTAGTTTATTCAATTTATTATTTATTTTTTATTTAAGTTTAATTTTATTTTTATTTAGTTTAGTTTATTTATTTTCGGTTTACATATTTTAGTTTATTTTGTAATTTTTGGTTAAGGTTTAGGTTTATTTTTAAGATTAGTTTTAGTTTTATTTTATTTTATATTTTTAGGTTTATGTTTAGGTTTTATTTTATTTTTTTTAGGTTTAGGTTTTAGGTTTTTTTGTGTATTTTTTTTAGTTTAGGTTGAGGTTTAATTTTAGTTTATTTTATTTTAGTTTATGTCTCAGGTCTAGTTTATTTTAGGTTTAGATTTAGGTTTTATTTATTTTAGTTTAGTTTATATTAATTTAATTTTAGGTTTATTTTATTTTTATTTTAGGTTTTATTTTTTATTTTAGTTTAAGGCTAGGTTTTATTTTTTATTTATTTTTAGGTTTATGTTTTTAGGTTTAGGTTTTTATTTAGTTTATATTTTATTTTATTTTAGGTTTATTTTATTTTTATTTTAGGTTTAGTTTTTATTTTATTAAGGTTTTTATTTTTTTGCTTAGTTTAGGTTTTTACTTATTTTATTTAGTTTAGTTTTTTTTTTCTTTTTTGGTTTAGGTTTAGGTTTAGGTTTTAGTTTATGTTTTTATTTAATTTTACTTTTTTATTTTATTTTGGTTTAAGTTTTTTTATTTATTTTATTTTTAGGTTTTATTTAGTTTAGGTTCAAGTTTTTAGCTTTTTGGGGTTTAACGTTTATGCTTTAGGCTTTAGGTTTATTTTTAGGCTTTCTTCTTGAGTTTAGGTTTAGGTTTATTTTTAGTTGATTTTATTTTATTTAATTTAGGGTTTATGCTTAGTTTCTTTTAATTTTAGGTTTAAATTTTATTTATTTTGGTTTAGTTTATTTTAGTTTAGGTTTAGGTCTATTTTATTTTATTTTATTTATTTTTATTTTTAAGTTTAGGTTTTTTTTTAGTTCAGGGTTAGGTTTCTTTTATTTATTTTTAGGTTTATTATTTAAGTTTAGGTTATTATTTATTTTTATTTAATTTGATTTTAGGTTTATTTTATTTTTAGTTTATGTTTTTACTTATTTTATTTTATTTTATTTATTTTATTTTATTTTATTTTAGGTTTATGTTTTAGTTTAAGTTTTTTATTTTATTTATTAATATTTAGGTTTAAGTTTAATTTATTTATTTTAAGTTATTTAATTAAGCCTTTTTAGCTCAGCTTTTTAGTGGGTGGTCTGGGGTGGTGGCTCAGTTTAGGCCAATAGGGTAGGGCTCAGGTGTTTAGGTAGGGTAGGAGGCCCAATTTAGTCAAGACAGGATCTTTGGCAATGGCCTGGCTGTCAGTCAGCTTAGATCAGTTTAGCCCAAGTGGAGCTTTAGAGCCTGTGATTAGAAGGGTAGAGTTTAGCCCAGTGGAGGGTTTAGGCTTAGTGGTATGTTTCAGGGCCTATTTAGGATTTAGGGTTTAGGGCCTGGGTTTAGGTGGGGATCCATGTTAGTGGTTTGGTGGCTCAGTTCAGTGCCTAGGGTCCATTTTAGGGTTGGGATTTGTGTGGTTTATGGTTTGTGCCTAAGGTTTAGGATTTAGGGTTTAGGGTTTAGAGTTTAGAGAGGATTTATGGTTTAGGATTTAGGGTTTAAGGTTTAGGATATTTTTTTTAAAAATTAAGTAAACTTATAGGTTTAGGTTTTCTCATTTTATTTAGTTTATTTTTAATTTATTTTAGTTTCAGTTTTTATTTTAGTTTTTTTTTTTTGGTTTAGGTTTATGTTTATTTTTTAGTTTAATTTATTTTATTTTATTTTATGTTTAGGTTTCATTTTTTCATTTTAGGTTTAAGTTTTATTTTATTTTGGTTTTAGCTTTTATTTTAGGTTTATTTTGGTTTTGGTTTTTTAATTTATGTTCTTTATTTTATTTTATTTAGCTTTTAGTGGTTTGTGCTGCTAGTTTTATTAGGTTTGTAGGTTTTATTTATCTTAGTTTAATCTCATTATAATCTAGGTTTAGGGTTTATTTTATTTTCTTTATCTAGGGTTTATGTTTTTTTTAGTTTAAAGGTAGTTTTATTTTTATTTTATTTTCTTGGTTTTATTTTCATATTCTTATTACTGCTCTTCTTATTTTATTTTTATTTTGATTTATTTTTTTTTTGTCTAGTTTTATCATTTCATTTAGGTTAATTCTATTTAATTGTGCTTCTTTTATTTTATCTTTTAGTTCTTTATTTTACATTTCTAGCTTTAGATTTTAGTTCAGTTTTATTTTATTTATTATCTTTATCTTTTTCAGTCCCGTGGTTTTTATTTATTTTATTTAGGTTTTACTAGTTTAGGCTCAGGTTTTCTTTCAGGTTTTAGGTGGCTCAGTGGTTTGGTGGTTTAGGCCTGGGGCTAGGTAGTGGCTCAGGGCTGCACATTTTTTATTAGGATCTGTGAGTTTGCCATTTGTGGTTGTGGCCTGTGGGTTTTAGGGGTTTGTGGTTTAGTTTTGTGGGTTTTTGGGTGGGTTTTAGGGTTTTTGTGGTTTGTCTCGGTTTTTTTAATTTGATTCTAAATTTATATTTTTATTTTTGTGGTTTAGGGATTAGGTTTATGGTTTAGTTTTAAGTTTAGGTTTAGTTTTTAGTTTTTTATGGTTTAGTGGCTTTGGCTTTTTTTTTTAAATAAAGAACAAATTCATATTCAACATTTCTTCTTTTTGATTTCATCAACCAAGTGACACACCATGTTTTCTAAGAAATAAGCGACATTGTAGATAAGAAATGAGCATGCATAGAGCAAATCAAAAACCCTAAATAGCTAGAACTATCTTTACTATAAAGACAGTTCCATATGTAGCAGATCGGATCGACCGTTCTTCAATTTCTCCAGTTCCTATCAAATCCACCCTGACCTCTCGAGTAGTGGGACCCACCATCATATCAGTGATCTCTCCCTCTGCCACCACCATGTTTGTAACCTCCATCGCTCCTCCCACCTCCATAACCACCACTACTCTGACCTCCACCTCCATATCCATCAACACCTCCAGATCCCCCACCACCACTGCAATAACTACTGCCTTTTCCTTCGCCTCCATCACCAGATCTAGATCGAGCCTAGTTGTATGATCATGCTATTAAGGTTCTGCCCATTCTTAGGGTTTAGGTTTAGGTTTAGGTTTTTTAGGTTTTAGGGTTTAGTTTTATTTTTTTAATTTATTTACCAACTTTATGTTTAGGTATAGGGTTTAGTTTTGTGGTTTTGGGTTAGGGTTTAGGGTTTATCATTTGTGGGTTTAGGTTTATGCTTTAGGGTTTAAGGTTTAGGTTAGGGTTTCAGTTTATGGTTTGGGGTTTGCTGTTGTTTAGTTTTAGAAGGTTTAGGATTTTGAGTTTAGTTGTGGTTGCAGGTTTAGGTTTAGTTTTAGGGTTTAGAGTTTAAGAATTAGGGTTTTGGATATATTGTTTATGATTTAGGATTTAGGGTTTTTTTAAGGTTTAGGGTTTATGGTTTATGGTTTTTTTTGGGTTTAGGGTTCAGGGTTTAGGGTTTAGGTTTTATGGTTTAGGGTTTTAGGGTTTAAGGTTTAGGGTTTAGGATTTAGGGTTTTAGGGTTTAGGGTTTAGGGTTTAGGGTTTAAGCTTTAGGTTTATGGTTTAGGTTTTAGTTTAAGGTTTTGGGTTTGTGGTTTTGTTTAGCAGAGAATAAATTCAGATTCAACATTTCATCTTTTTGATTTCATCAACCAAGTAACACACCAAGTTTTCTAAGACATAAGTGATGACATAGGTCAAAAATGAGAACACATAGAGCAAACCAAAAACCTAGATAATTAGAACTATCTCTATTGTTAATACATAGTTCCATAAGTAGCAGATCAGATCAGCCCTTCTTTAGTTTCTTCAGTTCCCATCAAAAACCCTATGTTTTATTTTGAATTTTTAGGTTTAGGTTTAGTTTATAATTTTATTTTTTTAGGTTTTTATTTTAGGTTTATTTTTAGGTTTTATTTTTAGTTTACTTTTAGGTTTATTTTAGTTTATTTTATTTTATTTAGTTTAGGTTTAGTTTAGTTCAAGATATTTTAGGTTTAAGTATATTTTATTTTTATTTTAGATTTCATTTTCTTTATATAGTTTAGGTTTAGGTTTATTTTTTTTAGTTTAAGTTTTATTTTAGTTTTATTTTATTTATTTTAGGATTTTTATTTTACATTTAGTTTTAATTTTATTTAGGTTTTTATTTAGGTTTATTTTATTTTTAATTTATTTTATGTTTTATTTCATATTTTAGTTTATTTTATTTTGGTTTAGGTTTTGTTTAGGATTTGTTATTTATTATTTGGGTTTTAGATTTGGGTTTTTTTTTTCTTTTTTTAGCATTTAGAGTTTAGTTTTAGTGTTTATGTTTGTTTAGTTTTGGGTTTGGGTTTTAGGGTAGATCAGGTAGGGTTAGGTAAGAGGGCTTAGGGTATTTTAGTTTTTTATTGGGGTTTAGGTATTTTTAGTTTATTTATTTTATTTTGTTTATTTAGTTTATTTATCTAGGTCCAGGTTTATGAGTTTGTCTAGGTTTGGGTAGGTTTAGGGTTTATGAGTTTTAAAATAAACCAGTAGTTTATTTATTTAGTTTATTTATTTTTTTATTTTAGTTTATTTTATTTTACTTTTAATTAGTTTTATTTTTTATTATTATTATTTAATTTAGTTTATTTATTTTATGTATATTTATTTTTAGTTTTATTTTAATTTATTTTAGTTTAGGTTTAGTTTTATTTTATTTTTTATTTTTTTTTTAGGTTTGGGTTTTATTTTTTATTTTTAGGTTAGGTTTAAGTTTCTTTTTAGTTTATTTTATTTTATTTAGTCTAGGTTTGGGTTTAAGTTTAGTTAATTTTAGGTTTAGGTTTAGGTTTTATTTATTTTAGTTTAATTTATTCATTTTAGGTTTAGTTTATTTTATTTTATTATGGTTTCTTTCTTTTCTTAGGGTTTGGTTTTATTTTTTTTTATTTTAGGTTTAGGTTTTATTTAGTTTTATTATATTTTTTTTATTTTAGGTTTATTTTAGAATTATTTTATTATTATTTGACTTAGTTTTATTTTATTTAGGTTTTATTCTTAGGTTTATTTGATTTTTAATTTAGTTTAGATTTATTTACTTTATTTTAGTTTATTTTATTAGTTTATTTTATTTTATTTTTTATGTTTGGTTTAGGTTATAGTTTAGGTTTTTATTTTATTTTATTTTATAACCTTTTATTTAGTTTGGTTTTAATTTTTATTTTATTTTATTTTATTTAGCTTTAGATTCTAGGCTCAGGAGCCTAGTTATGGTATTTGTTTAGTGGTCAAGGGCCTGGGTGCCTGGTTTGGCTCAGCCTCAGTTTAGAGCCCAGGGCCCATGGTGAGCTCAGGTAGGTCAAGTGGCAGTATTTTAGGCTCAGGGCCTTTGGCCCATGGCCTTAGGCCTGCGTTTAGGGCCCAGACTCCAGATGGGCCTAGCCTGGGGCCCAGTCAGCTCAGTGGGGTGGCCTGGATTCAGGGTCAAGGGTCAGAGCCTGGCCCAGTCTTAGCACACGACTCAGTGAGCAGTCCATGGTTTAGCTCAGGCCTGACTCAGCCCACAGGGCCAGTTCAGTGGCCTGGGTTTGTGAGTTTACTGATCAGTCAGGCCTCACGCCTGGTGGCCGGGCCAGCTGGGCCTCAGGCCTTAGAGCCCAGGGCTCAGAACTAAGCCCAGTAGGTCACCAGGGCCTGAGCCCAAAGCCTCAGCCCAGTGCTCAGTGCAGCGGCCCAGTGCCCAGGGCCCAGTGGCCCATGGCCCAGGGTCTGGCCCAGGCATGCCTGGCTAGCCCTGGGCCTAGGTCAGTTCAGGGTCTGGGCCCAGTGGCTCTGTGATTGTATTTTGTGGTCCAAGATCGGCCTGGTCAAATTTAGGCTCAGGATCGTGATCAGGCTCAGTGCCCAGTGGCCTTATGGGCTCAGTGTCAGTTAGCCCAGTATTTAGGCCTGTGGCCTTAGGCCTGGGCCATGGCCCAGATCTGGGCCTGTGGTTTCCTCAGAGATTTTCAGTGACTTTTCGGGATGGGTTATATGCAGGTTAAGGATTTAGGTTTAGGATTTGTTTTAGGGTTTAGGTTTAGGTTTAGAGTTTAGGGTTTAATGTTAGTTTTAGGATTTAAGGGTAGAATTTTTTTAATTAATTAATTAATTATTTATATATATATATATATATATATATATATATATATATATATATATATATATATATATATATATATCTTTAAATTAAGTAAACTCATAAGTTTAGGTCTAATTAGTTTATTTTTTATTTATTTTAGTTTATTTTATTTTTTATTTTGATTTATGTTTCTTTTTAATTTTATTTTGTTTAGTTTATTTACTTTAAGTTTATTTATTTTAGTTTAGGGTTTTTAATTTAGTTTTTTTTTTTTTTTTGAGGTTTAGGTTTAGGTTTAGGATTATTTTTTAGTTTTGTTTTATTTTTATTTTTGTTTTTGGCTTAGCTTTTATTTTTTATTTTTAGGTTTAGGTTTAGGATTTTTTATATTTTTAGGTTTAGGTTTTAGGTTTTTTATTTTATTTATTTTTGATTTTATTTTAAGTTTAGGTTTAGGTTTATTTTTTATTTTTATTTATTTAGTTTAGGTTTAGGTTTAAGTTTAGTTTATTTTAGGTTCATGTTTAAGTTTATTTTTTTTTTTAGTTTAGTATTTAGGTTTATTTTATTTTATTTTTATTTTAGGTTCAATTTTTTTAGTTAGGGTTTATGTTTTATTATTTATTTATTTTAGGTTTTATTTTAAGTTTATCATAAGTTTAGGTTTTATTTGGTTTTATTTTATTTTATTTTATATTTATTTTTTATTTTAGGTTTATTTTATTTTATTTATGTTTTCTATATTTCAGTTAGTTTTAGGTTTTATTTATTTTATTTTAGTTTAGTTTTTTTATTTTTTATTTTACTTTATTTTATGTTTAGTTTATGATGTTTTAGCTAGGTTTAGTTTATGTTTTATGTTATTTTATTTTGGTTTAGGTTTTTTTATTTATTTTATTTTTAGGTTTTATTTCATTGAGGTTTAGGTTTTTATCTTTTTAGGGTTTCAAGTTTTTAGTTTATTGTTTAGGGTTTAGTTTTTTTTGGGTTTAGGGTTTACAGTTTAGGGTTTAGAGTTTAGAGTTTAGGTTTTAGGGTTTAGTGTTTAGGGTTTAGGGTTTTAGGGTTTTGGGTTTTTTAGGGATTAGGATTTAGGGTTTAAGGTTTAGGTTTTAGGTTTAGGGTTCAAGTTTTAGTTTAGGGTTTAGGGTTTTTACATTTTTTTTTAACAGAGAACAAATTTAGATTCAACATTTCTTCTTTTCGATTTTATCAACCATGTAACACACCAAGTTTTCGAATACACATGCAATGTGATAGATAAAAAATGAGCACGCATAGAGCAAATGAAAAACTCTAGATAACTAGAACCATCTCTACTATAACGACACACTACCATAAGCAGTAGAACGGATGGGCCATTCTTCAGTTTCTCCATTTCCCATTAGAACCACCTCGCTCATGAAAGTAGGGTGGTTTTAAGGTTTGGGGTTTAGTTTTAGGGTTTAGGGTTGTAGGTTTAGTGTTTAGGGTTTAGGATTTAGGGTTTATGGTTTTTTATTAAATTAAGTAAACCATTAGGTTTTGGTTTATTTTGTTTATTTTTTATTTATTTTAGTTTAATTTATTTTTTATTTTTATTTAGTTTAGTCTATTTATTTTAGGATAATTTATTTTAGCTTAGTTGATTATATTAGTTTATTTGTTAGGTTTAGATTTAGGTTTAAGTTTATTTTTGTAATTGAGTTTTATTTTTATTTTATTTTTTAGGTTTAGGTTTTATTTTTTTTTTAGGTTTAGGTTTAGGTCTTTATTTTATTTTCTTAGGTTTTGGTTTTAGGTTTTCATTTTAGATTTATTTTTAGGTTTTTTTTAGTTGAGGTTTAGGCATATTTTTAGTTAATTGTATGTTATTTATTTAGGTTTAGGTTTTATTTATTTTAGTTTAGTTTATTTTAGTTTAGGTTTAAGTTTATTTTATTTTGTTTATATTATTTTTCTTATATGTTTAGGTTTTTTTTAGTTTAAAATTTAGGTTTTAATTTATATTTATTTTTAGGTTTTATTTTAAGGTTTATTTCTTAGGTTTAGGGTTTTATTTAGTTTTTATTTTTTTTCATTTTAGGTTTATTTATTTTTTTTAACATTTATTTTTATTTTATTTATTTCTTTCTTTATTCTTAGGTTTATCTTATTTTAGTTTAGTTTATGTTTTATTTATTCATTATTATTTATTTTATTACTATTTTTATTTTATTTTAGGTTTAGGTTTAGTTCAATTTAGTTTTTTATTTTTTATTTTTTATGTTTAGTTTATTTATTTATTTTATTTTATTTTAGGTTTTATTTAGTTTAGGTTTAGGTTTATTGGCTCATAGAGCCTAGGGTTTATGGTTTGTGGATTTAGTTTTTGTGAGCTAGGGCTAAGTCAGGGTTTAGGGTTTAATAGTGGTTGTGTTTAGGGGGTCATGGTAGCTCAGATCTTAAGGGCTCAGTGATCATGTCCAGTTTAGGATTTAGGTCCAGATCTTAGTGTACCAGGGTTAAGAGGAGGGTGGGGTTTGTGGTTTAGTGGAGGTTGTGTCAGGGTCATGATTTATGGTGGCCTAGCCAGTGCTTCAGGATTTGTGCTTATGCTTATGGTTTAGGGCTCAGGATTAGGGTAGGTTTTTAGGGTCAGGGTGGCCTTAGGGTAGATTAGATTTAGGGTTTAGGGTTTAGGGTTTTTTAAAAAATCCAAATATAGGTTTATTTTAGTTTATTTTTTTTATTTATTTTAGTATAATTTATTTTATTTATTTATTTTATTTTATTTAGTAATTTATTTTATTTTTGATTTAATTATTTTAGTTTAGGTTTTATATTAGTTATTTTAGCCTAGTTTGTTCATGTTTATTTTATTTAGTTTTTTGAGGTTTTATTTTATTTTATTTTAGGTTTAGTTTAGGCATTTTATTTAATTTTCTTAGGTTTAGGTTTTAGATTCTTATTTTAGGTTTATTTTTAAGTTTTTATTTTTAGTTTAGGTTTAGGTTTAGGCTTTATTTATTTTAGTTTATTTTTTTTTAGTTTAAGTTTATGTTTTTGTTTATTTTGTTTATTTTATCTTTATGGTTTTTAAGTTTAGGGTTTAGGTTTTATTTTTTATTTATTTTTAGGTTTATTTTTTAGGTTTAGGTTTTTATTTAGTTTTTATTTTAGGTTATTTTAGGTTTACTTTATTTTTATTTTACATTTAGTTTTTATTTTATTTATGTTTTTCATTTTTTAAGTTTATTTTATTTTTTTAGTTTAGTTTATGTTTTTATTCATTTTTTTTTATTTTAGTTTTTATTTTTTATTTAATTTTATTTTTGGGTTTAAGTTTAGGTTTTAGTTTAAGTTTTTATTTTATTTATGTTTAAGTTTTTTTTATTTTATTTTAGGTTTTATTTAGTTTGGGTTTAGGTTAATATGTTTTTAGGGTTTAGGGTTTAAGATTTTTAGGGTTTAGGGTTTAGGATTCAGGTTTTAGTTTACAGTTTAGCATTTTTTGTTTTTTTTTAACAGAGAACAAATTGAGATTCAATATTTCTTCTTTTTGATTTCATCAACCAAGTAACAAACCAGGGAAGTGAGGTGATCAAATGACCTCCTTAGGGCTAGCTAAAGCATCATGTTCCTAGGATGTCCAGACTTTATACCCATTACTATTCAATCTTATATAAGTAAACACATGAATAGAGGAAAGAAAACTCAATATTCATACACTTAAGCTATAAGCACATGCATTTCTTATGTATTTATAACTATCATTAAAACACATATTATTATTCATTTATATGCTTTTAAAAATATATTTGGATTTAATAGTGATAATAGCCAGGTAAATATAAAATTAAATCAACACATGTAAGCTTACATAAAGGAAATCCATTTTATTTTAATTAATTTTGAAAATATGGATGCATGAACTCAAATGACATATAAAATTTAACCCTAAAGGGTTTGTATTTAGGTTTACGATTTGGTTTGTGGGTTTTAGGGTTTAGGTTTACTAGGGTTGGGTTTAGGGTTTAGGTGCTTTAGGGTTTAGGGTTTAGGTTTAGTGGTTTGGGTCAGCTGCAGTTAGTTTGGGGGATTTAGATTTCAGCTTTAACATTTAAGATTTTAGGTCAGGTCAGTGGTTTGATTATAGTAGGTCAGTTTTAGGCCTGGGGCCTGGGATCATTAGGGCTCAGTTTCAGCCTTAGGTCCAGGCCTCTTCAGTTTGGCCCAGGTCTGTGATAGTGACAGGTAGTGGCCTTGGGTCAGGGGTTTCATGGCTCAGTGGCCCAGGGTCAGGTGATGGCTGGCCTAAGGCTCAGGGCCTGGACTCCAGAGTGGCACAAGCAAGTAGGGCCTAGGCTCAGGATCTAGGGGAGTAGGCCTAGGGTTAGATCTTTAAAACAATCAAGCAAACATGGTTTAGGTTTATTTAGTTAATTTTTATCTTTATTTAGTTTATTTATCTATTTCATTTTAGGTTTATTTTATTTTTTAATAGTTTAGTTTATTTTATTTTAGGTTATTCATTTTTATTTTATGTTTTATTTTAGTATTTCTTTTTAGGTTTAGCTTTAGTTTGTTTATGTTTAGTTTAGTTTTATTTTATTTTATTCTCTTTAGGTTAAGTTAGGCTTTAATTTTATTCTTAGTTTAGGTTTTAGGTTTTATTTTTTTGGTTTATTTTAGTGAGGTTTAGTATATTTTTTATTTATTTTATTTTATTTTAGTTTAGTTTAGTTTATTTGGTTTAGGTTTATTTTATTTATTTTAGTTTAGGTTTAGGTTTATTTGATTTTATTTATTTTAGGTTTAGGTTTTTTTTAGTTTAAGGGTTATGTTTTATTTTTATTTATTTTAGGTTTTATTTTTTTTATTTTATTTTATTTTAAACATTTAGGTATTTTATTTTAGGTTTATTTTATTTTATATTTAGGTTTTATTTATTTGATTTTAGATTTTTATCTTCTTTTAGGTGATCTTTAAGTTTAGTTTATGTTTTATCTATGTATTTTTATATAGTTTAATTTATTTAATATTTAGATTTTTTTTATTATGGTCCAGGCTCACCAGTTCTGGGTATTTGCCAGGGCCCAGGGTCTTTGGCCCAGGTCTGGGTGGATCTAAGTTGGCCCAGGGCTCAGCCTGTTTAGATTTAAAAGCCAGGGCCTCTTAGGGCCTAGGCCCAGTGGCCTGGGTTTAAAGTGGCAGAGTCAGTTAGGGAGGCCTGGGATCAGTCCCAGGATCATGGTCTTGGTTTAGAGCTCAGGCTAGTTTGGCTCAGTTTAGGTTTTGGTTTTGGTTTAGTGGCCCAGTTGGGTTGGTTTAGCCTGTGGCCCAGTTTTAAAGCGGCAGCAGTGGCAGGGCAGAGGGAAAATGTAAACCAGGTTTAGCTCATTTAGTTATTTAACATCTTTTAATTTATTTTTATCTTTAATATTTAATTTATTTTATTATAGTGTTTGTTAGGTTTATTATTTAGGTTTTTTAATTTATTTAATAGGGTTTATTTATTTGGTTGGTTTTGGGTTAGTTTTAGGGTTAGGCCTAGGGGTTAGTGGCCTAGGGTTTAGTGTTTTTTTAAATTAAGAAAACCCGGTTTTAATGTTTATTTAGTATTACTTTATTTTATTTAGTTTAGTTTATTTTATTTTAGTTTAGTTTTATTTTATTTTAGTTTTAGGTTTAGTTTAGATTTATGTTTATTTTTATTTAGTTATTTTATATCGTTTAGGTTTTATTTTTTTATTTTAGGTTTAGTTTAGGTTTTATTTAGGTTTAGGTTAGTATTTACTTTAGGTTTATTTTTAGGTTTTATTTTAGTTTAGTTTAGGTTTATTTTTATTTTTATTTTATTTATTTGCTTCAGTTTTAATTAGTATACATTTAGGTTTTATTTATTTTATTTTATTTTATTTTAGATTAGTAGCATATTTTATTTATGTTTATTTAGGTCCAAGTTAGTTTATGGTTTAGATTTTATTTTATTTATTTTTAGGTTTGTTTTAGGTTTAAGTTTTTATTTAGTTTTAATCTTAGGTTTATTTTTTTATTTTTAGTTTTAATTAATGTTTATTAATTTTATTTTAGTTTAGTTTTATTTTTTATATTTATTTTTTTTAGGTTTAGGTTTTATTTTTATTTTATTATTTTATTTTATTTAAGTTTAAATTTTATTTATTTTATTTTATTTTATTTAGGTTTAATTTCTTTTAGGTTTTAGGGTTTGTGTTTTTAGGATTTGGTTTTGTTTTAAGGTTGGGTAGTTTTTTGGGTTTTATTTAGGTAGGGTTTATTGTTTAGTGATTTTAGTATAGTTTCTTAAGGGCCTGGGGTAGGTTGTGGTTTTTAGGGTTTAGGGTTTAGAGTTTTTAATTAATTTTAAATTTTTAATTTTTTTAAATTAAGTAAACCAAGAGTTTGTTTATTTATTTATTTTATTTTATTTTTAAAATTTTATTTGTTTATTTCATTTTATTTAATTTTATATAGTTTTATTTTTTTTTTATTTTTATTTTAGGTTTTCATTTTAGGTTTATTTTATTTTCATTTAAGTTTAGATTTTATTTTATTTAGGTTTTATTTTAGTTTAGTTTATGTTTTATTTAATATTTTAGTTTAGTTTTATTTTAATTTATTTCTTTTTAGAGGTTTTAGTAGTTTTATTTTATTTTTTTCTTTTATCTTTGGTTTAATTTTTTTTATTTTATTTATTTTTTGTCTTTATAGAGTCAGGTTTATTTTGTGTTTCAGTGGTATGGCAATAGAGATTGTGGATTTAGGGCCTGGGGCTCAGGGCTCAGTGGCCTGTGGCTCAGGCCTAGAGCCCAGTGGCTAGTTTAGTTTCAGTGGGGTGGTAGTGGCCTGTGGATCATGGCTCAGGTTGGGCCTAGGCCTGGGGTAGGGCTTTAGAGAGTCAGGGCTCAGTGGCCTGTGGTAGAGGTCAGGGGTAGGGTTGGTTTTATTTTAAATGTTTTTATGGATTAGTGGTGTTATTTAGAGTGGCTCAGTTAGTGAGGTATTATTTTAAAAACCAAGAAAACCAGTTTAAATTTATTTTATCAATTTTATTTATTTTATTTATTTTATTTAGGTTATTTTTTTATTTATTTAGTTTAGTTTATTTTATTTAGTTTATATGTTTAGGTTTTATTTAGTAGTTTTATTTTATTTATTTTTTTTTTTTAGGTTTTATTTTCTATTTAGTTTAGGTTTTTATTTTATTTTTTTTATGTTTAGGTTTTGTTTTCATTTTATGTTTATTTTAAGGTTTATTTTTTTGGTTTAGGTTTATTTTAGTTAATTTTATTTTATTTTGTTTAGGGTTTAGTTTAGTTTATTTTAGGTTTAGTTTATTTTATTTTAGTATATTTTATTCTAATTTAGGTTTAGATTTATTTTATTTTATTTTAGGTTTAGTTTTTTTATTTCTTTTTATTTTATGTTTAATTTTTTATTTATTTTTAGATTTTATTTTGAGGTTTATTATTTAGGTTTAGATTTTTGTTTAATTTTTATTTTATTTCATTTTATGTTTATTTTATTTTATGTTTATTTTATTTTTGTTTTAGGTTTTTATTTTAGTTTTAAGTTTAGTTTTTACTTTATCTTGGTTTTTTAATTTTTAGTTTAGTTTAGTTTTTTTATTTATTTTAGTTTAGTTTAGTTTTTATTTTTTATTTTATTTTCCATTTAGGTTTAGGTTTAGGTTTAGGTTTTGGTTTAAGTTTTAGTTTATGTTCTTTTTTTTATATTTTGGTTTAGTTTATTTATTTATTTTATTTTAGGTTTTATTTATTTAGGTTTTTAGCTTTTTTTTTTTAGGGAAGGTTTAGTGTTTGTTTTTAGGGTTTGGTTTGGGATTTAGGTAGGGTTTAGGGTGTGGTCAGATTAGAGTTGGGGTTTTAGGGTTTGGTGGTTGTGGTTTTTTTGGGTGGGTTTAGGGTTTAGGGTTTAGGGTAGTGGTTAGGTTTGTGGGTTTAGGGTTGATGTTTTTTTTGGTTTGGTTTGTTTTAATTTAGGTTTTATTTTTTGTTCTTAAAGAACAAATTCAGGTTCACCATTTATTCTTTTCGATTCCATCAACTAAGTAACACACCATATTTTCTAAGAGACAAGTGACAACATAGTTAGTTTGAAAATGAGCACGCATAAAGCAAATCAAAAACCCTAGATAACTAACCGCCTCTATCACATTAGCTCCATATAGATCGGATCGGTCGTTCTTTCTTTCTCTGTTCTTATCGAACCACCTCGCCTCTCAGTAGTGGGATCCACCATCATATCCATCTCTCCTCCCACCACCACTTGTAACCTCTCGCTCCTTCTACTTTCATAACCACCATTTACCACCACCTCTATATCCACCAACACCTCTAGATCCCCACCACCATTATGATGATAATGCCTTCTCGGCACACACACTAGATATACAGCCCGGTTAACAATGATGTTCCTGTAATCAAGGTTCTCCCCCTTGTTAGGGTTTAGGTTTAGGTTTATTAGGTTTTAAGGTTTATGTTTTATTTTTTATTTATTTTTAGTTTTAATTCTTAGGTTTAGGTTTTTATTTTATTTTATTTTTCTTTTACATTTAGTTTTTATTTTATTTAGGTTATTTATTCTTAAGTTTATTTTTTTTTAGTTTAGTTTAGGTTTTTATTTATTTAATTTTAGTTTATTTTGCTAATTTATTTTATTAAATTTTAGAGGTTAGGTTTAGTTTAGAGTTTTATTTATTTATTTAAACTTTATAGCCCAGGTTTAGGTGTTTAGCATTTAGGGCCCAGAGTGGGGCCCAGGGTTTAGGTCGCCTGGGTGGTCATGGAGTCTGGGTCAGTTTAGTGCTCAGCCTCAGGTTAGTGCCCAGGGTTTAGCCCAGGTCAGGTTAGGGCCAGCTCAGTGCAGTGGGGTCAGTAAAGTTTAGGGTCAGGCTTCCCAAGATTTTTAGGATCAGGCCCAGTCATGGCCTTCATGCAGTTGGCCCAGGCCCAGTTTATGGTTAGCCCAGAGTTTAGGGTCTGGGTGGGCCAGAGCCCAGTTTAGGTTTAGGGTTTTGGTTTAGAGAGTTTATGGTTATAGGGTTTAGGTTTAGGTTTATTTAGTCTGTGGTTTAGGGTTTGGTTTAGCACAGTTTTTTTGGTTAGGTTTAAGGTTAAGTTAAGGTTTAGTGTTTAGGTTAGTTTATTTTAGGGTTTAAGATTTAGTTTAGGGTTTTAGGGTTTAGGTTTAGGGTTTAAGGATAGGTTAGGGTTCAGGGTTTAGGGTTTTTTTTGGAAAAAGTTAAAATTTTATTACCATAAAAGGAAAAGATACAATGTTCTTAAAAGGCATAAAGTACAAAATTCTACCGCTCATAGAGCTACAAGAAACCTAAAGAGCTAAACCCTCATCTATGTACATTAGAAGAAGAAAAGAAAATGAACGAGCGAGAAGATCAACTAAAAAGCATGAGACTAAAATGACACAGAGTAAAACAAAACAAAGGATAAAAACATAATAGGTTGAGTTAGCAGTAGTTCATGATTCCTTTGAGAAAGTAAAATAAGCAAGCTCCACAGCAACAGCAGTAGGGATGACTGAGAAATGACCAGGCCTTCGGTAAAGCTCCAACCTACGAAAGAATTCTGCAAAAAACACTACCAAAGCAATAGTATAGCTAAAATGATAAGGATAAAGAGAACAAAAGGAGAGCTGAGAAAGAAAAGGCTTAGGCTCAGTTAAGATCATCTCAAGGGGCAACAATACATATGAGCATCTAAACTTCATAAGGGTTACAATCATATTTAAAGCTATCAACCAAAGAGAGGAGGTGAGTAACATCAAAGCCATCATAGCCAGTATACCTGATACCAACATCCATCCAAGGCTAGCAGTCCATAGTGACCTATCCTACACTAAACAAATAGAGAAAACAACCAACCAGTAGCCAATCAGCAGCCAACCCACCAACTAAAACCCACAACAGGCCAATCACATAAAGCCAACAACCCAAAGTTACAGTGGGATCATTGGCCAAGCTAATGGGATCAAGCAGTAACACCACCAAAACCACCACCAGCATACCTTAACAAGCCAACGACTAAAACCATCACACACAAAAGGAAGCCACCAACCACCAGAAACCAAAAATCCCAATTCAGAAGGATCAGCAAAGGTTTGAACAACATAGCAAAATGCTACATCAAATTGGCCAAGAAGAAAAAACCAACAAAGAGAAAGGCAGCCAACCAAGATTCCAAGGACAACTAAAAGTCCTCCCACCAAAGAAGTTAAGTAAAACATCCAGAAGGCAACCCCTAGAGAATAACCCATCATAGTAACCAACAAAGGAAAGATCCCCATCAGCCAAGGAAAAGCAAAAAAAAAAAACCAGTAAAACACTACACAATAGAGAAACAACCAACCAATCCAGCCAGCCAACATAGCCTCCTAGCCAACCACCACAGTAGCAGAAAACCCAAGTCAATGTAAAGTCCAACAACAGCCATCAAGCCAAAATCATCCAAGATAGCCAAGAGAATAACAACCACTAAAAAGCCCTCAACCAGCTAACCTAGAGCCGCTATAACCAAGAAAGGAAGGCTAAAATAGGAAGAGGACAAAACCAAAACCAAAAGAAATAAAATAGAATCAGCAAAACTGACCACCAAGCCACATTCAACAAGACAGAGAAAGTAATAGCCAAACAAAAAGCTCCACCATTCCAAAATGAGGCTGAGCTATACCCACCAATGCCCCCAATAAAAGGAAAAATAGCCAAAAAAATAGCCAATAACAACCAACCTAACCCAACACGCTAGTCAACCCACATCCAACAAAACCACCAATTCAACCACCACATAGTATATCCAAAATGTAAAGTGAGAAACTAGCCTCATAATGAGGCAAAACCCATACATGAGGAAAACCCAATAGATAAAGCCACAACCCAAAAGGTGGTTATCAAAAATAGCCAAGGAAAAATGTGGTAAAAACCCATCCAGGCAAACAACAGCCACCAGGCTAAAAAAACAAAATCAACTCAAGCTGCAATGATAATAACCACCAAGGAGTAAACATTAGGCCAACCCAAAAGTAAAAGGTCAAAAGTAACAACCAGTCCACCCAAAGTGTGAAAATAAGCAAATAACCACAACCCAAAAAGGGTTTAATAAAAGGCAAACAAAAGCAAAGGCTCAAAAAAAAAATAACACAAAAGAAACCAAGCCAAGAAATTATAATCTGAGATAAGGCAATCCAGTATTACCTAGATTAACCAAGCCTCTTAATAGTTTAGGCAACATTTGGTTGTCAAATAAAGTGAACTGTTAAGTTGGCACCTAAATTAGCCAAGAAATCAAGCATTACCTTCATGAAGGATGTGGGAATTTTAAAACAAACTTGAAAAAGAAGATTTTTTGTATGATTAAGGAGATAAAATAATTCAACATTCCTATTTCTATAGGAATTAAGCATGTCAAAAAACAAGAGAGCATCAACTTCAAACAAAATGTTGAGAAAACCTCTATTCAAACAAGTTTCAATAGCTTTATTAACAAAAATAGAACAGGCTTTGAGAGCATAGGCAAAAGCACAAATGACAATACCTTTAGAATCCCTAAGGATACCACCATATCCATATTTATTGGAAGCTATAGAACCATCAATATTCACTTTAATCAAGTTTTCTTTAGGTTTGATCCAATGGATAATCTTAACACATTTATAAGGGTCCAAGTCGTAATGATACCCGTGTTTTAGCCACAAATTTATAGCCTCTAAAATGAATGTTACTAATAAGATTAAAACATAGCATGAATTTTTTTTCTTTAGTTTTAGCCTTGATCCTTTCATGGTTCATAGGAGTGCCATGATATTTAGCATCATTTCTATCCATCCAGATGAACTAGAGAAGGGTAATGGTAGTTAAAACTTTGATATGACCTTTCATAGTTTTTTTTGAAACAAACTTCAAGAAGTTGATATAAAGAAAGAGAACCATGAAAATAGTTAGAATTAAATTGATCATCATACCAAAGCCAAAATTTAGAAGCGATAGCAACATTGACAAAAATAGGATTTACATTTTCAATATGAAAGAAACAATAGCATTTTGATGGTAAATAAAACCTTTTAATCCAGAGCAAAGAGTCCATAGGAATAAAGTTATTTAAAATCCTCCAAGCTAAAACTAAATAGGAAATGGGCATGATATTGTTCCAAAGTTTAATAAAGACATTGGAGGGGTTCTGCTTATCTCTAATAAAATTCAAAACCTCTTTAAGAACAAAATCACCATTATAAGAAAGCTTAAAAAGAATTTGAACAGGTTTGTTAGAAGAAATGGGAATATTTCTAAAATTGTCAGAAAGAGAAATAGGGATATAATTCTCGAGTTTACTTTCATTCCAATTATTGTTAAGCCAAAAAGAGTTAACTTTGATAATAGTAGTAGAGTGGGTAGATAAAAGGGTGTCAATGGAGTAGTTGCCAGTCCAATTGTCTTGCCAAATGAAAGAGGTAGCCTGAATGGATGCCCCAAGATATTAAGGATTCAACAACCCATTTAATGGAGCAAAGCCTTTTCCAAAATGGAGAGTCACCAACTTTATAAGCACAAATAAGAGGGTGTTTACCTTGGCAACATTTCTCCATCATAAAATTAGCCCAAAGGCTATCATTCTCTATAAAATTCCACCAGAGTTTATGAGAGAAAGCGTTGATAGCTTCAATAGGTTTGCAACCTAGTGCACCTTCACCCAAAGGACCCGAACATTTCTGCCAAGATGTCCAATGCATTCTTTTGGTAGAGTTATTAGAGCTCCAAAAAAATTTATTAATCAAGCGATCAATTCTGATGAGTGTAGCTTTAGTCGGGATTATAGTTTGAATCAAATAAAAAGGCATTGAAATGAAGTGCTTTTAAGAATTCTGAGCCTACCACCAAAGGAAAGTAAATGGAATTCCCAAACCAAAATTTTATTTAAAATTGTTTAAATTAACTCGTCAAAGAGATGGGATCATTTTGGGCCTTTCAAGAGAGGAACACCCAACTACTTTAGAGGTATGTGTTGATGCTTAAAATTAGTGATATGCAGTATTTATTTGATTTTATTATTGGAGATATGAGAGGAAGTGATAAAGAAGCTTTCGTTATCATTGATAGAAAGGCCACTTTCTCTACCAAATTTATTTAGAAAATACTTGAGGTGCTTGATATGATGAATAGAAGCATTGAAAAAAAATGAATTCATCTACAAAGCTTAAATGGGAAACAAGAAGACCACCAAGATTTCTATAGTTCATACTAGTGTTGTTAAAGAATAAATGATTGATGCTCCTAAATAAGTACTCAACAATGATAATAAATAATGTAGGAGATAAAGGATCCCCTTGTCTTAAGCCATGGGAAGAGGGAAAGAAACCCAAGGCTTCCCCATTAAGCAAAATTGAAAACCTTTTATATTTCAGGACACGTGGATTCAGCATATTGATTTTTTTGATGTTGTGGAAAATAATTGGAAAGCCCATTTACATCCTGATAATTTGATTATGGGGATTAATAGACTTTGGTTTAAACTTTAAAGACTTAAACAAAATTTGGGTTGGTGGAACAAGCATTATTTTAAAAACCTTTTTTATAATATTAAAGATATGGAAAAATAAGTTTAAGACTTGACTGAGGCGAAAGACAAACTTGTTAACTTCCAAAATATGGAAGAGACTTACTTGCACCAAAAAGCTGCTAGTAAGCATATTACGGATGGTGATAAGAATTCTAGGTATTTCCATGCTTTAGTTGATAAAAAGAGAGCTTTAAATAATATTCAAAAATTTAAAGATGATAATGGTGTTTAGATTAAGGAGAATAATGAAATAAAGGAATCAGTTATTAATTACTTCAGAAATATGCTTAATAAGAGTTGCTCTTATGAAGCTATTTCTAAATCACTTTTGATTCTTTCTATTATTACTAATGATGATAACAATTTGATTACCATCATGCCTAATGTGCTTAATAGCATGAATATATATTCTATTACTAGTCCAGAGGGTTTCACTACTCAATTTTTTTTAAAAATGTTGGTTTATCATTAAAAATGATTTGGTTGAGGCTATGGTTGATTTTTTTTAATGGTAATCCTTTTACATGATATTTTTCTAGTACTTCGATCATTCTCATACCTAAAAAAGATAATCTGGACTATTGGAGTGATTTTAGACCTATTAATCTTTTCACCTTCTTTAATAAGTTAATTTCAAAAATTCTAACCAATAGGCTTATTCCTTTACTTAATAAAATTATCTCTCTCAACCAAACTAGTTTTGTTAGAGGTAGATCTATTTATGATAATATTTTATCATCCCAAGAATTAATTCATGATCTTGATGCTAAGAATAGAGGTCACAACATTCTTTTCAAATTAGATATTACCTAAGCCTTTCATAACATTTCTTAGGACATTCTTTTCCATATTCTGAATTTAAATTTATTTTTCTTATTAAAAATTATATTAATAATTCCTAGAGGATTTATGTAATCTATTAGAATTATCTTCAATAGAAATAAGAAGAGGAGCATAATTAGACATGGTTCTACTTAAATGATCACCATATGTAATAGGACATTGAGTAATCCAGTGAGTATTAAAAAGAATTTGGACCAACCTTTGTCGAAGTCTAGAGTTTTGCCAAGTATAATTAGAACCCTTAAAGCCAATATCAATCAAATTAAAATTAAGGATCATATTGAAAAAATCTTCCATGTAATGAATATTGGAAGAGCAGCCATCACTCATTCAAAAGAAAATAAAATAGTGTTGAAATCACCACGTGGAAACCAAGGTTTGTTGATCGAGGTAGCAAAATTCCTCAAATTATCCCTAAGAAGATTTCTACCAGATATATAACAAGATGCATAAACAAAAGAGCCCAAAACATAATAGTCAACATAAGAGATTTGAGCATTGGTAACTTGTTGAAAATCATCAATAATAGAAACCTCAACAAAATTATTCCCAAAACACCAAATCTTATTACTAACATTAGAGAAAATTTTATTGAAGCTGGTCATTCTAGAAACATGGTTACTTTTATTAGCATGAATAAGAGGCTCTAGAATAATAAGTAAATAAATATTATGAATGTGACATAGATTTTTAATATGATTACAAATTGAGAGGGTACTGATCCCTTTAATATTCCAAACAAGAAATTTAAACATAAGTAAAATAAAAATGGGTTAAGCAAAGTTTAATTAAGAGAGGAGTGAGAGGCTGCAACAGATCTAGTGTTTTTGGATAATTTGGGAGAGTAATTTATTACACTCTTTTCTTTTTAGTATGATAAGTTTGAAAATCATTTATTCTCCTAGAGTTGTCATCCAAGCAAGATTTAGTAACATTGGTCACAATTGAACAGAATTCTCCAATTGTTTGGAGGGGAGTTCACCCTCTTCCAAATCCATATTAAGTTGGAAAAGTAGGATTAACATGAATATAAGATTATAAATGAGAGATGGTGACAATTTAGAACCATTTAAAGCACAAGTAATTAAATCCAGATCAGAAATGTTTTCAGCATGCTCGACATCATTTAAATCCTCATTAAAAGCTTCATTTTCATCGATCAAAGTAGACATATATGCAGTAATAGAATCAGAGGAAACATAATCATTTTCTAATAACATTGAAAATTTATTATTCTTTGCATTAGAAATATTCAAATTCAAAGAAGGAAAAAATAGTTAAATCATCCTACCCATTTTGAAAATCAACTGAATCTATATTAATAGTAGGAGTCAAAACTTGTTCAACAAGATTAACCTCGATATCCAAGGAATCAACCTCAATAACAGCCTTCATACCATTCTTAAGATCCGAGGGTGATTTTTGAACATAAGTAAGGATTGGTTTACGGGTAGGAACAACATTCTCTTTAGGAGGATTTCATTTTTTTTTTAAGTGGGGATGGAGAATAAAACATTTTGAATTATCTTGACCATGAATTTTATAGTGGGAACAAAAACCTAGAAGGTTCTCTAATTTATCCTTTTATGAATACTTATTTTTTCAGATCCAATCCAAACTTCCTTAGGGTATTTTCTAGTTATGTCTAATTCCACAAGGATTTGAGCCATAAAAGTGTGAGATTGCTCAGCGGTCTCTTGGTTCAGTTGCAAAGGCCGACCAAATAAAGCCCAGACAGTAAAAAGCACATTATGGGTAACAAAATGAATGCACATTTCAGGAAGAGATAACCATTCTAGGACAATAGGAGATTCCTCCCTAATGTCAAGAAGAGGTGACCACTTCAAGAGCACATTTGACAATTAAAGATGAAATAAGAATGACATAAAAAACATGTGAATAATCTAGATCATTAGAATGTTGTATTATGATATGCCAAGGGTTAATAAGACCATTCGATAAAGTAACCGTAAAATTGAGATTATATAAAAAAGAGTAGATCTTACCCAAATTTGGATAACACAAAGCAAATTAATCGACAAGAGAAAATTCAAATGGTTTTGCCAACTTTTCAACATCCACATCAGAGCACATTATGACCGAAAAACCTCTAAAAGGCATTAAAATGAGATTAACCGAATCAACAGAGGGAGAAGTCTTGCCAGAGAACACTTCCTTAAAAGATTTAGTAGAAGAAGCGACATTAGGGTTGCCAAGCCTCAAAATGTCAGATGCCCCAGCTGAAGCATCCATAATTTGAGGTGGAGCCCAAGGAATAGAACTCACCACAACCATGGTCAATGATGAAGCATCATGAAAATGACCAGATGCTGTTCAAGCCGTTGAATTCGATCAAAACCAAGGCCAAAGCCACAAAAATCCCTAGTCGAGGATGCACCACCAAGAGGGATTCAAAAATCTCCAGAGAACAAGAAAGCAGGGGAGGGGGGCGAGGGGTTTGGGTTTAGATTTTTAGGGTTTAGGGTTTAGGGTTTAGGGTTTTTTGTGGTTTATGGTTTAGGGTTCAGGGTTTAGGATTTAGGGTTTAGGTTTAAGGTTTTAGGGTTTATGGTTTAAGGTTGTAGGTCTAGGGTTTAGAGTTTCAATTTTAAGGTTAGGGTTTTTTATTTTAGTTTATTTTTTTAAGGTTTAGGATTTAGAGTTTAGTTATTTATTTTTTAATTAAGTAAAATGGTACACTTAAGTTTGTTTAATTTATTTTTTATTTATTTTAGTTTATTTTAATTTTTATTTAGATTTAAGTTTATTTTTATTTTTATTTAGTTCAGTTTATTTATTTTAGGTTTATTTATTTTAGTTTAGGTTTTTTATTTTAGTTTATTCTTTATGTTTAGGTTTATTTTTTAGTTTATTTTTTATTTTTAGATTTAGGTTTAGGTTTTTATTTATTATTTTTAAGTTTAGGTTTTATGTTTTTATTTTAGATTTATTTGAAGGTTTTATTTTTTAGTTTAGGTTTAGGTTTATTTTTTGTTTATTCTATTTTATTAGTTTAGGTTTAGATTTAGGTTTAGGTTTTATTTATTTTAGTTTAGGTTTAGGTTTATTTTATTTTTATTTTTGGTTTGGGTTTTTTTTTTTTTTGTTTAGGGTTTAGGTTTATTTTTTATTTATTTTTTGGTTTATTATTTAGGTTAAATTTTTTTTTAGTTTTTATTTTATTTTATTTTAGGTTTATTTTATTTTTATTTTAGGTTTAGTTTTTATTTAATTAGGTTTTTAATTTTTTTTAGTTTTGTTTAGGTTTTTATTTATTTTATTTTAGTTTGGTTTTTATTTTTAATTTTATTTTCAATTTAGTTTTACGTTTAGGTTTAGATTTAGGTCTAGGTTTAGGTTTAGTTTATGTTTACTTTTATTATTTTTTAGGTTTGTTTTTTTATTTAGTTTAGGCTTATGTATTTAGCTTTTTAGGGTTTATGATTTAGGGTTTACAATTAGGGTTTAGGGTTTAGGGTTGTAGGTTTTATGGTTTAGGGTTTAGGGTTCAGGGTTTAGGGTTTTAGGGTTTAGGGTTTAGGGTTTAGGATTTTAAGGTTTAGGGTTTAGGGTTTAGGGTTGTTGGTTTAGGGTTCAAGGTTTAGGGTTAGGATTTTTTTTATGTTTTCATAATTTTTTTTATTTTTGTATTTTTTTAAAATAATTAAGTTAAATGGTAGGTTTTGATTTATTTAGTATGTTTTTTATTTATTTTAGTCTATTTTATTTTTTATTTTAATTTAATTTAATTTATTTATTTTAGGTTTACTTATTTTAGTTTAGGTTTTTTATTTTAGTTTATTTTTTAGGTTTAGGTTTAGGTTTAAGTTTATTTTTTAGTTAGTTTTATTTTTATTTTATTTTTTTGGTTTAGTTTTTTTTTAGGTTGAGTTTTAGGTTTCATTTTATTTTAGGTTTAGGTTTTATTTAATTTAGGTTTATTTTGGTTTTATTTTTTAGTTTAAGTTTTTATTTTAGTTTTATTTTATTTTATTTAGATTTAGGTTTAGGTTTAGTCTTTATTTTAGGTTTAGGTTTAGGTTTTATTAATTTTAGTTGTTTATTTTAGTTTAGGTTTAGGTTTATGTATTTTAAGGATAGGTTTTATCTTTTATTTATTTTATGTTTTATTTTTAGGTTTATTTTAGATTTAGGTTTTTTATTTACTTTTTATTTTATTTTATAGTGTATTTTATTTTAATTTAGGTTTTTTTTATTTTTTTTAGTTTAGTTTTTTTTTATATATTTTATTTTAGTTTAATTTTTATTTTTTATTTTATTTTCTTTTTAAGTTTAGGTTTAAGTTTAGGTTTAGGTTTAGGTTTAAGTTTAGGTTTAGGTTTAGGTTTTAGGTTAGTTTTTCTTTTATTTTATTTTGGTTTAGGTTTTTTATTTATTTTGTTTTTAGGTTTTATTTAGTTTAGGTTTAGGTTTTTAGCTTTTTAAGGTTTAGGGTTAGTTGAGGGTCTAAAGTTTAGGGTTTATGTTTAAGGTCTATTGTTCAAGTTTTAGTTTAGGGTTTGGGATTTTTGGTTTTTTAATAGAGAACAAATTCAAATTCAACATTTCTTCTTTTTGATTTCATCAACCAAGTAACACACTAAGTTTTCTAAGACACAAGCGACGACATAAATCAAAAATGGGCACGCATAGAGCAAATCAAAAATCGTAGATAACTAGAACTTTCTCTACTGTAAAGACATAGTTCCATAAGCAGCAGATCAGATCGGTCGTTGTTTAGTTTCTCCAATTTCCATCAGAACCACGCCAGCCTCTCGAGTAGTGAGATCAACCATCATATCCCCAATCTCTCCCTCCGTCATCACCATGGCTGCAAACTCTATCGCTCCTCTCGCCTCAATAACCACCACTGATCTAACAACCCCCTCCATATCCACCAGCACCACTAGACCCCCACCACCACTGCGATAATCAAAGCCTTCACCTTTGCCTCCACTGCCAGATCTAGATTGAGCCTAGTTGATGGTGATCTTCATGCTGTCAAGGTTCTACCCATTCTAGGGTTTAGGTTTTTTTTATGGAAATTAAGGGAATTTTATTGCCACAAAGAAAAAGAACAAAGTCCTTAGAGGGGGTAAACCTCTAAACTAATGCTCAAAGAGCTACAATAAGTTCTAAAGAGATAAACCCCCTAACTATTACAATAATATAAGAAAATAAACAAAAGCAAAAGCAAAACCAAATTAGCAACAACAACAAATCCATGTATGCAACAGCAACATCCACTAAGTCATTTTGATACCAGCAAGATCCACCTACAAGATTCTCCCAACCTATAAAAGAAATATGCAATATACTAATGAAAGAAAATTATAATCTGAGATAAGGTAATCTAGTATTATTCAGATTGACAAACCCCCTTAAAAGTTTATGCAAATTTTGATTGTCAAATAATGTGAAATCAGTTAAGTTGGCACCAAAAGTAGCCAAGAAATTGGCACAAGCATTACCCTTATAAAGGATATGAGAAATTTTATAATTAACTTGAGAAAGAAGATTTTTAGTATGATTAAGAACATAAAATAAATCAGCATTTCCTATTCTATTAGAGTTTAGCATGCCAAGAAGCAATAGCGTATCAACTTTAATCTAGATGTTGAGGAAACCTTTATTCAAACAAATTTCAATAGCTTTATTGACAGCCATAAACTCAGCGTAGATAATAGAATAGGCTTTGAGAGGATAGGCAAAAACACAAATGAAAATACCTTTAGAATCCCTAAGAATACCACCACAACCATATTTATTGGATGAAACATAACCATCAATATTCACTTTACAAATAGTCTTTGGGTTTGATTCAATGGATAATCCTAACACTTTTATAAAAGTCAACAGCAGCAGAATGATGCCCAATTTTTTAGGCACAAATTGTAGCCTCTAAAATGAATGTTACTAATAAGATTGGCATTAAATAGAGCTTGAAATTTTTGTTTTGGTCTAGTGAGGATCCTTTTATGACTCATAGGAATACCATGATATTTAGCATCATTTCTGTACATCTAGATGAACCAGATAAGGATAATAGCAACTCAAACTTTGATATGACCTTTCACAATTTTTTGGAAATAGACTTCAAGAAGTTGATATATGGAAAGAGAGCCATGAAAGTAGTTTGTATTAAATAAATCATCATACCATAAAAATAATTTAGAAGCAATAACACCATTGACAAAAATATGATTAACATTTTCAATATAAAAGCAACAATTACACTTTGAAAGCAAATATAACCCTTTATTACAGAGCTAAGAGTCCACAGAAATAAGGTTATTCAAAATTCTCCAAGCTAAAATCGAATAAGAAATGGGAATGATATTGTTCAAAAGTTTAATGAAAATATTAGTGGAGTTTTAGTTAGCTCTAATAAAATTCCAAACCTCTTTAAGAACAAAATCACCATTGTAAGAAAGCTTAAAGAGAATTTGGTTAGGCTTGTTAGAGAAAATAGGGATATTTCTAAAGTTATCAAAAAGAGAAATAGGGATATAATCCTCATGTTTGTTTTTGTTCCAAGTGTTATTATGCTAGAAAGAGTTAACTTTGATAGCTACAGTAGAGTGGGTAGATAAAAGGGAGTCAATAGAGCCATTTCAAATCATATTGTCTTGCCAAAAGAAAGAAGAACCCGAATGAATACCCAAATATATTAAGGGTTCAGCAACCCATTTAATGGAGTAAAGCCTTTTCCAAACTAGAGTGTCACCAACTTTATAAGCACAAATAAGAGGGTGTTTACATTGGCAATATTTTTTGAACATAAAATAAGCCCAAAGGCTATCATTCTTTCTAAAATTCCACCAGAGCTTATGAGAGAAGGTAGCAATAGCTTCATGAATCAATTTGCAACTGAGACCACCTTCACCCAAGGGACCACAACATTTATTCCAGAAAGTCTAATGTATTCTTTTAGTAGAATTATTTGATCCCCAAAAAAATTATTAAGCAAGCGATCAATTTTGATAAGAGTAGCATTAGTGGGGATAATAGTTTGAATTAAATAAAGAGGCATTGAATTGAGAGTGCTTTTAAGAATAGTGAGCCTACCACCAAAGGAAAGTAAATAAAATCTCCAAACATAAATTTTAATTCAAATTTATTTAGTTAACTCATCAAAAAGATGGGATCATTTTGGACCTTTAAAAAGAGGAGCACCGCACCCAAGTACTTAAGAGGAAGGTGTTGATGTTTAAAGTTAGTGATATGAAGGATTTGCTTAATTTTATTATTGGAGATGCTTGAAGAAGTAATAAAATAACTTTTGTTATTATTGATAGATAGACCACTTTCTCTACCAAGTTTATTTTAAAAAAATATTGAGATTCTTGATATGATGAATAGAAGCATTACAAAAAATAATAAAATCATATGCAAATCTTAAATGAGAAACAGGAAGACCACCAAGAGTTCTGTAATACATACTAGGATTATTTAAGAATACATCATTGAAGCTCCTAGATAAGTACTCAATAACAATAATAAATAAGGCAGGAGATAGAGGATCCCCTTGTCTTAGGCCATGGGAAGAAGGAAAGAAGCGAGGCTTCATTAACAAAATAGAAAACCAGGCATTATTAATAAAAATTTTAATAAAAAGATAAATTTATCAAAAAACCAAATAAATTCAGAATATGGATAAGGGAATCCCAAGAGATATTGTTAAAAGCTTTGGTAATATCTAATTTGAATAATGTTTCCACCTCTAGTCTTAGCATCTAAATCATGAATTAATTCTTGAGCAAGTAGAATATTATCAAAATAGATGTACCTCTAACAAAACTAGTTTGGTTTAGAGAGATAATCCTCAAGTATAACCTTGGTTAGAATTTTGGAAATGCTTATTGAAGAAGGTGTAAAGACTAATAGGTCTAAAATCACCCAATAGTCCAAATTATCTTTCTTAGGTATGAGAACAATATAAGTGCTAGAAAATATTTAGGAAAAGGATTACCATTAAAAAATCAACCATAGCCTCAACCAAATCATTTTTAATAATAAACCAAAGATTTTTGAAAATTTTGGGTAGTGAAACCCTCCTGACCAGAACAATCTATGTTCATGCTATTAAGAACTTTAAAAATTTCCTCTTCATTATGTACAATAGTAAGCAAATCATTGCCATTACTGTTTATAATAGAATGAATCAAGTATGATTTAGAAATATCTTTATAAGAATAACTCGTATTAAGCATATTTCTAAAGTAATTAATGGCTGAATCCTTAATATCATTATTCTCCCTAATCCATTCTCCATTATCATCTTTAATTTTTTTGAATATTATTTAAAGCTCTCTTTTTATTAACCAAAGCATGGAAATATTTAGTATTTCTGCCATCATCCATAATATGTTTGCTAGCAGTTTTTGGCACCAATAAGTCTCTTCTATATTTTGAAAATTAACAAGTTTATCTTTCACCTCAGTCAAGTCCTTAATCTTAGTAGGATCAGACATAACTGAGACTTCAAGATCACAAACCAATTTTTCCATTTCTTTGATATTAACAAAAAGGTATTTATAATAATGCTTGTTCCACCAACCTAGATTTTGTTTAAGTCTTTTAAGCTTAAACCAAAATCTATTCATCCCCATAATTGAATTGTCAGGATGTAAGGTAGCTTTCCAATTGTTAACGACAACATTAAAGAAATCAATATGCTGAATCCACATGTTCTGAAATCTAAAATGAGAGAAATATTTTTAATCTATTAGAGTTACCTTTAATAGAAATCAAAAGAGGAGCATGATCTGATAAGGTTCTACTTAAATGATTGACATAAGTAATAGACCATTGAGTAATCCAATTAGAATTAAAAAGAATCCGGTCTAACCTTTGCCAAAGTCTAGAGTTTAGCCAAGTAAATTTGAACCCTTAAAGCCAATATCAATCAAATTGCAATCAAGGATCATATTGAAAATTTCTTCCATCGAATTGAATATTAGGAGGGAAACCACTGCTTCATTCAAAAGAGAATAAAATTGTGTTGAAATTTTTGCCAACAAACCAAGGTTTATTGACAAATATAACAAAATTCCCCAAATTTTTCCAAAAAATATTTCTACCAAATCTATTACAAGATGCATAGATAAAAGAGCCCAAAATGTAATAGTCACCATAAGATATTTGAGCATTGAAAACTTGTTGAAAATCATTAAGAATAGAAACCTCCACAAAATTATTCCAAAAATACCAAATTTTATTACTAAAATTAGAGAAAAATTTATTAAAACCAATCATTCTAGCAACATGGTTTATTTTGTTTACATGAATAAGAGCCTCCAAAATAATAAGTAAGGAAATATTATGAATATAACAAAGGTTTCTAATACGGATACAAATATAGAGGGTATCGATCCCTCTAACATTCCAAACAAGAAAATTAAATATAAGGAAATAAAAAAGGGGTTAAGAAAATGTTAGTTAAGAGAGGAGAGGAGACCAGATCTAGTATTTTGGACAATTTGGGAGGAATTTTTTTTAACATTTTTTTTTTTTAGCATGATAAGTTTGGAAACAATTTTTTTGTCATAGAATCATCATCCGAGAAGGATTCAACAACATTAGTCACAGATTTAGGGGAAGTATCCTATATAGAAGTGAGTTCTCCTTCTTCCAAGCCATTAGAATTTATTAAAGGAAAATGAGCATTAGGTATAGCAAGTGAGGGAACTAAAATAGATTTATTAAGAAGGCAAGTGTGAACATCTAGCCCTTCTTCTTCAATACCTAGATTATTAGACAAAACCAAATAAAGTCAGGTTTTCAAACTGAATATCATGAAAAACCAAAGCCATATTCTCCATTGAATTTGAATGATGCATAACATTGATATCCTCATTAATATTTTAAATTAAAGCTTCATTTTTGTCAATCAAAATTGATAAGGATGTGGGGATTGACTAAGAGGAAAAAGAATCATCATCCAAAAGTTTAAAGAAATTATTATTTTCCACATTAGAAACCTTCAATTGCACAAAAGAAATAAGAGGTAAAATTGCCTTATTAGGAACATTCAATGAATCCTTTTTTTTTTAATTAACTTTTTGGTATATATAATAGTGGTTGGCCTAGGGTTAGGAACAATAGTTTCCTTAAGAATTTTCTTTTTTATGTGAGGAAGCAAAATGAAACATTCAGAATTATCATGCCCGTGGATTTTACAATGAGAACAAAAGATAGGGAAATTTTCTAAATCAACTTTCTGCATATAACCATAATTTTTAGATCCCAACCAGATTTCTTTGGGGTGTTTCTTAGTAATGTCCAATTCAACAAGGATTCTAGCCATAGAAGGTCGAGATTTCATAGCTGTTGACTGATCAATTTGCAATGGCTGACCAAATAAAGCACCCACAACAAAAAAGGAATTGATGATTAATGAAATGAATTCAAATATTGGGGAGAGAAATCCAAACCAGAATGATTGGGGATTCTTCCCTAATATCAAATAGTGGAGTCCATTTTGACAACCTCATTTGGCAATTGAAAACAAAATAAGAACAATGAGCAAAAACACTTGAGTAATCCAAATCATTCATTAACTAAATCAAAATCTCATTGGGATCAATTAAACCAATCATAAAAGCACCCAAAAGTTTTAGAATATGAAAGAAAGAGTGATTATTTTCCAGATTTAGTCTATGAAGAGTAAACTTTCCAACCATTGTGAAATCAAATGGCTCGGTAAGCTTTTCCACAATCAGATCAAAGCACATATCCATTGGCATGCCTAAAAAAAAAGTCAAAACAAGTTTTAGGGACTCACCTGAATGACTATCCTTACTAGTGAGGACGTCTTTGAATGATCTCAAAGTAGCCAAATCCATGGTAGTTGATGCCCTAGTAGGATCCATTGATGTTTTTCCATGAATCATGGGAAGATGCCAAATCACGGCATCACTCCAAGTTAAACATGAAAGCAGCCAACGACCATCAATTCTAGAAGGAATCCAATGAGAATCATGCCAAACAAAGAATTAGGTAGAAAAGCCAAAATGAGAGGGAAAAGGGGAATCTGTGAGCATGAGGTTAAGGCCTGTGGGTTTTAGGTTTAGGTTTTATTTTTTAGTTTAGTTTATTTTTATTTTTTTTAGTTTATTTTAGGTTTATTTTATTTTAGGTTTAGTTTAGGATTTAGAGTTTGGGGTTTAGGGTTTTGTGGTTTGGATTAGGGTTTGGGGTTTAGGTTTAGGTTTTGTGGGTTTAGAGTTTATGGTTTTTAGGGTTTAGGGTTTAGGGTTTAGGGTTTAGGGTTTAGGTTTTAGGTTTAGGGTTCAGGTTTTAGTTTAAAGTTTAGGTTTTTATTTTTTTTAACAGAGAAAAATTTACATTCAACTTTTCTTCTTTTCAATTTCATCAACCAAGTAACACACTGTTGAACTCACCTTTGGAGTGAGTTCTCAACCTCCTCTTCTTAGACCTAGGAACCTTCTGGAAACTAAGGTTTCCTTAGTCATAAGACACTTCTAGAGATTAGGTGAACACTTGACCTAACCAAGAGACTTAGAAGGGTTAATCATAGGATTATGCCATGCCTTAGGGACATAGAAAAATCACCTACCCAATAGCCTAAACCCAGTCTATGTACACCTTAAATTCAATTCAAATCTAAATTTCCAATGAAACCTCAAACTCAATTTCAAATCCCAATCCAAGTCCAAACACAATTCCAAATGATTGAAACCTAAGATCAAATCAAAACTTGAAATCCTTCCCAAGCCTTTTAATCAACCTTCATGAACTTAGCCAAATTTCCATCCAATTCAATCCAAACTCAATTGATTTTTTTTACAAATCAATTATACCTTCAATTATCTTCAATATAAATGAAATATAATTTAGCCAAAATAAATCCAAAATCAAATCAAAACCTAATTTAAACCCTTTAAGCCATTTCCTTGAACTTGGCCAAAACTCATCTAAATCAAGCCAAAATTAATGGATTTTCTCTTGAATCAATCATTCCTTCAATCATCTATCCAAATATAAATGAAACTTATAATCATGTAGTCAAACCTAACCTAGCCCATTTTACTTAAAATATTCAAATGAACCAAAACTCATTTAAATCCAAACCAATTGCAATTGAATTTATATATCAATCTCAAATCTATATATAAACTCAATTAAATCAAACTCTACCCAAAATCAAGCCAACTAAATCTAATTGGTTCACTTGACCTAAAGTGGCCAATTTGACCTACATGAACCAAAATGCAATTTAATCCAAATTAATGTTAATTAAGACAATCTAAACTTGATGTAATGAATGCTGATCACCCTAGGATGATCAATTGATATAAATTAGGTCAAACCAATTCAGCCTATCCCATTGACCAAGTTAACCCTTTAGCCTATATGAACCCAAACTAGCCAAATTAAAACCTAAGCCAAATCCATTGAAACCAATGATTCAAATCAACCCAAAATCAACATTTAAACATGACTTGACCTTCAATTGAGCCAAACCTAGCCCAATTAGCCATCTTGACCCAAGTTGACCCAAATTAACATAAAGGGTTAAATTAGACTAAACCCAAATCAAATTCAATCAAACCAAAGCATGCAATCCTCTCCAAATTTCATATTAACTTAACCTAACCCTTAGTTTGACCCAATTTGACCAATTGGTCAACCTAACCCATTTTGTTCCAATTTGACCCAAATGGGTTAAATTGAGCCAAACATAACCAAATGAAATCCAAATGAAATGAAATTTGGTCCAACTCACTTTTGGCTCATTTAAAATCTATCTAAATCAAATTCAATGCTAAATGACCACTCAACCCTTGGGCTAAGGGTATCATATAAGACAAAAAAAACCTATGTAAATGGTCATTTCTCTTCCTTGGCCACTTGGTACTCATCCATTGGCCACCTAGGCTCCAAGGACACGCCCAACCCCAAGAGGTGGTTGGGTCAGCCATGACTAAGAGAGGTAAAATCACTCCCCTTCCCCATTAGAACACTTGGCATGAAGGGTCTCCACTTCCTTTTGCTAGGACACCCACTTGGCCTTCATAAGCCACCTCCTATGCCTTGGCCAACCAAATTAAGTCACTTAAGGAGAATCACAACCACCCTAAGCCAAGGAAACCCACTTGGAGCCAAAAATCACAATGAATGAGGTGATTTTGGCCATTGCAAGAAGATAGAAAATAGAGAGGCAGCACACTCATTTCACTCTCCTAGAGCTCCCAAACCAACCAACAATCATTCCCACTTGGTTTTTGAGCAAAATCCATCAAAACCAAGTGGATTTCTATGAGGAAGCGGCAGCCATGGGTGGATATATTATTTCGAAGTGAAGCAAGAGCCTGAACCCATTCCAAAGATTCTTCTTGTCCTAGCGCACTGATCATCACCATAAAATCATCCTCGAGATAATTTTCAACTGTCGCCTGTTCTTTTATTTGTGATAGTTTTGCTCAATCTTAGAATTTCTTGGTGTCACTATCGACAAAGAGTTAGAATCATCGATCTAATAAAAGAAATTTTGGGCATAAAAAAAGAGACATTTCTACCTCTTTTAGAATATCTCATGTAGTTACTATTATAGTGGCAGAGTCCTACCACTTTGATCAACACCATAGGAAGAAGCAAACCAATCATTGGAAATAATCTAAATAAGATACACCTCACAATCTAAAATAAGGGCATCAAACTATTCTGAAGGTTAATCTTAAGGTCTTAAACTATCTTATATTGGCTTAATGAGCCTTATGTTCAATTCGATCAATTATAATGATATCAAACGAACGCTTGGATGTTCTAATGTATGTTTTATGTGTTTCAGATATATTAATTACTAATTACATATCCAATACATCTCACAATATGTTTGAGGAAATTGCAAGAATAGAAGAATGAAAGATAGATCAAAATGGATAATGTGAAGCTCAAGATACAATATTTTAGGTTATATGCATTTATAACTATCTTAGAAATTCATATGAGTTCATTGGCATGAATCAATTTGCTCATAATTTAACATATTATTTTTATTTATTTTAAATAATGATAATGAGGTTAATTTATATAAATCTCTACCTAATTAACATTCATATGTTTCATACATAGCATTTGAATTGTCAAAATAATAAATGATAATAAATTATGACTATTAAGTGTAATTAGTTTATATACTATATTTAATTTTAAGGTTATATGATATAACATATGTATGATTATATATAAATTATATCATAATATTTAAATGTCATATTTCAAAATGAACAAAAAATATGTGGAAATTTATTTTAGCCAAAGTCATTTTATATTCAAGGAATTTATATCGATTTCATCCCCAATGGATGCCTTGGATTTTTTTTTCCTTTAATTTGATAGGTTACATGACCCATGTTTGATTAAAATTGAATTTATTATGACTTTTCAAACATTATCTAATTTTAATAATGAATGCATGCTGCATGCTTTGAATAAATTAAGAGCCATATTTGATTATTTTTTACTTCCCCATGTGAATAGTTGAACTTTGGCTATTTGAATTTAATATTTATTTAATATAAATCATATTTTTATTGAATATTAAATTATTATATGATAAAATGATGTTAGAATAATAACTTTTTTGAAATAATTCAAAATAACCTTCTTGCTTATAAATAGCCCTCATTCTCTTCATGAAAGCATTCCTTCTGAGAGAAAATTTCCTAGATTTTCCTTCTAACTGTTCTCCAAATATTGCAAGATCAAATCCTTGGTTTGGAAGCATCAACATCTTCAACTAAGCATGCTTTCTCAAATTACTTGAGTTTGTTTTCTTGATCTTAATCCCTTTTTAGTTGTTCATACTATTTTCACCATCTATTTATTCTTTCCAATTTATACTTTTTGGTGGATTAGTCTTTGGACATCAAAGTCTAAGTTTTTCACATCAAAGTTTCTTCAATCATTTTTTTGTGAAAAACTCTTGTGATAGTTTATAGGATTTATTTCAACTTGTTAAAATTTTTATCTTCCTACAAATTTATTTTGGTTTCTTGAAATATTTTATCATTAGTCCTATTTCAAAGATCATTTATTCTTAGATCTATTTTAGAAGTATATTTTAAGCATTTCAAATTAATTTATTGTGCTAAAATTATTTTCATAATTGCTAGATCTTTCTATTTAATTAAAACCATACTAGTTTACTTAAATCTATCATATACTAATTTTATTTAACTATTTTGTGATTAGTTGCATTAATTAAAAGCTTCATTTTGGTTAAAATAAAATAAATTATTGGTGAAATTTTAGTATATGCTAGATCTATTATAAATCAAGTTTCTTTATCAAAATAAAAATTTATAAAATTTAAATTATTTTATTTGTCACTTATCATTTTATTTCAACTAATATCCTTTATTTTAAAAAATTTATCTTGCTGAAATTTAGTAAAGCTTGTTTTTTCATTGTTTAATAATTAAGAAAAAGGAAGTTTAGTAAAAAGTTAATCTTTCTTACACTATTATATACATACTAGTTATAGTTTCTCTTAAGCTTAAAATTATTCCTTGCTGAAATTTAATTTATTGTTCAATAGACTATTATGAATTTATTTTGAAATCATTTTTATAATAATCTACAAATTGTAATAACATAAACATCGGAGTAAGATCACTTTAAGATATTTATTTAATATTTTTATCAAAATTAAGTGAGCATTCTATCTTGCCAAATTAGTAAGTTATAAAGTGATCATTTGTAAGCTCGGAGATCACTTTTGAATTGGATAGCTTGGTATATTTGTGAGAGATATATTTTATCAAAATTTATTATTTTATTTTTTTTGTGTAAAATTTATATTTGGGGTTGTGCCTTTTGTAGAGAGAGTTTATTATTGTAAGGGTTGTACTCTATAGAGAGTACTTTTGTATTTATTTTGCATTTAGTGGATTCATAGCTAGGGGTGGCTTGGTGTCGACGTACGCCAGTTTTGGGCTTTGATCAAACCACATAAAAATTGTGTGCCTATTGTCTCTCTTTACTTTAATGTACTTTTATTTTTGTTGCATTAAGAATTGTATCTTGTCATTATAAAATCAAAAATTAATTTTCTACTAAAACTTAAAATTTAAGATTTAACTTTTAAAATTTTAATATTGCCCAATTCACCCCACTTTTAGGTGCTATAGTGACTCATAATTGGTATTAGAGCCTAGGCTCTTTTATTTGCTTAACATCCAAGAGTAGATCTTTTTAATATGGCACAAGGTTTCTTAAAGGTTTCACTTACCAGAGGGACAATCCACTCATAGTCCTCCACATTTAGATAGTGTACCATTTGATTATTAGAAAAATAGAATTAGTACATTTTTAAGAGGTCAAGATGCATGCATGTGGTATATGTTGACACATCAATATCTACACCCATATAAAGTAAATGGCATTAAAGTAGAAAAACCTTTTGAGGAAATGGATAGTAAAGAGAACTTGATGAATTAAATGCTAGGGCTTGTAATACTTTACATTGTGCTTTATTACCTGATGATTACATGAAAATTTCTATGTTAAGTACAACAAAAGAAATATGGGATAAACTCATTATAACTTATGAAAGAACTAGTGAAGTTAGAGATGCTCACATAAATAGACTTGTTCATTAATATGAGTTATTTGATATATCTTTATCTAAATCTATTTTTTATATGTATACTAGATTCTTGAAAATAATTAACACATTGCATTCTCTTGGAAAAACATATAAGAATCAAGACTTAGTCTATAAGATTCTTAGATGTCTTCCAAAAGAATGGGAACCTAAACTAACAGCTATTAGTGAAGCTAAGGATTTATCTACTTATCCACTTGATCAATTTTTGGGTTCTTTGATAGCACATGAACAAGTTATTGCTCAAAAGGATAAGATGGATAACTCAGCAAAAAGGGAGAAGGAGAAAGGAAAAGCAATTGCATTACAAGTTGATGATAGTGATGAGCATAACACCTCAAGCTCAAATGGTGATAGTGATGAGGTGGTCATGCTATCCAAATTGGGAACTTGCTAAGGAAGAAGAATCAAAGGTATAAAAAATCTAAAACTATAAATTTCAAACTAAGAAATTTCTGTGTGAAGGGATCATTTGCTACCATTGTAAAAAGCATGGACACATAAGAGGTGATTGTTCAAAATTTGTTGAATCAAAGAAGAAAGAGATTGATGTAGAAAGAAGAAAAAATATGAAGGACAAAAAGTACCACAAGAAGAAGAAGGCTTTATGGGCAATTCCAGATTCAAATGAATCAAATACTTGCTCATCGATGAAGAGGTCAACATATGTCTTATAAAAAATAGAGAATCGACTTAGATTCTCATGAGGTTTGTAATGATATATCTTATGATGAATTAGATGATGCTTTTAATGATTTAGTTATTGAATATAAAAAATTAAAAGAAAATACAAAACCTTAGAAAAAAGAATATTTTTAGATATGCATTTTTGTGATTTAAAAAATGAGTGTGATAATTTAAAAGTAAAATAATTCTTTATTAAATTGTTCCTTACTTGTATGTAAACTTGAAAGATAGAATATCTTGTTAAAAGTAAGATTAGAATTATGTTTGAAATCATAAGTTCATTATAATGTTCACCAAGTAAAACATTTAATAAAAATTATTTGCATCATACACATACCACTCATTTACCTTATAATTATCATGCTAAGCCATATGCAAACACTAATGTTTGGTGCAACTATTGTGATAGAAAAGGCATATTTTATTTGATTGATATGTAATAAATTACAAAACACTAAGCAATCATCTTATGTATGGATACCAAAAGGTACAAGCACTACACAAACCACACATGCTAGATATCTTGCTTCAAATTTAGAATGTGGACCCAAACATGTTTGGGTTCCAAAGTTAACATGTGATTTTCATTTGGAGGAATTCCTTCAAAGAAAAAACAAAGAAGGCATGTGGTACTTGGACAGTGGATGTTCATGACATATGATGGGAGATAAAGATAAATTCACAACTTTAGAATCAAGTGATGGAGGATTTTTACATATGGAGATAATGCAAATGGAAAGATCATTGGCATTAATTATATTTGTAAGAATTCTAACACTTTAGATAAAGTTTTTTAGTAGAAGGATTAAAACATAATTTGATTTCTATTAGTCAATTATGTGATAAAGGTTTGAATGTAGTATTTCATGCATCATATTGTATTATAAAAAATAATGAAAATGTTTTGTTAGTAGGACAAAGACATAAAAATATTTAAGTAATTGATTAAGATAGCTTTCATGATGTGAATTTGAATTTTATTTTAAAAGCACTCATGATGATATATGGTAATGACATAGGAGACTATATCATATTAACATGCACACACTCAATAAAATTGCTAAACTTGATTTAGTAGTTGGATTGCCTTAATTAAATTTTCATTCAAACTATGTTTGAGATGCATGTATTCAGGGTAAGCATTCTAGAAGCTCATTTAAAAGTAAAAATATTGTTTCTACTTCTAGACCTCTAGAATTATTACACATGGATTTATTTGGTCTAATTAGCACCACTAGCTTAGGTGGAAAAAATTATGGTTTTGTGAATTGTTGATGATTTCTCTAGATAGACTTGGGTTTTGTTTGTAATTTACAAGGATGATGTTTTTGGTGAGTTTAGAAAGTTTTCTAAATATATTCAAGGAGAACAAGGCCTTTTGATTAATAGGGTTCAAACTGATCATTATGGTGAAATTGAAAATAAATTATTTGAGGATTATTGTGATGAACATGGGATTAGACATAATTTTTCTACACCTAGAACTCCCTAACAAAATGGAGTAGTAGAAAGAAAAAATAGAATATTAATTGAATTAAGAAGATCTATGCTTGATGAGTATAAATTGCCCACTAAGCTAAAATAATGAGTAATCACCTTCTATAAGGAGATAGAGGAGTGTTTGATTGGAACTTAAAGATTCTTCCTTGCTCAATTAGTGGCAACCTCCTCAAGTCATACTGACATAGAATATCCTATGAAAGGAAAGACAAGCAATCCCTCTAAAGAACACAATATAAACAAAGACTCAAAAAAAGGAGAGAAAGAAAAAATGAAACAAAAAAGAGAAAGAAAGAAAGAAAAAAATGAAAAAAATGAATGAAAAAAAGAAAAGAGAAAGAAAAAAAGAAAAAGAGAAAAAAGTAAAGCACCAATAATACACATTGATTTGGAATCCAAAGGATAAATCATGTGTATGAGGTGTAAATTCATAAAAAAGGAGAAAAAAAAGAATATACAAAATAAATTTTGAGTCTACTTTTGACAAGTCTTTGGAGTAGATAATAGTAAAATAAAAGTTCTAAAAGGATAATTCATGAATGATATGACTAGAAACTTAGTAGGTATGTGAACACTTTGACTTCAATTCTACTATCTCATGATATTATAGGATTGGAAGTTAAGAGTTGCTCTAACCTCTAACAATATATATATATATATATATATATATATATATATATATATATATATATATAACAAGATATCAAATTTCCACTTCATCTCTTTCTTCAAGCTCGAAGAGGATTCAATAAATTGTAGATAAACCTTCAAATGAAGTAATAAAATCATTTTTGTCTACCTCCTTTGCTTAAATAATTTTGAAGACTTTTAAGTAGGATACACTCACTAAAGTTGAGAAGAAAATTACATCATCAACCAATGAGTTTTAGGAGATTAACCTCAACATAAAGGTAGTCCACCCACCCTCCCAACATCCATATATGTCAAAAGAAAATGTCAATGACTTGGTTAGGTTACTTTTGTAGTTTAATTGCTTTACCTAAGACCATAATGAAGTGCCCAATACATCTCTAAAGGTAGTCTACAAACTCAAAATTGAACCTATTGCTATTCCTACTTTGCAAACTTTTGATGTAACATTTGCACCAAGAAGAAGATCAAAGTTTGAAGTCAACCTTATTGAAGAAGAAAGATGCTATCATGATTACCCAACATTATGCCCACCAAAAAGGAAGGATGTCTTGAAGATGAATCCACATTACCTATTTCAAATTTGAAAGACATAGCCTCTTTACATGCATTCTTCTCATTCAAGGATGGGTCAAATGATGCTAGGATGAGATGTCATTTTCACTTATAATTTCCATTAGAATTTATTATAAGGTCATGCCTTTCACTCACTAGTGTTAAAGAAAAAGGAAGACCATCTTTACTTAAGTAGTTATCTTTGATTGGTTATGACACTATAGCTGAAGTTGAATCCCTAAAGTATACAAGATGACTTAGGGAGTTTCTAAGGCTTGTAGTAAAGCATCATGGGATAACAAGGATTGATCTAAAAGATTAAAGTGATATTAGAGATGTAACCTCCAAGATTCTACTTAACGAGAGACTTCAATTAATTGAATATAGATGGTTTAAACTCTTTCAAAGTTAGTCTATCTCAAAACTTTTCAAATCAAGATTCTACTTTCATGGAAAGGCCTACCTTGGTGCTTAAAGATGAAAAGTAGTTTAAACCACTATGATAGGGAGTGATGCTTCCAATCAATCAGCTCTATTTAAAGAAATACTATCTTTAAAATAATGTTTGAAAATAATTATCTTCAATAAAAATCCTATCTTTCCATTCATCAAATCCCTTCTTCATTGCAAGCATTATTTTCTTATTTACAAATCGACCATGATGTGTTTAGGATAGGTGTAAGAGAACTCAAGCAGCATCTTATCCTTCATCAACACAAACACAAACTACACATGATTTCTTGGTGCTAGATAGATGTAAGAGAACCCAAGAGGCATCCTATTTTGAATAGTATAACTAAGTTAGTAAGAGAACCCAAGTGGCATCCTATCTTGGTGGAGTCACATTACCCCACCATTTCATCCACTCTTGATGTGTTTAGGGTAGGTGTAAGGAACCCAAGCATCCTATCCTTCATCAAGATCAAGACACAAATACAAACTACACATAAACACATGAACAAATATACATCTTTTATCTCGAGCTACTTTGATGTGGGATAATGCCCCTGCCCCTCATTAGTCGCTCTAGCTCACGTGTTACCCTCGCTAGTGTGTCACCCGTGGTCCCTTGTGAGGGATGTAAGTTTGTACACTTTCCTTCGACTTGATCGCAGCACCCATGAGGGCCTAGCATGGTAGGCCTCATACTGTCATGTTACCCTCATGTTGGCTTCATTTAAGAGGATGTAAGTCTTCTACACCTTCTTAAACTAGCCATCATTTATTGACTTGGTTGAGTATATCTGACAAACATATATACACATCTTTTGTCTCAGGTTACTTTGATGAGGGATAATGCCCCCTGCGGCACTCACCCATTAGCTATTCTTGGTCAGGCTGACGTGCTACCCCTCTAGTGCGTTACCCTAGTGGTCCCTTATTTAGGAGGATGTAAGTCTTCTCTTTCCTGACTTGACCATTGCATACCGATGAGCGCCCTATTAGCATGGTAGGCCTTATGATACATAGTTGCTACCTTCATGTTGGCTTCATTCAAGAGGATATAAGTCTACTATATTCTTTCTACTTGGACTATCCATCATGAACTAACTTGCTCGAGTAGAGGATTAAGGTATATGTCCCCAAGCAACACCTTTCCTTCTAACTACTTTAAGTCTTGGTCCAGTCCTTCTTTATGACTCCCTACTTAGAAGTGACCCTTAGTTTGGGTTCAACTTATTATGCCAACAATAGGTCACACCAACGGTTGTTCCTCACTTTGAAAGATGTAAGTCTTCATGCTTTGTACAAATGCTGTACACAAAGATAACCCTAGGTTGGATTACCTATCGAGCCAACTATGAATTATTCCACTTTAGGGAGATATAAGTCACGCCTTCTTCTAGGTTGATTATCACACGATGGGCACCTTAGGTTGGTTGGTGTTCACTATGCTGACAGCGACCCACCTGATGGATACACCACTCATGGTAGATGTAAGTCTACTATGCTTTCTCTTGAGTTGGCCACTGTACACCTACTTTTTATTTACAAGGTCCAAGATAACCCCTAGTGGCACCTCCCTAGGCACTCTATTTGGATCACGCCCCCATTTAGACACCATGGGTTACTACTAGATTGGACAGCCCCTTTCCTAACCACCCTGGTTGGAGATTCTAGATGCATAGATTCTCCCTTGGTCTAATAAATGATAAGTCTAGGATGATAGCCCTTTCTTAGTGTGGTCCCTCACACCAATAAGGTCCAATAAGAAACAAACAATATATATATTTGCTTGGATTATGAATTAATGCCCCACCACACCTTTCCAAAGAAGGCATCATATCTTTATGGTAGTGCAAGAAAAACTCCCTATAGGAATCAACTGACTACTCTTGAGTTGAGATAAGTCCCCCACGACATTCTCTCAATAGTCTCCTTAGGTCAATCTATTTACCACTAAAGGTTACCTCGTCATCCTTGCTTTAAAGATGTAAGTCACATTCTTTCCACACAAGCTGCACACCGACAGGCTAGGTCAATTTATTTGCATCCAATCACCCCAATGGTTGTTCCTTGCTTTGGAGATGTAATTCTTCTACACTTTCTTGAGCATAGCCGTTGCACACCGAAAGGCACCCCTTAAGTTGGATAGTCCTACCCTTCGACTGGTAGACTACTCCTTTGGATCTATAACCAGATAGGCCAAATATAGCCCCTTCTCGCGTGGTCCATCGCACACCGATTGGATCCATCAAATAAAATTAAAATGAATGAAAATAAACTGAATCAAATTAAAACAAATTAATGAAATTAATCTTAACTACTTTTGAGTTGACTTAAGTCCCGCAATGACATTCACTCAGTAGTCGCCCTTAGGTCGAGTTTGATTTATTACAGATCCAGTAGATCACCCTAGCGGTTGATCCCTTCTTTGGAAGATGTAAGTCTACTATGCTTTCTTCCTAAGTACATTGTACACCAAAAGGCAACCCCTTAGGTCGGATAGTCCTACCTTGTCGTTGGTAGACTATCCCTTTGGATTTGTAAATCTGAGATAGGTCAAGGCGAACATAGCCCCTTCTCAGTGGTTCCATCGCACAATAATAGGGTTCATAACAAACTAAATTCAAAACCAACCTTCCTAGTGGAGTCAAATTAAAATATATCAACAAACCAAACTTGCCAGGAGTAAATCAAATTAATCTCAGTGGAGCCATAAATACCATCAAACTCTTATCCCCAACGGATAGCTAACCTTTCCTAGTGGAAGGTTCACATTCCCAATCCTAGTAGATTATAGATTCTTATCCCCATCAAATATGTACCCAAACAAATCATATTCATAATCAAACTCAAATCTATATCCCCAGATAGCTTGAACCTACTTCTCTAGTGGAAGATTCACATACTCAATCCCCCATGGATTCTTTCTGGCTCTCTTATGCCCTTGGCATAAAGAGAGCTACTTTGCACTAAGATCGAGATTATGTACCTTTAAAGCTTTGGTATAGATCATTTTCATTAGTGTTTGTAGTCTTTTGGACATTGTTAACCATCTCGATCAACGCCAATATGTGCAGTGTGCCTTGTTACACCACACTTATTGGGGTCCTTTGCTAACCAAACTTTTGGAGTGAGTTCTTGACCTCCTTTTTTTAGAACTAGGAACCTTTAGACACTAAGGTTTCCTTAGTCAAGACACTTCTAGAGATTAGGTGAACACTTAACCTAAGCCTAGAAACTTAAAAGGGTTAATCATATATTAGGCCATGCCTTAGAGACTTAGAAAATCACTGCCTATTCTAAACCCAATCCATGTAAACTTTTTAAATTCAATTCAAATTCAAATTTCCAACCAAACCTCAAACTTAATTTCAAAGCCAAATCCAAATCGAACTCAATTCCAAATGATTGAAACTCAAGATCAAATTGAAACTTGAAATCCTTCCCAAGCCCTTTAATCAACCTTCATGAACTTAGCTAAATTTTCATCCAATTCAATCCAAACTCAATTGATTTTCTTATAAATTATACCTTCAATTATCTTCTCAAATATAAATGAAATATAAATTCAAATAGCAAACCAAATCCAAAATCAAATCAAAACCCAATTTAAACTATTTAAGCCATTTCCTTGAACTTGGGAAAACCCATCTAAATCAAGCCAAAATCAATGGATTTTCCTTGAATCAATCATTCCTTCAATCATCTATCCAAATATAAATGAGACCTATAATTATCTAGTCAAACCAAAATTAACCCAAGTCAAACCCAACCTAGACCATTTGACTTGAAATATTCAAATGAACCAAAACTCATTTGAATCAAACCAATTGCAATGAATTTATATTTTAATCAAATCTATATATAAACTCAACTAAATCAAACTCAACTCAAAAATCAAGCCAACTAAATCCAATTGGTTCACTTGACCCAAAGTGGCCAATTTGACCTACATGAACCAAAATCCAATTCAATCCAAATCAAAGTGAATTATACCAATCCAAACTTCATGCCATGATTGTTGATCACCCAAGAATGATCAATTGATATAAATTAGGTCAAACCAAGTCAACCTAGCCTATTGACCAAGTCAACCCTTTAGCCTATATGAACCCAAACTAGCCAAATTGCAATCTAAGCCAAATCCATTGAAACCAATGATTCAAATCAACCCAAAATCAAGATTTAAACATGACTTGACCTTCAATTGAGCCAAACTTAGCCCAATTGGCACTCTTGACCCAAGTTGACCCAAATTGACATAAAGGGTCAAATTAGAATAAACCCAAATTAAATCCAAATTAAATCAAACCAAAGCATACAATCCTCTCCCAAATAGTCATATGAACTTGACTAACCTTGGTTTGACCCAATTTGACCAATTGGTCAACCTAACCTATTTTCACTAATTTGACCCAAATGGGTCAAATTGAGCCAAACCTAACCAATTAAACTCCAAATGACATGAAATTTGGTCCAACTCACTTTTGACTCATTTCAAATCTACCCAAATCAAATTCAATGCCAAATGACCACTCTTCCCTTGGGCTATGGGTATTTCATAAGATAAAACACCCATGTAAATGGTCATTTCTCTTCCTTGGCCACTTGACACTCATCCATTGGTCCACCTAGGCTCCAAGAACACTGTCCAACTTGACCCAAGATGTGGTTGGGCCGGCCATGACTTATGGGGAAGTGAAATCACCTCCCCTCCCCCATTGGAACACATGGCATGAAGGACCTCCACTTCCTTTTCCTAGGACACCCACTTGTCCTTCATAGCAGCCACCTCCCATGCCTTGGCCAACCAAATTAAGCCACCTAAGGAGAATCTCAACCACCCCAAGGGACAAACTTGGAGCCAAAATCACCATGAATGAAGTGATTTTGGCCATTGCAAGGAGACTGAAAGTAGTGAGACAATAACTCTTCCTCACACACTCATTTTACTCTCCTAGAGCTCCCAAACCAACCAACAACCATTCCCTCTCTATTTTTGAGCAAAATCCATCAAAATCAAGTGGATTCTGGTGAAGAAGCAGTGACCATTGGTAGATACATTATTCCAAAGTGAAGCAAGAGCCCAAACCCATTCCAAAGTTTTTTCTTGCACTCAGGAGCGCAGTTGGATCATCACTGCCATTGGGAATCATCCTCGGTGAGGTAATTTTCAAGAACCAGAAAGCCTTAGGTTCTTTATTTATGATAGTTTTGCTCAATTTTAGAATTTCCTTTAGATTATCCTTACATTTTTTTGACATCATCCCCATGCATTTGAGTGATTTTTGATGAAGATCGCTAGAAAATTAAGCCTAAAATGAAGTTTTGTTCAATTTTTTTCACAAGAATCACAAAATCATGCCCGTAATAGTGTGCCTCTTCTCGGATCACCTCCCCATCGATCTCCCATTCGAGAGGTTGATGGCTCATCTGTAGATCATGTGGCTTTGATTGGATCACGCTACTGATCACATGGATCACGCTGTATCTGGAATCATAATCAAGATCGATGATCCATGCATCCTTGTCTACATTCCCATTCATCTGCTAATGCGGCACCATGCCGCCTAGTTATGCGCAATGTGTGCCACAGTGTGAATTAGGTTAAGTAAGAAATTAGGGATTTTCTTCTTTTTAAAAAATTAAAAACACTCATACTTTAAAAATTCATAGAAAATAAAATATTTAACTAAAAATTGCAAATAAAGGCTCGTTGGATTTGTCATTCCCAGGGGAATCCAATGAATCCAAAAGTGCTAAATTTCACTGAATATTTTGAGCTTAATTTAAGTTTTAGGTAAAATCAAATTTCATTAATTAAACTAAAAAGACACATCAGATTGATTTGAAATATTCAAAGATTAAGAATGAGCTTAAAATCTACCTACCATAAAATTTCAAGTCAAAAGGATTTCTAGATTGGGAGATATTGCATTCTAAAGTTTAAATAGCTAAAATAATTTAATGGACTTTATGAAAATCAAGGAAAATCATTTAAATCAGCTGAAACTTTGGAAAATTATAACAAATCATAGAAAATCATGAAAATGCAAGTAAATATTTATTTTGAAGGTATTTTAGAGGAGATTCAATTAAAATTGATCCCAATTAAATTTGAACAATAATTAAGGCTTAATTTAAGTTTAATTAAAAATTTAATCTGGTTAATTACTCTCTAATTACCTAAGTAATTTAACCCAAACTTTTTGAGGTTGATTAATGGCATGACCTCTGCCTCCCATAATTTTCTTGGATTTTATTACTTGGTTAATTAAAGAAATTGGTTGTCTTAACCTTAATTACTTTCCTAATAAATCAAGAAATTAATTAATATTCTAAATAGTAAGAAAATCATTAATTAAGCTTGCTAATCATTGTGAAATAGTAAATGGGCATGAGGAAATGAGATTAGGACCTCTTTCCCAATCTTTTCCCTAAGTCCATTTCACTTGAATGGAAATTAATTAATTTGGGATTAATTGATGGTTTAATTCATTAATTAAATTGGTTAATTAATCAATTTGAAACTATAATCACATGGAATCTTAATTAATCAATTCATGGGTCGATCTTTAGGTGTTCAATATCTTAAAGACATTTAATGAAATTATGGTTAACCCACATGTGTGGGAAAACTATGAAAGTACTTAATTAAGTTTCTTAACTTTATTAATCACTAAGTGAGCCAATTGCATTAGGCCTCTTTCATTTCTTAGGTTCATTGCTGATTTAACTTCCAATGTATGTACATATCATGTTGGCTTAGAATTACTTGGTTAATTAAATTAAGGCAACATAGGTAAGGGTCAATTAATGGATTTAATGAATAGTATAACCTAATTAACCCATAAAATCAACTTAATTATTTTCATTAAACCAAATTAATTCACAAACATGGAATAGGTTAGGATCAACAAACTTTACCTTATTTCTTCAAACTAAATTAAATATAAAATTGAAAATGATAATTAAAAAGCCTTGGTTTTCTTTGAATGCTTTTATTTGATTTGATTATCCTTAGAAATTAATTTAATTGAATGAAATCACATGTTTATGCCTATTCATTCATTTCTAATCATGTTAAATGTTGTATGTCATTTGAAATCATACATTCATCTTTTCAAAATTAATTAAATCAAATGGTTTTACTTTATGTCAAGCTTGCATGTGTTGATTTAATTTATAATAAGTGTGGCAATTATCATTATTAAATCCAAACATATTTTCCAAAGCTTATAAATGAATGGTTACATATGCTATGAATGCTAGTTATAAATACATAGAGATGTATGTGATTATAGCTTAAATGTGTGAAGTGAAGCTCCTTTCCTTTTATTCATGTATTGATTTATCTAAGTGAGAATGTTAATGAGTATATAGTCTAGACATCCTAAGACTATGAGGCTTTAGTTAGCCCCAAGGTGGTCATTTGATTACCTCATTTCAGTTTAATAATGGCATGTACTCATTTGATTTCATTCTTATGTATTTCAATACTAGAATTTGGGTGAGGCTTTAATTCATATACATAAATAATTCAATCAAATTAAATATCATTTTTTGCATGATTTTCATTCTCCAAATTATAAATACATGTGTATGTATCTATGAAAAGTGGTATATAGTCTAGACATCCTAGGAATATGAGGCTTTAGCTAGCCATAAGTAGGTCATTTGATTACTTCACTTTCCTTATTTAACAAAGGAATGTACTTGCTTATGTCTTTTATACATACATGTGCGTATTTAATTAGAGAATGTTAATCCTTCATTTTATTAAAAATACATGCATTTGCAATTGTTCAAGTGATTGAATTAATTAATCATGTGATTTGGAGCTCTCTTTCTTATGTTCATTAAAATAAATTTACATATGGTTTGAATGTAATGGTATATAGTCTAGACATCAAGGAACATGAGGCTTTAGCTAGCCCTATGGAAGTAATTTTATTATCTCACTTCCCTGGTTAACAATGACATGTATTTAATTTCATCACTATGTATTTTTTTGCAAAAGAATTTAGATAGAGCCTTAAATTAATATGATAAAATAAATGAATTAGAGGGAAATATAAAGCTTCAAATGTACATACTCACATCCATCATTCAAGTGTGCTAAAATATATTATGTGTAGGTATACTTAGGACTTAATCATATGCATGTTACATGTGATGGAAAGGAATGATTTAGCATGTGCCATGTGATAGTATTTCAATTAGATTAATCTTAAGAAGCTTTTCACATTGAATAGAATTATTTAAAGAGAACCTAAACTTAGGATTAATGTAAAATGTGTAATAAGCCATTCACTAAAGAGAACTAAATCAAATTAACATGCTTTAGAAAGTGGTTTAAGGTAGGGATGAAAACCTCTTTTCTTCTTTTACAACACTTAGTTGCTAAGTGTAGTCATATGAAAAAAAGAAAACACAAATTAAAACTTGCAAATCAATTATTGAATCTTTCTACACTTAGAAAATCTTAACTCTAGTGGCATACCACACAAGCCTTAATACACATATTAGAATAAGTCACCACTTCTAGCCTTATGTTAGGATGCATGGTGTGATGTATTTTGTTGATGTATTATTAGAGATGTTAGGGTGTTTATTTTTTAGACTGATGGTAGGGTGATTAGCCTAATCATATTTTCTACTAGGGATTATATTTAAGTGGATGCTTAAAAATAAATATAAATGCTCTCTTTGTAGGTTGCTTAAGCCAAGCATAATCCAAGTTAGACAGTGGGCTTGAATGTATGTGTTAAGTCCAAATTATAAATATACTTGGTTGTATGTGTGTTTAGCTAACACTTGTCTTGTGTGTAGTTAGATTTACTTTTTCTATTTTAATGTAATTTTTGCTTTAGGAATTAGGATTAGTGCTATGGGGATAAGGATGAGCATTGGCTAGAAGGCTTTATGTCTTGGGAGGCCATGTGATGCCTTTGAAGTGGAGCAAATCAAATCAAAGAAGGAGGAAGATACATGATGACATGAAGACTCTCATAGCATTTATCATTTGTAAATTGCAAATTATTCTTTTATGTACTTGGTTGTATAAGGGTAGAGCTCGACAACCCATTTTTCTTTTTGTGTTGTATGGCAGACCAATCAAAATCTGTTATTCTTTGTGTTAGTTATAAATTTTTTTGATGTTGTGTTTAAAGTGCATAATTAGGATGACATGCTTTTCTTAGTTATATGTTTGATGTTTGAATGTGTGGTCTGGAATGCGATTAGGCTCTTAGAAAAACAATTAGCCTTTCTACCCAACTAGAACTCATAATTAAAGTTTTAAACAATTCATAACTGCACATAAAGCCTAGGACATAAATCAAATAATTAAAAGATTTAGCAACCCCTTAGTTGAATGCTGAATGGCCAACAGCATGCATATTAAATTATTTTACTCTTAAAAATAGAAGTTTCCATCCTTACATGATAAGGGAATGCTTGAGTTGTGAGGCCATCCCTTTCTTGTTGAATTAGCCAACAACCTTATTTCATCATGCATGTAGGCATCAAAAACATAAAGCCTTTGTCAAAATGAATTGTCAAAATAAATAAAATTTGAAAAGATTTTACACTAGACTAAGTCATATGCTCATACCACTCATGCTCTAGTCTCTTTAGAGTGGGTTTAAGGACTTAGTTTCTTTCTAATTAAATAATAGCCTAACTAATATTGCAAATCATATGATCGACTTCATGGATTTAAAGCATAGAGGTGTTAGTGGTTGTGACTCTCGATTGAAAGTCCAGCATTGGGCAGTTTGTCCTCTTATGGAGTTAAACCATATGCCCATTTTCACTTAGATTTAGGTCACACTTTTGGCTTATGCTAAAGCTCCTAGATTTAGATCCGAGGTGGATGTTTCTTTTAGGCTACAAGCATAAATCCTCACCTCTTAGGCATCTCCATCTTGTATTATTAGATTACAATTCTAGCTTTATAATGAAATGTCAAATTTAACAAAATTGATCTTCTCTTCAATTTCAAAATTATAAAGCCCAATTATAGGATAGCTTGAAATGCTCACTAGGTTTCCTAGTATCAAGAGCATTCCCTACTCATTTACTTTGGCGATAATAAGTCTTCCTTGAGTTTTCCCAATTGATTTTCAAATACTACTAATCCTTTGATAGTCTAGCCTTGAAATCTTTGGAGACTTTAATTGCTACTTTAATCAAGAGTATTCTTAATGGATTCACATCCTTTAGGATGTAATTAACTATGGAGGCTTGCCTCCATAAGGAACTTAACAAATCTTGACTTAATATAAACCCTACTTTGCTTTTCCATGTAAAGTGGGGAAAGATCTTACATAAGACCCATCATGCCTTATAAGTCCTTATTAAGTGATTAGGTTCATTATAGGGAGATGATTTCTATTTTTGAGATAGTGCATATTTTCTTAATGTCATACCCGAACATTTCAATAAGCACCCCTTAACATCTCAAGGTGGTATCCGACATCTCAAAATAAACACCACACACCAAGTTCTCTAAGACATAAGTGACAACATAGATAAAAAATGAGCATGCATATAGAAATAAAAAAACCCTAGATAACTAGAATCATCTCTATTATAAACACAGTTCCATAAGTAGATATGATCAACCGTTTCTTGATTCTCAGCCCATCATAACCACCGCCTCTCGTAGTATGATCCAACATCATATCCTTGATCTCTCCGCCACCACCTCAGAATGTCTCTCCCTCTTCCAAAACCACCATCGCCTAACCACCACCTCCATATCCACCAACACCTCCTAGAGCCCCCTACCATAACTATGATAACCGCCCTGCCTTCTTCCACCTGATCATGATTGAACGTTGATGGTGATGTTCTAATCAGGTTCTCGCCTTCTGGTTTACTTTAGGTTTAGTTTATTAGGTTTTAGGGTTTAGGTTTATTTTAATTTATTTAGTTACTTTTTCTTTAGGTTTAGGTTTGGGTTTAGTTTAGGTTTTTTTTAGGTTTTAGTTTTAGGTTTAGGGTTTGTAGTTTAGGGTTTAGTGGTGGGGTTTAGGGTTATTTAGGTTTAGGGTTTTAGGGAGTTTAGGTTTAGTGTTTAGGGTTGTGTTTTTGTAGTGGTTTAGTTTGTGATTAGGTTGGGTTTGTAGTGGGTTTAGGTTTACAATTAGAGTTTAGGTTTAGTTGTGGTTTGGGTTAGGGTTAGGTTAGTTTAAGGTTTTTAGGGTTAGGTTTAGGTTTAAGTTTTAGGTTTGGTTAGTTTAGTGGTTTTAGGTTTAGTTTTCTTTAGGTTGGGTTAGTTAGGGGTTTAGGGTTTAGGGTTTAGGTTTTTTTTTTAAATGTAAACTAAGGCTAGTTTATTAGTTTTATTTATTTTATTTTATTTATTTTTATTTTATTTTATTTAGGTTTATTTTTATTTTATTTAGTTTAGTTTATTTATTTATTTATTTTAGTTTTAGGTTTTCATTTAGTTTATTTTATAGGTTTAGGTTTATTTATGTTATTTTTAATTTATTTATTTTTTAAGTTTAGGTTTATTTATTTTAGGTTTAGGTTTAGGTTTTATTTTATTTTTAGGTTTAGGATTATTTTAGCTTTTATTTTAGTTTAGGTTTAGGTTTATTTTCACTTTATTTTATTTTATTTTTTTAGGGTTTAGGTTTAGTTTTATGTTTTATTTATTTTAGTTTAGTTTATTTTAGTTTAGGTTTATTATTTTATTTTGTTTATTTTAGTTTAGGTTTTTTTAGTTTAGGGTTTAGGTTTTATTTTTTATTTATTTTTGGTTTTATTTTTAGGTTTATTTATAATTAGGTTTATTTAGTTTTATTCTATTTTATTTATATTTTTTTTATTTTATACATTTTATTATATAGGTTTTTATTTTTAGGTTTATTTATTTTTTAGTTTAGTTAAGTTTTTATTTATTTTATTTTAGTTTAGTTTTTTATTTATTTTATTTTATTTTAGTTTAGGTTTAGGTTTAGTTTTTTTTTATTTTATTTTATTTTTTTTAATTTTTAGGTTTAAGTTTTATTTATTTATTTTTTTGGTTTTATATAGTTTAGGTTTAGGTTTTAGGTTTTGTGGTTTTGGTTGGGTTTGGGGTTTAAGGTAGTTTGTGTGGTTTAGGTTTTAGTTTAGGGTTTATGGATTTTGATTTTTTTATAGAGAACAATGATTCAACATTTCTTTTTTGATATCATCAACCAAGTAACACACCAAGTTTTCTAAGACAAAAGCAACAACTTAGATAAAAAATGGGCACATAGAGCAAATCAAAAACCCTAGATAACTAGAATCATTTCTACTATAAAGACACGTTACATAAGCAGGATCGGCACCATTCTTCAATTTCTCAGTTCCCATCGTAAACCCCCCTCTCAGTAGCGATCCACCATCATATCCTCTCTCTCGCCACCACCACCAACTTATCGCTCTCCTCCCACCTCCATAGCCACCACTACGACCACCACCTCCATATCCACCAGCACCTCTGATCCCCCATCACCACTATGATAACTATCGCCTCCACCTTTGCCTCCTCCACCATTAGATCTAGACTTGGTTGACGGTGATGTTCCTGCCATCAAGGTTCTTCCCAATCTTAAGGTTTAGGTTTAGGTTTAGAACTTTAGGTTTATGGTTTAGGTTTATTTTTAATTTATTTAGTTAATTTAGGTTTAGGTTTGTGGTTTGGGGTTTAGGGTTTAGGGTTTAGGTTTAGATTTTAGGTTTAGGTTTTAGGTTAATATTCTAAGTTTATTTCTATGTTTAATTTTTTAGTTTATGTTTAGTTTATTTTATTTTATTTAGTTTAGTTTAGGTTTAGGTTTATTTATTTTAGGTTTTATTTATTTTAGTTTAGTTTTTAGTTTAGTTTAGGTTTATTTTATTTTATTTATTTTATTTTTATTTTTTTAGGTTTAGATTTGTTTTTTAATTTAGGTTTAGATTTTTTTTTTATTTTATTTTAGGTTTATTTTAGTTTATTTTTTATTTAGTTTTTTATTTTCTTTATTTTAGTTTATTTTATTTTTATTTTACATTTAATTTTTATTTTATTTAGGTTTTTTATTCTTAGTTTTATTTCATTTTTTAATTTAGTTTAGGTTTTTATTTATTTTACTTTTATTTTATTTTTATTAATTTATTTTAATTTTATTTTTAGGTTTAGTTTTAGGTTTTAGTTTAGGTTTTCATTTTATTTTATTTTATTATGTTATTTAGGTTTAGGTTTATTTATTTATTTTATTTTGAGGTTTCATTTAGATTTAGGTTTTTAAGTTTTTTGGGTTAGGGTTCAGTTTTGGCCTAGGGTTTGTAGGGTTTGTGATTAGGGTCAGTAGTCAGTTAGGGTTTTGGGTTTAGGGTTTAAGGTTTAGGTTAGTGTTTGGGTTTTGTGGATTTGGGTTTGTGGGTTTAGCCAGGGTTAGGTTAGTTTGTGGTTTAAGTTTAGCATTTTGTGAGTTTAGTTTAAGAGGGTTCAGGGCCTGGGATTTAGGGTTAGGTTAGGGTTTAGGGATTGGGTAGGGTTTTAATTAGATTTGTGGATTTGGTTGTGGTTGTGATTTATAGTTAGGATTTTATTTCAGTGGTTTTTAGACAAGGGTTTAGTATTTATTTAGTTTTTATATTTAGGTTTAGATTTTTTTATTTAGTTTATTTTTTTTTATTTAGAAACCATAGTTTAGTTTATTTTTTTTCTTTATTTTAGTTTATTTTATTTTTATTTTTTTAGGTTTATTTTTTTATTTTATTTATTTTATTTTATCTTTTAGGTTTATTTATTTTAGTTTATTTTATTTTAGGTTTAGTTATTTTATTTTTTTTAGTTTTATTTTATTTTATTTTTAGTTTAAGTTTATTTATTTATTTTTAGTTTAGTTTAGTTTTTTATTTTATTTTTTAGGTTTAGGTTTGTTTATTTTATTTTGTTTATTTTAGTTATTTTATTTTGGTTTATTTTTTTAGGTTTATTTTATTTTTTTATTTAGGTTTTATTTTATTTTATTTATTTTATTTTATTTTATGTTTAGTTTTTATTTTATTTAGGTTTTTTTATTTTAGGTTTATTTTATTTTTAGTTTAGTTTAGTTTTATTTTATTTTATTTTAGTTTAATTTTTTTATTTTATTTTATTTTATTTAGGTTTAGTTTAGGTTTAGTTTTTTTATTTTATTTTATTTATTTTTTTATGTTTTATTTATTTTATTTTATTTAGTTTGGTTTTTGGTTTTGTGGTTTAGGGTTTTTTGGGTTTGGGTTTTCAGGATTTGGGTTTTGGGTGGGTTTAGGGTTTGTTTTTAGGGTTTAGGGTTTGGGGTTTTGGGTTTAGGGTTTTAGGGTTTAGGGTTTAGGTTTAGTTTTGGGTTTTAGGGTTTGGTTTTTAATTTGGGGTGAGGGTTTTTTATTTTTTTTTTTTTTAAATTAATAAACTAGTAGTTTAGGTTTATTTAGTGCATTTATTTTATTTTATTTTATATTTATTTATTTATTTTTATTTTTTAAATTATGTAAACTAGTAGTTTAGTTTATTTAGTTTATTTAATTTATTTTTATTTATTTTTTATTTTATTTTATAAATTGTCGACTTCTGGACTTATAACCACTTGGAGTGGCCATCTAACTCTTCCTATGATTTTAAAACCATGTAGTTTGGTCTTATGAATTGCAAGATAGCTATGGTAGTTTTTAATTAGAAAGAGACTAAAGTCCTAAACACACTCCCTAAGAGACTAGAGCATGAGGGGCATGAGCATATAAATTAATCTATAGATGAAAAATCTTTTCAAATTTTATTTCATTTTAGGCACAACATTTTGAGAGGCTTTAGGATTTCTTATGCCAAAATGCATGATGAAATAAGTTATGGGTCAAATCGAAGAAGGTGTTCTCCACCACAAGGGATGCCCTGTAAAGCATTCCTTTATCGTGCAAGGATGGAGATCCTTCATGTTCAAGAGAGAAAGAATATTCATGCATGATGTGAAACATATAACCATATTCGATATGAGTTGTTTAAAATTTAGTTATGAGTGATTAGTTGGGTAAAAAAGTTATTTTATCCTAAGAGCTTTATCAAGCCACACCTTAAAGCATCAATCATTTAAGAAACAATGAGAAGCATGTCATAATGCAATGCAATTTAAACATAACATCAAAGAATTATATAAACTATCAGTAAAAGAATAAAAGGTCGAGGGTCAGTATTACAACCCAAGAGAGAAAAGATGAAAGCTCTACCCTTATACAACCTGGAATATGAAAGAATAATTATAATTATATTAAATGTTATGGGGTCTTCTTTCTTCATATCTCCATTTCATTTGATTTGGTTCCCTCTTTGATTTGGATGGTGCTTGCTTCAAAGGCATCAGCACCCGAAAAGCCTTCTAGCCACGCGCTCATTCTAATCCCCATAGCACTAATCCTAATTTCTATTGCAAAAAATTACATTTATGTGGAAAAGTAAATCTAACTACACAAAATAGAGGTTAGCTAAATATACATATAATCCCAAGTATATTTATAATTTGGACTTAGCACTCTACACATGGGTAACTAAGCCCACCTATCTAACTTGGACTATGCTTTAGGATTTAAGCAACCTACAAAAAGAGCATTTATATTTATTTTTAAGCATCCCTTAAGCATAATCCCTTGCAAAAAACATGATTAGGCTAATATTAGCCTATAATCCATTCTATGAAGCATACACTCTAACATCCAATCTAAAATAATACATCATAAAATAAAATATACATCACATCAAACACCATCCTAACTTAAAGCTAGAAGTGGTGACTTATTTCTAATGTGTGTATTAAGGCTTGTGTGGTAAGTCTAGGCATTAGTGTTGTATTTTCTAAGTGTAGAAGGATTCAATTTAACATCTTGATTTCACTTGAAGTAGTTTAATTGATTTGAGAATTTTAATTTGTGTTTTTTGTTCCATTTGATTACACTTAGCAACTAAGTGTATAAAGAGAGGAAAAGAGGATTTTCTTTCATCCCTACCTTAAGACACTTTCTAAAGTATATTAATTTGATTTAGTTCTCTTTATTGAATGGCTTATTAAATGATTTAATTAATCCTAAGTTTAGGTTCACTTTAAATAATCCTATTCAAAATGAAAGGCATCTTAAGATTAGTTTAATTAAATTACTACCACATAAAATATATTAAATCATTCCTTTCCATCACATGTAACATGCATATGATTTAATCCTAAGTGTATCTATACATGCAACATATTTTTGCACACTTAAATGATGAATGTATGTGTATGTTTTGAATTTATATTTTATTTGATTGAATTATTTTAACATATTAATTTAAAACTTTATCCAAATTCTTATACAAAAAAAAACATAAGAATGAAATTAAATAGGCATGTGTTGTTGTTAAACCAGGGAAGTGAGGTTATCAAATGACCTCCTTTGAGCTAGCTAAAGCCTCGTATTCCTAGGATGTCCAGACTATATACCCATTTGCATTCAAACATATGTAAATTTGTATACATGAACATAGGAAGTAAGCTCCAAATCATATGGCTAATTAATTCAACCACTTAGTCAATTATAAATGAATGGAATTTTAATGTAAAATGGGATTTTCATTCACTAATCACATATACATACACATGTGCAAAGACATAGGCAAGTATGTGTCATTGTTAAACCAGGGAAGTGAGGTAATCAAATGACCTCCTTGGGGCTAATTATTGGGATGTCCAGACTATATACTTGTTGTTCTTGGACACACATGCATGTATACATAAATGAGGGAAAGAAAACCATGCAAAGATTGTATATATATTTTTTTGATTGAACCATTAATATATATGAATTAAAGCTCTATCCAAATTCTAATGTTCAAATACATAAGAATTCAAATCAAATGGGTATGTGTCGATGTTAAACTAGGGAAGTGAGGTAATCAAATGACCTCCTTGGGGCTAGCTAAAGCCTCCTGTTCCTGAGATGTCCAGACTATATACCCATTACCATTCAATCTTATATAAATCAACACATGAATAGAGGAAAGAGAACTCAACATTCATACACTTAAGCTATAAGCACATGCATTTCTTATATATTTATAACTAGCATCATAACACATATTATTATTCATTTATAAGCTTTTGTAAAATACATTTGGATTTAATAGTGATAATATCCATTCATATATTAAATTAAATCAACACATGCAAGCTTACATAAAGGAAATCCATTTTATTTTACTTGATTTTGAAAAGATGGATGCATGAATTCAAATGACATACCAAATTTAACATGATTTGAAAGAGGACAATCAAATATAAGCATGTGATTTATTCAACCAAACTAGTTCTTAAGGACAATTAAATCAAATAAGATTATTTAAAGCAAACCAAAGCTTTTTTATTAATTAAGTTTTGGATTTGATTTGATTTAAAGAGGAGAAGAGAAATCATCACTTGTTGTTTTAAACCCATTCCCACATTTTTGATTTGATTTAATTTAAGGAAATGTAGTTAAGTTGATTTTATGGGTTAATTAGGTTGAAACCTTAATTAGATGAATTAATTACCCTTACTTATGTCACCTTAAAGTAATTAACTAAATAATTATGGCCAACATGATATGCATGGAAAATAAATTTGCAATGATCCCAGGAAATAAAAGGGGCCTAATGCAATTGGCTCATGATTAATAGTTAATTAGATTAAGGGACTTAATTAATTACTCTTATGGTTTTCCCACACATGTGGACTAACCATAAATTTATTAAACTCCTTCAGCTTATTAAACACCAAAAGATCTACCCCATGATTTAATTAATTAAAGTCTAATGTGATTATGACTTTAATTTGATTAATTGATTTAATTAATTAGTTAAATCTTAATTAATTTCATTTTAAAAAAGGGTGAAATGAATTTAGGGAAAGGGGTCCCAACCCTATTCCTTAGTTCACTTACTGTTGAACAATGATTAATAAACTTAATTAACCAATTTGTTATTATTCATGGGATTAATTAATCATTAATTAACTTAAAAGAGTAGTTAAGGTTTAATTAGTCAATTTTCCTAATTAAGTAAGCAATAAATCCCAACCAAATCATGGGAGGTGAGGTCATCCCATTAAATTAACCCACAAAATTTGGGATTAATTCTCAAATAATTAGGGTAATAAGCTAATTAATTTTGTAATTAAACCTTAATTACTATTTAAAATTAATTATGATTATTTTTAATTAATTGTCCTCTGAAATACCTTTAAAATGAGTATTTATTTGCATGTTTTTGATTTCTCTAAGATTTTTTTGATTTTTAGAAGATTCAGCCATTAAAATGATTAATTAAGCCTAATTAAAGCCTAATCCTATCGGTGCCATGTGTCATGCCTACTTTCCACATGGCATCATGTGATTGGCTACTTAAAATATATCCGACTTAAGCCTATGCTGCTTTTTCGCGCCCATCATCCAATCTAAGATATGGATTAATCCCACAGCTTAATAGGATTAAATCGATTGATAGTGGAATTAATCACACCGTCCATTTGATCGAAAACGGGGTGGTCTAACATCACACGAGTGAGGGAGAATGGAGTTCGTTCACCATTGCTCACTTGATCTGGGCTTACCGAGCTCGGATCAACTCCAAAAGGATCCCACACCTTCACAACATCGATCAGAGGAGATCCAACGGTCAAGATCACATGAGATGCAAGTTTTCTTCAAAACACTCCAACCCATTTTACTTAAGGATCAATTTTGGAAGCATACACTGCTAGAGCTCAAGACCGGTGGCTCAAATGATTGAGGAAGCTTCATCTAGTGGAGACAAACCTTGTTGACCAACAATTGGATCAATTCCTGATGTTCCTCGAAGGCCATGAACCTAATTTTGAGCTCGACTTTGATCAAGTCCCACCTCTAGTGCTCGAGAAGCTTGGGAGATGATTCTTTCTTACTAAGGCCTAGAGAAGGTGCATAAAGTTAATTTGAGTTTAATGGAGAAATGGAGAAGTTAGGTTAGAAATGGGAGTGTCCTATTTTGATGAACATGAATGGCATTTTTTGATCGAGGAACGAGCTTGGGAGCTTAGGAATGGCTCTAGCTTGTCTTGGGTAGCTAGGGCTTTGAGCAATGATTTTTGTGTGTGTTTGAGTGGAAAGGGGTGTATTTCCTCTTGATCGATGGGATCAGTTTGGCTTCTAGTGGCGTGCCATCTCGGTGTCATGGCAGGGAGGAGGTGAGTTGGCTTAACTTGGTTGGTTGGTGTGGAGGTGGGCCAAAGAGGAATCATGGGTATCCTATGGGTTTCAAATGCTCGACGAGGAGTGAGGTGATTTCACCTCCATGGGTCATGACCCAACCACCCCTTCAATCAGGTTGGTCGGTGTGCCTGTGGACCATTAGAGAGTACCAAGTGGCCAAGGAATGGAAATGACCACTTACATGGGTGATTTGTCTCATGTGATGCCCTTGACCCAAGGGTAGAATGATCATATGGCATTAGATTTTATTTGGCGCAGACTTAAAATGAGCCAAAAGTGGGTTAGCCCAAATTTCAAGTCAATTGGAGTTGATTTGGTTAGGTTTGGATCAATTTGACTCATTTAGGTCAAATTGGATTATGTTGGGTCAAGTTGACCAATTGGTCAAATTGGGTCAAACCAAATATTGGGTCAAGTTCATATGATCATTTGGGATGTTTTGGTTTAATTGGTTTGGTTTACTTTGGCTAAGATTTTATTTTGGCTCATTTTAATTCATTTTGGTCAAATGGGTTAAGTTGACCAATTTGACTAAATTTGCCAAATTTTCTTGGGTTGGGTGTTGGTTTGGGTTTAGCTGACCAATTGAAGATGATTGTAGGCTTTGGTTTTAATTAATTTAGATTTAGATTCGATTTAGGAAAAATTCACCCATTAGGTCAATTTGGGCTAAGTAGGTCAATTGGATTCAATTGGGTCCAACCATGGCCTTGGTCAAGTTCAACAATTTGGAATGAATTTGAGCCATTAGTTGCAATCAATTTGGTTTACATTTTGATTTGGCATAATTTGATATTTTAGTTTAATTTTGGTCAACTTGGGTCAAGAGGACCAATTGGGTTTTGTTTGACTCAATTGAAGATCAAGTCATATTCAAATATTGATTTTGATTTGGTATGAATCATTGGTTTCAAGGGATTTGGCATAGTGCAATTTGGCTAGTTTGGGTTCATATGGGTTGACTTGGTCAAATGGCCAAGTTGACTTGGATTGACCTAATTTGTACTAATTGATCAACTTAGGGTGATCAACAATCCTGATGGGAGGTTTTGATGGTCTTTTCAATCCAAAGGATTAGAACTTGGCTCAAATAGGTCAAATTGGCCACTTTGTTTCAAGTGGACCAATTGGGTTTAGTTGGATTGATTTTGGGTTGAGTTTGATTTAGTTGATTTTATATATGGATTTGGGATTAATTTATAAATTCAATTACAATTGGCTTGGGTCCAAATGGGTTTTGGTTCATTTGAACATTTCAAGTCAAAAGTGTTAAGTTGGGTTTGACTTGGGTTGATTTTGGTTTGGCTTGATGATTGTAGATTTCATTAATATTTATGAATATGATTGAAGGTATGATTGATTCATGAGAAAATCAATTGAATTTGGGTTTTGGAATGAAGGAATTTGGCTAAGTCCATGTAGTTGGGTCTTTTTTGGATTTTGATTTGATTTAGTTTTGATGATTTAAATGTATATTTCATTTAAATTTGTGAAGATGATTGAAAATATGATTGATTTGTGAGAAAATCAATAGAGTTTGACTTGATTTGGATTAAGGTTTGGCTAAGTCCATGGGATAGGTCATATGGCTTAGGAAGGGTTTTGATTTAATTTGATTTAGTTTTATTTAGTTTTGATCATTTGAATGTAGATTTGATTTATATTTAGGAAGATGATTGAAGATATAAATTGATTATGAGAAAATGAATTGATTTTGGATTGATTTGGATTAAGATTTGGCTAAGTCCATGGGATAGGTCATATGGCTTAGGAAGGGTCAAGTTTGGATTTGATCATGGGCTTCAATCATTTGGTTTTGGAATTTGGGTTTGGATTTGGATTTGAATTTGATGTTTGAATTGAACTTGAGGTTTGGTTTAAGAAGGTGAACATGGATTGGATTTGGGTTGTAGGGTAGGTGGATTATCCTAATCCCTAGGGCATAACCTAATCCTATGGTTAACCCTTATAAGTCTTTAGGCTTAGGTTAAGTGTTTACCTAATTATTAGAAGTGTCTTATGACTAGGGAAGTCTTAGTGTCTAGACTTTAAGGCTAAGATGGTAAGATTGAATCCACACTCCAAAAGTGAGGTCAACAGGCCTTAGGCTCCATAGTGTTGCCCTTGGAGATAGATGATTGGAAGATAAGCCAAGTTTCACATTATAGACTCGGATACATCTTCCAATGCTTTGTTTAGGAGTCCATGGATACATGAGAACAACATAGTTCCATCCTCTCTGTATCAGTGTATGAAGTTCATGAGAGATGAGATCGTCTACTTTGTCGAAGGAGATCTAAAACCATTTACAGTTCACGAGGTCAGCATATATGAGGATGCGGCTTACTACCTCCCTTAAAATCAACAAGTCTATTCTCATAACTTGGCCAAAAGTTTAAAAAAAAAAAAGAAAAAAAGAAAAGAAAAGAAAAGAAAATGAAAAAAAATAAAAGGGAGTGAAAATATACTTGGAGGAGGAAGTGGAGCTCGATTATATTCCACCCATAATTTGTTACTCCATTCAAACATATGGGTAGATGACTTGACCTCCACCAAGCGAGGAAGAGGCTAGTTGAAGTCCCAAGGGTGGAAAACCTCCTTATTGGCCACCAATAGAAGATATGTACTAAGAGTACACCCGCTATCCATATAGACTTAGAATCTAGTTCATGGATGAGTCTTATATGGTTAGCACACCACCATCTCTCAACAAGATTCCCTTGGGTGACACTTGAGCATAGTAGAAGATGAAGCTCCAAAGCAAAGCATAAGTGTATCCAAGTCTATATGTGAAATAGTTAGGCATCAGTTGGGAACCTTATCTCTAACCCCACTTTCCTCTCAAGAAGCTAAGGGTTTGGTAGTTATGAAAGCCCCTAAGTCATCCACAGTTGTGAAGACTCAGAGGTTCTTTCTGGGAGCATCATCCTCAAGTCTAGAAGTTGATGTAGAACTTGAGGATGATTCATATAAAGATTTAATAGGATTACCTTTTGATTGGTATTTGCCTTGTGTTCATAATTTAGCAAAGAACACATACTTGGTCAAAGCACAGGTCAGACTACTCCAAAAGAATTTAGAAGAATAAATGCAAAAGCTCTCAATCAAGATCGGACTAGATTCGATACATGGGTCCAAATGATGATGATTACTTAGTCATCACAATCATTTGGAATCTGATAGGTTCTTTTCAAATCACATTAACTCATATGAGGAGGTTTAGAAACTTTAAATGATCCAGATGATTTTGAAGTCAAAGATGCATCACCGAAGTTGAAGAAGAGATCAAGTCAACCATCGATGAGCTCAAGGAAATCAACTAGAAGAAGAAGATCCATCACATACATCATTTCTTTGTTGAATGAAATTGAAACCAATGATATAGTTAGCTATTAAGTTTAAGGACTACTTTGCATGGAGTTATGAAGAGATGTCTAGATTGGCTCTTGACATAGCGGTCCATAAACTAGTAATAGAGCTTACTGCTAACCCTATCAAGCAAGCTTCTAGATGCATGCGATTAGACATAGAACAACATGTCATTTTTGAAGTCAAGAAACTGATCGATGTTGTCTTCATTCGAGAAGAAAAATACCCTACTTGGTTAGCCAGCGTCATCCCAGTTAATAAAAATATTGGCCAAACTCACATATGCGTCGATTTTAGGGATTTAAATAAGGCATGTCAAAAAGGCAAATTTTAACTACCAATCCCAGAGCTAATGGTGGACATTTCCTCATCTCATACAATCTTCTCTTTCATGGATGGCACATCTGGATATAACCAAATAAAGATGGCCCTTGAAGATGAAAGAAACACTGCTTTTAGAACCCCGATCAAAATCTATTGCTATAAAGTCATGCCTTTCAGCCTTAAAAATGTTGGTGTTACATAACAATGGGCTATAACTTGAATCTTTGACAAACTCATTCATCATCAAGTTGAGTGCTCTGTCGATGATCTCATGGTCAAAAGTAGAGAAAAGGAAGACCATCTATTTGACTTGAGAGTAGTTTTCGAATAGTTAAGATAATTTAATTTCAAAATGAACCCCCTGAAGTGTGCATTCAGAGTAGGGATATTCCTTGGGTTTGTTATCCTACACCAGGGAATCAAAATTGATCTAGAGAAGATCAAGGAAATATTACAAATGCCACCCCTAAATGTTTAACTCAACTCAGATCATTCCAAGGGCAATTGGCATATCTAAGATGCTTTATATCCAACCTTTCGGGAAGATGTCAGCCATTCTCATCAGTTGTCAAAAAGGATGCCAAGTTTAAGTGGGATGACAAGTGTGAGCATGCCTTTGAAGACATCAAGCATTACTTGATGACACCGCTAGTTCTATCAGCCCCTATCTTGGGCAAGCCGCTCATACTTTACACTACTATGTTAGATGACTCCCTTAGTGCTTTGTTGGCCCAAGCTAATGATGAAAGGAAGGAAAATGCACTCTACTACCTCAGCCATTGTCTAATCCCCACTAAGGCTAATTATCCACCCATTGAGAAGCATTGTTTTTTAATCTTTGCATCCCAAAGCTAACACTACATGCTTTCTCATAAGGTGAACTTGATCACTAGGATTAATCCACTACAGTATCTCATGACACAACTGAAGCTATCTGGATGGTTGGCATGATGGTCCATGATCCTCTCATAGTTTGTCATTACTTTCATACCCCTCCATGCAGTGAAAGGACAAGCATTAATGAATTTCTTAGGCACACCCACTTCTTCGACTCTTCGCTTAGTGATGATCACCCGATGAACAAATCATGAACTTAGGGGATACTATAATTCACCAATGGGAGATGTACTTTGTTGGTGCGGTTTCCTCTAAAAGAGGAGAAGAATAATAATCTACTATTCCAAGAAAGGTTGGGGTAGGGATAGTTCTCTTAACTCTGCACCATGATGTGATGAGAACAATGAAGCCTAATATGAGCCTTTGATTTCCAGTCTGGAGTTAGTCGTTACTCTAAGCTTCTAGAACATCAACATCTTCAAAAATTCTCAGTTAGTTATTAACCAAATCAATGGGTCCTATAAGGTTATAATGCCCAAGCTCCATCACTACCACAAGTACACCATGGAGTTGTTGGCCCAAATCATAGAGGTTGCCATTTATAAGATTCCTCAAGGAGAGAACATCATAGCATATGTTTTAGCCAAGCTTGCTAAGGAGTTGGCATGTCCAGAGGATGAGTCCATATCAATAAAGGTCCAAAATAGACAAGTCTTATCCCTTATTGATATTGAACTCATCAAAAAGTACTCTCTTAAATGGGAGGTTGCCATTGCCAAGAAGAACGAGGAGTTAGATTGGAAGCAACCATTCATGGATTACCTAAATAAAGGCAAACTATCTCAAGAGAAGTCCCAAGCCCATCGATGAAGCAGAGAGCACTTTCCTATGCTCTTGCGGATGATGTCTTGTGCATGATCTTTCGATCATATGTGGTTACATTATTTTAGACAAGCAGAAGCCATATGCGTGATCAAGGTACACTCAGGATTATGTGGAGCCAACCAATCTAGTTTGAAGATGAAAGCCAAGATCAAGAGACTAAGATACTACTAGTAGTCGATGATCAAGGATTGCATCGATACGGCTAGGTGATGCCACCAATGTCAAATACATAGTGTGGTCATACACCAACCACCCAATATTCTACATCCTACATTGGCCTCATGGCCATTCGAGTGTTGGGGTACCGACATAGTGGGTCTGATTGATCCTTCTTCTTCCAATGGTCATCGATTCATCTTAGCTACTACTGACTACTTTTCTAAATATGTGAAGGTGATTATGCTCAGAGAGGTCACAAATTAGTATGTGCTCCAATTTTTAAGAACCATATCATATATAGGTTCGAAGTGCCTCGATGAATTATATCTGATAATGGTATTGCATTCAAGAGCACTGAGATCAACAACTCTACCCAAAGACATAGTATAAATTAGAGATATTCTACCAGCAACTACTCGAAGGAAAACAGCTTAGTAGAAGCCTTCAATAAAGCTCTCATCCAAATACTGAAGAAGGCACTTGACAATAAAAAGCAACAATGGCATGAGCAGTTAGTTGAAGCATTATGGGCCTACCACATAATATATAGAACTCCAACTTATTCTTTTCCTTTCTCCTCAGTGTATGGGTCTGAAGCCATTCTACCAAGTCTAACACCCATCACTAAGGATAACTGTGGGTAGCAAGATCACAAAAGAGCATAACGCCAAGTTACGATTAGAAGAGCTCAAAGGTTTAGAGGAGATATTGAAAGCATGCCAAAACCTCAAATTATATAAAGCTAAAATCATTCAAGCTCACAATAAGTTGGTCCTTTCTAGAGCTTTTCAAGTAGGAAAGCTTATTTTAGTTCTGAGGGAATCGATTGTTGCTTGTCATAAGATGGGGGGCATGTTTGAACCCAATTGGGAAGGCCTTTCTGCCATATAGAAGGCCTACCAAGGAGGATCTTATCAGCATATTAATCATAAGGGAGAGTGCCCAATGCTTCCAATCAATGGGCTATACTTAAAGAAATATTATAAATTATGTTTAAAAATAATAATCCTCAATGAAAATTCTATTTTGAATTCAATCTCTTCCATGTTGAAAGTATTCTTGTTTGTGAATCAACCATGATGTGTTTAGGGTAGGTGTAAGGAACCAGAGTAGCATCCTATCCTCCATCGATATAACACAAATGCAAACTACACACAAACATATAAAACAAAGACATATATTTTGTCTCGAGCTACTTTGGGTTGAGATAATGCCCCCAACGACACTCACTCAGTAGCTGCTCTAGGTCAGGCTAACGTGCTACCCTGCTAGTGTGTCACCTCAGTGATCTTCTTGCTTTGGAGGATGTAAGTCTGCTATGCTTTCCTTCCTTACTTGGCCACCCAACACCGATGAGCACCTTGTTAGTTTGGTAGGCCTTACAATGTGGTCGGTAAGCTACCTCATGTTGGCTTCATTTAAGAGGATGTGAGTCTGCTACACTTTCTTCTTGGATTAGCCTTCGTGCACTGAATGGGTCAAGTATATTTGAGATTTAGGATAAGTCCCCTAGCAGCTCCATCCCTCCTTACTACTTCAAGTTTGGGTCCAGTCCTTACTCGAGGCTAGGTCAGATAACATCTATCCTGAGGATGATAGACTATCTTGATGATCAATGTCGATTAAAAAGTTGTAAGCCTTCATGCTTTCTTTCCAGATTGATTGTTGCACACTGACAAGCACCATAGGTTGGTTGGACTCACTATGATGGATACACCACTCATGAATACACCTTAGGTTGGTTGGTTCTCGCACCTTAGGATACACCACTCATGATGATGTAAGTCGCTATACTTTCTCCTTGAGTTGGCCACCATATACTTATAGGCTTTCTTTCTAGGCTCGTGATAACAACCCTATTAGCACCTCCCAGGGCACTATATTTGGATCACATCCTTTGACCTCATTTAGACACTACTTGCTACTATCGATTGGACACTCTTTCCTAAGTAACCACCCTATGGTTGGAGAATCCATCCTGTGGATTTGTAGATTCTCCATTGGTCTAGTAAATTTGAGATAAGTCAATGCCGACATAGCCCCTTCTCAGTGTGGTCCCTCATACCAACAGGTCCACACAAACATATAAACAAAATATATATTCACTTGTGGATTAGAGGACACCCCTAGTGGTACATTTTCCCAAGCATCCTATCTTTGGGCGTGTCAAAAAACTCCTATAGGAATCACCGACTACTCTTGAGTTATTATAAGTCGACATTCACTCAAGGTCAAGTCGATTTGTTGTGCTACCAATAGGTCACCAGATTGTTCCTCGCTTTAGAAGATGTAAGTCTATTCCTTTTTCCTAGCAACCATTGCACAAAAGGCAACCCCTTGGGTTGGCTAGCTCTACCCCATGGGCAGCAGACTATCCTTTTGGATTTGTAACTCTGAGATAGGATAAGTGCAATATATCCCCTTCTCAATGAGTCCATCACACACTGACATGGTCCATAAATTAAATCTATCAAATTTGATCGATCTCACATCCCCAGTGAATATGCCCTCAATTCAAAATCAAACTAAACCAAACAAACCATATCAAATCACATGAATTTAAGATAAAATTAATTCTGATTACTTTTGAGTTGACATAAGTCCCCAGCAGCATTCACTCAATAGTCACCCTAGGTCAGGTTCGATTTGTTGTGCATCCAATGTCACCCCAATGTTGTTCCTCATTAGAAGATGTAGTGCTATGCCTTCTTCCTAGCATAGTCGCATGCATAAAAGGAAACCCCTTAAGTTGGATAGCTCTACCCCACTAGTAGACTATCCCTTTGGATTTATAAATTTGAGGTAGGTCAAGGTTGATATAGCCCCTTCTCAATGGGTCCATCGCACACCGACATGGTCCATACATTAACTCAGATTAAATTAAACCCAATCTAATTTTTCCCAGTGGAGTTAAATCACATGCTTCTCCCTAGTGGAGCCCCAAATCATATATAAATAAGTCAAGCAAACAAATCAAATTCAAAACCAACCTCCTAGTGGAGCCAAATTAAACCAACTCCCCCAATAGAGTCTAAATCAAAGAAATCTAACCTAACTATTATCCCTAGTGGATACATCCCCAAACAAATCTATGAAATCAAACTCAAATCCAATCCCCGATAGCCCAAACCCGCTTCTCTAGTGGAA